>CM060373.1:56136388-56763662 GCA_030545235.1 Helianthus tuberosus
CTCGACTGTGTCGCGCTGGTATCGTCTTTGTTGACTGAAGTGACTCAAAAACTGAGTCCTGAAATCCACCCATGATTTTATCTTTCCCGGAGGAAGGCTGTCGAACCAGGCGCGAGCAGCCCCCGTAAGCGTTTGGATAAACAGATGGCACCACATGGGCATATTCCATCCTCCCATGCAGCCCACGCTTGTGAAAACTCTGACGTGATCATCGGGATCAGTCAATCCATTAAACTTTCCGACAGTAGGAGGTAACTTCTCTCTTTTAAGCGGCGCCAGTGCGATCTTTGGAATGAACTTTGAATGTTCTACAGCTTCCTCTGGTCGATAGGCGAGGCGAAAGTCACGCTCTGCATCTTCGGTATACCCAACGTGCTGCCTTGGTTTGTAGTACTCGTGATTTCTTTGTAAACGATTGAAGACCGAAGATTCTTCATCGTTCTCCCAAGTTGGATAATTTGGGTCAGTGTCTTCCCATTCATCGTTCATGTTGCGCGGCGTGAGCCGGCTATGAACTGGGCCACTTTGGAAATTTGACGGATCGTCATAGTAGCTTTCTTTTTCTCCCCGTGTGTCGCGCGTGTCCTGCACGCTTAGTCTTCGGGTAGGGGGAGGTCTGTTAACTCTTCTTTGGACGTTCTGCGGTGGTGGTATCTGGCGCGCCCCGTGACTGGGGCCGGTTGGTGTAACCAAGGACTGTTCTGCCGTTAAGACTGCTTGTTGCGCGCTCAAAGATTGATATGCCTCGTTAATGGTGGCAAGTTGCTTGGCGTACCATGAGGCTGGGGTTTCGCCCTCTGGTAGCCCTAGTAGCGCCGAGATGTTCTAAGGTGGAGCTGGGTTCGAAGGTCCAGCACCGTTGTTTCCTGGGGTAGTTGTTTGAGTGATGCGGGTGAAGCTCCCGCGCGGACCCCCAGTGTTGGCTACTTCGATTTCGCCGATTTCTTCGACGTGTTGGGGTTGGATGTTTTGATTATCCACCCCCAACGCTGCATTAGGGTTTGCTTCAAGACCAACAAACTCAGGAATGATTCCTTGACCAGCCATGATCGAAGGAAGAAAAAACAACAAGAACTCAGAAAAAAGAAGATGAAAGTGTTTTGTAGAAAAACCGGTGGGCGCCAATGAAGAAACACAGAGCTAATTAAGGGACTAATCAGTTTGGTTTATGTTTCTACCATGATGGTTAATCTTCTTTATGATTTCCTGAGCTCCTTAGTGACGGGGGTTATCTGCAAAATAGAACACCGTTACTCGTTAAGAGGGGAATGTGGGGGTTTCCCTCTTAACCGGGCTCCGGCGTGAGAATAAGTGACTGCTTTGGGGAAATAATTAAGTATTAAGTGAGAGAGTAGAAGGAATGGAATGTTTAACCTGTGAAGTGAGGTCTCTATTTATAGCCGGAGTAGTGTAAGAGGGTGTGGGCTGATGGGCCTTGGGCCGGAGGGCGACAACATGGAGGATATGCTCCTTGTCTCACTGGTGTCGACCGTTAGTGGCTTCTAGGAGCTTTCTGGAGCTGGCGCAATGTGATTGGAGCCACGTGTCACCGTTGTCAGCCTGACCGCCCTTCTGCCATCAGCAGGTAAGTGGAGATCGTGGGGCAGTTGTCTCTGCCTTATGATTGGTGCCATGTAGGCGTCCTTAAGTACTTTTTGTCTCCTGCATGTCAGATGATCGTGGAGCACGATTGAGCAGAGCCAGAGGGACGTTGATTGGCTCTTTTCTTCTGCCACTTGTACCTTGTGTACTATCTGGAGCAGCCTTGCGCTGCTTCCCTGCACGAGTCTTGATGGGCACGTTAACTAACTCGCGCGGGGTTTAGGTGACTGATTATTCTTTCTGCATGCTAAGTGTTGTTATTGGAGCTTCTTATTGTCTAGGTCTCGCGCGACGTAAAATAGAATATGGTGTAACTCGCGCGAGGTTAATGATAGGAAGCTTTTTTAATAAGGAGTATGGTCCCGCGCGCAACCTTTACGGAGGTTCGCGCGGCTTTTTTGGGACCATACCCCTTCACAAACTTAATAAATTTGAATACAACTTAACTTTAACAAACATTAACTAAGAACATACGATCACCTGCCTAAACAACACACATCAAACCTCACTCAAGAATTTGTTACGCAGCAACATGTCCTTTGCTACTTGTTGTGATCTGCTTAAATATGCTACTGCAAACAATGTAACAGCTGTTGATCCAACAATCTCCCTATACAACAGATGATACGAAAACCCTTCTTTATTACTGATTTTTATTTCTCATCAACATCTCCCTGATTTGTCCTTTGAATTGTAGTTCAAAGTCCAGGGAGAACATGTCTTCTTCATCATCCCTCTCAAGTTGAAGGTCCAACAAATCTTGGAGATCGTATGCATTCAGATTATATGCACTATCCATTTTAATCTCTTCAAGACTACCATCTGATCTGATCAAAGTCAATACTTAGGTTTTTGAGCATGACTTCCACTTTACTATTTTTGGATCAGTTTGTTTTCTTGGGCAAAGAATTATTGAAGATGAGTTTGGTGATTGTGGTCTGCTACCTAAATTTTCAATTGATTTAGACAAATCAGATGATGAGAGAAGGTTTTTCGGAGTACCGATTTTTAGAGACAGAGCAGCAGTTGTAGGATAGACTGGGTTTTGAAGAACATTTGAATGTTCAGCTCTAACTTCTTCCAAATTTTTGTAGGTCTCAACTATCTTCAGTTTAGACCATCTAGCAATAGATCTAAGTGGACCATAACCAACAGCCACAAGCTCTGCTCTCATTCTTTTAAACTTCAATACCTCATTTGAATCCACTGTTTTGACTTTCTTCCAATTAGGTGGATTTGGCTTTACCAGAGGATCATTGTTCATTTTTGTGATTCTATCGATATGAGTTTTTCTCTTACGTCTGGAGATGATTTCTGGTGAAGGAGAATGTTTTGGTAGTGAAGATGAATGTATGGGAAATCTTTGTGACGTTGGAGATGGTTGGATTGTCGTTGGTGTAGTGAAAATGATCATGGCAGATGTTTGACAAACTTCTGCTGATACTTTTGTGTTCCCAACATCTATTGACAAAATGGGTGATGATGGTGTGGAAGGTATTTTCTCCTTCTTTTGTGGTGGTTTTTTTGGAGAATGTTGGGATTTAGGTTGAGCAGGAGATACAATTTCTGTAGGATTAACTTTTGAATATGGTGGCAACTTTCTCAGTGAATCTTTCTCCCCCTTTTTGGCATCATCATCATCTTTCTCAAAGATTGATGTAGAGGTGGAGCCAGTAAGTTTCAATAGATGTTCCTTAATGTTCATAATGTCTGCTTGTGTGTCTTTATACCTGGCATCAACCAAATTTCTGATAAATTCCAAACTGAAATTGCGGTTACTTTCAGCCAAATTCCTCTGAGCTTGAAGGATGGGTTGCATAGAATTCCTCTGGTAGGTTGACTTTTAAAAAAGCTCTATCATCTGCTTAATCAATTCTTTCATTTCAGCAACATATGTTTCAATGGTAGACACTATAACCGTCAAATCCTTATAAGTTAATTCATCACCTACTTTAATAATAGGAGAAGTCTCCATATCATCAGAAACAGATGGCCCTTTTTCTTCGTTCTGGGGACTTCCCACTGAAGCAGAGATTACAGTTGTAACCACATCAGTCGTTACCTTCAAGGGAGTCTTAATGATGTAACCACTGTCTAACTGATCACCAATGGGTTCAACAATTGTAGTGGCTGCTCCACTTGAACTACCACCAAGAGTTTCGTAATACTCAATGGGGATAACCTCCTCACCTGTGTGTAGGATAGGAGATTGAATTGGTTTAGACACAGTCATTTGGTGCGATCTACTCTCAGTAATGTGTGCATTAGAGGAACTGTTTTCTTTCTGAAATTCAATTGCTTCAAACAGAGGTAATATTGTTGATGGAACTTGAGTCGAGGGTTGTGGTGTAGAAAGTGTGATTGCCCTGGGAGAAGGACTTTTAAACATACTTTCATATGAAAGATCTACTTCATGTTGTGTTGTCCCTGTACTTACAACATGATCCTTTTGTGAGGATACATGAGGAGTTTGGATGGGTTGAGATCTTTCCAACAACTGTGAGGAAGTAGGAGCAGTGGTTTCAAGTGACATTTGTGTTGTCACTGCATTAACCTCTGGGATCTCATCTTCTAGAGGAACCTTTTTATTTTGTTTGGTTTTGGTGGGCTTTTTGGATGTGACAGCTTTCTTTTTGCGTTTTCCAGGTGTGTGTTTCACAACACCGGTTGTGGTGTCATGATCACCAGGTGCAGTTCGCTCAACAACAGAAGTTTGAGCAACTGATGCGGACACATCTAAAACAGGCTCATCCATCTTTGTTTCCATTGTTAAAACTTTTGACTCTTTATCCATAAGTTTAGTAAAAGTTTTACTTGTAAGACTATTTATTTGAAAAGCTACACCCTGTTCAAAATCTGTTTGTGACACTTGTTTTCGTAGGTAGTAGCTTAGAAGTCTTGGATACAACAGAAAAGCATTACTACGAACACGTTTTTTTCAATTTTTTCACATTTTTCACATTATTCAACAAATCAGAAAACAGTGCTTGTGATAAATTGTAATCAAATTTTGTTAAAATAGCATAACCCAAATACTGAATGTTCAATGGTATCTCATTAAATGTGGTGGTCTTGGCTGAGAGACAAGTTAAAAGAGTATGAAACAAAAATTTCATTGGCGGAGGGAAGTTTGGTTTGTAGATAGTAACTCCTTTTAATTGTGCATCATACCATTTTTCAATGAACTCTGTATGAAGTTCAAGTTTTTCAAAGTTGGTCTTACCTCCCAAGTCGTCCAATGCAAATGTAGTGGAAATTGTAAAGGGAGAAATTCGTACACACTTTCCCCGACCTTAGATCTGATGGCAACTGGATTATTATCTTCATACTCTATTTCAGCATTAAACCAAAATTGTCGGAGTGTTTCTGTATGAACCGGAGCATCAGCAGTAAGAATTGATTTGTATTTTGATGACGTTAAAAGGTCAATTATAGAGTGATAGCTGGTATTTTTGCTGGTTTTCTCGAAGATGTGGAGGTAGTTGTGAGGGTTTTTGATGTTCAGAGACATGATCTGAGAAGAAGGTGATTTAGGGATGAAACAGGGTTTAAATTGGAGGGTTTTTAATATGTTGGAAACTGTTTTTGAGAATTTTGAATTCGAGACGGCAGTGGTAGAACCTCGATTTAGGGATGAAACAGCTTTTATATAGAGAGAAGAAGTGAATGCTGACATGGCAGTAGTTACACATATTTGATGGCTAAGATCTGTCCACCTCATAACCTCTTTTGCGACAACCGATGACAGTTGTTTGGAAACATCTGTTGGTCGTTGGGAACAGTGTGAGTCAAACAGTCGTTAGATAAACAGAAGTTATGAGAACAGATGATAACTTTCAGCAGTTGTTTTATTTTTAGCTAACATCTGTCCACGTCAGAACCTCTTTTGTCATAATGGTTGACAGTCAGCAGTATAGTAAATCAACAATCATTAGGATAAACAGAAATTATGACAACAGACGGTACCCTTTAGCAGTGGATGTATTTTTATGCAAGCAGAAGTTTCAAAAACAGTTGTTTTTTCAATCGGTGTAACTCAACAGTCGTAAGTCAAACATCTACTATTAGCCCAACCACTGTTAGTATCAAATCCTCTGTTAAACATTTTATGATTGAATATCACCTGTTGTTCGTTAACATCTGTTGACCCATAGCAGACCTTTGCATCTTCAGACATTTATTCATCAGCAGATGCTCTCTTTTGTCAGGCTTTAGCTACAACACACCTTTTATAACAGCAAAATATACCATAAATTCTTCCAAAAAACTGTTAGTGATAAACAAAATTATATAATAATACTTATTCATCATTACCCCAACCACTATTAGTATCAAATCCTCTGTTAAGCATTTTAAGATTGAATATCATCTGTTGTTCGTTAACATCTGTTGACCCATAGCTGACCTTTGCATCTTCAGGCATTTATTCATCAGCAGATGCTCTCTTTTGTCAGCCTTTAGCTACAACACACCTTTTATAACAGAAAAATATACCGTAAATTCTTCCAAAAAACTGTTATTGATAAACAAAATTATATAATAATACTTATAGTAGACCTTATATAATAATACTTATTCATCATTAGCCCAACCACTGTTAGTGTCAAATCCTCTGTTAAGCATTTTAAGATTGAATATCATATGTTGTTCGTTAACATCTGTTGACCCATAGCAGACCTTTGCATCTTCATACATTTATTCATCAGCAGATGCTCTCTTTTGTCAGACTTTAGCTACAACACACCTTTTATAACAACAAAATATACCATAAATTCTTCCAAAAAACTGTTATTGATAAACAAAATTATATAATAATACTTATAGCAGACCTTATATAATAATACTTATTCATCATTAGCCCAACCACTGTTAGTGTCAAATCCTCTATTAAGCATTTTAAGATTGAATATCATTTGTTGTTCGTTAACATCTGTTGACCCATAGCAGACCTTTGCATCTTCAGACATTTATTCATCAGCAGATGCTCTCTTTTGTCAGACTTTAGCTACAACACACCTTTTATAACACCAAAATATACGGTAAATTCTTCCAAAAAACTGTTATTGATAAACAAAATTATATAATAATACTTAGGAATGACTGAAATAATTAAAATGAAGATGCGACAACAAAGATTAATACTATTAAAATTTATTCATTTAATCAACAGTGGTAAATCAACAGTCCTTAGCATACACAGTTGTTTCATCATCAGCAGATGTTCTCTTTTACCAAACTTTAACTACAACAGACCTTTTACAACTCCAAATATTGACTCTCTGTAATTTGCAGGAGCACAGATTCTTCAAAAAACTACTTTCAATGATCAAATTCTGAACATTTGTTTTATCTTTACACTTATCTGTTCACCATTAAACCAAACCTTGATACTATTAAACCTCTGTTGACTTACCAAACAGATGTTCAGACACAATTCAACATCAACATAATCTAAATCAAACTCAAACACTAAATAAGTAAAACTAAAACGCAACATAGATTCATAAGATTTTTTTTTTTTCATTTATTCATGACATTAAAAGACCAATAATTACATAACATACTGAACAACATTAAAGTTCAAATCTAACAATAACAGCAAGAATTAAGAAACTTCAGCTTCAACTCCATCGATTGTTGAACCTCTCGATGTATGTCCTTCAGTATCGCCATGAACTCCACGTCTCTATCACCGCACTCTATATTACTGACAACACAAAGCTCACGAACGGAAGTTGAAGGCATCGGCATAAGATTTCTGGAAACCTGCTCTCTCGTGAACAGGCCAACTTGCAATCCATCAAAACATCTCTTCAGCTCTTGAAGAGTAGCCCTATCTTCATACACCTGTTCCTCGATTTTCCTGACAAAACGTTGCTTGAAATCATCTGATTTTACAGAAGTGAATGACGCCATTTGAATAAACTATATTACTCGACTTTCCTGAAAGTATGATATCTTCGTAGGAAAACGTGATGAAAAACAGGTGAAGTGACTATGAGTTTATATACTGAAATATCTAACACTGAAAACGTGTAGATTTAATATAAACATATTAATGTATAAATCAAAACAACAGTCTTTTAATGCAAAAACCTTTTCAAACCCCAATTTTTATGGGAAAACTGTAAAATTAAATACCAAGAAACCCAAGGGACAAAATTTCAAAGTTCAAAGAACAAAAGCAGATTATCACAATTACAATTAACCTCTTCATTTACCATGTATACGCGTTTTTTAACTCTATAAAAGACCGATGATTACTTTTGATTCAAAACATCAACAAATTGTCCTACAAATCACTTTCTGTCAAAAATTGTTCCAAATTAGAAAAACCAACAAAAAATCTACATGGCAAACTTCAGCTTCTACCACTGGTCAGACACCAGCGATGTTAAAACACAATTCTCGATGTGGTCAGTCAAAGAACAAAGAACGGGCGAAGAACTAAACAGGAAAGTCGACATAATCAATAACATTAATTACAAAAAACCTGGAACAGCATAGCATTGCTCGATGAAGTCCTCCACTCTCCTCCATCAGAGTTCCAAAAGAATGCAGAAAAGTTTCAGACACAACTTCTAAAACAGGATCAGAAAATCTGCAACATGCTAACTGACTTGAAATTCAAAAGAGAGCATGAAATCACATGGAGAAAGGCCAGAGTCTACGAAATCCTAGCAAGTGTTAACTCTAGCGTGTAATACTTTATAAATATTTCATTATATTTCTATTTTTCTATGTAGTAGTTCATTTTAATAATATCAACATGCATCTTAACATATTCTAAAATGTCAGTGTCAATAAAAACTCTCAACATCATCAACAGTTAATCAAAATAAGAAACAAACCTAAAATGCAAAGGTCTCCTCTCAACTGTTGTAGCACATCTGACTTTTCATGATATTGCACGAATCTATACTTTCTATAAAAGGAGAAAATCTTACTGATGCAAGAAAACCTGACTTTCGATTTAACGAAAATCGAACAATGCAACTCTCCTATCAAAGAAGGTAGCACATGCAACTTTTCACGATGTTGCAACAATGATACTACAACATCGATATTGAAAGGTTGATGTGTGATGGGAAGCTTCATTGAAACGACGATGTTGGAACAATGATACTGCAATGATAACATGTAAACATAATCAACAAACATTCGAACAAAGAAGTTTAATCGGAGATTAGCGGCTGAATCACGAGAAAGATGCATTTGAGAGAGAGAGAGAGATACGCTCGCAGATATGAGCGAGAGAGATTTGAATGTGGAGCCAGATAATTATATCTTATTCATAGGATTAGAATATTAGAATATATGGTTTGAATTTTGAATGTGGAGCCAGAATTTTGAATATGGACAGATGTTTATTGGGAACAGATGTTTGATTATAAAATGTTGAGGGCAGATGTTTTGAATCTGGAGCCATGTTTAAATTTTGAATCTGGAGCCATGATTTTGAATTTGGGCAGACATTGAAGGCAGAGGTTTGCCCTTTTGTTTATGTGGGCAGAGCTTTGAAAAGCTGAATGTGGGCCAACTTTGGAATTTAAAGTTTTTTAATATTAAGGTTTATGATGTAAAAATGACATAAGAAAAGACTTGTTGGACACGCTCTCCTGCTGACACATCAGCTTTTCTTATGTCATTGGGATTTCTCCTTTTATAGAAAGTATAGATTAGAGAAATAATGTATTTTATTAGCGGAAAAGTAGATAACAAACCACCGAAAATGACATAAAAAATAGAAAAGAAAAAAAAACTTCTAATCCAATTTCTCATCCAAATCTTCATTGTCATCAGTCTCTTCTTCTTGAAGTTTTTGTCCCCAGAACCTTTGAATTCCTTAGATAGATGCTGATTCCTACACGGCTGGACGCCCGGCTCTAGACGAAGTTGATCATTCAGTAAAATAAGGCGTTTGTTTTTTGGTGTGATCTATGGTTGTTGATTGTTGAAGTGGTTGTGTGGATGGTTAGAGACATAGATCGACGTCGTATGTGTGGATGATTTTTCTTGTAACAACCCGACTTTTCGGATCGTTACCTATCGCTGTCATTTCTTTCGTAAATGCTTGTACTCTTGGGATTCGATTTAACGCTAAGGGTTAAACTATATTTTCAACATATTTTTAAACGCATATTGCAATCGCTTATCATCACATTTAAACGCTACTTATAATGCTTACCACTTAAACGCATTTTATCGCATTTTACATCGCTTGTTTAGACTGAACGCTTATGGCAACACAAACTCAACGCAGACTCGAAACGCGGATTTAATTATTTTATGTGTGTTATTTGTTGAATGTTATGTGGTATCAACGCAACGCGTATACGCTCAAACGCTCACTCGCAACTCGACTAAACACAACGCAACGCTTAACAAACGAACCAAAATTGGAAAACTAACTCGCGCAAACTCGGCCATCGTCCGAATGGCCTTCCGTCCGAATGGACATCCGCCTGGATGACCATCCGACCGGATGGAGCCATCCGAACGCTGCCACCCGCCACCGACTTAACCATTCGCCCTCTCCCTATAAATACCGCCGTACACCTCCATTCTAAGACTTTGACACTCCCATTCGCTCCCGAAGTCTCTGTCGCGATTCAAGATCATTTTGTAAGCTTTTTCTCTCAAATCTTCGTTAATCGTCATCTCTAATCACTTCTACTCCATCTTCTTCATCAAAATCACACACACTCACATAAACTTTTTCTCGAAATCACCTGACTTGGACCTCTCGAAGGTGGTTTCCACTCGTTTGCTTATGCAAACTGTTGTGGAGCATCATTCAATCGAGGTTGGCTCCAGATCTAAAGGATTTTCACACTTTTCAACTGAGTTATGGAAGATTTCAACACTTTTTCAACTTATTTTGAGCTCTCCTCTGTAAAAGTTAAGGTGAAGTCAGCTCAAAAATTAATAAGTTATACTTGCATAAATGGTACACTGACGAAAGAAAGTTGTTATTATAGCCCTTTGGCTTAATTGTGTTGCAATTAAATCATGTTGGACAACTTTGATACTAGTAAATAAACTTATTTTTCTTGGTTAAATCGAGTTAAATCGAGCCGAGCTAGCTCGAATTGAATCGAGTCGAGCTCGAGCCTCAAACCTTAGCTCGATTTTAAATGCGAGCTCGAGTTAAGCCTGGCTCGGCTCTATAACAACCCTATATATATATAATGCATGGGCAATAAAATAATGGAGCTTCATTTAAGGAGGGCAACATTGTAAATTACCTAAAAGTTTAAGACACATTAATACATTATTTAATAAACATCTAATTAAATGCACTAAATGCATTTTTTTTTAACGTCTAGTTTTTCCCCCTTAAATAGTTACACCTCCCAAATATTGAACATTATTCTCCTCACAAGAGATAATTCCTCTTAACCACTAGGCTATAGCTTAAATGACACTAAATGAATGGACCCTTGCCACGTGTAACAACTTTTTCTAATTATGATACATGTACTTTTTGTATAAGAGAGAGAAAGAAAGAATATGTTACACCTTTCACTCGTTTATAGTATATGTAACTCTACCTATTACACCTTTTTTGGGTTTCAACAGTAGATTTTTTAGATTTAATAAAGTGTAACATTTTCGAAGTTTGATTTGACGAGTTTTTTTTAATTTGTAGCGCATAAAAAATTACGTTACATGTTTCACAGAAACTTTTTTGTGTAACAAATACAACTTTTGCACATTTTCGTGTCAAACAAGAGAGAGAAGCTGCAAAAAGTCGTTACACATTTTTGCATACTCCAACATGTTTCTGAAAAAAGTAGGTTTTGTAACAAGCCAATCTCCACCATAGATTATTTAGATGGATGGTGGAGATGGGGTTTTTAAAGTTTCTTGAACTCACATTGGTTTTCTTCCTAACCCTCCCATATATATACATGTATATATACACACACATATATATATTTAAAATATAGAGGAATTTGAATTTATAATACATTTCGGTGACAAAATAATCATGAAAGATCGGAATATGTCGCTACAACCACAACGTCTATGTCGCCACCACCATCATTGTCGTCCACAACATACCCCCCTCACACACACGCACGCGCACACACTCATCAACCAGTCACCATCTCCACCATCATCACTTTTAACCTACTAGGTGGCGTCGTCGACACCACCTACTAGTAAGTGCCACCAAGAGACGGTAGGGGGTGGTGAGGACTAGGGTGACGATGGCGGGGACCGTGGTGGCGAAGTGGCACTGGTGTTTGGGTGGTCACTCGCAAGAATAAGGCGAGGGCCCGATGCGACAATGGTGAGTTGTTAGAGATTTTATTTATTTTGGTTGAATTCCTTCACAACTTGGAAAGAATTTAAATGCCTTTAAATCATAGAAACGAGTGAATCAATTCCAATTCCAATTCCAATTCCAATTCCAAATCCAGTTTAGTTATAAATCAAACACACTAAGAATTAAACTCATATTTTAATTCTAACCAATTTTACGAACCAAACTCATAGAGGAATGAAATAGATTTCTTTATTGAATTCTGCAAAGCAAACGCATCCATACATAACTCAGTTACTAAGGGGGAAGAACCAATCATATCGCGTCAATTCACTTAGACCCTCTGCTACCCTAAGCAACCCTTTGGTGCCACCATCACCCTAAAATATGGATCCCACAATTTTTCACCATTCTCTATCTCTTCATATACACAACTCTCTCTATCTCTCTCATATACACACACGAACCAGCAGCTTCTACTCAACCTAACCCCTACCGGCCAACAACTATCCGCCGGACCGGCAACGGTGTTACCGTTACGGATAAGGTGTACCCGCACCAAAAGACTAACGTGTGCCCTAAGGACACATAATACTCTCAACCAAAACATACTTATTCATCATACATCATAATTTAGGTTGGATTAGAAAATTGGAAGAACACTTTCCCTTAAAAACCTCGAACCAAGATATTTATGTGTACCGGCGGTGGCACATTTATATGCCAAGATTCTAAATGGTCCTTCGGCCCTCTATAAATTCTCGTTACTTTTTCTTACAATAATCAAATCCATTGCTACTTTATAACCACATCTTTTCTATGATGTGGCATACTATTGTACCCTCTTTAGTTAATAATAATAATAATAATAATAATAATAATAATAATAATAATTATAATAATAATAATAATAATAATAATAATAATAATAACATCTTTGTTATTGTTATTATTAAATTAATTTTTAGAATTTTAGGAGATAATTTTTATTGTTATTTAATAAAAAATAGTTTTGTTAGAAAAAAAAAAACAAAAACTTCATTGATAAATAAACAAAAACAAAACAAACGGATACCAATAATGGGGCGTATGAAAAAGGAAACATGTGTGTCCTTTTGTTTTGTTTATCAAGAGACAAAATCTGTGTCCCTAGATGTCAACTACACGAACAAAATTCTTAATTTTGAACGAGACTTGCAACAGAAAATCCAAAATAAGACAACAATGTGTTCCTAGTACATCAAAAGTGGTCCTATATTTCTTTTTCCCTTTTCAGTCTAAAATTAAATTAGTTTTAACAAAAAATGATAATACTTAACCAAACGTCTTTAAATTAGGTCGAAAGTAAGGTTAACAACCACCCCAAATTGATTATCTAATAGAAAAATAACTAAAATAATTATCTTTTAGATATGTTACACATGTATTCATGTCAAAATTGATCACTAATTCAACCATAACAATGACTTCAAATATTATGATACGAGACGTAACATCCAAGTATAAAGGATATTGTTATTCGCGTATTAGACGTATACACGAATCAACGCTTGACGAATCACGTACTATGTGTATAGATTGTTCAGCAAAAAATATAGAGATACATCACACACTCGTTAAAAAAAAAGTTACTTTCATAAATTAATCGATACAAACCTTAATCTTTCAAAGTAGTCGATTAAACATTTTTTATTAACGAAAGTAACAATTACAAAAGTTGAGAACCCGATCATCATAATTCCAATAACGAGAGTTGACCAACAACTTTGCTTGATTTGATCAGTCGCTCGAATACCATGTTCCCTAACCCCTTCTTCCACCACTTATCACTCCCCATCCAGGCCCTCAGGCTCAGGCTTAGGCTCAGGCTCGGTTTCAGGCTCAGGCTTCGGCTTCTTATTCAAATCCGGTTTCTCTTCAAACCAACACGCCTTCACTTCCAACCGGTGCCCACCACGGTCACGTGCGGCGGCGCCGCACGTCTCCGCGTCAACCCGGGCACCAACCTCGGTTGCCTTTTTCCGAATCGAAGCGGCAGACAACTCATCCAACCCGCCGTCCGACACCAACAATTCGGGAAAATTAAGCCGAGCCGACGGGCCGCGGAGATAATACACAGCCGTATCATAAGCTCTAGCGGCAGCGACAGGAGTCGAATAGGAGCCGAGCCAGATTCTGGAGCGCTTATTCGGCTCCCGAATCTCGGCCACCCATTTTCCCCACTTCCGCATCCGTATCCCTTTATAGGGGCGGGTATCGGGTTTCCGCTTAACGACGCCGTTTGGATCATCCATCGGTTTAGAAACAAAAGGAGGAGGAAGAGAAGAGTTGAGTTGTGTTGAGCAGCACCGACAGGTTTTATATATGGGTTGGGGGTGAGGTATAGATATAAGGGATGTATGTATGTATATATCGATGAGGTTTAATTGGCGGGTAGGGATCAGATAGACGATTTGACCGAGGTGAGGGGTAGTGGCGTGTTTGAATTTCAGGGAGATTTGAGAGGTGGATCAGAGTTTGTTGGTGGGATGTGAGTGTGTGAGAGAGATGGTGAGAGAGAGAGAGAGAGAGACTTAAATACTGAAAAAAAAGGAAGGAAGAGGTTATTTTCTAATAAAAATATAACTAGCCTAAGACCCCGCGAGCTTCGCGGGTGGCTAAACACCAACTAAACACATAAAATAATTTAAACGTAGAAGCGTTAAAGTGTGATTTGTTAAGCCTAATATTTTGAGACAGTTGAGAACGTCCCAATAGTACATCTACATAATGTTCGTTACAAATTAAGTTTTTGTCAACTAAACCTTCATGATGTCTTCTTTAACTCCACTATCGCATTCATCCTCTGACATTATCAATTCCAATCAGGACGACTTAGAATTTAAAGCTCTATTGGTAGATTATTAAAAATACACATGAAATTAATTTGAAAAAAAATAGATTCTTACTTAAGTGTAAGAACAACTCAAACGGGTTCTTGGAGATATCAACTGGTTGGCTACCCTCCAGGCTCCAACACTTGATTTGCTATAAATCCCTTTTACTGTTATAGAAAAAAAATAAGGTTAATAAACTAAAATACCCAAGATACCAATAACCAAAAAAACTACTATCCTACATCATCTTAAATTGCAAAACTTTATAGATTACATGTAGGTCTTCTCCTCAAATGCATAACATGAATTAGATGATAGAGAGTTGCACAATTCATTATAATTTGAAATTTTTATGAAGAAATAGGTTATCTCCCGTGAGTACTCACGGGTTGTGAATCTTCTTATTTAAAAACAACAGATGTACATATCTAGGTTATCACCCGCGAACTTCGCGGGTAGGAAAATTTAATCTACATTATCACAAAGTGTATAAATATAAATACAAATACAAATACAAAAGTAACACATTACATAAATTACTTATTGACAAAGTGAAAATATACTTATTGCGGCCATCACTATAGATCGGCAAATTAAAACAAATGTAATATAGCATAAATCAAAACATGAAATGTAATCTGGCATTGTATCTTGCTGTAGCTAGTTTTCACGGATGATATTATGGTTGCGCCGAAGAGTATCACCGCTAATATGCATACAACAGCAGGTCGACTGCTGCCGAAGGCTACACGCGTCAAACCCCCCAAAAAAATTAACTTTAATGTAATCAATCAAAAAAGCAATAAAAATATACTATTTAAGTTTATACCTTCAACCGGGAATCTGAAACATTGTCTCTGGTTGCCTCCACTATTTGATTCTTGATAAATTACAACCTGAATTACATGAAAGGAGTGTTCCAAGTTGTGCTTACCTTGATGTGTGAAGCACTTTTTTGGAGTTTCAGGTTGGCTGTGTCCGCGATTTAACGTACAGAAGATCATCATGAAGTTAAAAAAAAGCAATAAAAATATACTATTTAAGTTTATACCTTCAACCGGGAATCTGAAGCATTGGCTCTGGTTGCCTCCACTATTTGATTCTTGATAAATTACAGCCTGAATTACACGAAATGAGTGTTCCAATTTTTGCTTACCTTGATGTGTGAAGCACTTTTTTGGAGTTTCAGGTTGGCTGTGTCCGCGATTTGCATAGTCGTTGCCAAAACCACAGAGGAAATGGAAACCACCAGAACAGGGGTAGAGATACCAGAAATCAACAAGTCGACACATAACATATACACCCAGTTAAGCAATCCAGTGAATACACATCGAAACTCATAAAGTGAAGCATTAATGCTAATTTTTCAGAAAGGCATAAAAGTAATACTTAATCAAACCCGAGAAAATAATGATAGATAACCTATTTTGCAAGACATTTAATGATAGATAACATGCTTTGATGTCCATAAGTTGAGGCCTTTGAGGATCGTTGCCGACGTAAGCTTTCAAGTCCTCCTCGACATCTGGCTGGGCTGAACCGGTGGCGGAAAATTACTCGAAATCATAGTTATTGTTGCGGCTCTCCCTCTCACGGACCTGAAGCACTTCGAAACAATCCACTATGCAAAATCAATCAAACAAATACAAAATAGAAAAAGTTATTTCATAGTAAATCAATCAAAAGCCACTTGTTACGAACCTTACTTTTGTAAAAAAAAGGAAAGGTTTAATGCCTCAGGTTTTACATACAAAAACCTAGTCGTGGCTGCTGTCTTTTGTCGCTTCAGCGCAGTTCATCCTCCCGGCCACCATATTCGCCTAAAGCCGGAAGGAGTTAATAATCTCTAGATAATTAAAAAACGGAGCAATTTAACTTCTAAATAATTAAAAAAAGGTCAGGAAGGAGTTAATAATCTCTAATCAATCAATGCACTTATACCTGCAGACCTGTGCTGTCATGTTGTTGTTTTTCGCCGAAACCAGACAAAAAAACTTGCAGATCGCTGAAAAAAAACCTGCAGGCTGCATCATCCGTCAAAAACGTTCATCGAAAAAACCTGCAGCGACGCTGTTTCTGGTTGCGTTTTTCACTGAAAAAACCTGCGTTTTTTTGTGGTTTTTCGCAGAAAAAAACAGCAGGCTGCGTATAGACACAAGAACGGAACTTATAATCCATAACTTGGGTATAACTTGTGAAGTATTAGTGCATCTCTAGTACTCAAGCTCCTTGAATCTTGTTGTTTGAAATAAAAGTTGTGATGGTTAAGTGACTTGTGGTAACTCATAGCATAATTTTTTTCCCAAACATTCACAGATTCTACCAACATATTGAATACCAAAAACGTAGGACTTCCATTTTAGAAATACAAAAAAAAAACCAAAGCTATTAGGTCAAAATCCAATCAAAATCAAAACGCATGAATCAACTAAAAAAACGATTAAACAAAAATCAATATACAATACCATCGGTCTTCAACATTAGGGTTTCTGAATTAAAAAAAAAAAACAAAATACACACTACGATTCAACAAAAACATTAATATAACCTAAATCTAACTATAACAAATACAAAGACTGGATGAATTAGACAATAAGATGGATCGTATTTGTGGCTAAAAACTAACTGATTTAAGAATTCTTCAATTCACCAAGATACGACAAAGGATTGTGGTTCAGAGTAATCTCAAAAGTGGAAGATTGTGGCTAAAAACTTACCGATTTAAGAATTCTTCGATTCGTCAAATAAGAGGATTGAAGAGATCGATTTAAGAAGATGCAAGGTGCGGCGTAATAGTTTTTTAGGGTTTGAGCGGGGTTTGTAAAAGGAATTGTTCAATCACGGCTTTAGAAAAGAAGCGAAAGAATTTTTCCCTCCTAAACGAACAATAGAAGACGTAAGGAGATGCCAGGTGGCAATAATTGGTGTAAGAGGCTGCCAAGTGGCCTAAGCTTGTTTTGCTTTATTATAAGGTATAGATAGAAAGATAATTATATTTGTTGTATGCAAATTTGGGTTTTGGTCGAAATTAGTTTTGATCTCCCAACCCAACTTCGGTTCTGTTTGTTTTTGCTTATATCGTCTGTAAAGAGCTTATGTCTGCGAGCGGGCAGACATAAGCCCTTGAAGACTGTTTGTTTAAAAAAAAAAAGATCTTAAAGACTTTTAATAGCTTAGAAAAAAGCTATGGATAATAGCTTCACAAACAGATCAGATCTTCACACCCACCCTTCTTCTTCTTCCTCTTCTCCCCTGCCACCACCATCTCCGCCACCACCACCGCACCACCTCCGCCACCACCTCCACCACCACCATCGTCAAAACCCACCACCACCAAACCCATCTGAGAGAGAGAGAGATCTGTGAGAAAGAGAGAAGAGAGAGAGAGAGAGGCGGTGGTGACCAGAACAAGGAGGAACATCCAGACCCTTTCCTTCAACACAAGCAACATCCAGTTCTGCTTCCTCTCTCCCTCGATGTCGAGCTGGCGACCAGAACAAGGAGGAGCCGACGCCGTTACGGCGGTTCCCCGGCCACTCACCCCAGTCCTCATGTCCGATCTATTCTAAAAACAAACCCCCACTCCTACTGCTCGTTCTCCCTCTCTGTTTTTCCGGTCGGACCAGCTCCGGTCATCGCGTTCCGGCGGTGATGATGAAGAATGGCGGCGACAGGTGGTTCCGTGACGGTGGTGCACCGTTTTCAGACAATAAGAGGGCGGCGGAGGTGGTGCGGTGGTGGTGGCAGAGGTGGTGCGGTGGTGGTGGTTGTAGAGAGAGAGTTTCTAGAGAGAGAGAGAGCAGAGAGAGAGCTTGTGTGTGTTGTGTGGTTGAAGTTGTTTTTGAAGAAAAAAAACAAACCATCTTCTCCTTGGCAGACTGCAGACATTTGGGCCACATCTTCTCTTGCAGATGCCTGCAGATGTGGTTCGCAGACTACAGACATTTTACATCTGAAAAAACAAACAGCACCTTCATATTGAATGTGATTTTGGATATGCGAGGTTAAACTGGGTCTTGTGTAATGTTTGGTATTTCAAGTATCGGGTGTGCGAGGTAGAATCACGCTACGTGTTCTTGAAAGGACATTCTGGTGACTAAGATGTGTGTCTCATAAGTCACAACTTAAAGATAGAGGGTTCAGATCATATGGAATGTAGGTTGTGTTGTATTTATCATAAGAAAATCTAAGAATTGATGCTCGAAAAGATCATGCAACCTACATGACTTGTGAGGAGTGCATTAGAGCACCCACAATGCTAAAGATGGTCCAAAATTCAGACCGCTTAATCAGCATGTCACATCATTCCAGACTGCTACCATTTCAAACTCTACTTTTCCTACAACACTAAATCATTTAAAACAATCACCTCATCACATACTTTTCCTTTTATTTAAACTATTTATAGTATATATATATATACATACATACATATGATCTATTTATAAATTATATATATAATAATTGTATTTCTTTTTATATTAATAAAATGTATTTTTCATTAATAAATTATATAAATAATAATTATTTATTTATTTTAAATAAAATTTTGATAATTAAAATAAAAAAGTTTATTTTAAAAACTATATTTTATTTATTATTTAGTTATTCTAACGAATATTGTTTCAGATGGTTATTATTCAAACCGGTATTATTTAGGCTTGTATAATATTGTTAATTATACGCCGAAGATGAAGAAGAACAAAGGGAGGAGAGAGAGAGCCAATGAAATTTTTTATTTTTTTAATTGAGTGGGTGTTTGAATCACTCCTAGTGTTTGAGTAGAAAATGAGGAGTGAAGGGGGAGTTGACATGACTTTATATTATTGGGTAGAGAAAACTCAAACACCCTAAAGAATTTGAATCATACCCTCCACCCTTAGGTTTGTGTAATAGTTTAATTATGTTTATGTAATTTGTGTATATATTTTATTTATAAATTAATTAAGTATAAAGTTTTTTTTAAATTAAAAACTAAAGAATTCCTTTTTTACAAATAAAAAAACCTTTTATTTTTATTTTAGAGTAAATTGCCATTTTAGTCCCTGAGTTTTAGTCAAATTTGTCATTTTAGTCCAAATAGTTTTTTTTTTTTTTTGCCTCTGGGTTCCTGACTTTTCCCTTTTGTTGTCATTTTGATCACATACCCTAACTTCGTCCAAAAACCCAATTTTTAACCAGGGGTATTTTGAGGATTTTCACATTAAATATTTTCCGTTGCCATTTTGATCCAAAATTTATTTTACATTAAAAATTAAAAGAAAAAAATTAATGTTATAAAAATCACACTTATATACATATATATATGTATACAGCCTATGTCAGGGTATAAACACACAATCATCATCACCATCCTCAAGCACTTCAACCACCATCATCCTAAACCACCGTTCACCACCAGCGTCACCATCATCTCAAACCACCGACTACCGTGCACCGCCACTTCCGTCGCCACACAACCACCACCACAACCATCCAGAAGGAGACCAAAATGAACCCCATCTCCCTTTCTTCTTCACCTTTTCCACCATCGGCCTCTCGACCTTCTTCAGATCTGAAATACCGCGAGCCGGATCTTAAACGTTGGTGCTTGTCGGCTAGATCTGGTGTTGCAGGTCCATGAGCCGTTCAGATTGAAGGCGGCGACGATGAACTGACGTTGATGGGTGTAATGGTGGCGTGTCACAGGTTAGGTGGTGGATGATAGTGTAGTAATGGGGCGTCAAACGATGGAGTGGTTATGGTGGATAACGGTGTGTGGTCGGAGATGATGGTGGGTTACGGTGGTTGGTGGTTGCAGGTTTAGGTGGTGGTTGTATAGTGGTGGAGGTGGGTGGCGGATAGGTAGGTGACGGTGGTGGAGTTGGTAACCGGTGTTGGTTGTGGTGGGGGTGGTTGTCACGGTGGTGGTGATGGTGGTGCATAGATGGAGGACACACGGTGGGGATGGTGGTAGTGGCATTTTCTACAGGGAGAGTCAGAGAGAGAAAGGTGCAGGCTGGGATGGTTTGAACAAATTTTTTATAAACACTAAATTATAAATTAGAGTTTATATTTTATATAATAATAAAGAGTTTATCTTTTATATAATAATAAAGAGTTTCTGTTATATAATAATCATTATTAATATTATATACATATTTCTATTTTTTTTAAGAATTGGATCAAAATGGCAATTGAAAAGATAAAATTGAAAATCCCCAAAATGCCCCTGGTTAAAAATGGGGTTTTGGACGGAGTTAGGGTATGTGATCAAAATGGCAACAAAAGGGAAAAGTCAGGGACCCAGAGGCGAAAAAAAAACTATTTGGACTAAAGTGACAAATTTGGACAAAACTCAGGGACTAAAATGACAATTTACTCTTTATTTTATCATATTAATGGTATATGGAGCCCACACCTCCCAACCACAAACCAATCCGCTGGAGCGGACTTCTTTCTCGTTGGACAAGCCTCGTTATCTTCTGCATCGAAATGCCAGTCGGATCCGGACCACCATTCTAAACCTCACGTTGGAGGTGCTCTTTGGGCTAAGGCCCTTGCAACTATGCTTTTCCTAAGGTTATGTCAATCTTGTGTTCGATTTGAATTGGTTTTGACTGATGTATCATCGAAGTTCAATCTTGCTATAATATATTTTTGTTAAAAGTTATAAAAATTAAAAGGTTGAAACAGGATTTAGACTAATTCAAAAAGGGTTATGCATAATAATGTTATGACTCTGAGAATCTGAGATCTATGGGCGTAGTTTTTAAAATACTTAATTTTGCTATTAAAAAAAGGAGTAGCGGTGCAACTTGTTGCCCGTTTACCATCTATCTCGATGTAAATTCATAACATGTAAGTATTTTAATATTTACAAAATCCCTCAATCGAGCAAATGCATCCCTCCTCTATAACGGTCAGAGTTGGATGCATACCCGACCCACCAAGCCACTAGTTTCGGGGAAAACCCGCCGCCCGAAAGCCCAGTGCGGTAAAACCCGGTTCGGCTGAGTTTCGAACTGGCGAAACTTCATTGCCACCAACAATGTCCTTCAAATTGATGCTAGTGGGAGTTGAACTTAAGATCTCAAGGAGAGAAACCAAGTGACTAACCAGTAGACCAAATTGTCAGGACATTAACAAACGTTTAATGTTTAAATTGTTACAACAAGGGCCAAATAATATTTATCGAATTCCATAACAGTGCAATCTTTAAAGTTTTTACTTTTGACAGCTTAGAGTATTACAAGCACCAAATATGTGACAAATATCTGTGTCATATAGACGGGGTAGCTAGGGTTAGCAATTTAATTTGAACCTAATACCAAATTTAAATATTCTAACTAGTGACTTTTTAAGTAAACAAGACCGTATTATATATGAAATCCGTGTGAATAGTTGTGAACCCGGATAATGAGTAAGATGTGTGAGACTTGGTATGTATACAATTTTATAACCATACATATTTAAAGGAATCTCATATGAATAATTTAGTGTTTTTACTCTATGAGTATTCACATATTTTTGTTTGTCAAACTATTTAAAGGAATTTCATATGAATAAATTAGTTATTTTCTAACTTTTTTCTTCCTACTTATGTGTCTAATTATTTTAAACAATATGATTTTCACAAATAAAGAAAGAGGATATAAAAAAGTACTAGCACATATTATCACATACTTTATTAAGAGAAATCAAATAACAAAACTAAAATCGTTTACTGCTTGAAAATGTTGGTTTGGGAAGATGTACCAACCAAACACAATTAATGAAGATATTGGTAAGAGGAGATCGATACAATGTATTTTACAAATATAAATGATTTATTATTTAGGGAAAGGATGAAATTGGAAATTTATTTTGGCTAGGAAGTGTAGGAAGCAATAGGATTAGGACATGTGTCAACATTTAAAATAAAGAAAAAGGGTATTTTTTTAGTCAATCCAACATTTTCTTCTTCCTTTTCAAAACCCAGTAACTTCAAAACCCACCAATTTCAAAACCCACCATCTTCAACCATTTCTTCACTTTCTATCTCAATAATCACTACGTTATAGTGCGATTTTCATCACCAATCAATGATTCAAACACCCGATCAACGTGTTCTTCAGATTTTTTAAAGAAAACCCAGTTTAATTTCATACAAAATCTCGTTTTTTCCGGTGATTTTGAAGATAATCACTCGATCCGTTCGATTCGAGCGCTGATAAGTGTTTCAATCATTCAAAACTCGTCAATTGTTGAAGAAATCACTTCGATCCATGTAAGAAATTCTTTAATTTCATTTTTACGATCTGGGTTTTTGATTTAGTCATTGCGTTTTACAATCTTGGCGGGGGTCCGGGGGCAGCGCCCCTGGTAGCGGGGTCCCAGGGGCGGCAGCCCCTGGCGGGGTCCAAGGGGCAGAGCCCCTGGCTGGGGTTTTAGAACTAAAACATTTTTATGTGTTTTCTGGCCATTGCGTTTTAGAAAAACACATTCTTGAAGTGTTTTTGGTGCATTGCGTTTTAGGTAAAACACTTTTTTAGGTGTTTTCAGTCCATTGCGTTTTACAGAGAACGATTTCTTTTGTTTTTTAGGCAATTGCGTTTTAGAATGAGTCATTTTTAGGTGTTTTCTGGCCATTGCGTTTTACAAATTAGACATTTTTTTTTGTGTTTTTTGTGCAATGCGTTTTAGGTAAAACACTTTTTTATGTGTTTTCGGTCCATTGCGTTTTAGAAAACAGACACTTTAAGTGTTTTCTGGCCATTGCGTTTTAGAAATAAGACATTTGTATGTGTTTTTTGTGCATTGCGTTTTAGGTAAAACACATTTTTATGTGTTTTTAGTCCATTGTGTTTTAGAAAGTACATTTTATTTTGAGTTTTTATATATTACGTTTTAGAAATAAGACATTTTTTTGTGTTTTCTGGCCATTGCGTTTTACAAATAAGACATTTCTTTGTGTTTTTGGTGCATTGCGTTTTAGAAAAATGTTATTTTTAGGTTTTTCTTTCATTGCGTTTTACGTAACTGGGGGTTTTTCTATTGCGTTTTACGCAACTGGGTTTTTTTTTTTTTTTTGAAAATATAGCAATAGTATACTCGTTTTAAAGATAAAAAAACGCTCGTTTTTTTGGTGCAATTTTTATAAAAAAATAATGTCGTATGAAAGAGTTATTAACGTTTAAAAAATGGGGGGGGGGGGAATTGGAGGAGAGAGAAACTATTGACTTGCATTGACTAGAATACCCCTAAACAAACTCACGCGCCTCTTTTCTTCCCTTCAATTTCCATCATTTAATCTTAGCCATTGATTAACTAAATGGATGGTCAAGATCACTTCCTAGCCTTCTTAGCCAAATAAACTTTATATTGTATCTCCACCCTTATTATTTAATCTTAATATAAAATAATCTTTAACAGATATAAAGTATTAACATGGGTCTTAAACGAGCTTATTTTAGGCTCGAGCTTGAAGTGTTCCAACTTAAGAGAGTTTGAGTCTGTGCTTGATTTATTCTGAGTTTTTTTTCTAAAGCATAAGCTCCGCTTTTGAGTAGTTTTTCAAGTTCAAGCTCGACTCATATTATTATTTATTAACTAATTATTTATTTTTATCTATATATTTATATATATATATATATATATATATATATATATATATATAGGGAGCCGCTAGAATGAGAACCACCACGAGTTATGAGAACCACGAGAACCGCGCCCCGTGGGTGGCCGTTGACCACGGAATTTTTTTTACACCTAGATCCGTATATTTTAAGACCGGGTGTAAATTTTGGGTTCAAACGGCGGGCCCGAGAGGGTAGTTTTTTACGCCCAAAGTTTGGGTTTTTTTAATTTTTCTTTTTATTTTAACCAAACTTTGGGCGTAAAAAACTACCCCCTCGGGCGCGCCGTTTGAACCCAAAATTTACACCCGGTCTTAAAATATACGGATCTAGGTGTAAAAAAAATTTCGTGGTCAACGGCCACCCGCGGGGCGCGGTTCTCGTGGTTCTCATAACTCGTGGTGGTTCTCATTCTAGCGGCCCCCTATATATATATATATATATATATATATAGGGCCATGATCATTTCAAAACCATAAATATTTACAGAACTCGCAGAACTCCTAATAAACAATCATTTTATTTATATATTTTTATGTTTAGGATAATTTTATCATTTATTATGTGTATTTTTTACGATTACATACATGTTAAGAGTAATTTTATCATTTTTTATATGAAATTTTATAATTACACATATGTAAACTAGTTTTTTTACATATATGTAATTAGTTATGACACATATATATAATTTTGGCAATTAAACATATGTAAACTACTTTTAACATGTATGTAATCAAAGAAATACATATAATAGATGATAAAAAGATCCTAAATACAAAAATTCATATATAAAATGATTGTTTATTAGGAGTTCTGAAAGTTTTATAATTATTTAGAGTTCTGAAGACTCGGTCCAGATTGTTAGAAGAGGAACGTTGAAGCCGCAATACCTGGTCCACAACTTTAACATGGGAATATTCCAAGGCATCCCCCCATTTTAGGGAAATTAGTTTTTCTTTGTAGATATAATGTCACACCCCAACCGATGGCGGAATCATCGGGGCATGGCACTGAGCGAAACAGATTGTCCAGAAGTTTCCATAACAACTATCATTACCATTTAATTTAAAGCGATACGTCCCATACCCGGTATTACAGACAACATCAAACAAATATTCTGTTCCGACAACTCAGATTTAAACGTAACTAATTTATTCGTTGGTTTCTAGGACTCCAGTTCCTAGCTTCGATTTCATCACAGCACAAAGAGCAAACATGCAACCTAAGCACCTGTCACATACGTTAAAATAAAGTCAATACATAAAATGTAAAGGTGAGCATACAGGTTTGATAATAGCATATAGAGTTCGAATTCGTTTACGCATAACCAGCACGTACACATAGTGAAATGAAGCACGTTAGTTATCGACATAGATCCATCGATACCAATGACTGCGGGTTGACTGCCCGAGGCAGTTCGCAATACATGATTACCACCGTAATCCATGCAAGTAAAAGATCCTTAACAACCCCCGTGTGAACGGGTGCTGAGTCCAAACTATAGTACTATCGTTGCTAAGGCAGGTAGACAGCATTCCATGTGTAAACATAACAAACAAGCATTCATAAGCCACGTATAACATGCATTAATGGTTTAGCGTTAAAATAGTTTGAGTAGTGTGATTGTTGTAGTTTGAATAGCTGTAACGTATGTAACACCCAAAAGTGCTAAAGCAAAAAGGGTTCGAGTATACTCACAGCGTTTGTGGATTGAAGGGAGCGCTTTACAGCGAGTACGGTTAGCCTGAATAGATTTGATAACGTAACGATAAGTGGCGCGTAAAGCAGTACAAAGTGGGAGTGGTTAGGATGACTGATCGTGCGGATCAGCTATCCGTGAGAGGGAGTCATCCGTGCGCATGACCTATCCGTTCGGATGGTGATGCGTGCGGATGGTAATCCATCCGGATGAGCTATCCGTGCGTACAACTGTCCGTGCGGGTGGTAACCCGTGCGGAATAGTTGTGCGTGCGGATGACTTATCCATGCGGTCAAGTTGTTTGTGTGTATAAACGTTCAAGTGGATTGTTTCTTCCTAAGATGTGTTTGTGTATGATGGCTTGTGCTTTGGAGTTTTCGTTGTAGCATTTAGAAACCACATAAGTGTTTCTACCTTTCAAGCCGGTCGCGCGGACGACCATCCGTGCGTATGGTAGTCCGTGCGGACAGTGGTGGTCCGTGCGGACAGTCGGTGCGCGCGGGCAGGAACCATCTGTCCGGATAGTCTGTCCGTGCGTACGACTTGGCCGTGCGGATGATCATTGTTTGAATTTATTCCAAGGCCTTAGTATCTCATGATCTGAAGAGTAATCCATTCAGAGGTCGTCCGTCCGGATTGCTCATTCGTCGATACTCAAACCTTGTTTGGAAAATGGGTCCCAAGGGTAGCTCGTCCGGGTGACAACCCGTCCGGATGACCTGTGCGTGCGGATGGTAATCCGTGTGCACAGCCTGTCCGTGCGGACAGCTAGTCCATGCGGACAACTGGTCTGGTTGTTCCGTTCGTCTACACTTGGTTTCTGTTGTCGTTTATCGAGACGTTCTGATTACGTGGCAACCACTTGGAATTGAATTCTCACCCGCGTGACTAGACCGGTCAGGAATCACCCTAACTCGGCCTGTCGGCGACTCAGAACGGCCATTCTGGTTGACCCCGAAATCAGTTGTCTGTGGGTAGGATTCCAGATCTAGAACTAGTGCATCACTATTATCGAGTGGAGACTAGAACCGATCAGATTCGTACCGATTCTAAGGGAAAAAGAAGGAAGGAACTTAGGTCTATTTCTTTCAACTCTTTTACCCTTAGAAAAGTTTAGATCTAGGTGAAGTTATTGTGAAATCTTGTAGAAATCGTTTAGATCTGAGATATTCTTGGTGGAATGAGGTCAAGCTTGAAGTTCATAAGAACTTCATGATGACGTCACCCGAGAATGCCTCAAATCCGGATGATTTCATGGTTAAAAGTGAAGATTTGAAAGATGGAAATGTGTAGAATTGTGTAGTGATCAAGAATGTACAAGAATTAGTGCAAAATCTTACCTGGATTGAGAGAAATCTGAGAAAAAGTGAAGAATGCGTGCGGTTCGGACGTCACTTGCCAAAAGTGGAAAAAGTGGAGAGTGACCCGTGTATTTATAAGATGCCAAAAAGGGAAAGGGGTAAGCCGTGCGCATGGCACGCACCCGGGTAGGCTATCCGCGCGGACTGGTCATCCGTGCGGATTGGCAATCCGTGCGGGTTGGCAATCCGTGCGGATTGGCCATCCGTGCGGATGCCGCCTCCTTTGGTGTGTTCGGCGCGGTGTTGTTCCGGTTTCGATTTGCGAGCGATTTGATAGGGTTTCCTAGTCAAATTACTTTCAGTCCCAACTACTTCTTATAAGGTTCGACTCGGAATTCGGGTTCGGGTTTGTTTACATTCGAGTTAGACTTCGAGTTCGATTGAGTTCGCTTGATTATCCCAACATAACATAAAATGAACATGCACAGGTAACACGTAAGGCACACACACACACGTGTAACTGACAAGTAAAATACATAGCTCGAGTTACGATTTGATGTCGATTTGATTAGCATAGCTTGATTTAACTTTATCGCATTGTTACTTCCTATCGTTCACAGTCGTAGGTCGATTGAGATACGATTAGCATGACTCGATTATTGTAATGTACGACATTTACTCCACATAATCTAAATATAATAAAAACAATTCTACGAGTCAAGTTGCGCGGAATCGGTCGTTGACTTTGACCTTGACTTTGACTTTCACTCGTGAAAACACGGGGTGTTACAGCCTCCCCTTGTTTAGGGAATTTCGTCCCGAAATTAAGCTGAAAGCTGTAACTAAGTCGTGGATCACATGTGAGAGTCTTTCGTTCGGACCATAGAAAATCGTCGAATTAATCGGGATTTTACGGTTAAAATTGTTGATTTTTGGATATGATGTGCGAAAACATCTAATCTAAAGGCCTACAAAGTTTTAGATTTCTATTCGAAGCCGTTTGAGAGAAATCTTTTTCAATTTCCAATTTTTCATTTTCAAAACCTTTTTCTTTTTCTTTCAAAACCTTGATTATTGTAGGTCCGGATTTATTTCCGATTCGATTGCGTAACAACACGTTTGACGTGCGAAAATCCGTGTACGTGTGTGACTAAACGTAATCGTAACGGAGCCAAAACCGATTCTACAAGTGGTATCTGAGCAGGAGATCGATTGCTCAGATTTGTTAAAGTTTTTCATCTTTCTTATCCATCGCGCTTTTCTCTAAAAATCGATAAATTAAACGCATACAATAATCGTGATTCTATTGACTATGATGACGTGTACAAGTCCGGGAATCACGTGAGAGACTTTCCCTCTCTAGACTTTCTCTCTCTAAGATTATCTCTCTAATTAAACAACTGTGGATACTTTGCCTTTATGTCGCTTTCGAGTTCCCAAGTGAACTATGCGCCTCGTTTGCCTTCCCATCGAACTTTCACAATAGGAATGCGGGAGCGTCTGAGTTCTTTGGTTTGGCGATCCATGATTTCGACAGGCTTTTCCACGAAGTGTAATGTTTCGTTCACTTGTAGATCATCTAGAGGAACATGTAAGTCGTGGTCGGCGACGCACTTTCGGAGGTTTGACACATGGAAAGTCGGATGGACATTGCTAAGTTCCTCCGGTAATTCGAGTCTGTAGGCGACTTTTCCGATCCTTTCCAGAATCTTAAAAGGTCCAACATATCGAGGCGCGAGTTTCCCCTTCTTGCCGAATCGGACTACACCCTTCCAAGGTGATACCTTTAGGAGTACGTAGTCACCAACGCCATATTCACGGTGCTTGCGCTTTTTATCGGCGAGAACTTTTTGTCTATCCCGAGCTTTCGTTAGGTTGTCTCGAATTTGGAAAATTTTGTCTGTTGTCTCTTGTAGCAGCTCCGGACCGGTTAGTTGCGAGTGGCCGATCTCGTGCCACACAATAGGCGATCGACATCTTCTTCCGTACAAGGCCTCGAAAGGTGCCATCTGGATGCTAGCCTGGTAGCTGTTGTTGTACGAGAATTCGACTAACGGAAGGTGTCTGTCCCAATTACCACCGAAGTCTAGAACACACGAACGGAGCATGTCTTCAAGCGTACGAATCGTTCTTTCAGTCTGACCGTCGCTTTGTGGGTGGAACGCAGTACTTAGATTAAGCGTTGTACCGAGTGCCGTTTGAAACGTTTCCCACAATCGTGAAGTGAACTGAGCATCACGATCAGAGATGATGTCACGAGGCGTCCCATGTCGACAAATGATCTCGTCGGTGTAGATTCGGGCTAATCGTTCTACCTTGTAGTCTTCTCGTATTGGTAGAAAGTGAGCTGATTTAGTCAAGCGGTCAATAACAACCCAAATGCTGTCGTGACCTGATGACGTGGTTGGAAGCTTGGTTACGAAATCCATAGCTATGCTCTCCCATTTCCACATGGGAATTGGTGGTTGCTCGAGCAAGCCAGAGGGTCTTTGATGTTCAGCCTTGATTCTTGCACAGGTTAGGCATTTTCCGACGTAGAGTGCGATATCCCGTTTCATACCCGGCCACCAGTACCTATATCGAAGGTCATGGTACATTTTGTCAGCACCGGGATGAATAGAGTATCGGGATTTGTGGGCTTCATCCATGATAATCTGTCGCAGGTTGGTTCGCTTGGGAATCCAAATTCGGTCTAAGAAGTGGAATATCCCATTTGATTTGCTCACAAGTTGGGCTCCATCGTGGTAGATTCTTTCTTTCTTCAAGGTGCTTTCGTTGAAACATGCATGCTGGGCGTCGCGTATGAGAGCTTCGAGGTTGTGCTGGGCTTGAACATTACGAGTGCTAAGCAGATAGCTCCGTCTGCTAAGTGCGTCGGCAACAACATTTGCCTTGCCTGGGTGATAACGAATCTCGCAGTCGTAATCGCTGAGAAGTTCTACCCATCGGCGTTGACGCATATTTAGTTCCTTCTGATTAAAGATGTGTTGTAAGCTCTTGTGATCGGTGAAGATCGTACACCTTGTACCATACAGGTAGTGTCACCAAATCTTTAATGCAAAAACAACTGCGCCTAGCTCGAGATCATGGGTTGTATAGTTCTTCTCATGGATTTTGAGCTGACGAGATGCGTAAGCTATGACCTTGTCTCGTTGCATTAGGACACATTCGAGACCAAGGTTGGAAGCATCACAGTAGACAATGAAATTATCATTTCCGTCGGGTAGTGTGAGGACAGGAGCGTTGCAAAGCATGTGTTTGAGGGTTCGAAAGGCAGACTCTTGTTTGGTTCCCCAGACAAAAGGCTGATCCTTGTGAGTGAGAGAGGTAAGTGGTACAGCAATCTTCGAGAATCCTTCGATAAATCGTCAATAATAGCCCGCTAGCCCGAGAAAGGAGCGGACTTCAGTCGGGTTCTTAGGCGTAACCCAGCTCTTAACAGCTTCAATCTTCGCATGATCGACATGAATACCCTGACTATTTACGATGTGACCCAGAAACTGAACCTCCCCCAACCAGAACTCGCACTTGGAGAATTTGGCGTAGAGTTGGTTCCCCTGGAGTAACTCGAGAACCAAACGTAGATGTTGCGCGTGTTCGGCTCTCGTTTTGGAATAGATCAAGACATCGTCGATGAACACGATGACGAAACGGTCGAGATATGGTTTACACACTCGATTCATCAGATCCATGAAAACTGCTGGTGCATTGGTTAGGCCAAAAGGCATGACTACGAATTCGTAATGGCCGTAACGAGTGCGAAACGCGGTTTTGGGTATATCCTCCTCTTGTATACGCAGCAGATGATATCCTGAGCGTAGATCGATCTTCGAGAAACACGTAGCGCCTTGCAACTGATCAAACAAATCGTCGATTCGAGGCAGAGGATAGCGGTTCTTGATAGTCAACTTATTCAATTCACGGTAGTCGATGCACATCCGGAACGATCCGTCCTTCTTTTTGACGAAAAGGACTGGTGCGCCCCAAGGAGAGGTGCTCGGGCGAATAAAGCCTTTTTCAAGCAATTCCTGGAGTTGGGTTGAGAGTTCGCGCATTTCGGACGGCGCGAGTCGATAAGGAGCTCTGGCAATAGGATTAGCTCCAGGAATGAGGTCAATGCGAAAATCAATATCACGCTTTGGAGGTAGTCGGGGAAGATCCTCTGGAAAAACTTGAGGAAATTCTCGAACCACAGGAACGTCTTTCACTTCCTTCTTCTCTTTCTTTTCCTTCTCCGCTGCTACGACGTGAGCCAAGAAAGCCCTGTATTCCTTGCGGAGATACTTGCTAGCTTGTAGGCATGACATAAGCTTGAGACCCTTCGAAGTTGTATCACCATAAACACACAACGAATCACCGTTTGCGAGCAAAAAACGAATCATTTTATCGAAGCACACAACTTCGGCATGGTTTTCGCGAAGAAAGTCCATGCCTACTATGACATCAAAGCTTCCTAGTTGCATTGGAATGAGATCGATTGAGAAGATGTGATTGTTGAGCTCAAGAGTGCAATCACGAATAACAGAGTTTACAGCGACGGTTCTTCCGGTAGCGACTTCAACATCGAATGCAGAGGGGAGTCGGGAACGTTTACGACTAAGGAGTTTCTCAAATTCGAGTGACACAAAGCAATTATTGGCTCCAGTATCAAACAAACATGAAGCATAAATACCATTCACAAGGAACGTACCATTGACCACGTTGTTGTCGGCCTGGGCTTGACGCACATTGAGATTGAAAGTTCTGGCGCGTGCGGCCTGTTGTTGTTGCTGTTGTTGTTGCTGTAGCTGCTGCTGGGGTTCTTGTTTCACTACCCTGTTCGGGCACATGTTGGCGAAATGATTCGGGTCGCCACACGTGAAGCATGCTCTGGCTTTGACTGCGGGTGCCGGAGGAGCTTGTTGACCTTGTGGGGCAGCGAGTAGAGCTTGATTGGCAGGAGCTTGACGAATACGGCAGTTGGCAGTAAAGTGGCCGTAGACATTGCAGTGAGCACAGAAGCGGCATTGAATAGCAGTCGGGTGATGATAGGTGCAAGTAGGGCAGAGTGGGTGTGGTCCAGTATATGCACGTTTTGCAGGCGGTGCATTGGCCACAGGTGCCACTACTTGACGTTGTTGAGCAGGTACGGCTTGGATCGGTGCAGCAGTAATCGCACAGTTCTTGTTGGTGGAGCTGTTCTTTCTCTTGTTCTTTCTCTTGTTGCTTGACGAGGTGGTTTCAGCAGTTGGTGAAGTAGTAGTGGCTTGATGCAGATGCTTGGAGGTCTTATCCCACATTCCAGCCTTAACCCTTTTGTCATTGATCTCGGCGGCCAGCAGATAGGTTTCCTCGATCGTGGCAGTCTTGGCCGCTTGCACGAAATCAGCAACGCAGTCGGGCAAAGCTCGAATGTACTTCTTGATGGTTATCTTAGGAGTCTTGACCTGGTCAGGACAGATAATGCTGAGCTGTTTGAAGCGAGCAGTAAGGCCAGCATTGTCTCCATCCTTCTGATGTATGTGCCAAAATTCATCTTCAAGCTTTTGACGCTCGTGAGGAGGGCAGAATTCCTCTAGCATGACTTCCTTGAGTTCTTCCCACGACAACCCGTAAGCTGCATCATTCCCTCTCTTGTTCCTCTCGGCCGTCCACCAGTCCAAAGCACGGGACTGAAAGACACCGGTAGCGTTCAGAGTTCGAAGGTCATCAGGGCAACCGCTTTGTCTTAGAGTAACCTCGATAGAGTCAAACCAGTGAAATAGTGCAGTAGGACCTCCTTCGCCTGTGAATTCTTTCGGCCCACATGACTTGAATTGTTTGAAACTGAAAGGTCTGGCGACAGCTCTAGGACCTTCGGTCCTTGATTCCTCGGATGATTTGCTGGCATTCTCATAGGCATCGCTCACCGCCTTTGCTACAGCTTTCGCGACGATGGAAGCAAGACGTCGGTCCTTCCTTTCTCGACGAGAGAGCGGATGACGGGATCTAGACGACATTGTCTGCAATAGACATCGCCACGGAACTCAACACATGTATTCGAATCTCACCTCACACGTCTACTACTACTAAAGCTCAGTAACACGTACCATGTAAATGCATATAGTCACGAATTCACATAATTGCACAATATCACATAAACATATAAAGCACATAATCACAGTATTCCTAAACTGATGAACACAGTAGCAAGACACACATAACTTAATCACTAAGAGCACTTACGAGCATACAAAGCATTCTGACTGCTTCTATTGTTGATTCGTTAGCGATGAGTTGTGCGGGTTTTGTGTTTTAGCAGGAGCAATAGTGTTGGGTCGAAATCAATAGTACCTCAAAACGTTAACAAATAACAGAAAATGCATAAATTTTCATAAAGAGCGATAAATCGAAGGTAGATTGTATGCGGCTAATAGACTTCGACTAACCAAAGTAGCTTGACTATTCGCAAGGATCCTGCACAATTACCTCCAGGATTATGCCTTTGCCTCGATTCTTGGGCGTTGGCGCAATTCCCATTGGTTATATTGTGTCTTTAGATCATTGGAGTCCGTCGAACTTTGGTGGAAGTTTTTGTATAAAAGCAGGACGAGTCGTCAAGGTTAGGGTTTCACCCCTATCTTGCAACTTCCGCCCTCGTTTTTGATAAAAATTGAGGAGATTATTCATCAAAATATGGATTTCACTCCTGATTTGGTATGATTCTCCTCGTTTGTAGCTAAAACGCAAGCTGATTAGGCAACTCTAGTCGAGAGTTTGCGGTTTTCACACCTATTCTCGACCTCATTACCTGTTCACAACTTGGAAATTCGAGTGCAGTGATAGAAAAGAGTGAGTGATAGTGGCGGGTTTACGCATACGCGTGAGTTGGTCTGTTGGTTCTTAACTATAGTCTAGGTCTCTAAGACTTCGACCCGGACTAGGTCGTGTCTTGCCTAATTCCCTATAGTTATGGCTTTGATACCAATCTGTCACACCCCAACCGATGGCGGAATCATCGGGGCATGGCACTAAGCGAAACAGATTGTCCAGAAGTTTCCATAACAACTATCATTACCATTTAATTTAAAGCGATACGTCCCATACCGTATCATAAATAGTCAAACAAGTTATTACAGACAACATCAAACAAATATTCTGTTCCGACAACTCAGATTTAAACGTAACTAATTTATTCGTTGGTTTCTAGGACTCCAGTTCCTAGCTTCGATTTCATCACAGCACAAAGAGCAAACATGCAACCTAAGCACCTGTCACATACGTTAAAATAAATTCAATACATAAAATGTAAAGGTGAGCATACAGGTTTGATAATAGCATATAGAGTTCGAATTCGTTTACGCATAACCAGCATGTACACATAGTGAAATGAAGCTCGTTAGTTATCGACATAGATCCATCGATACCAATGACTGCGGGTTGACTGCCCGAGGCAGTTCGCAATACATGATTACCAACGTAATCCATGCAAGTAAAAGATCCTTAACAACCCCCGTGTGAACGGGTGCTGAGTCCAAACTATAGTACTATCATTGCTAAGGCAGGTAGACAGCATTCCATGTGTAAACATAACAAACAAGCATTCATAAGCCACGTATAACATGCATTAATGGTTTAGCGTTAAAATAGCTTGAGTAGTGTGATTGTTGTAGTTTGAATAGCTGTAAAGTATGTAACACCCCAAAGTGCTAAAGCAAAAAGGGTTCGAGTATACTCACAGCGTTTGTGGATTGAAGGGAGCGCTTTACAGCGAGTACAGTTAGCCTGAATAGATTTGATAACGTAACGATAAGTGGCGCGTAAAGCAGTACAAAATGGGAGTGGTTAGGATGACTGATCGTGCGGATCAGCTATCCGTGAGAGGGAGTCATCCGTGCGCATGACCTATCCGTGCGGATGGTAATCCATCCGGATGAGCTATCCGTGCGTACGACTGTCCGTGTGGGTGGTAACCCGTGCGGATTAGTTGTGCGTGCGGATGACTTATCCATGCGGTCAAGTTGTTTGTGTGTATAAACGTTCAAGTGGATTGTTTCTTCCTAAGATGTGTTTGTGTATGATGGCTTGTGCTTTGGAGTTTTCGTTGTAGCATTTAGAAACCACATAAGTGTTTCTACCTTTCAAGCCGGTCGCGCGGACGACCATCCGTGCGTATGGTAGTCCGTGCGGACAGTGGTGGTCCGTGCGGACAGTCGGTGCGCGCGGGCAGGAACCATCCGTCCGGATAGTCTGTCCGTGCGTACGACTTGGCCGTGCGGATGATCATTGTTTGAATTTATTCCAAGGCCTTAGTATCTCATGATCCGAAAAGTAATCCATTCAGAGGTCGTCCGTCCGGATTGCTCATTCGTCGATACTCAAACCTTGTTTGGAAAGTGGGTCCCAAGGGTAGCTCGTCCGGGTGACAACCCGTCCGGATGACCTGTGCGTGCGGGTGGTAATCCGTGCGCACAGCCTGTACGTGCGGACAGCTAGTCCGTGCGGACAACTGGTCTGGTTGTTCCGTTCGTCTACACTTGGTTTCTGTTGTCGTTTATCGAGACGTTCTGATTACGTGGCAACCACTTGGAATTGTATTCTCTCCCGCGTGACTAGACCGGTCAGGAATCACCCTAACTCGGCCTGTCGGCGACTCAGAACGGCCATTCCGGTTGACCCCGAAATCAGTTGTCCGTGGGTAGGATTCCAGATCTAGAACTAGTGCATCACTATTATCGAGTGGAGACTAGAACCAATCAGATTCGTACCGATTCTAAGGGAAAAAGAAGGAAGGAACTTAGGTCTATTTCTTTCAACTCTTTTACCCTTAGAAAAGTTTAGATCTAGGTGAAGTTATTGTGAAATCTTGTAGAAATCGTTTAGATCTGAGATATTCTTGGTGGAATGAGGTCAAGCTTGAAGTTCATAAGAACTTCATGATGACGTCACCCGAGAATGCCTCAAATCCGGATGATTTCATGGTTAAAAGTGAAGATTTGAAAGATGGAAATGTGTAGAATTGTGTAGTGATCAAGAATGTACAAGAATTAGTGCAAGATCTTACCTGGATTGAGAGAAATCTGAGAAAAAGTGAAGAATGCGTGCGGTTCGGACGTCACTTGCCAAAAGTGGAAAAAGTGGAGAGTGACCCGTGTATTTATAGGATGCCAAAAAGGGAAAGGGGTAAGCCGTGCGCATGGCACGCACCCGGGTAGGCTATCCGCGCGGACTGGTCATCATTGCGGATGCCGCCTCCTTTGGTGTGTTCGGCGCGGTGTTGTTCCGGTTTCGATTTGCGAGCGATTTGATAGGGTTTCCTAGTCAAATTACTTTCAGTCCCAACTACTTCTTATAAGGTTCGACTCGGAATTCGGGTTCGGGTTTGTTTACATTCGAGTTAGACTTCGAGTTCGATTGAGTTCGCTTGATTATCCCAACATAACATAAAATGAACATGCACTGGTAACACGTAAGGCACACACACACGTGTAACTGACAAGTAAAATACATAGCTCGAGTTACGATTTGATGTCGATTTGATTAGCATAGCTTGATTTAACTTTATCGCATTGTTACTTCCTATCGTTCACAGTCGTAGGTCGATTGAGATACGATTAGCATGACTCGATTATTGTAATGTACGACATTTACTCCACATAATCTAAATATAATAAAAACAATTCTACGAGTCAAGTTGTGCGGAATCGGTCGTTGACTTTGACCTTGACTTTGACTTTCACTCGTGAAAACACGGGGTGTTACATATAAATATGTGGATAACCAGATCTTATAGGACACATTACATTCACTGCTCTCGAACACTTACACTCTCTCTCTCGCAATTCACACACTTCAAGCAAACATTGTAACGATTAGCAACGATCTGGGCATTATCCTGCACTGCATCCTGACTTTTGAAGTAATAAGAAGAACAAGGCAGCTGCGATTGTCAGCTACCGAGGTTTTGTGCCGACTATCTAAATTGATCAAGGGCATTCCTCGTACAACTCGTGTCAACATTTACATTTTTGCTCATTGTTTGATTGTTGATATAGCTTGGTATCCTGAGCTATATCATGAAACCTGTTTTTGCAAACAAATAAATCAACATATTTTTCACAAACACTTTTAGCACACTACCTCACTTAACTAATTTGATCACTTAATTGCTTCAGTAATTTTTGACCAAAACAATAACTAACTTAAGGCATAATATAATTATATATATAATATGCACTTTTTAATAAAATGACACCAAACAAAATTACAAATATAAAATTACTGACTTTACTAATAATAACAAAGTCTTAATTTTTTTAAATTAGATTTATTACGGGTTTCTTAAATATAATTTATACTTTATCACTTAAATGGTTGTTTATTTGCTTCTTGAATAACATGTTTGACCAATGTATCTTCTTTTCAATAATCATTTTCGCAATCACCATATCTATCGTGTATCGAGTATATCCATTAGTTATTTCTAAATATGATTTTCTTATTAATTGGTATATAAAATCATATTTTTTTCAATCCGTATAATACACGAGGGTTTTTAAAGATTTATAATTTTTTTATTATTTGTTAACAATATTACTTTATTCAACCCGTGTAATACACGTGGTTTTAAAGATATATTTTTTTATTATTTGGTATATAAAATTTCATTTATTCAACCCATACAATATGGTTCCTATAGATATAGTTTTTTTTATTATATAATATATAAAATTACATTTATTCAACCCCGTGCAATAAAAGAGGTTTTTAAAAATATATTGTTTTATTATTTAGTATATATAATTCATTTATTTAACACGTGTAATACACGAGGCTATAACCTAGTGTGTATATATATATATATATAGGGTCGGGGTTTAGAGAAAACGGTAGAAAGTGTGAGAGCGGTGAGAACGCTTAACGATCGTCCGATCAAAACAATCTATGGACTAGATTGGCGCGGTGGCGTTTTCGTAAATAACATCAATTTTATTATGTGGACGCGCTTCATTAAGGGTAAAATGGTCTTTTGACTACTCCACACAAAACGCCATCTCATGAAATAAAATGCCAAAAACAAAAATCACAGACCATTCTAAGTAAAACGCCATTAAATATAAAACACCAAACTTAATTATAGTAAAATCCCGCCTAAAAAAACGTCAAAAAATCCTATATATACAACATCTCAGACCTTCAATTAAAAACACACACAAAAACCCAAATGCCATATTTGATATAACCCATTCGCCTTAGAAACGCCAAAAAAACCCAAACATCAAATATCTTCTAACCCAAAACGTTTTATTGAAATTCAGTTTGGCTGTCAGTAAATATTTCGCTCAATGAAATAGACAAAATCCTTAAGTGAGGATATTGTCCATTTCATTGAGTAAAATCTTATTGACTTATCCTAAACTACCATCCAATTTATAACGCCAAAAACATACAAAAACGTTATTGAGGTTTGTTGTCAATAAAGTTTAGCTGTATGGGGTGGACAACATTGTCAGTTATCTTTCTTAACCGAGGATTAACAATGTTGTCCATCTCATACAACAAAACATTATTGATTTTAGCATGATCAAAATTTGAGGTTTAAGGTGATCTTATTTCGTGGCGTTCTTTTTATCGGTAAAACGCCGAAAAAGTTAAAAAATCAAACATCGTTGATTGTAAAAATTCAAGATTGTTGGCTGAAGGATCTAAACTCAATAACATTTTGCTGCATGAGATGGACAAATATTCATGAAAAAGATGCTGATGTCAGACTGTATGCTTCCAAACAGCAACACAAAAAACTACTTGAAAAACAAAAAAACAAAATGAATCATACGAAAGTCGAACCAGCCTGTTAACATGATTCAAAAAAGAAGAAAGAGACTGGTGACAGAGAAGAGTTGGAAAATCAATTGTTTATGTATTCTTTTTTTTATTTTCCTTTTCAGTTAATTGTTATATAATAAAAACGCCATATATAATAAAAATGCCAAAACAGCCAAAAATGCTTGTTTAAACGATATCATCCAGTTAAACGCCACCAAAAAACTCCCAAACTATAATAAAATTACTTTAAAAAAATATTATAAAAAACCAAAAAAATAATAATAAAAAATAAAAAATAAAAAGCAAACTTGAAAATGTAACTAGAAACAGTAAATACAAAATTAGTAATACGGAAGAATCTAAAAAGCCAAACTTGAAAGATGGGACGTGTAACAGACTTCAGAGATAAAGTTTATTAAAAACATTAATTACAAAACAGTAACTGAAAAGACGAATACTTTATTATAATAATGCACCGCCTAATTTAGGCGCAAAAAAGACATCCTATAAAAATGATACGTCTCAACAACTTCCATTTGATCAAAAAAAAAAAACGCCAATACTACTAAATACCACCCACTGTAAAACGGCAACAAATAAACTGAATGAATTGTTATCAGAGGGGAGTAACTCAGAAAGATTTTGCTGCATGAGATCGACAAAATTTCTAGAAAAAGATACTGATTCTAGTCATATGGCATTTTGTATTTTTTATTCTTGAAGAAGGTTTGGATGAGGAGAAGAGATCAATGACACTTAAGAGTGGGTTCACTATAAAGATGAAGATCCACGTCAAGAAAAAGCGAAAAACCCACTCACACGCCATAGATCTATGTCCCCAAACATCCACAAAAAAAGCCAGTTCAACAGACGAGCAGGCAAAAAAAATCAAACCGATGGGTTTGTTAAGTTTTACATAAAACGCCATATATTTGGTGACAGTTCTTGTACTATTAAAGAAGAGAGAGACTGATGACAGTGCAGATTGGGAAAAGAGATCCGATTAGGATTTTTAATTTATTTCCTTCCCTTGTATTTTTTTTTCCTGTGGTTGAAATATAATTTAACAATAGTAAAACGCCAAGATACCACAAACGCCAAAATGTTTATAAAAAATAATAGAACAATAGGCCATCTTGTTTAAAACCCGTTGGAAAACGCCATTCAAATAGATTTCCTGCCCCCTGGGTTCCAATGGCATACGATGTGAATAAACGCCATAAACGCCAAAATGTTGATACAATGAAACCATTAAAACACCATTAATTATTGAATTTGGTTAACGCCAAAAATCTTAAAAACCAAAAATTAAAACAACATTGGGAAAACCGGAACTGGAAAAGCAGAAGATGAAAGGACAAAAAAGCCCCTCCTCCCTTTTCTAAGCGGCGTGACACGTGTTGGGCCAGGAAGCGTTCTCACCGTTCTCACACTTTTAAGCGTTTTCTCCAGATCCCGTTTCTATATACATATACATATATATATATATACATATACGTATATATATATATATATATATATAATATTGCGAGAACATGCAGAACAAAAGAATCACCAATTTTTTCAATCTTATAAACCTAAAAAGTAAAGGGAAATGTTACAAATAGAAGACTTATTGTTTCTCACACTAGAATTTAAAACAAAATATGAAAATTTTTCATTTTTTTAAATAACCTACACATGTGTGCATTCTGTGTAGGTTAAATTACCTATATGTATGTAGGCTAAGTATAGGTAAAAATATAAGGTTTTCCATGCATATATAATATACATACGAATGTAGGAAATATAAAATTTAAAAAATATGAACTTAAAATAATAAAATCTAGTGATTTAGAGTTGTTCTTTTTGTTCTCGCAATAATTAGTGTTCTGTAATGATCTTCATCCTATATATATATATAGGGTAAGGTTCATGCGAGAACCACCTTTATTGCGAGAACCGTGAGAACCAATGTGAACACAATCTAAAATAGCTAAAAAAACCTAACCCCCACCCCCCAAGTTAAATGCTAAAAACTAAAACCCTAAAAAAACCTAAAAAAAATCCTAACCCCCCCCCCCCCCAAAGCAAAAATGTTAAAAACTAAACCCCCAAAAAACCTAAAACAATCTAAAAAAATCTAATTTTTTAAATATTTTTTATGTTAAAATCGCTACTTTTAGTAGAAAAAAAAAATTTTAATTTTTTTTTGCTACTAAAAGTAGCAATTTTTTATAAAAAATATGAAAAAAAAAATTTTGTGTGTTTTTTAGCTATTTTTAGGCATTTTTGGTTGTGTTCACATTAGTTTTCTCGCGGTTCTCGCAATAAAGGGTGATTCCTAACGGATCTTTATCCTATATATATATAGGGGAATGTTCATTTGAGAAGAAATTTTATTAAGAATAAAAAGAACAAAAGGGTACAATGGTAAAACACTAAATAGTTTTTTCTCATCTCATTTATTATTATGTTTGAGTAATTAATTAGTCATTAAGATTATCATCCTCCACACTAAAAAAATTTGCCTACACACATCAAAAGTTATCCTACACATTTTGAAATTTATCCTACACATATTGAAATTTATCCTACACAACTCGTAATTTATCCTACACGCCTCATATTTATCCTACACTATAAATGAATTTTTATTTTTATTTTTTGAGAAAAATATATATCTTAAAAATAAGTTACAAATTTAATATAGTTAGTTATTAAAGATGAAACTACCAATTAATGATGTATGTAAGTTTACCAATATACCCTTATAGTTACATTAAGTACAAATATTAAATGAAGTCTAATGAAGCATTTCTATTGGTTGAAATTTCTTCTTTTTTCTTCGTATAAAGAATTTCTTCTCATTTGAACTCTCCACTATATATATATATATATATATATATATATATAACGATACACTTTCAGTTTCTAAGTATTTTATATGTTGAAATTAAATTTCTTAAAAAATAAACTCCCAAATAATTGGAAAAAATCTTCATGCATCATATATCAAATTTAAGATCTTAGTTGCTTTTGTGGACGATCTTAACATATTTCTAGATTGATAACTGAATTCCTGTTTCTCTAACAAAATTTACAAAAATCGATTATTCGTTCATCATCAAAAGATATATAACTTTATATATTTCTATTATATATAATAAACAAGAAGATTTGGGCTGACGTGACATTAGATTAGAGCATCTAGAAATTCATTTTGGCTGGAAAACGATATGGGCTCTAAAATTCACACGCGGACCTCCACTTCTTTGATTTGGTACCCGACTATTCGGACCCTATATATTTTTTGTAACCCTAATTCCTTTCATTCTTCCTTGAGAAGCTACTAATCTCTCTATCTACTTCTTCACCGTCACTTCTTTTCTAAAACCTAGGTATGATTTTGGTTAACTATCTTCTCATCAATCAATTGATTATATCATCTCTGAAATCTCAAGTCCATTTCGGATCCAGATGTTGTTCAAGGTAAGAATGTATCTGTTACATTAATGCCCTGGTGATGGAAGATTTGGGTTGTCGGAGAAAGCATACGGGCTCCATAGCGGTTCATCGCAACAACATCGATTCAAAAGTTCAAGGTATGATTTTCCTTTTATGGTGTTTTGTTTATATTTCTATTCAGATTAATTTAAATATGCGATGTGACGTGAAATCTAGAGTTTGTGTTTGCGTTTTGGATTGGAATTGAATCTCTGTTTTTCGTGCTTAGTTGTGTGTGAGAGTCTATGATGTTTTTCAACGGTTCTGATTGTTCAAGTTTTGGTAATCTGGTTTGTTTATTAGTTTTTATTGTTATTGAAGAATTTATAATTGATTTTCTCGTGGATTTTGCATATGGATTTTTTTAATCAAGTTTGGATTGGATTTAATATTTTTTTTTAGATAAAGCTAAGGAGATTCAAGGATTCAAGTCCATGTAATATGTAATGGTATGTGTGTTTTTTCTTTGTTTTTTTAACAATTATGATCTGAATCATCGAACGTTTTTCCATGAGTTATCTGATGGAAAAAAACACATGGCGTTATTATCAATAGCTTCAGTTGAATAAGATGTACATATTAGTATAAAGCAGGCTGCTGATGTTCTTCAAACCAAGCAGAATGGGATGATTCATCAAGCTTACAGTTTCCTCGTTAAATGATATTTGCAATATTCATATTTTAATATTACTGCAAATTAACAGTTTAATGTATGATTATTTGTATGATTTCACAGAGCCCAGATGGGGATATGATTGATTGTGTACACATCTCTCACCAGCCCGCTTTTGATCATCCATTTCTCAAAGACCACAAAATTCAGGTCTTTTATATTCAATTCATTCAAGATTTCAAAATTTTTAATTAAATATTGATTGTTTTTGCAATTTTAATATAATTTTGTTATGGGTTTGTTTAGATGAGGCCACATTATCATCCAGAAGGACTTTATGATGAGAACAGAGTGTCTAATGAAAGAGAGAACAGAATCAAGCACCTGTGGCACGTGAGTGGCACGTGCCCTGAAGATACAATCCCTATAAGAAGAACAAAAGAAGATGATGTGTTGAGAGCAAGTTCTTTTAAAAGATATGGGAAGAAGAAACACACTATTAGTAGAAGCATCACCCCTAACTCTGCGGATCCTGATCTTGATAATGAAAGTGGACATCAGGTAGGTTAGCAAGACAAAAGTTTGTTTTAATTTTTATTATTTTCTAATGAATAGTAATGATTACTAATTTTGTCATTGTTTTTGTTGGATATTAATTGTTGGCACATGTTTTTTGGTTGACATGTAGCATGCAATAGCTTATGTGGAAGGAGACAAATACTATGGAGCAAAATCAACTATGAATGTTTGGGAACCAAAAATACAGCAACCAAATGAATTTAGTTTGTCTCAAATTTGGATTTTGGGTGGCTCTTTTGGTGAAGATCTCAATAGCATTGAGGCTGGTTGGCAGGTAGTTTCTGACACCACACGAAAATAACCGGGTTGTCATATCTAACCCGTTTAATAATTGGTCGTGTTTACCCATTTAATTAAAAGAAGTCGACGTGCCAACTTGGTTGACTCTCGCTAACATGTTTTTGATCCGTTTAGCTCATTTTTTACAATCCGTCGACCTGTTTAACACATTTGCAACTTGATTACCACTAGCCATCCCATTTGGCGCGTTTAGATAAATGAGCTAAACGAGTCATGTGCTGGTTACATGATTTTAAGTGTGCACGGCTTAGGGTTAATGTTTTTAACACGAACAAAAATATGGGTTGTGTTATGGTGGAACAAAATAATGAAAGGGGAAGGAAAAAGCCTCATTTTTTAAAATTAACAGAAATAACCAAAAAGTTTTTTTTTTAATTTTTTTTATTTTTAAAGTTTTAGTTGCTGAAAATATTGGATTCTGATGTTATAAGCATACTATTTTATTTAATTATAAACTTGTATGACCCGACTCGACACGTTTGTCAGATGTAATTATAGGTCATTGAGTGATGGCTGTCCTGTAAAACACAAACAACAGTTCCCTGCCCATCAATTATAGAACATTAATCCTTGTGAGTTGAGCCAAATAATAACCAATATATGGATGGGTCAACTTCGTAGGTCAACAAGTCAAAACGAGTTCAGGTGGAAGCAAGTCATTTTTAGGATGGTTCAAAACCGGACGCTTTTAGTATAGATAAGAGGCATTTTATTTATTATTATAACTTATTTTTGGGCCTTATCTAAATCTAATGTAGTTGGGATTCACTCCTTTGTCCCAAAACTATGTCCATCAAAAAACCAAAAGAAGGACAATTTAATATATGTAAAATTAATGTAATCAATTAGACGTATGTCAAGTTTACCCTTTAATTCTTCATGATACCAATTGACGATAGCTGAGATCCGAGGTGAACAAAGCTTTGAAGACTGACCATACTGGCAAACTTATTGGTTCTGGTTTGGAGGCTAAGGTGTACCTTCAACGTTTTGATGATGATAGATGCAAAAGCGAGTGGGCATTGTTCCAAGATCGACTGTCGTTTTGTGTAAATGACAGATTTAATAACTTTTTTTTGGAACACTACATAAGGTATTACGTCAAAGGAGATAAATAGTTTTGTCATTTTTTTGGGTTCTATATCATTAGTATGGTTAACAAACTAATAAGAAAAAATTAAACGGAAAAAAACTTTATTTAGAAGTATCTTTGGTCTATATATATTCTTTTCAAAATGGTACTTTGTGTTTGTGATGAGCGTAGTACCAGTACCGTACCGAAAATCGTCAAAAGTGGATACCGGAACCGATACCGAAAATGTTTAGTAAGGTACGTTACCGGTACCGCTACGGGAACGGTACGGTAGCGGTATTTGAAAGTAAAAATCGGTATTTTACCGGTACCGAAAATGCCAAAAAGTGGGTATCGGTACCAAAAAATTCGATACGGGAAATTCGGTACCGGTACCTGGTACCAAATGCTCTGTTGGTTTTGCAGCTCCCAGGAGATGACCCGAATGACCTTTCAGTCAGTCTCTGACTTGCATATATGCAAAAACAAACTAAGGTCAGTTGAGTTTTTTTCTTTTCTTGACCCGATACTTTTTGTATATTATTTGATTTTATATAGTATATGCTTCGTATACGTTGTTTTTATTCATCGTATTGTAGTTGTATCCTCGGAAAAACAAACTTATGCCATGTGCATGTAGTTTTCTTTGCCATGATGGACATGAGGTTCTTTTATTTTTTGTTTTAACATTTATATTTGATAACCTTGCCTTTTAATGTATGATGGAAAAAATATCACTTTGACATATATGTTTCTAATCTATAACTTTTTATGTAGTTTAATTTTAACTGGATTAAATTATAGAACTTTGGACCAAGAGAATAATTTTTAAGGTTTTAACTTGGATGGTAACTATTCAAAGTATCATCAAGGATTTGAATTTTGCATGTATACGTTTGAATGTCGAGGAGGAATGACACTTGAAATGTAGGCATTATTTTTGTTCTATTTAATATATGAAGCCAAATGATATCCGTTCGTAGGGGTGTTTCATGTTTGGATTTGGATGTGGTTTTGATATAGATTATGTAGAATGAATGTCGAGAACAATATAATTGGTTAAGTGTATTGTTACAATGAAGTTGGAACTTTGTGTTTTACGACCAGGTATGCAGTTGGACAACAATCACATGGTTGGCTCTTCATGGGATGCTATTAGTTTCAACCAGGTACAAATTTGGAGCTAGCATGTTCAGAATGGACTCAATTTGAGGAACTACACCTTGTGGGGCTTGTGATAGGAAATGTAAATGATGTAAGAATTCAGTACACTTGGCTGTTATTTTTTATATGCATATAGCAATAACTTTGATATCATGACTTGTGCATATGATAAGTATGGACTGATTGTATTTTCATGTAAGAATTTTCTCGCCCTTTATTCTTTTGCAAATAAAATTTGGTTCATGTTTGTTTTGGCTAGGGGTGTAAACAAGCTGGGCCGAGCCTGAGCTCGACTAAGCTCGAGCTCGGCTCGGTTTGAACCTACTTATTCGAGCTCGAGCCAAGCTCGAGCTATTTTTTAGAACAACCTCAAATGAGCTAAAAGCTCGACTTGAGCTCGCTTCAATATCGCTTAAACGAGCCAAAGTTGGCTCGAGTACGGCTCACTAATGTTATCATCATCATTATTACATTTTAGCTAAAAGAATCTGGAACCAATAGTGTTTTTGAAGTTGTCTATTATAATATTTAGCTTGGGGCGACAAATGTCCAGGTAGGATAATGGGTCAAAAATGCAATTTTTTTGTATGGATAGAAATAGGCTTTTTATTGATTTAATCTACTTTGTGAACTTTATGAATAAATAGTATGTTTAAATGATTGAAAAAACTATGTAATTACAATAACGATCAAAACTTCTTTTAGTAAAGTAATTTCAGGAAATTTATGCTTCTAAATACATTTTCGATGGCTTTTTATCTATCCGACTATTTGACCTGTCACCTTTTTAGTTGATTTTTAGGCTGTAGATGTCTCATTATCTTTATGCATGAATCTTTCCTAGAATTACTAAGTTTCGCTAGCTTAGTCATATGCCAAATTTGACTTCACTTAAAAAAAAGTTATGTTATTATACACTTCTTGACTTCTTGTATATGACATGAGTGTTGATATACATGAATTTGCTTTTGTAGACATGGTACCAAAGTCAAATCCATGATCAAGCTCATTGAAGTAGATGTAGGTTCCTTTGCAAGAAGAGTTTAAATTTACTATAAGAAATGCCCCGGAGCTCATGAAATTGGTCGAGGAGTTCTATCGCGCATACCGTGCATTAGCTGAAAGGTATGATTTGCCACCAATGAGCTCTGCCATGCTGAGGAAACTTTACAAGCAGCTTTCCCGGATCAAGAGGTATTTGAGTTTTTCGAGTCTTCAAACCAAGCACTATATTTTCGGATTTTTCGTCATGAATTATGTAAGTATCTAAGTTTGCAAACAAGTAGTTTAGCTGTAATTAGAAATCGGTGAAACTTTCCAAATAAATGTGTCAGGCAACGGGTCAAAACAGAATCTTTTTGTGCGAGTTGTTCTTAACTTTTTTTTAAATAAATAATGGGTGTGTAAAATAGGATTACCAAATATGTAATCAACTATGTAAAGTGTTGTATATGTTTTATAACAGGTCTACATGCATTGGCCCATTATTCAACCTGCTAGACCAAATCTTATAATGCTTTTCTATGAATTTCATGAACCGCATTTTATTTATATACGATACGTCTAGACAAATGCTATTCATACAGTAGGGATGAGCAAATGGTATCGGATACATTGAGTCTGATGATGTAAGTCTTTGTGTAAATGTGTTACATGTCAAAGTACATTGAGTTTTAGTGTTGTTGTGTTGCTTTTACCATGATTATTGAGTTGTGTTTTGGTTTGCAGGATATGGGATTCAGCTTATTTGACTAGAAGAAACATTGTTTTATCTATTGTTTTGAAGGAAACTAAGGTTTTATCTTTAATTTGGTATTGTTTTTTAGTTTTGCTCTTGAACCATTGAATTTGTAAGACAATTAAAAATGTCTTGGATGTAAGATTAGTTTAAGATTTAAGATTTTTTTTAAAGTGGTTTTGTTTCACCGTCCAGTTACATATACGATTGGTTTCTATGTAGGATAGAGAATATATGTATATTTGGACTTTGGAAAATGATACTTATTTTGATACGTGTTGCTTATAAATAATAAGTGACATGTATAACTTTCTCCAGCCCGGGAATCATTTCCCGGGTGATAACCTAGTTTTCTTTATAAACACTCAATAAAATAAAACTAAAAGTTATATAATACCGTGTGTGTTGACTATTCTAAAAATAAAAAAATAGAAACTCACTATGATATATATAAAACTTCCTGTCTCAACTGATTAGAACCATGTGAATATAGTGGTACATCGATTCAAACGGTTCTCACAAAGACCAAGTGTATTAGAAAAAGAAAAAAACTTATTTAATAGAGTCGATCCACTAACTTGTATATTGTGTCACATTAGGTCCAAATGTAGTAAGTAATAATTTTCAGAAAATTGTAATCATATACCTAAATATCCCAATTTCAAGAAAGAATTTACAACCACAATCGGACTATAAAAACTTACTTTCAATATGGATAACACGTAACAACAAGATATATGCAACTTACAACCATATCACATGACGCTACATAATAGCTTTCATACAAAAAAGGAATACTAAATTCCGGTGGAGATTGTAACCTAAGACTGCGGGGTATGGGGCGGGGGTTTGGGCGTGGGTGGGCTGAAAACGCCCAATCCACCACTCCGGGTGGGCATGGGTTTGGGCGTGGCCCTTCTAGCGTGGGTTTGAAGCCGGGCGTGGGGCGGGCTAGTAGGGCTAGTAAGGTGACATGGCAGGCTCTCAATGGCCAAACCAAACTCATGCCCCCAACCCAAGCCCCCAACCCATGCCTCACCATACCCCATGGGCGTGGGTTTGTTTGGTGGGGGAGCCTCCCATTCCACGTGTCAACAAATGCCCCAACCCAGGCCCCCATACCCCGCAGTCTAACAAGCAATTATCCACTATATTTATTTCTAAATGGTCAACAAGTCATATCCTCCATACCATTTATTTATAATTAAAGGATGACATGTATGTTTGACTTTCTCTTTTTCCATACAATAATGATATGATGACGATGATCATGATGCATTAAGGTATTGTCTCGTGATGGTAGTGACTGAATTCTACTTCGAATTGACCGAAACCGAACCTCTCTCTAACAGAATTTCTGAGCCAAAACTTCAAATAAAATAGTTACTTCATCAAGTTCATCTTTTGATTCCTAAAAATCTTCTCGTTTCGAGCCCTTCAAAGCATCCTCCACGTAATCATGAAAACGGACTACATCAAAGTTCTTTTGTTCTTTTGCATCACAAGCGAATCCACCAAACTGACTAAAATCCTAAATCCCTCGGCTTTTTAAACATAAGGAAATATAAATCGAGCCACTTAACCACTTTGACATCACCGACACACTTTCTTTGCTAGCTCACAATTTGCCAAAAGATGGTAAACATTTTCAAATTCGATTTTCATGCATCCTTTAAAAACATCAAAAATATATGTTAGATATATCCAAAAATATATAATATACAGAGCAGTTATTAAAAAAAATTAACAACCTAACCCTGTCCACTTCGCCCTTGTCTGACCCCACCCTTCCTCAGAAGTCACAAGCAGGGCCGACTCTGAAGAGGGGCAGGGTGCGCAACCACCCAAGACCACTCTCCTTGGGGCCCGACAATTTTAGAGGCCCATTTTTTATCATAGCCTCAAACCCGAAATTTTTCACAATTCTTAGGGACAACCCTATTCAGTGTTCACAAGCATCACCCTCACGGCGTTAGGGCCCAACTCTCACTCGTCCCACAGGCGAGTCACGTTTGCGCCTATGGCCCTCGTTGGAGATTGTTTGACCGGTGAGACCATATAAATTGGTAAAAATCATCAATATCTAATATACCCGATTGTGTTTTTAAAATTATTATAGTTTATGGACCGACAAAAGTAAAGAACCGGCATGCAAGTGGACGAAACGTACGAGTACCGGCTATATATTGTTTGGTCGTTTGTCGTAGACTATTCTCTCGCCTCTCAGTCTAATATATTTTCAGTTTTGACCCATTTAGATTTATATATTTATATTTGATCCTATTTTTATTTTTAGAGTTAAATGTCATTTTGTGGTTTGGGTCATTTTGTCAGTTTAGTCCAAAGGTTTTAATTCGTGATCCTATTTTTATTTTTAGAGTTAATAATGGATGAAATTAACCTATTGGACTAAAATTACTACGGTGAAACCTTTTTGGACCCGCATGAGAAAATGAAACCACAGGGACTAAAATGGCATTTAACTCTTATTTTTATTAAAACGGGTTTAGATTAGTCTGGTTTTTTGGTTCTACTATTTTTATACGTTTATTTTTTGGTGTTGCCTTTTACAAAAATTATTAAGTTCGCTCTAGTTGCAATTTCTAATGTAGAATGGAAACATAAATTCACAACTGAAATAACACTCTTGAGGGTAAAAGTGATTATTTTTTTTTACGACAAATTTCTTTTATTCCCTGTCGTCTGTGAGACTTGAACTCAAGACAATTGGTGATAATTATTGTTTAAAAGATGTCAAAATCTCTTTTTAGGCCATGTGTAGTCATAACGCCCCTTTGTGGGCGTTATGCGACACGTGGCGCGCCACGTCAGCGTGGGGCGTTATGGGGCCTTATGCATTTTAAGCCCGTAGTCATAAAGCCCCTGTCTAATCATTACTCAATTATTAATTTCTAATTTTTTATAATTATTTTCTAACTTTATAAAATTAAAATTCATTTCATTAAATTAAAAAACATTACACTAAAATAAAAAAAAAAATAAAAACATTACACTTAAAAAAAAAAAAAAAAAAACGGTTCCACTAAAAAAAAAAAAGTTTGACTAAAAAAATAAAAAAACAACACTTCAAAGATTATATTTTTTTTCGATCCTTTCCTTTTGGGCCAACGCCATCTTCAAAGCTTTTCCGGTAAGGTGGTCGTGCGGTTTCGAGTAGAACTCAAAGTCCCGTTCCCATTGTCTATCCCGCATAATCTCCGTAACTTCGTGGTTCTCCTCCAAACGTTTATTACCGAGTTCGTGTAAATCATGAAGTCGCATGTTTATCTCCGAAAATGCGTTACTCATATCCGTTCCCATAGACATCGACGACGACTCGGGTTTTTTCGCTCGGCTTTTTCTTCCGGGCGGTCTTGGTAACTCCTCCGCCGGCTCGTCATCCGGAATATCCTCGTTCAAGTCGGTGTTTCGAGCGTCGGAGGTTGGCGTTTCGGGTTCACCCGACTCGTTTGTTTTGGACCTCTTTGACGGCCGTTTATTTCCCGAACGACCACTCGGAGTAGATATGGTGGCCCATTTGGGGCTATGGCGAAGGATTTGCCAACACCTCATGTACGGGAAATGGCCATTAGCATTCGTATACTCGACCAACGCCGCTTGCGTGATGTCCTCGTCCTTGCTTCCACTTTTCCATCCGGCAAAATTGCGTTGGTACACGGTTTGAAAGTTCGTGCATTTTTTGTTTATATCGGTCCACTTGCCCGATATAGAGTCCGGTGGGCGGTATTCCTCATCTTTACCAATTAGCTCGAAAAAAAGTGCTCGTATTCGGCTCCAAAAAACTGATTTATCTTGATAGTTTGCTACAAAAAAAAGATATAATTTATTAGTCTAAAAAACTGCAAAAAAACAGAAAAATAAAAACAGAAAATAAATAAAAAAACTGCAAAAAAAAGAAAAATAAAAACAGAAAATAAATAAAAAAACTGCAAAAAAACAGAAAAATAAAAACAGAAAATAAATAAAAAAACTGCAAAAAAACAGAAAAATAAAAACAGAAAATAAATAAAAAAACTGCAAAAAAACAGAAAATTAAACAGAAAATACTTAAAAAAAACTGCAAAAAACAGAAAAAAAAATAAAACAGAAAAAAGAAACGGAAAAACAGAAAAAATTTAAAAAATATACCTATAACCGGGTCCTCCGACACATCGATGAAAGCGCGGGTTAACGCATACTCCTCATCGGGCTCCCACCGGATCACATTTTTTTTCGCTCGGGTGCTGGTTTCCGCTTTTTTTTTATGTGGCCGTTTTGCTTTTGCTTTTCCTTTTTGCGTCTCCGCTACTTCGGGTTGTGTTTCCGGAACAACATCGGGTTCGTGTTGTGGGGAGCCGAAAGCTTGAGCCGACCCAAACGCTTGAGACGACCCCATTCCGTCGGTGTTTTGATTCGGGTTCCACCCGTAGAGATTCGGGTCCCATGATAGCGGTTGGTTCAAAAGATTTATGAACGAAGGATTTTGTTGATTGTAGTCGAGAAAACCGGAGCCGAAAGGGTTGGGTCGAGTGGGAACCGGCGACACGGGGCGAGTAGGATTACCACTTTGGTTTGGGTCCGCACTTGATCGGGGAGGAATGAAGCCACGATTGAATGGATGCATTGTATAAAATATAAGGTTTTCTAAAAAAAAGTGGAAGCGATAAAGGGTTGGGTTGAGTGTGTATGGTAAAAAATTAGGAAAGGAGGTATTTATTTAAGAAAGTTTTGGAAAAAAGTTGAATTTTTTTTTTTTTTTAAGGAATTGACCGTTTACCAACGGTCAAATATACAAAATTCAATTTGATAGCGCCGTTATACACATCGCGCGGGTTCGAAAACTTGCAAAAATGGCGCCGCTTGTTTTGGTGTTCATAGCGCTATACCGGCGCTATAAGTGGGCATACCGCCCCACTACACATGCCCTTATAGAGTGAATGTAAATGTTGTAACAACAAATCTTCGAAATCATACTTGACCGAAAATCAAAATCATGGCTCCAGACCAAGGAATTTGGGTCCAGGGATTTGGAGCAAACCGCCTATGTCGTTCGACCAAACATGTAGCCCCCGAATACGTTTCAGCGTATCTAATAAGTCACACCACCAATTGGATACAAAGTTATGGTCGTTCTAACTTTTAATCATGCATCAATCTCTTGTTATGTTCTGTGGCCCTTGAGTATCTTAGAAATCATCAACAAAAATATTTGTGTTCACAATCCTGACTTGATGATATAAATTCTCCTTTAATTTAATCACTAGAACAATTATAAGATAGATGATGGTGCTAATGTCATAAAGAGTTGGTCCAAGAGCTAACAAACTCATCCTTGGACCGGCTGAAATGGGTCCAAGATAGAAAAAAGCCGAACTTAAAAAAGGCGTAACAGGACTACATTTGTATTTATGGGCCCATAAGTAATAAAAGGGAAGACCTTGACGGGGTGGATCATGTTACAGACCGCCAAAGGCGCCTTTGTACCAAGACCCCTAGCTTGATTTAACACGCATCCCTAGCTTGGATAAAGGTTGAGGAATTTTGATGAGGACATGTCATCAACGAGTTTAGACTTATTAAGAAGATCATTTTCAAACCATATCTTGAGACATGAGGCTTATGCTAAGGTGTTGAGGCTGTGTTAGGTTTTTTGGTGAGATATAGTTACTTTTTACTTTTTTATTTTTTTTAGCCGGGGGGGGGGGGGGGGGTAGGTTTTGGGTGGTGGTGTAGTGAGTTTAGGTTTTAGGTTCTTGAACACTTGTCACTCTATAAAGCCTTCTTACACTTCTTACAATTAAAAGTCTTCTTACACTTTTTACGATTAAAAGCCTTTGTAGAATAACTTAACCCTTATATTAATATAAGAAATATATAAAATAAATAATGCAAAATTGCGATGAAATTAACTAAACGAAGAATATAAATTAGGTTATATAAATAAAATCATAATTATAAGTACACAAACTATAATTACTTCTGTGTAATAATTAAATAAGTAATAGATGAGTTTAGCCCAAGCCGAGCTCAAGTCACAAAAACAAAGCTTAAAATGTGAAGATCGAATTCAATGTATCTTTTAAGTTAAAGAAGTCGAGCTCAGCTAAGGCCTTTTATGCTGCGTGCATCTCGTAGCAAAACGTATGGATACATTATCAAACATGACGTGAGATTAAGAAGAAATAGAAAAGGAAGAAACTCAAATATTCTCACTCGAGAAGTTTAATTTGCAAATTGTGCTCTCCTTAAATCGTCACAGTTTGTTGCAAGCATATGGACAAGCAAGTCTTGTTTTAGTTAGTTTTGTTCATTCTTGAACTCTTAGAATTGTTCTATTTTTTTAACTCTTTATATTATATGGATTAAAGGTTTATGTTAAACTGCGAGCAATACACAATTTTATTGGACAAAAAACAATCTGATGAACAGGAACAAGTCGTACAAACGATCAGCTGTAGGAAATTAAAACAAGATTATGAATTGATTATGTGCCTTTACATGTCAACGCTTTTTCCAGGAAAAAGTCTTGATTCAGGCTTAAATAAACCCGCTAACTACTTTGTGCAATACATTTATCGGGTTATTTTTCATGTTGACATACTTTTGATTTTGTATATTTAACGAAGTGAATGTGAATTACAAATAGGGATGGCAAAAAAGCCCGATCCCGACAGGTATACCTGAAACCCGAAATATGTGGGCCGAGTATACCCGAAGCCAGACGGGTATGGAATTAAAAATATTTAAAAATCCGGGTACGGGTACGGGTATGGGATTTACTGATACCCGCCTGATACCCGACCCGTTTATCGAATAATACCCGAAAAATATATTAATTTAAATTTAATCATCCATTTATATAAACTTTAGTAAATACACTTATTCATTAATGTGTGTTAGTTTGGGATTTTCTAAATACATCTCAAGTTGTTAGGAAGATTACTTGGGTCCTGATTAATGCTACTATTTTTCATGTTTGGTATTTGATTAAATGCAAAATACATAAATTGACATTATGTGTTTCAAAGTAGTAGTACCTTAATTAGTTAATTATGTAGATATATGTTTCAAATATAAATTTGAATATGATATGTATGTATGTTATTGGTTATATTATCCTTTATTGTAGTTATTAAAATAGTAAATTATATAAACATTAGAGTAAAAAAAATACACATAGGAGTCTAAATGATATTTTTAACAAATTAATGGGTATACCCGATACCCGATGGGTAATGACGACGGGCCAATGAATTACCCCATTTATCCGTCTTTGGGTCGTTGCCATGCGGGCCCAGCAGATAAGGCCCAAGAAACAATTTTACTTGCCCACTAAGGTTTCCTTTATACAAAAAATGAGCGGGAAGCGAGGAATCAGAGAGCACAGGCTGCATTTAATGCCTGATATGAAGAGGATCTCGGCTGGCATTGTACTTCTCAAGCCGGAAACATTAAATGAGGTTATAATCCTACCGTTGGGGGTCAGACACGTGTCTGAGCCCCCCGAAGACTCTCAGAATCCGTTAGATCATCTCATTAAAATATCCCACATGAGGGATAAGGCTTCCGGGTTATATAGGGCAGAAATGAAATGATCAAGGGGCAGACTCAAGGTATCACTCTAATTACTCTCTCGTTTATTCCGACCAATATTCCCCACATTCAATACACACACATTAATTAGATTTACACCATAGAGAAATATTCCGGTGATCATACTCATCGGAATAAACTTCTCATACTCTCCGGCAAGTTTACTTATCCTCACGCCGGAGCTTGGTCACGGATCCCCCTCCCGGGGCCTTCCGTGACGAGGCTAACGGTTTATTCTTTTGTAGCAACGAAGGCTGGGACATTCCAACGTCAGCGAAGACCCTTTGAACGTCATTAGGGATTTGGGTATTCGACATTGGCGCCATCTGTGGGACAATACAGTCTAGCTGGTATTCCCACTCTGAAACTCCGACGTTGAGATAACCCATTTCACGAGAAACAACATGGCAACACCACTGTCACACCCCGATATTTCCACGTATTACCAGTGGGTCCGGTGGGGGAGTATCGTGACGTAGTTGACATCATCATAGTCAAACAACACAAAATATAAATGCACAGCGGAAGCAAAAAGATAATAATCACATTACAAACCGAATGAATAGTAATATCAAAGTATCATAACGGTCTATAAAGGATCCACAGGTGGATCAAAAGATAAATAAGGTCATTGTTCAACAGACTTTAACATCTAGAGCTTGCAGGACTTGATTATTGATGTCTGGAGTAGCCAGCCTATTTCGTATAGTACCTGCACTTAACCTTTTGGAAAATACGTCAGTTTACACTGCTAAATACAATTAACTGACTCATTTTGAAAGAGTTTAAGAAAATTAGTTTGAATGCACATGGCACAAAAGTATCTTTTATAACTTAGGATAATTATTTAGAAATAAACTTGTATACAGTTTTACATGTTTGTCGTCCGTTTCGGATCCGGTTAGAAGAGTCGGTTTAACAAGATTAATAGACACACCACTGGGTATAATACCCACAAGAAGATACCCTTCTTGTGGACTACCCCTTTTTACATACGCAACTGTCAGGTGTATGCCTACACCCCGTGCTTAAGTCGTGGCCATTACTAATGAATGAGCCGAGGATATCAAGGACACGGTCATTAACCTCCCAAAGGCATTGCATCAAACAAGACAGAATAAAACGGGTTATGCATCTTTTTAATCAATATTTGATTGTACGACTTCATACCCGACCAAGCGGTATTGTAATACCATACCCCAAGCCCGTATAGGGAAAATAAGTTAAAAGTATTTACCTGAGCAAAGTACAATCACAATAGCAAGTGCACGTAGCTTTTATTGGGCTCCTAATCTGGAACGAAGGTTTTAATTAACCTATTAGATTCCTAACGGGTCTTTCTTAAGTTTAAACTTAGACCGGTTAGTTTTAACGAAGGTATACGGTTCGAACGCATGATTAAGCGAAGACCGGAATAGAATGTGATTTAGACCCGACAAGTTTGAAGACTTGTATAATATGGGTAAACTAAACACATTCTGGATTTTGAGATAGAAATGATAAGGTTCGACCCGTTTTGGCTAATTTATGCAAACTGGTTACATAAACCGAACCGAACGCGAATAACGCATAACGGGTAACCGAATGAGTCACGAACAGGTTTCCTAAGTTAATATGCATTAAATATGTTGTGATATCAGTAGGATACCTTCCATTTTGCCCAAAACGAGTTTAAACTCAATTTAAGCCCCGTAGGGGTATTTTGGTCATTTAAAAGATTATAAAAGGGATTAATTATAATTCTGAGATTCGGGTCTGAAATAATCAGCAAAACAACTTAATTCAATAGGTTATATCAGTTGGTGATAAGTCTTACATGACAAAAATGGTTTTAAACCCATACTATGTGTTTAATACGCGTAAAAAGCCGTTTTAAGCGATTTTCGGGTTATTACGGAAATCTGAGTTTTCTGATCAATTTATAAAGTTCAAAATACTTCATTTATCATATAAAATCAGTGGCCAAAGGTTTTCTATCAAATTGTTATGTAAAACTCATTTTATAAGCGAAAAGGGTATAATTGGCAATAACCGAATCAAGGCGATAACCCTATGTTATGATCAGTTTAAAAATAATTAAAAATCTTCAAAAATCCCAAAATATTATATTACATCAGTGGGTAAAAGGTTTGGTGTCAAAAATTGGGTTTAGATAGGCTTTATGCTAATTACGCCGTTTAATTCATAAAAAGCGTTCTAATTACGCTATTAAGCATAACTCCTAATCTAGACCTCCAACTGATGTGAAAATTTAGGGACATGTTTATAAATCAGTAACAAAGATTATTGTCCTCTCACATTTCCAAAATTCTCGTTTTATGGTCAAAAGGGCATTATGGTCAACATTAAGCAATTAACGGAAACGTGTAACCGAATCAGACAATCAATGAACCAATCACAGAGGGTTATACTATCATATAACCCGGTCCTAATGAAACTCTTAGGCATTTCTAAATCATGCTAATATGGGTCAGAACTGAAAGTCAAAGCAGTGGTCAAAGTATGCGACTTTCGGTTCCGAACCGGACCTAAACTGAAAATTGTCGGGTCGGACATGCCTAGACATGTTCTTGCATTGATTACCAAGCTATATGAGTGGTAAAATAGGTTACACGTCTCCTACATTGCTAATTATGTGTTAATTCGAAAATTATATTTCTGTTGACTTTTTATAACCAACTTTAACCCGACAAATGACCTAGTTAAAGCGGGAATCAGAGGGTGCCCTTTTAAGGGTTTAATGCCCACATAAATACCAACTTATAACTACTTTCAATTTGGTAAATCACCAGGCCATTAGTGATTAATCGATAAGTCAAACCTTAATTACGACGGTTTTGACTTTAAGCTAGTTAACTAAGTAAAACACGATTAAGGAAGGTTAAGGAAGCTTACCAAGGTCCAATGCATGATTAATGATGCTTAGGGAGTGGCCTTGAGCTCCAGAAATGATCAGAAGTTGAGTGTGAATGAATGATCAAAAATTGAAGTAATGTGGGTCTTTATATAGTGATTTTGATTGATCAAGATCATGCCAAACAACTCTAGGATTGATCCCTGATCAATTACAAGTGTCCCTAGTGCCTAAGAACTAGTTTGTGCTGTACATGGTAATGAAAAATGGCAATTTAAGTCGGTTAAACGGGATGGACAGACACCTGTGGGTGTTCTGCTGCTGGGACTGTCTTACGGACCGTAAGAGGAGGGTCTTGCGGTCCGTAAGAGCCTCTTTACGGACCGTAAGACCAAGTCTTTGCGGTCCGTAAGCCTTCATCAGGAAACAAAAAAAATGCAAACTTTAAAGCTTTGATCATGCAACTTTACCACTTCGAATTTGGACCTTTATTATCAGTATGGGACCTCTTGAACATGCTTGAACAGTTATGTCAACTTGCCATGCTTCAAAAATGTCTTGGATTCTTTTGAAATGGGCCATGAATGAAGATTTGTCATGCACATCCTCATAGGATCCCATTCTTGCAATTTGAATCAATTATTACTAGTAATTACCGGATTTGAATGTATATCAGATGTTTATAATATAGATTAGGGTCTTGGGATTCATAACTAGGTCGCTCAGAGCTATTTAATTAACATGTCGACACTTTTAAATCTTACCATACATCTTTAACTAGATCCGGGTTTATAACACTTTTGTCTAACATGACACGTGTCGTTATTTTATTGGACACAAATTTTTGAGGTGTTACATCCTCACCCCCTTAAAAGAAATATCGACCCCGAGATTTACTGAAATAAATGAGGGTACTTTTCTTTCATGGTAGACTCTACCTCCCATGTGTATTCGGGACCCCTGCGGGCATCCCATTTAACCTTTACTATAGGTACATGCTTCCTCCGAAGCTTCTTAACCCGTCGATCCTCAATTGACAAAGGTTTTTCCCCAAATTTCAAGCTCTCATCTATGTGCACATCTGTATGTGGTATGACTAGTGATTCATCTGCTAGACATTTCTTCAGATTGCAGATGTGGAATACATTGTGAATACCATTGAGCTCTTCAGGTAAGTTTAACTTATAAGCAACTGATCCGACACATTCGATGATCTCGAAGGGTCCTATGTATCTGGGGCTTAGCTTGCCTTTCTTACCAAATCGCATTACCCCTTTCCAGGGTGATACTTTAAGTAGTACTTTATCACCAACCTCAAACTTTAGAGGTTTACGCCTTAAGTCCGCGTAGCTTTTCTGCCTATCCCTGGCAGCTTTGAGACGATCGCGTATCTGCACAATCTTATTTGTCGTCTCCAGGACTATTTCAGGTCCTGTCAGTTGGACATCTCCAACTTCCGCCCAACAAACGGGTGTTCTGCACTTTCTACCGTACAAGGCCTCGAAAGGCGCAGCCTTAATGCTGGTATGATAGCTATTGTTATACGAGAACTCGATTAATGGCAGGTGGTTATCCCAACTACCACCTAAGTCAACCACACATGCATGAAGCATATCTTCCAACGTTTGGATTGTACGCTCACTCTGTCCATCCGTCTGAGGATGGTAAGCCGTACTAAAATTTAAGCGCGTGCCCAAAGATTGTTGGACACTTTTCCAAAAATGTGATGTGTATCTAGTATCTCTGTCAGAGATAATAGACATTGGTACGCCATGCAGAGATACAATCTTATCTACGTACAATTGGGCTAACATGTCGGAGCTGTAGGTTTCCTTAATGGGTAGGAAATGTGCTGACTTAGTCAGTCTATCTACTATCACCCATATAGTATCATTTCCTTTCTTTGTCTTTGGCAACTTGGTGATGAAATCCATAGTCACCATTTCCCACTTCCAGGTGGGAATTTCAGGCTGTTGTAGCAAACCTGACTGCTTCTGATGTTCACCTTTGACTTGCGCACACGTCAAACATTTAGCTACATAGGTAGCTATAGACTTCTTCAAGCCTATCCACCAAAAATTTGCTTTCAGATCCTGGTACATCTTGTCAGCTCCAGGATGAACGGAGTATTTAGAACTGTGGGCTTCCTGGAGGATAACATCCCTAAGTCCTCCATAAACTGGAACCCATATTCGTCCATTTAACCTCAAAATTCCGTCCTTGCCATAGGATAACTGTTCTTCAGTTACTCCTAGCTTTTCATCAGGATAGTTAGCTTCCAGCACAGCTTCCTTCTGCGCAGCTAACAATCTTTCGTTCAAACCATTCTTTATCTCAATGCTCTTGGCATTGATTCTTATAGGCTTCACTCTTTCCTTTTGGCTTAAGGCATCGGCGACTACATTCGCCTTGCCAGGATGGTATCTTATCTCACAATCATAATCATTCAAAGTTTCCATCCAACGTCGCTGCCTCATGTTCAAGTCCTTCTGATTGAACAGATGTTGAAGGCTCTTGTGATCAGAATAGATCACACATTTGGTTCCATACAAATAATGCCTCCACAGTTTTAGTGCAAATACAACGGCACCCAACTCCAAGTCATGGGTGGTGTAGTTCTTCTCGTGCACCTTTAACTATCGAGAAGCATAGGCAATAACCTTGCCTTTCTGCATAAGCACACACCCCATACCGGTGTGTGATGTATCACAGTATACCACAAATTCTTCAATCCCTTCAGGCAATGTCAACACTGGTGCATTGCTTAGCTTTTGCTTAAGGATATCAAAGGATTCTTGTTGCTTTGGTCCCCAGTCGAACTTAATATTCTTACGCGTCAACGAAGTCAGGGGCGCAGCAATCCTTGAGAAGTTTTCAATAAAATGCCTGTAATATCCTGCCAATCCCAAGAAGCTGCGAATTTCTGTGGGCGTCTTCGGCTCTTGCCAATTCATGACAGCTTCAACTTTAGCAGGATCTACCTGGATTCCGCGTTCACTAACCACATGTCCAAGAAATTGGACTTCACGAAGCCAAAATTCACACTTAGAGAATTTGGCGTAGAGCTTTTCTCGATGAAGCAGTTTCAGAATGCAATGGAGGTGCTTCTCATGGTCAGCTTGACTCTTCGAGTAAATAAGAATATCATCGATGAAGATGATGACAAATTTATCCATGTAGGGCTTGCAGATGCGGTTCATGAGATCCATGAATGCGGCTGGTGCATTAGTGAGTCCAAAAGGCATCACTGAGAACTCGTAGTGACTATAACAAGTCCTAAATGCAGTTGATGTGTGCAAAATGAAACATATAAATTACATCAATTGAGGCATAAAACTAACCCTTTTTTAGTACTAATGTTGGAAAAAGTGTGCTTTTGTCTTCCTTTTGTATTTTCAGGATTAAATGAGCTCAAATTAACAAAAGAAGCAAAAAGACATCAAAATCTAACATAAATACAAGAAAAGGAACAAGACGTGACATGCCCGACCCCACGACAGCATCTTCCCAAGTAAAACAAGAGGTCAGAAGACTGAACACGCCCCGTGCTCAGCCAGCACGGGGGCGTGCCCAAGTGTCAGCAGAAAAGACAAAGTGGTAGAAGCTTCTATTGCCCACCACGGGGCCGTGCTCAGCGGACACGGGGCCGTGGTCAACTATAAGATTCGCACAATCCAGGAAAATCTTCATAGTACAAAGATTCTTCTGCACACGGGGTCGTGCTCAGCGGACACGGGGGCGTGGTCAACTAATAAGACAAAGCTGCATTAAATGAAGAAAGAGAAGGATGTGGACACGGGGCCGTGCCCACTGGACACGGGGCCGTGCCCGAGCTTCTGTTCAGCCTATAAATAGGAGTGCTTGGCTCAAGCTCAAACCATCCCTTGGCACACCACCTCTCTCACACTTCACCCACCACCCACCACCACCATAACACCATCATCCACCACCATCATCCATTGTCCATCATAGAGTGTGTGAGTCGTCTCGGGATCCAAGATTGATCGTAAGAGTTCTTGAAAATCAAGGCCATGTTTGCCTAAGTCTCTTACATCACTTGGTGAAGACAAAGTGTCTAGTGTAATACTTTTTATTTCTAATCTTTTCGCACTTTTTACTTGGTTTTGTATTAATGACTTTAATAACTAGTTTCTTATGTTGAAGGTGATCTTTCCTTATCGTTTGTCCGTGGTGTCTTGGCATTATTTTACTGTCTATATAAAATAAAAGATTTTCACCATTCATATCTCCACGGTCTATATGGAGGTATGTTGGCTACCTGGTCGGGGGTTAAGGGAACGGTTTGGTAAAGGTCTTGCCATTGTTCAGCGTTTAGAGGTCCTGCAATGGACCCGGGTCAAATTTAGTAGGACCTCCTTCAATACTTAACGGTATTGGATGGCGGGGGTCCAAACTCTTTGATCCCCTCATAAGTTAACTACTATTAATACTATAACCCGGCTATTTAGGACTGTATCCCTGCTGACTCAGACTACTTAGTCGAGGGTAACGTCACCTCCAAAAGAGGGGCCTACCATAATTTGCATTAATAACTTAATTAATTATCTTCCAATAATCCACCCTTTTAGGATTGTAACCTTGCTGACTCAAACTACTGGGGTGAGGGTAACGTCACCTTCAAAAGAGGGGCCTACTACAATAACTAAGATAATCTCTTAAATAAGTGCAAAAGTGCGGAAATAATCAAAGGTTACACTAGATACGAGTCGGAACCAAGTGATTCATCTTGTCTATCTGTTTTTTCTTTTTATTTTATTTTTCCGCATTTTAGTTAGTTTTTATTTTTCTTAGTTTAAAACATTTTTCTAAACCTTTTGATTTGATTAGACGTTGAGGATAAATCGGTACTAAAAGCTCTTGTGTCCTTGGACGACCTCGGTATCTTGCCAACACTATACTACGCTCACGATGGGTGCACTTGCCCATATGTGTGTTTAGTGTTAGTAAAATATCATGTTTTATAAATTTAAAACTTGGCTAAAAATAAGTGTTAAAGGGGCTTAAAATATACACCTAATATATATAACACTTCACACGCATCAAGTTTTTGGCTCCGCTGCCGGGGACACAAGGATTTTAAGAAAGTTAGGAATCAACGGCCTAATCGTTTTTCTTATTTTTCATTTTTTTAGGATTTTTTTTAGTTTTTCTGTTTCTACAGAGCTCAGCACGGGCCGTGCCTGGTCGGACACGGGCCGTGCCCAGCATCCTCACTGGCAGTTTTTATTTTCTGAGTTACAGAGAGCTAAGCACGGGGCCGTGTCGGTGCAACACGGGGCCGTGTCCAACTCCCAGTAACAGGGATCCGGAAAACAATTACTGTACCTCTGACCACGGGCCGTGTTCACTGAGCACGGGGCCGTGGTGAACATTCTGACCAACATTCTTTTCTGTTTTTATCGCAGGACTTGGAACCCAGGCGCCATATTTGAACCTCCTACGTAGTGCATGAGCTCCAGTTCTAGTAGAGACATAAAAGAACCTCTAGAAGAACCTGAACGCTTTCTCAGAAAAAGTCTTAAAGCTAAAAATCAAGAGAAAGTTTCGGGGGACCTACTTCCAATGGCGGACCAGCGTACCCTCATGGATTACCTACGACCCACCGTAGGTAATCTCGGCGCCGCTATCAATGCACCGAATGTCGAAGCCAACAACTTCGAACTTCGGCCGAATTTGATACAAATGCTTCAAAACTCCGCAACCTTCCATGGGCTTGCGGACGAGGATCCCCATCTACATATTACTAATTTCTTAGAAATATGTGATACCTTTCGGATCAATGGAGCATCAAATGACACCATCCGCCTTCGAATGTTTCCATTTTCACTAAAAGACCGAGCTAAGGCTTAGCTTAACACCTTCCCAGTTGGCTCGGTAAACACCTGGGATGAACTAGCCCAAAAGTTTCTATATAAGTACTTCCCTCCTGCTAAAACGGCTAAATTAATGACTGAAATTAATACATATTCACAAGAGGATGGGGGATCCTTATATGAAACTTGGGAAATGTTCAAGGAGCTACTAAGAAAGTGTCCCCATCACGGTCTTGCGGTATGGCAACAAGTATCCACTTTCTACAATGGGTTGTTGCCACACACAAGACAAACACTTGATTCTAGCTCCAGGGGACTTTTAGGTAATCGTCGCCCAAATGAAATATATATTCAAATTGAGGAAATTGCTCAAACCAATTTTCAATGGCACACTCCCCGAGGTAATAAATCTGTTGCCCCGGGCGCCCATAAGGTTGATGAAAGCACTTCTTTACAAGCCCAAATCGAGGCCCTCTCTTCAAAAATAAAAAAGTTAGAAATGACAAAAACGGCCTCGGTTATGGCTTGTGAGGGTGTGGTGGGCCACATGAAAATTGGAGTTGTATGAAAGAATTAGATGAACAAACAGAAACGGTAAACTACATTGATAATAGACCTAGGCCGTCGGGTCCACCAACGGGTACCTACAACCAAGGATGGCGTAACCACCCTAATCTTGGTTGGAGAGATCCCGGCAATAGTAGTAACCAACAAAACCAACAAACTAACTTTCAACAACCACAAAATTTCTCTCAACAACAAGGTGGAAGAGAAAGGCTTGAAGATACTGTATCTCGCCTCATCTCCGACACCGAAAAGAAAAACTCGGATCGATTTCAACAATTGGAATCGAATTTTAGAAATCAACAAGCTAGCATTCAAAACATTGAAAAACAATTAAATCAGCTAGCTCAAAATTTTTCCGAGAGACCACAAGGCGCGTTACCTAGCAATACCGAAACCAACCCGAAAGCACAAGTACATCTCATCACATTGAGAAATCGAACCGTGGGTCCCGAGGAGGCTCCATTACCGCCAAATGAAAGAAGCCAATCTAGCCAAACCATGACTCCGCCCGCATCAGAAAAGGCTTCTTTACCAAATCAAGAGCCCACCAAGACTCCTCCAATTCCGTACCCCGGTAGGTTAAATCGTCAAAAGACCGATGAGCAATTCGCAAAGTTCGAAAATTTACTAAAACAATTGCATGTTAATATTCCTTTCATTGAGGTCCTAACCCAAAAGCCTAAATATGCAAAATTCATGAGGGATTTCCTCACTAACAAAAGGAAAATTGAATCATTGCAATTAGTTAACTTAGGCGAAGAATGCTCCGCCTTAGTACTCAACAAACTTCCACAAAAGAAAATCGACCCCGGAAGCTTCACAATTCCTTGCTCGATTGGGGAATCCCCCGTTCGTAATGCATTAGCCGATCTTGGGGCTAGCATTAACCTCATGCCCACATCGATGTTCAAACGACTCGGCCTAGGAACAACAAGCCCTACAAAGATGAGCATACAACTCGCCGACAGATCCGTCAAATTCCCACAAGGTGTCGCTGAAAATCTATTGGTAAAAGTTGACAACTTCGTCTTCCCAACCGACTTTGTCATCCTAGACATGGAAGAAGACACCGATGTCCCTCTCATCCTCGGGAGGCCATTTCTAGCCACCGCCCAAGCGGTGGTGGATATGAATGACGGAACGTTAACATTGAAGTTTGGGGACAAGGAAGTGAAGTTTGAATGTGGAAAAAGAGTAGAGGACCAAGACCCGGTCAACTACATGAAGGTCATAGACTCAAGCTTGGATGACGCTCTCCGACGGTGTAACATGGGATACAATACATCCCACTTGGGTAACATATGACCAGGCTTTGGGTCTAGCCAAGGACCCTTATAAACGTGGCGCACCACGGAGGCATTCCGCGGAACTATCCCTAGTTTAGTTTAGATTAATTTTCATGTTTTCTAGTTAGTTTTAATTTTCAGGAATAAAACACACTTGAGATGGCAAAGGATACAAGGGAAACTTGAACCAGCACCCCATGCAGGAAAACAGAACCGTCCGACAAATTTCTTCATTTACAGTAAGTTCGGCACGGGCCGTGTCCGCCCAACACGGCCCCGTGCTGCACAGTCTGCAGGAAAAGACCCAGTTCAGGTAACTGGACACGGGCCGTGTTCACTCAACACGCCCCCGTGTCCAGGCTTCTGTTTCTCTTGTTTTAATTTTGTTACTGGCACTTGAACACGGGGCCGTGCCCGGACAACACGGGGACGTGTTCAGCGCCCAGTAACACAAAATTTTTGCTTTTTACACCTTTTTACACATTCAATAAACCTAAAAACTTATTTTTGGGACACATTGAGGACAATGTGTAATTTAAGTGTGGGGGGGATGCTAAAACCTTGAATCTTGCAAGTCCTAAATACAAGCCTTACACAAAACTCTATTGGAACCGCTAATCACCCCAAATTTTTTAAAAAAATTTCATTTTTTTTACTTGTCTAGGTTTAACTCGGGAAATTCAAGTTCTCAAAAAGGTTATATTTTTACGAATTTACAACCGATAGCGTCATGATAAAAAGAACCAACATAAGAAAATTATGAAAAGGCATGACAAACTTAGTTAAAATTTGATTATATATACTTGATCACATAAAAACCCATTCCCACAAAAGTGAGTTTTGAGCCTTTATTGAGCATACAATTACATATCTTTAAACTAAATGCTCATTTTTCGTTTCTTGTGTGAATAGCCGCTTGGTTCTTACGACTCTAGAACTTGCCATGACGATACATTCCCGGTCCTTGCCAACTTAAACCCGAGTAAGTAAATGATGGAGGCATTATGACTAACCCCTTTTTATTTCTACACCATTATTTTTTTTACCACCTACCCAAAATCCCCCTAGTTAGCCCCTTTGAGCCTAAACCTTTTCATTTCATAACCCAAACCAAACACCCTTTTACCCACCAAAACCTTTTTATTTTTAACCCTTTGTTTTAGTAACAAGTTCGGTTTTTCGTATGACTTTTCAAAAAAAAAAAAAAAATTGTGTTGATGATAAAGCAAAAGAAAATAAACAAACAAGTTCAGCAAAAATAACTTTGTTTGAATAATAGCTTCATCAAAATAAAAGTTACAAAAATAGAAAGTCTTACGAAAACCGACACTTGTTACACTTTTAGCCCTTTTTCTACTAAACACTAACCCAACCACCTACCTTTAACCCAAGCCTAACCCTTCACCCACAAAGTCCTCTTGATATTTACAAAGGTATATAAGTTAAAAAGGAGGAGGATTGATTGCTTGGAAAGCCTATGGTAGGAGTAAGTTCCATGCCGCTCTCGAGTGATCCACAAAAATACATTTTCGGCCGAGTGTTGAGTGATCCCCGTGAGGTATGTGAACTTGTATATAAATAAAATTTAAAAAAAAGGCATGTTATGCCCTAATAAGTAATTTATCTTATGAAAAGTTTTAAATAAATCATGACGAATAGGATTGTAAATAAATAAAAATAAAACTAAATAAAGAATCTTGGAAATCCCGACACTCTATGACAAGCCCAAAAACCTTCTTCTCTACCCATTCCATTTGGGAGTGTAATAGCCATATATTAAAGAGTTTTGCTTGAGGACAAGCAAAGATTCAAGTGTGGGGGTATTTGATGTGTGCAAAATGCAACATATAAATTACATCAATTGAGGCATAAAACTAACCCTTTTTTAGTACTAATGTTGGAAAAAGTGTGCTTTTGTCTTCCTTTTGTATTTTCAGGATTAAATGAGCTCAAATTAACAAAAGAAGCAAAAAGACATCAAAATCTAACATAAATACAAGAAAAGGAACAAGACGTGACATGCCCGACCCCACGACAGCATCTTCCCAAGCAAAACAAGAGGTCAGAAGACTGAACATGCCCCGTGCTCAGCCAGCACGGGGGCGTGCCCAAGTGTCAGCAGAAAAGACAAAGTGGTAGAAGCTTCTATTGCCCACCACGGGGCCGTGCTCAGCGGACACGGGGCCGTGGTCAACTATAAGATTCGCACAATCCAGGAAAATCTTCATAGTACAAAGATTCTTCTGCACACGGGGTCGTGCTCAGCGGACACGGGGGCGTGGTCAACTAATAAGACAAAGCTGCATTAAATGAAGAAAGAGAAGGATGTGGACACGGGGCCGTGCCCGAGCTTCTGTTCAGCCTATAAATAAGAGTGCTTGGCTCAAGCTCAAACCATCCCTTGGCACACCACCTCTCTCACACTTCACCCACCACCCACCACCACCATCATCCATTATCCATCATAGAGTGTGTGAGTCGTCTCGGGATCCAAGATTGATCGTAAGAGTTCTTGACAATCAAGGCCATGTTTGCCTAAGTCTCTTACATCACTTGGTGAAGACAAAGTGTCTAGTGTAATACTTTTTATTTCTAATCTTTTCGCACTTTTTACTTGGTTTTGTATTAATGACTTTAATAACTAGTTTCTTATGTTGAAGGTGATCTTTCCTTATCGTTTGTCCGTGGTGTCTTGGCATTATTTTACTGTCTATATAAAATAAAAGATTTTCACCATTCATATCTCCACGGTCTATATGGAGGTATGTTGGCTACCTGGTCAGGGGTTAAGGGAACGGTTTGGTAAAGGTCTTGCCATTGTTCAGCGTTTAGAGGTCCTGCAATGGACCCGGGTCAAATTTAGTAGGACCTCCTTCAATACTTAACGGTATTGGATGGCGGGGGTCCAAACTCTTTGATCCCCTCATAAGTTAACTACTATTAATACTATAACCCGGCTATTTAGGACTGTATCCCTGCTGACTCAGACTACTTAGTCGAGGGTAACGTCACCTCCAAAAGAGGGGCCTACCATAATTTGCATTAATAACTTAATTAATTATCTTCCAATAATCCACCCTTTTAGGATTGTAACCTTGCTGACTCAAACTACTGGGGTGAGGGTAACGTCACATTCAAAAGAGGGGCCTACTAAAATAACTAAGATAATCTCTTAAATAAGTGCAAAAGTGCGGAAATAATCAAAGGTTACACTAGATATGAGTCGGAACCAAGTGATTCAACTTGTCTATCTGTTTTTTCTTTTTATTTTATTTTTCAGCATTTTAGTTAGTTTTTATTTTTCTTAGTTTAAAACATTTTTCTAAACCTTTTGATTTGATTAGACGTTGAGGATAAACCGGTACTAAAAGCTCTTGTGTCCTTGGACGACCTCGGTATCTTGCCAACACTATACTACGCTCACGATGGGTGCACTTGCCCATATGTGTGTTTAGTGTTAGTAAAATATCGTGTTTTATAAATTTAAAACTTGGCTAAAAATAAGTGTTAAAGGGGCTTAAAATATACACCTAATATATATAACACTTCACACGCATCAGCAGTCTTATGTACATCTTCATCCTTGACCTTTAGTTGATGATACCCTGACCTTAAGTCGATCTTGGAAAAGTAACTTGCTCCTTGAAGCTAATCAAACAAGTCGTCGATCTTGGGCGATGGATACCGATTCTTGATAGTAACTTTGTTAAGTTCTCGATAATCGATGCACAGACGCATCGACCCATCCTTTTTCTTTACAAACAAGATTGGTGCTCCCCATGGAGACGAACTAGGTCTAATAAAACCTTTGGCTAGCAAATCATCTAGTTGTGTCCTCAATTCTTTCATCTCTGTTGGTGCCAACCTATAAGGTGCTCTTGCAACAGGTGCTGCTCCAGGAATAATGTCAATCCTGAACTCCACTTGTCTATCTGGGGGTAAACCAGGTAGTTCTTCTGGGAATACTTCTGGATATTCAGAGATAATGGGTATGTCTTCGATCTTAGGCTTTGGTTCATCAATAGTTACTTGCGCCATGTAAATAACACAACCCTTCGTCAAACACCTTGATGCCTTGAGCATGGACACTTGCTCAGGCATTCCATACTTAGTATCTCCTTGAATTGTCAGAGGCTCGCCATGAGGAGTTCTGACAATTACTTGCTTCTTTGCACAAACGATTTGGGCTTGGTTGCGAGACAACCAATCCATGCCTATTACTATATCGAAACCAGCTAACTTCAAAGGAGGTAGGGATAACGGAAAAGAGTGGTTCCTAATGGATATGAAACATCCATCTAACACGGTTGAGGCGGTCTCTAAGGTACCATCAGCTAATTCCACCTCATATTTCACACTTAGGGTTTTAACAGGTAAATTCAGCAACTTACAAAACTTATCATCTACAAATGACTTATCTGCCCCTGAATCAAATAATATCCTCGTATAAACATCATTTATAAGAAAGGTACCTGTTATCACGTTATCATCCTGCACTGCCTCCTTAGCATCCATTCTGAAGACCCTAGCGTTGGTCTTTTTGCCTTCTTCTGGTTTCTTGGCATATTTTGGGCAGTTCGACTTAATGTGCCCTTTCTCGTTGCAGTTGTAGCAGGTCGCATCCTTCAACTTTTTGCAATCTAAAGTCTTGTGTTCCTTGGACTTGCATATCCCACATGAGAAAGTCCTTGATTGTGTCTGCGAGTTCGATTCCAATCTACACTTCCCAAAGTGATGTTTCTGACAAACTTTACACCTGGGTTTCTCACTCGACTGTTGGTTACCTTTGTTGGACCCTGAACTCTTCTTGTTCTCATGGTTCCCTTTGTGTTTCTTGTCTGAACGACGTAAGTTATCATCCTCACGCTTTCTCTTACCTTCTTCAGAATTCTTTAGCGACCTTAACCTGATCGCATCTAAGGTAAGAGACAAAGATAGATCAGCTGCTGATCTAAAAGTAGTAGGTCTTGAAGCCTTAACACTGGCTTTAATCTCTGGGGCTAAACCCCCAATGAAGCGAGCAGTTCGCTTGGGTTCCGGTGTTACAAGGTAAGGAACTAATCTTGACATCGTGTTGAAGCTTGTAAGATAAGCTTGGCAATCTAGGTTTCTCATAACCAACGATAAGAAATCTGACTCGATTCTTTCAACCTCATGCTGTGGGCAGTAATTTTCCTTAATGAGAGCAACAAACTGATCCCATGTCAGATTGTAGAGTGGGATCTTTCCGGCTGCTTGAATGATAGACTTCCACCATGCTAATGCCTCTCCCTTGAATGATTGGGATACATACTTCACTACATCCCTTTCAGCACAACCACTGATGTCGACCACGGTGTCCATTTCATCTAACCAAGTCATACAGTCAATTGCCCCTTCTCCCCAGTGAAATCCCGGGGTTTGCAGGAAACAAAGTACTTATAAGTACAGGACTTGGTACGTGGTTTATCATCAAATACTATCCCCATGGATGGAACACTGTTTTGGTTTGAGGAGTGTCGATCATCATCTTTCTTTGGCTCGTCTTTCTTAGAGGGCGGCTTGCTGTGAGCCTCTGAATGAGTCTTAGGCTTGGAATGCGGTGCGGATAGGGTCCTACTTCGAGTCCCGCTATATTCATTATAATGCCGTTCTATAGCTTTTGTAACAGCATTGTCTATTAATGCTTGCAGTTCTGCACCCGCTATGTTAATTCGGGTATTACCATGATCCTCCCTTGGGTGACTGTTGATCTCATCCGAGTCAGCCATGTAGTTTGAACTGTTACATAAGATATTGACAATAATTTATTTGAGAGTTTATTATGGAATTATCTTTTATGGCAATTCATTAACCATGGTAAATATAGACCATATTTGGTTAATTCGTTAATCATATTTATTTAGGATTTTTATTATAATTTATCCTAATTATAAAACAATAACAATATTATTAATGGCACAAAAGCCTAGTCACAAGGACATTTTAAATTATAAGCCATGATTTCGGAGAACCAAGGCATTAAGGTTTGAACATAGTTCTTTACCTTTTTCTGACAGAGAGTCGTAGGCTACTACTGTCTTTTGTCTAATATGACAATGAGCATGGCCCGTAGGCACTACATCACCAATGGATGTTTAATAGGTGATCATCTTAATTGATGATTTAAGCCCATGATTTATAGATCATCAAGTTAGGATATGAAATCCTTTGAAGAATTCCTATTACTAGAATGACGTGTGTGATTTTAACGAATCACGTCTGCCAGGAGCGTTAACATGTTTTCAGATGTTAACAAGGATTTAAATCTTTTTAAACATGTCTTACCATCTTAGCCAAGTCTTATAATGACATGTAGGCTAGGTTATACCCTTAAGATTCTTTTCTAATATTTAAATAGGCAGATTATTTTAAGAGGAATGATTTTTAAATTTAACATTCCATTAAACATTAAAAGTAGTACATATTGCCCTAAACGGGACTTTTAACAGAAATAACTTGCCCACGCAGGGGCTAAAAGACAAGTCCTCCCAGGGACTAAGGAAAGACAAGTCCACGCAGGGACTAAAGAAAGACAAGTCCACGCAGGGACTAAGTACATAGATAAATGTCCACGCAGGGACTTGATTGAAATGAGTAAATACAACAATACATATAGGAATTCAATGATCCCTCTTCTTCTTTCCTTTTAACAAGCTTTCTAGGCCCTTGAGAAATCCTCTGTTGTTCCTACGTTCTTCTTGAAATTCTCGTTCCACTCTGTTTAGCCTGTGGAGGATTTCCTCCTGTTCCGGTGGGGAAAACTGTGGTGGCTGCGGCTGGTGCTGAACCGGAGGTCGAGCAGATATTTGATACCCATGAGCTGGATATCCCACTCCCCAAGGGGCTCCATATGGTCCTTCAGGATGAAGGGCGTTGTAGTTTGCCGCTACAAGGTACGGGCCGGCTTCAACATAGTTATAGTGAGTGTGAGCCGGCTGCTCAAACGGATTGTATGCCGTTGAACTGGCGTATGTAGGAATCGGGTTATCAAAACCCAATGGTGGCGGTGGTGGTGCAACTGGTGCAGAATTCACCTCTGGAACTGGGTTTGAGGGCCCATCCATTTGTGGGTCTTCATGCAGTGGCGGATAGTGACTGCCACTGGAGTGTTGAGGGGTGCTAAAGTGAAAACCCCTTTCTCGCGCGGACATTCGTGCGCCTGTTCTTCTACGCCTTGGTGGTTCTGGAGGTGCTAGCTGTACTGGCGGCGGTGGTGGCGGCGGCGTGACTGCCACGAAACGCGAATCCTCGGAGGGATCTTGCTGCTACTGCTGGTGAGGCGACGAATGGTGAGAGGGTGTAAAGTACCATTCATACTGGTTAAATCTCGCCTGGTAGCTGTCTGGGCCACGGTAAGGTGATCCGTGGAAGGATGACCCATCAGAGATCTCGATGGGGTGAGTAGGTGTCCCTGAAGGTGGTTCAACAGGATCCGTGTCTTCATCTATATCCATTCCCTGAGCTTCGGGGAAATGGTCTTCAGGGCCCAATGGGTTAAAACCCACTGGTTCTTGAATGTAGTTTGCCGGGTTGAACCGGCCCTGGAAGACAGGAGTGGGGTCGCCAAAGGAATGGTGCGACATTGATCGCTGCAACGGCAAGAAGGAGTGGCGTGAGTCTTCGGGTTCGTTCTCTGATTGCGGCCCAAAGGAGTGACGATAAGGAGGCGTTGAGCTAGACGAGGCAGATCGCCTAGCGGGCTCTGAGTAGATCCTCCAGTCTCCTTGAGGACCGGTACTCATGGTAGTAGAAGGAGTTCGCCGGTGTGAAGGCCCGGCTTCGTGATTGTTGGGGGCGGTGATTGGCCCCTTTCCTCGTCCTCCTCTTCGGAACCTCGGTGGCATTTTTCCTGTCAAAACAAATGAAAGAAACAACAAAAACAATGAAGGACAAAATAAAACAAATTAGGAATCGTCCTAAGTTCTTGTCTAGACTCGAGTATGTGCAATTGTGTCACTGAGATTAAACACAAAAGGCTAGTGTTCAATTCACTCAGCGTTGGCTCTGATACCAACCTGTCACACCCCGATATTTCCACGTATTACCGGTGGGTCCGGTGGGGGAGTATCGTGACGTAGTTGACATCATCATAGTCAAACAACACAAAATATAAATGCACAACGGAAGCAAAAAGATAATAATCACATTACAAACTGAATGAATAGTAATATCAAAGTATCACAACGGTCTGTAAAGGATCCACAGGTGGATCAAAAGATAAATAAGGTCATTGTTCAACAGACTTTAACATCTAGAGCTTGTAGGACTTGATTATTGATGTCTGGAGTAGGCAGCCTATTTCGTATAGTACCTGCACTTAACCTTTTGGAAAATACGTCAGTTTACACTGCTAAATACAATTAACTGACTCATTTTGAAAGAGTTTAAGAAAATTAGTTTGAATGCACATGGCACAAAAGTATCTTTTATAACTTGGGATAATTATTTAGAAATAAACTTGTATACAGTTTTACATGTTTGTCATCCGTTTAGGACCCAGTTAGAAGAGCCGGTTTAAAAAGATTAATAGACACACCACTGGGTATAATACCCACAAGAAGATACCCTTCTTGTGGACTACCCCTTTTTACATACGCAACTGTCAGGTGTATGCCTACACCCCGTGCTTAAGTCGTGGCCATTACTAATGAATGAGCCGAGGATATCCAGGACACGGTCATTAACCTCCCAAAGGCATTGCATCAAACAAGACAGAATAAAACGGGTTATGCATCTTTTTAATCAATATTTGATTGTACGACTTCATACCCGACCAAGCGGTATTGTAATACCGTACCCCAAGCCCGTATAGGGAAAATAAGTTAAAAGTATTTACCTGAGCAAAGTACAATCACAATAGCAAGTGCACGTAGCTTTTATTGGGCTCCTAATCTGGAACGAAGGTTTTAATTAACCAATTAGATTCCTAACGGGTCTTTCTTAAGTTTAAACTTAGACCGGTTAGTTTTAACGAAGGTATACGGTTCGAACGCATGATTAAGCGAAGACCGGAATAGAATGTGATTTAGACCCGACAAGTTTGAAGACTTGTATAATATGGGTAAACTAAACACATTCTGGATTTTGAGATAGAAATGATAAGGTTCGACCCGTTTTGGCTATTTTATGCAAACTAGTTACATAAACCGAACCGAACGCGAATAACGCATAACGGGTAACCGAATGAGTCACGAACAGGTTTCCTAAGTTAATATGCATTAAATATGTTGTGATATCAGTAGGATACCTTCCATTTTGCCCAAAACGAGTTTAAACTCAATTTAAGCCCCGTAGGGGTATTTTGGTCATTTAAAAGATTATAAAAGGGATTAATTATAATTCTGAGATTCGGGTCTGAAATAATCAGCAAAACAACTTAATTCAATAGGTTATATCAGTTCGTGATAAGTCTTATATGAAAAAAATGGTTTTAAACCCATACTATGTGTTTAATACGCGTAAAAAGCCGTTTTAAGCGATTTTCGGGTTATAACGGAAATCTGAGTTTTCTGATCAGTTTATAAAGTTCAAAATACTTCATTTATCATATAAAATCAGTGGCCAAAGGTTTGGTATCAAATTGTTATGTAAAACTCATTTTATAAGCGAAAAGGGTATAATTGGCAATAACCGAATCAAGGCGATAACCCTATGTTATGATCAGTTTAAAAATAATTAAAAATCTTCAAAAATCCCAAAATATTATATTACATCAGTGGGTAAAAGGTTTGGTATCAAAAATTGGGTTTAGATAGGCTTTATGCAAATTACGCCGTTTAATTCATAAAAAAGCGTTCTAATTACGCTATTAAGCATAACTCCTAATCTAGACCTCCAACTGATGTGAAAATTTAGGGACATGTTTATAAATCAGTAACAAAGATTATTGTCCTCTCACATTTCCAAAATTCTCGTTTTATGGTCAAAAGGGCATTATGGTCAACATTAAGCAATTAACGGAAACGTGTAAACGAATCGGACAATCAACGAACCAATCACAGAGGGTTATACTATCATATAACCCGGTCCTAATGAAACTCTTAGGCATTTCTAAATCATTCTAATATGGGTCAGAACTGAAAGTCAAAGCAGTGGTCAAAGTATGCGACTTTCGGTTCCGAACCGGACCTAAACTGAAAATTGTCGGGTCGGACATGCCTAGACATGTTCTTGCATTGATTACCAAGCTATATGAGTGGTAAAATAGGTTACACGTCTCCTACATTGCTAATTATGTGTTAATTCGAAAATTATATTTCTGTTGACTTTTTATAACCAACTTTGACCCGATAAATGACCTAGTTAAAGCGGGAATCAGAGGGTGCCCTTTTAAGGGTTTAATGCCCACATAAATACCAACTTATAACTACTTTCAATTTGGCTAATCACCAGGCCATTAATGATTAATCGATAAGTCAAACCTTAATTACGACGGTTTTGACTTTAAGCTAATTAACTAAGTAAAACACGATTAAGGAAGGTTAAGGAAGCTTACCAAGGTCCAATGCATGACTAATGATGCTTAGGGAGTGGCCTTGAGCTCCAGAAATGATCAGAAGTTGAGTGTGAATGAATGATCAAAAATTGAAGTAATGTGGGTCTTTATATAGTGATTTTGATTGATCAAGATCATGCCAAACAACTCTAGGATTGATCCCTGATCAATTACAAGTGTCCCTAGTGCCTAAGACCTAGTTTGTGTTGCACATGGTAATGAAAAATGGCAATTTAAGTCGGTTAAACGGGCTGGACAGACACCTGTGGGTGTTCTACTGCTAGGACTGTCTTACGGACCGTAAGACCAAGTCTTTGCGGTCCGTAAGCCTTCATCAGGAAACAAAAAAAATTGCAAACTTTAAAGCTTTGATCATGCAACTTTACCACTTCGAATTTGGACCTTTATTATCAGTATGGGACCTCTTGAACATGCTTGAACAGTTATGTCAACTTGCCATGCTTAAAAAATGTCTTGGATTCTTTTGAAATGGGCCATGAATGAAGATTTGTCATGCACATCCTCATAGGATCCCATTCTTGCAATTTGAATCAATTATTACTAGTAATAACCGGATTTGAATGTATATCAGATGTTATAATATAGATTAGGGTCTTGGGATTCATAACTAGGTCGCTCAGAGGTATTTAATTAACATGTCGACACTTTTAAATCCTACCATACATCTTTAACTAGATCCGGGTTTATAACACTTTTGTCTTACATGACACGTGTCGTTATTTTATTAGACACAAATTTTCGAGGTGTTACATCCTCACCCCCTTAAAAGAAATCTCGACCTCGAGATTAATTGAAATAAATAAGGGTACTTTTCTTTCATGGTAGACTCTACCTCCCATGTGTATTCGGGACCCCTGCGAGCATCCCATTTAACCTTTACTATAGGTACATGCTTCATCCGAAGCTTCTTAACCCGTCGATCCTCAATCGACAAAGGTTTTTCCACAAATTTCAAGCTCTCATCTATGTGCACATCTGTATGTGGTATGACTAGTGATTCATCTGCTAGACATTTCTTCAGATTACAGATGTGGAATACATTGTGAATACCATTGAGCTCTTCAGGTAAGTTTAACTTATAAGCAACTGATTCGACACATTCGATGATCTCGAAGGGTCCTATGTATCTGGGGCTTAGCTTGCCTTTCTTACCAAATCGCATTACCCCTTTCCAGGGTGATACTTTAAGTAGTACATTATCACCAACCTCAAACTTTAGAGGTTTATACCTTAAGTCCGCGTAGCTTTTCTGCCTATCCCTGGCAGCTTTGAGACGATCGCGTATCTGCACAATCTTATCTGTCGTCTCCAGGACTATTTCAGGTCCTATCAGTTGGACATCTCCAACTTCCGCCCAACAAACGGGCGTTCTGCACTTTCTACCGTACAAGGCCTCGAAAGGCGCAGCCTTAATGCTGGTATGATAGCTATTGTTATACGAGAACTCGATTAATGGCAGGTGGTTATCCCAACTACCACCTAAGTCAATCACACATGCACGAAGCATATCTTCCAACATTTGGATTGTACGCTCACTCTGTCCGTCCGTCTGAGGATGGTAAGCCGTACTAAAATTTAAGCGCATGCCCAAAGATTGTTGGAAACTTTTCCAAAAATGTGATGTGTATGTATCTCTGTCAGAGATAATAGACATTGGTACGCCATGCAGAGATACAATCTTATCTACGTACAATTGGGCTAACATGTCGGAGCTGTAGGTTTCCTTAATGGGTAGGAAATGTGCTGACTTAGTCAGTCTATCTACTATCACCCATATAGTATCATTTCCTTTCTTTGTCTTTGGCAACTTGGTGATGAAATCCATAGTCACCATTTCCCACTTTCAGGTCGGAATTTCAGGCTGTTGTAGCAAACCTGACGGCTTCTGATGTTCAGCTTTGACTTGCGCACACGTCAAACATTTAGCTACATATGTAGCTATAGACTTCTTCAAGCCTATCCACCAAAAATTTGCTTTCAGATCCTGGTACATCTTGTCAGCTCCAGGATGAACGGAGTATTTAGAGCTGTGGGCTTCCTGGAGGATAACATCCCTAAGTCCTCCATAAACTAGAACCCATATTCGTCCATTTAACCTCAAAATTCCGTCCTTGCCATAGGATAAGTGTTCTTCAGTTACTCCTAGCTTTTCATCAGGATAGTTAGCTTCCAGCACAGCTTCCTTCTGCGTAGCTAACAATCTTTCGTTCAAACCATTCTTTATATCAATGCTCTTGGCATTGATTCTTATAGGCTACACTCTTTCCTTTCGGCTTAAGGCATCGGCGACTACATTTGCCTTGCCAGGATGGTATCTTATCTCACAATCATAATCATTCAAAGTTTCCATCCAACGTCGCTGCCTCATGTTCAAGTCCTTCTGATTGAACAGATGTTGAAGGCTCTTGTGATCAGAATAGATCACACATTTGGTTCCATACAAATAATGCCTCCACAGTTTTAGTGCAAATACAACGGCACCCAACTCCAAGTCATGGGTGGTGTAGTTCTTCTTGTGCACCTTTAACTGTCAAGAAGCATAGGCAATAACCTTGTCCTCTCACATTTTGAAAATTCTCGTTTTATGGTCAAAAGGGCATTATGATCAACATTAAGCAATTAACGGAAACGTGTAAACGAATCGGACAATCAACGAACCAATCACAGAGGGTTAAACTATCATATAGCCCGGTCCTAATGAAACTCTTAGGCATTTCTAAATCATGCTAATATGGGTCAGAACTGAAAGTCAAAGCAGTGGTCAAAGTATGCAACTTTTGGTTCCGAACCGGACCTAAACTGAAAATTGTCGGGTCAGACATGCCTAGACATGTTCTTGCATTGATTACCAAGCTATATGAGTGGTAAAATAGGTTACACGTCTCCTACATTGCTAATTATGTGTTAATTCGAAAATTATATTTCTGTTGACTTTTTATAACCAACTTTGACCAGACAAATGACCTAGTTAAAGCGGGAATCAGAGGGTGCCCTTTTAAGGGTTTAATGCCCACATAAATACCAACTTATAACTACTTTCAATTTGGCTAATCACCAGGCCATTAGTGATTAATCGATAAGTCAAACCTTAATTACGACGGTTTTGACTTTAAGCTAATTAACTAAGTAAAACACGATTAAGGAAGGTTAAGGAAGCTTACCAAGGTCCAATGCATGACTAATGATGCTTAGGGAGTGGCCTTGAGCTCCAGAAATGATCAGAAGTTGAGTGTGAATGAATGATCAAAAATTGAAGTAATGTGGGTCTTTATATAGTGATTTTGATTGATCAAGATCATGCCAAACAACTCTAGGATTGATCCCTGATCAATTACAAGTGTCCCTAGTGCCTAAGACCTAGTTTGTGCTGCACATGGTAATGAAAAATGGCAATTTAAGTCGGTTAAACAGGCTGGACAGACACCTGTGGGTGTTCTGCTGCTAGGACTGTCTTACGGACCGTAAGACCAAGTCTTTGCGGTCCGTAAGCCTTCATCAGGAAACAAAAAAAATTGCAAACTTTAAAGCTTTGATCATGCAACTTTACCACTTCGAATTTAGACCTTTATTATCAGTATGGGACCTCTTGAACATGCTTGAACAGTTATGTCAACTTGCCATGCTTCAAAAATGTCTTGGATTCTTTTGAAATGGGCCATGAATGAAGATTTGTCGTGCACATCCTGATAGGATCCCATTCTTGCAATTTGAATTAATTATTACTAGTAATTACCGGATTTGAATGTATATCAGATGTTTATAATATAGATTAGGGTCTTGGGATTCATAACTAGGTCGCTCAGAGGTATTTAATTAACATGTCGACACTTTTAAATCCTACCATACATCTTTAACTAGATCCGGGTTTATAACACTTTTGTCTTACATGACACGTGTCGTTATTTTATTGGACACAAATTTTCGAGGTGTTACAACCACCCAGCTCACGTACCATCCAAACAGTGCAGAATGATCATGATAAGGTCACGGTGGAAGACATCACTCACGAGGAAGAGAACGAAAATCAGGTGGAAATTCTGGAAAAGAAGGAAGCCATTACCCCATATTTTGTTGCCATGCACAGAGAGAAGTTAAAAAAGCATCTTGACGATCTAGAAAGACAAGAGAAACTTGACAGCCTCAGGGCTAGACTGTCCTTCGACACACCTTCCAACCAGGAAGGGGTGGATCCACAAAACAAAAATGGTGGCAATGACCCTCTGGAAACCTTCATGACAACCTTAAGGCAGATGTCCTCAGAGGAGATAGAAGATCTCATTACAGGGAAGAAACAGAATGGAAAAGAAAAGGAGAAGGAAAATCGAAGCGATGATAATCTGGAACAGCCCTACCTCCCTCGGGACCTAGCTGAGATCTCAAAGTTCACTAGGAGGATAGCTGAAGCACCCATGCCCCCTAAGACGAAGCTACCTCCGAACTTCGACAGGTACGACGGGACAAGAGACCCTGAGGACCATCTCCATGCTTTCAAAGGTGCAGGGCAGCTGGGACGATGGCCCATGCCAGTTTGGTGGCACATGTTTTTGCAAACTCTAACGGAGGGAGCCAGGCTCTGGTTTGACAGCCTTACCCCCGGAGGAATCGACAACTATGAAGAGTTAAGCGAGAAGTTCCTGAGGAACTTTGGCCAACAAAGGAAAGTGATCAAAAACCCAAAGCGAAATCATGCATATAAGGCAGAGGGACAGCGAACGGATAGATCAATACATGGAGAGGTTTGTCAAGGAAAGCATGAACATCAAGGATGTCCCGGAGGTCATGAAGATCAGCAGTTTCATAAATGGGTTAAAACACGCACAACTATGTGAGAAGCTGGGGGAGGAGTTCCCACACTCATTCGACAACCTTATGGACAGGGTGAGGGCCTTCGTCAGGGGCAAGGACACGGTTAGAAAATCCAAAGAGATGGACACTCCACCCCGAAGGGTCAACCCAGCTGCAAAACCTCCCGAAAAAGGTACTCCTTACTCAAGAAAACCAGCTCTTGATAGAATGTTGCATGATAGAACGAGGCCTCGTATTCCCCATATAGGCCTCGGGGAAGAGGCCCATTCCCCTACTCCGACAACTTCACCCCTCTCACCAAAACTCCAAGTGAAATACTAGCCACTGAGAGGGTGAAGAACTCCTTCTCAAGACCACCACCCATAAAACCAGGGCCAAAGGCACAACCGAACGAATATTGTGATTTCCATAGGGGCTTCGGCCATAAAACTGATGATTGTATATATCTAAAGTGGGATATAGAGGCCGCGGTAAAAACGGGTAAATGGGCCCACTTGGTTAAGGAAATAAAGGAAGGAGGGGACCGCAACGGGAAAGATGTGAGGGAGCCTGGAAGGGCAGATGTGGACATGATTCGGAGGAGGGACGAATTTGAGACCATCAGGAGTGTGAAGGCCAGAATTCTGGGCTTCCCAGACCGCATGAAAGCTCCCATCTTGATGCCACACCAGGAGGAGAACGAGGTGCAGTGACTCCCTCTTAACATTTCAGCCATAATAGCTGGCCACAAGGTGGCCAGAATACATGTGGACGGGGGAAGCGGGGTAGAGGTGATATATGAGTACTGTTTTCACAGATTTGACAGGGACGTAAGGGATAGGCTCGAGGAGGACTCTATCCCCTTAGTGGGTTTCAACAACAGTGTGTCACACCTCTTGGAAAGATCAGACTCCCATTTACAGTCGGGGTGGGAGATCGAGTCCGAACCATAAATTTAACTTTCACAGTGGTCCGAGCACCCTCAAAATACAATGCAATCCTGGGAAGGCCTGGGATTGGAGATCTGCAAGCACAGGCATCAACCCCACACGGAGCTCTAGTGTTCCAAACGCCAAAAGGCTTGGCTTGGGTAAAATCTGCATATGAAGTAGTTTTTTCTATATCTGAGGGACAAATATCTGAGAAACCCCAAAAGGATAGAGTTGAAGAGTGGGTCCTTTGTGATAGGTTCCCGGAGCAAACAGTTAAAATGGGAAGTCACCTGAGTGACAAATGCAAAAGTGCTCTCAAGGAGCTGCTTCTCCTCAACATAGACGTGTTTGCATTTCAGCACGGAGATATGATAGGAATCCCAAGAAGCCTGACCGAACACCGACTCAATACATACACCTGGGCAAAACCAGTCAAGCAAAAGAAATGGAGCATGGGCCCCAGCAAGAGGAGGGCCGCCTGTGAAGAAACCAGGAAGCTGCTTAGAGCAGGAATAGTAAGAGAAGTGAAGTACCCGTCCTGGGTTGCTAACCCAGTCATGGTCAAAAATAAAGACGGGGGGGGGGGGGGGGGTGGAGAATGTGCATTGACTTTCAAGACCTGAACAAAGCATGCCCCAAGGATTGCTATCCCCTCCCGGAGATAGACGTCCAAGTGGATTCCTTATCTCAGTACCCCGTGAAGTGTTTCCTGCATGATTACAATGGATACCATCAAATTTAGATGTCAATAGAGGACGGAGAGAAAACCGCCTTCATCACAGACGAGGGAACGTTCTGTTACACCAAGATGCCCTTTGGGCTAAAAATGTGGGGGCCACCTACCAAAGGTTCATGAACACCCTTTTCAGAGAACAGCGGGGGCGGAACTTGGAAGTATATGTCGATGACATTGTCATAAAAAGCCTAACTGAGATGGCTATGATAGACGATATAGCTGAGACCATTCGAGCCATGCAAGATGTGAATATGAAGCTAAAACCCGGGAAGTGCTGCTTTGGGGTAGAAGAAGGGAAATTCCTGGGAGTAGTGGTTACTAAGGGCGGAATTAAAGCTAATCCGGAGAAAACTCAAGCAGTGGCTGAAATACGATCCCCCAGGTCCCTGAAGGACATCCAACAACTGAATGGGAGGCTAATCGCCTTGAACCGCTTCTTATCAAAGTTAGCCGATAGGACCCTTCCCTTCATGAAGGTACTGAAGGAGTGTCTCCAGACGGACAGGTTTAAGTGGACCTCGGAGGCAGAGACTGCTTTTCAAGAAATGAAAGATTACATCTGCAAACTCCCAACCTTAGCTACCCCAGTACCTGGGGAGGATCTACTCTTGTATCTATCTGCCTAAAAAAAACCATAAGTGCGGTTATGATGGTGGAATGGGAGGGAAAACAGATACCAATATACTTCATCAGCAGGACCCTCAAGGGTCCTGAGGAACGTTATATGCCCCTGGAGAAGTTGGCTTTAGCTCTTGTTTTTGCATCTCGGAGACTCAGAAGGTATTTCCAAGGCCACAAGGTCACTCTAATGACGGACCAGCCACTCCAGAAAGTGCTAAGGAGGCCGGAGTTATCGGGTCGACTAGCTAAATGGGCAGTAGAGCTGGGGGAACACTCCTTGGAATTCAAGCCCAGAACAGCCATAAAGGGACAAATACTGGCCGACTTCTTGGCAGAAGTCCCTGAGGATGAAGAAAAAGAACTTTTAAAGTGGGAAGCCTTGGAGAGGGAAGAGAAAGAGAAGGAAGACGAGGCAGTGTGGAAACTACTCACAGATGGGGCCTCCAGTGAAGAGGGCAGCGGAGCGGGCATTACGTTGATCAGCCCTGAGGGAGTTGAGCTAACCTACGCCATCAGGCTAGACTTTGAGAATACTAACAACACCGCAGAGTACGAAGCCCTTTTGGCAGGAATGAGACTAGCCAAGAAGATGAAGGCAAAACATGTGGAAGCCAGTACAGACTCGCAGTTAGTGGTCAAGCAGTACCAAGGGGAATACGAGGCTAAAGACAGCACAATGACTCGATACGTGGCATAGGTAAAAGAAACAGCCAAGGCTTTCCGGACCTTTAAGCTAGAATATATCCCCCGCGGGAGAAACAGGAAATCCGATGCCCTCAGCAAGCTGGCCTCTGTGGCGTTTGACCACCTAGCAAGAGAAGTCAAAGTGGAAGTCCTGACCTCCCCCTCTCTCGGAACAGAAGAGGTAGCTATGATTGAAAACACACAAGAGACATGGATGACACCCATTATAAGATTCCTCAAGGATGGAATGCTACCCGAGGGAGACTGGGCAGCCAGAAAGGTAAGAGTCAAAGCTTTACAATACGAGTTGATTGATGGAGAACTTTACCGAAGGTCATACCTAGGCCCATCCCTGAAGTGCATCGATAATGAAGAGGCTAAGTATGTGATCAGATAAATACATGAGGGGATTTGTGGGATGCATTCTGGGCCAAGGACAGTAGTGGCGAAGGCGATGAATGCGGGATTCTATTGGCCCAGAATGTATGAGACAACATCCGAGGAGATCTAGAGATGTGACAATTGTCAGGTACATGCACCCATGACGCACCGCCATAAACACCCAATGATACCTTTTTCAACGTCCTGGCCCTTCCAGAAGTGGGCCATTGGCATAATTGGGCCGTTCCCAGAGGGCCCGGGAGGGGTTAAGTACGTGGTGGTTGCCATCGATTATTTTACCAAGTGTATAGAGGCAAGGCCCTTGGCAAAAATAACCGGGGAGCAGATGAGACGGTTCGTGCTAGACAACATCATCTGCAGATACGGGGTCCCGAAGGAATTGGTGAGCGACGATGGTGTTCAATTTGCTGGAAAACCCTTCAAGCCATGGTGCGAGCAGATGCACATACACCAAGTGTTTACCTCCGTCACCCATGCCCAGAGCAATGGGCTAGTGGAAAGAGCAAATCAAAGCGTTATCAAGGGGATGAAAGGGAGACTCGGAAGAAAACAAAAGGGATGGCTGGAGGAATTGCCATTTGTACTATGGGCATACAGGACCACCCCCAAGGACTGCAACGGGGAAACTTCTTTCAGCTTAACTTATGGGACGGAGGCTGTCATCCCGACCGAGATAGGGTCCCCAACTGCCAGAATGAAGCTCAGGGAGGCCGAAAACGAACAAGACCTCCGGATGAACCTGAATTTGCTTGAAGAGAGAAGGGAAATGGCAGCGGTCAGGGAGGCTAAGTATAAAAAGCAGCTTGAAAGCTATTACAATGCCAGAATGAAAAAGCTTAACCTTGTCCCGGGGGATTTGGTCTTAAGAGCAAACGAGGCCAGCCTACAGGAGAACACCGGAAAACTAGGGCCCAACTGGGAAGGACCTTACCGGGTTACATGGGCAAACGGCAAAGGAAGTTGCAAGCTGGAAACACTTCAAGGCAAGGAGGTTCCCTGAACATGGAACCTCATGCAACTCAGGAAGTACCACATGTGAGGCATAAAAAGGCCTTTTAGGAAAAACGGCCAGGGAGCCACTTTTGTAATAATTAACTACTAGTCAGGGGCTTACCCCCAAGAAAAAATCTTTTGTAAAAACTTGTACCGGTGAACTTAGTCCCCAAGAAATGAATGACAAACGGACAACTCACTTGTCCCCTTTTGGCAAAATAACAGGTGTTATACCAAGGCAGACGTGCCCAGAAAAGCTATAAACCTAACAACAAACAAACACACGTGTACAAGGTATACCAAACATACCAAACGCCCGACTGTGGGGCAAAATAGGGTCTAGCTAACCCAAAGAAAACGGACAAACAAGCCAAAAACATAATCTTACATTATAGACTTGTCCAGCGATTGTCCTCGAACAGACAATCCTGGTTTATAAAGCAAACCATGAGCACAACATACTTTTGTAAACAAACTACAAAAAGAAAATTTTCATGTACGAATTACAAAGTGAATGTACAACAGGAAGCCTTATTGACCTTAAAAAGACAAGCTAATATACAAGCTAGAAAGCCTGGTAGACAGACTAAAGCACGGTTTCTCGTAAGTACACTACAAACAACTAAAAGTCTTCAGGAAAATGCCGGCCTGATCCCTGGCAAAGACTCCTGCAAAAAGAAAAAACATACCAAAAAAGAGGCAAAAGCAAGATAGCAATGTATAGTCATAAGTCATACGATTAAGTACCAGGAAAACCCCTACACAAAGGCTCTCCTCCCAAGCATCAAAAAGTTAAAAGTATCCTAGAGTGCATAATTGTTCAGATTACAACCATATCGAAGTAGGTTAATGTTTAGAAATTACTGGGAACCACCCCCAGACAAAGACTTCGGAGACGAGGGACTGACAGGAGTGAGCAGGACTTTCAATTCATCGATGGACATCATAGGCTGCTCCAGGATCTTCTCAAGAAGGGCTGGGGTCTTACCCCCAAACTCCTTGTCCAACTTAGACAACCGCTTCTTAGCCTTGTAATTGTAAAGCGGAGTTTCCTTCCTGTCCAAACCCTGAGCAGAATAAATGTACCTATCCTTCAGGCCTGACTGATATCCAACGTCCCGATATGCCCTATAAACCTGCTCAAGACCACTCTTGAACTCCTCCGATTGAGAAACGACAGTAAGAAAGGCTCCGAAGCCTTCAGTAATCAGCCAATGCTTCTCCTTAGCCAACCTCTGGTTATCATCAGACGTCATTCCATACTCAGCATACATCGCATCCAGATCTTTTTGAGAAACGGAGTCAAGCTCCCTCTGACTTTTCAACTCCGCGGCTAACTCCTCTTTCTCCTCCACCAATGCCGCCATCTCCCTCTCCCAAGCTCGCTCCCTCCGCTCCAGCATAGCTCCAGCCCCCTGAGCAAAAGACATCATAAAAATCCAAAAGCAGTTGAAAAAAAGAGGGAGAGGGGGGAAAGCTCATGCACCTTTTCTTCTTGCAGTCTACGCTCAGCCTCAACCACTTGGAATCGGAGCTCAGCAGAAACAGATTGAGAAGTCTTAAGATCATTCTTGAGTCCTTCATTCTCTTTCCTCAGATCATCAACCCGCTGCAACATACCGACGCCCTTGAAAAAACCCTCACAGAGTGACATGCTGTACTGATCGGTGAAAAGATCATCACTCAAAGCAGAGTTCATAAACCTATGGGAGGGAGGAACAACATGACTCAAAAAGTCCCTGGCAGTTTCAGGGGTCCCTACCACCGAAGACTGAGTAATTTTCCACTTAGGAACGTAGGGGAAAGCAAGGGCATCAGCAAACAGGGGAGCCAAGGGGGATCGATGAGCAAGACCCTCAAATTGAGAAGGTTTACTGGTCCCAGTAGCATGATGAGGAGAAACCTCAAAAGTTGAGGCAACACGAGCAATGCTTACTTCCGGAGTCTTGTCTCGAACACGAGAAGAGGAAGGGGCAGTAGGGATCTCTATTGGAGCATGAGAACTTCCCTACTCAGACGAAGAAAGGAAAAAAGAACATCAGAAATCCCCCAAAACAAATGTAAGGCAACAGATAAAAAGATAAACTCACCAACAAGGGTTCACTCACAAAGCTGGAGGACCGCATGTGCTTAGATAAAGATCCCTTAACCCCAATAGGGGGAAGTTCGGAAGCAGCTTTTGTTGAAGGAGGGGCCTTCTGTCCTCTAGCACTCCGGATCCTCAGCCGGATATCACGCGGGGCCGGGGCTTGTGGGGGACTAGCAGCCTTTCGTTTACGAGCCAGACGGCTCTCCAGGTCCTCTTCACCTTCATGACCAGAATGCTTGACTCGAAGAGGGTCAGGGGAACTCTCTTCTCCATCAGAAGAAGCCCCCTCATCTCCTTCCGCGGCAGCAGAGCCCCCGGCCTGAACGGACCCTCCAGTCACCTGCATCTCAACACCCCGGTTCAAACCCGGTTCAACCTCATCACCAACTACAAACTTAACATACCAGGAATCCCCCTGAAGCAACCTCCACAGAGTCAACTCTACACAAAGGAAATGCTAAAGATGACTACACAAGCCCTAAAAGAATAAAAACAAATACAACAAGTCAGGGACACAAGAATACCTTTTTTGCCAAAAAAGGCCTTAGGACGGACTGAATAGGAAGGGCTCAGGCCTTCCATAGCCAGGACCCCTTCAGAAAAGCTAAAAGCTCTTGTCGGATTCTCATACATGCGCTTCCATTGGACGATTTCGTCAGCAGACAAAATAGGAACATTGTCTTCAATGGCGGCCTCGGCATCCCTCAGCGGTGGGGACTCTGGTATCATGGCGGCAGAAACAAAGATAAACCTACTCTTCCATTCTTTGGGGTTAGTAGAAGCCGGCATGAAGGAGTAGCAAGGCTGAGACACACTATTCTTCCGTTTGGCAAAGGTGAACCAGTCCCCATCAGAAATCAGTTTATAGAACATACAGAACAAGGGAATAGACGGCTCGCCGGAAACAGCCACGCAAGATAACTCAAAATGTACCACCCTCATAAATCCTAGAGGGTGCAATTGGGAGAAATGAACTTCGAAGTGACGCAACAAAGCTATCTTAAAGGAAGAAAGGGGATACCGGACACTGCAGGAAGAAAACGCAAAGGTGTATAGAACAATCCGATCCGGTGTACATTCGGCCGCGTCACCAGGGCCTGGTAACGTAGGAGAAAAACGCTTGGGTATCTTGTAAGTATCGACAAAGGACTCCAAATCCTTCGCTTTCAAGACGGAACGGATCATTGAGCGACCGGTACGACTCATGATTAGGGAGGACGGTGATCGGAGGAATGCAAAGAAAGTAAAGAAAAAGGGGGTTATGATGGAAGTTGAAGGAAGATTCAAGAGACAAAGAGGGTATTTAAAGAAAATAACTGACCAGTATGGAGCAAACCGTCACATCACCTTCATTTCAAATTAAAACCACCCGGCACGTGCTTCAACGAGATTAAACCCTAGCCGTCGATTACTGACGATTAATGACCCTCGAGAAAGAAAAAAGGAGGCACGTGATGATTAGCTGAGGGTGGGCCCACATTCTTAGCCCAAGCAGACCATTCCTGTTGATAATTATGACTCGCCCTGGATTACGAAATTTGAGTCTCGTAACCAGGGACTAAAGATGACTTGACGACGGGCCAATGAATTACCCCATTTATCCGTCTTTGGGCCGTTGCCATGCGGAAGAAACAGTTTTACTTGCCCACTAAGGTTTCCTTTATACAAAAATGAGCGGGAAGCGAGGAATCAGAGAGCACAGGCTGCATTTAATGCCTGATATGAAGAGGATCTCGGCTGGCATTGTACTTCTCAAGCCGGAAACAATAAATGAGGTTATAATCCTACCGTTGGGGGTCAGACACGTGTCTGAGCCCCCCGAAGACTCTCAGAATCCGTTATATCATCTCATTAAAATATCCCACATGAGGGATAAGGCTTCCGGGTTATATAGGGCAGAAAGGAGATGATCAAGGGGCAGACTCAAGGTATAACACTAATTACTCTCTCATTTATTCCGACCAATATTCCCCACATTCAATACACACACATTAATTTGATTCACACCATAGAGAAATATTCCGGTGATCATACTCATCGGAATAAACTTCTCATACTCTCCGGCAAGTTTACTTATCCTCACCCCGGAGCTTGGTCACGGATCCCCCTCCCGGGGCCCTCCGTGACGAGGCTAACGGTTTATTCTTTTGTAGCAACGAAGGCTGGGACATTCCAACGTCAGCGAAGACCCTTTGAACGTCATTAGGGATATGGGTATTCGACAGGTAATTACCCGATAAATACTCGACGGGTAACGGACCAGGTATGGGACAAAGAACTACAACTGGGTACGGGCTTGGGATTACCACTACCCGGCCCATTGCGATTCCTAATTACAAATGTGGCTTGTAGTTATTTGATTACGCTTCCGCATGTGGTTTTTAATATTGAAATTTTTAGAGTGTTTTTCGAGAGATATTGTGAAATGGTTTAAAAAAAGTTCTTACAATAAATGAATAAACATTCTTTATTTAAAATAGGGTATATATTAAACGTGTTCATATGTATGTTTTAAATATTTTTAACAAAAGGAAATGACAAACAAGTTATAGCCCCTTTGTGGATATCTAGATTTTGTTTGATAATTTGTTTCTATAAACTATGATTTTTATATTACTTTTTCTTTTCAAAAAGCTCTTAAATTTTCTAGGATAAATATAATATATTTACTTGTAAATTTGAACTCACAATTTTTTTATTATACAATACATCACTTATTATCAAAATGTCCATTGAAGACTTTAAATATTACTTGATTCACATCAAAGACAAATCATATAGAAAAAATAAATCATTAGTTGGTCACAAATTAAACATGATAGTATAATAAATATAACTTATGAAGGTTTAGTATTCATTAATATTCACAGTTTAAACATGATAGGTACAATAAAATATAACTTATGAAGGTTTAGACAAGTGGGTGTGTGGCGTTGATTGGGGCGGGGATGCTAGACAACGCTGACTAATCCGCACCGTACCAGCGTTGGGCACGACGTTGCTCCTCTAGCGTAGCTTTGAAGGCTGACGTTGTGTGTGTGTGTGTGGGGGGAGGGGGGGGGGGGGGGGGGAGGGAGGTCTGAAGTGGCTGGTGGGAGATGTCAAACTATATAAATAAATAAAAAAAAATCAATATGGCACCCCAACGCCGCCTAGCCACGCCGCTTCCAAACCCCACATTTTTGGGTGGTTTGGTGGAGCCCACACTCCGCCACGTGTCGAGCAATGCCCCCAAACCCAAGCCCCCCACACCCCATAGTCTTAGATTACTAAGGCTATTTGTAGTCATAAGCCCCTTGAATGTCACCCCCTAAATGTGGGATAAAGCGACACGTGGTAAGTGTGTAAGAGATGAGGGTTAGATCACATGTGTAGTGGTCACCTCATTAACCCTTTATACTCAATTATTAATTATTTTTATTTCATCTATAGATTTATAAAACTAAAAAAGAAATAACATTTCATTATATTTAAAAAACTAGATTTTACAATAAAATATTACTCGTCTTCTTCGCCGTTATCGCTCCCTCGTTCATGATCTCCGTCATCCAAACCTCCCTCTTCATAGCCTCCAACTTCGAAATCTTCTTATTCGTCTTCGGATTCCTCATCATTATCATCATCGTGTCGAATCGGGCAAATCGCCCAAGCATGCTCAATCAAATATGCCTTTAACGTGTTATATAATTCCTTGGAACGCAAGAGTTGACCGTTTAAGATTCTCTCCTCAATTGTTGCTTGCGTTCCTACATCGACATCTTCTGGAAAATAGTTTTGATATATTCTTTTTCCTTCGTATTCTAAATTCATATTATGCAATATGATACAAGCGTACATCACCACGGGTCCTTTTTGGTCACCATGGGTATGTTGACCTCGCCATGCGATTGGACAATTATACCACCGCCGTTGTCGACAGTCTAAACTACCAATCATGTCGGGTATTCCATATTTTTTTAAATGCATTTCGTAAATCTGATAAAGGTCATTCAAAGTGGGGTTTCTTAAGTAATGTTTGCCATATAGTTGGCATATACCTTAAAAATACAAATTATATATATATATATATATATATATATATATATAACAAACGTATGTGAATTAATATTAACCGTAAGTAAGTATAGCGTAGCAGAAATGTGCCAAGGTATCTCGTGTTGTTTTCTCCGCCATCTTCAAATACTTGTCGTTGATGTCATACGTGTTCCCGTAGGCGAGTACACATAACGCGGAAGTACACTTTTGAATTGAGGTGAATCCTAGACATCCTCTCGCGTCCATCTTTTGCTTAAAGTAGTCATACTTAGCCTCTAAATCTTCGTTAATGCGCAAACGTAACCTTTTGGTCATTTGAAATCGAAGCCTAAAAATACGGGGCCCATGAATCGGTCTAGGATCGAAATAATCTTTCATTAAATGTGCATTTGCGGCTTCACGATCGCACACAACGTATTCCCTCTTCAAGATCGGGCGCGGTGGAGACCAACTAACATGTTGCATGGCCGCGGTCATCAAGATGGCACACGCACTTGTAACCGCTTCTTCTTTCTCCGCATCTTCATTCCGCGAAAAAAAAATCTTTGGTATAGATCGATGAACGAATCTTCCGAGGGAGGCGAAGATATTGTGGTAGGGGAGTTTTTGTAAAGAATTATTGAGTTGTTTGGGTTTGGATATGGAATGTGTGTGGTTTTTATTTGGGTTGTGGGTTATATATATATAGAAACGAGATCAGGAGAAAACGAGATAAGGATCCGTTAGGAACCACCCTTTATTGCGAGAACCAATGTGAACACAACAAAAAATGCCTAAAAAATATAAAAAACACACATTTTTTTATTATTTTTTAAAAAATCGCTATATTTCGTCACTAAAAAAAATAATTCGAGTAACAATTATCGATGCACATGTGCATATGTATCATTTCTTTGACAAATTCCGTAATACATTAGCAGTATTAGACAATTGCACTTTCATTTACATTGTCATCCGTAATACAATACTTTTTACATTACCAATATTAGAAATGTACATGTGCATCTATATGTATAAACATGATATAACGTATTTTGGTACACTACTTTGAATACACTTTCCTTTTAATCTATCATACCATCCATAATACACTAACATTACCTCCTACTATCTATAATACACTACCATTACTACTTTATGCACATGTACATCAACACCCTTTATACCATACCAAACAACATATTATATCATAAAGTGACAAATATAATCAAATCATCAACCACTAGATATAACTAACCGAAAACATGTATATGGGCCTACTTCATCATGTAAAATCACAAAAATTTTGTACCAAAACACGTTATATCATGGTCATACATAACAATACACACGTGCAGTTTTAATATTGCTAATGTAAAAAGTAGTGTATTACATGTGGTAGTGTAAATGAAAGTGCAATTGGATAATACTGGTAATGTATTACGCAATTTGTCAAATGAATGATACATATGCACATGGGCATCGATAATTGTTACTCGAATTTTTTTTAGTGAGGAAATATAGCGATTTAAAAAAAATATTAAAAAAAAATTGTGTGTTTTTTAGGTATTTTTTTAGTTCACATTGGTTCTCATGATTCTCGCAATAATAGTGGTTATCAAATGAACCCTACCCTATATATATATATATATATATATATAGGGAGGGGCTCATGCGAGAACCACCCTTATTGTGAGAACCTTGAGAACCAATGTGAACACAACCTAAAATAGCTAAAAAAACCTAAAAAAACCTAACCCCCACCCCCCCCCCCCCCCCCCCCAAAAAAAACCTAACCCCCCCCCCAAAACCTAAACCCCCCTCCCCCACCCCCCAAAAAACTAAACCCCCCCCACCCCCCAAGCTAAAATGCTAAAAACTAAACCCCCAAAAAACCTTAAAAAATCTATAAAAAATCTAAAAAAAAAATCAAAAATTTTTTTTTTGATTTTTTTAATATTTTTTAGGTTAAAATCGCTACTTTTCGAAGCAAAAAAAAAAAATTTTTTTTTTGTGTGATTTTTAGCTATTTTTAGGCATTTTTGGTGTGTTCACATTGGTTCTCGCGGTTCTCACAATAAGAGATGGTTCTCGCATGATCTTCTCCCTATATATATATATATATATATATAGAAAAAATGTAACGTACAGTAGGGCTTATCGTACGTTGGTACGCGATTGTGAAATCGCATGTTATAAAAAAGCATGTTGGAAATCGCATGTTGGTATTTTTGATGAAATCGCATGTTGGTATATAAAGCATTTTCGCATGTTGTTTTTTTTTTCAGCAAAAATCGCATGTTAAAAAATAAAGTCGCACGTTGAAAAACAGTCGGCACGGTTCGTACGTTAAGCCCTATTGTATAATAACCAACCTCTCTCTATATATATAAAGTTAGAAAATAATTTTTTTACTTAATTGACCGTTGCCAACGGTTGAATTTTTTGAAAGTGTCAAAGTCACCCCGCATGAAGGTGACGGGCTTGGAATATTTTAGCTCATAGAGCCCGGGGGCGGTGTTCCCGGCGCTATGGGGCACAATTGATGAGAGTGCGCCCGGTAACGTTAGAATACACAAGGACTAAATTAGATTATTATTGGTTTAACTTTTAAGGTGTTGAATTGTTGACAAAAGTTTTACGGACCATTCAATGGTTTATTAATTATTCCATCTTTACTTTTTTTTTTCTTTTAATCAATTAGGCCTATATTCTATTCGTGAGTCCAAGCCCAACATTATCCAGATCTTATGACATATTAACAATATCAGTTACATATGCAAGATTATATGTTTGAAGGGGTCCTACGTTGGATGAGATGTTTTCAATAACCAACACGATACGTTAAGATCATATCTTAACAACCATTGAAAATATGTTGATATTGTTTTCTTAATATGGGTGTTTATTTGGATGGACCAGGTTAATAAAGCGAATCCTGTTTTATTTTTCTTTCTAAAATATGGATATGCACCACTCGAGGAGATCAAATTTTATGATTTAGCTTTTATATTTACTACTTACTACTTAAATATACATTGTCAATAACATGAAGTCATGAAGCCTGGTTTTTACATGTTTCAATTCATAACATAACAACCCTCTCAACAAAAATATTAAATTTATCTGATAAGAGGGATTGTAAAATCATTGAAGGGGACTATTAAGACCGTGTGTAGTGTTGAGGCATCTGGTTTGGTCTTTTTTTGCCCTGTGGCATTGATACGTGGCATTGATTCTAATATGGGATGATGATTATGAATGATAATGATCTTCTTGATGATTCGGATCAAACTTCGTGTTAGAGATGGAATTGGTAGTGAATGGTTGGTGGTAATGGCTCCAAAGATGAAGATTCAAACTCAAAAGACAGTGTAACTTACGAGTTTAATGCTCAAAGACCAATTAGAATCGTTCCCAACACCCAAAGCAACGAAATTCGCGTTTATGCAAACCAGGACCCGTCGCCGACGGCCCTGACCCCGTCGGCGAAGACCTCTCAAATGCTGAAAGCTGGCCGACGGGTTAATTGACTGGATACGGGTTTGTTTGGCCGACGGGTGCTTCTGGAGCCCGTCCGGGACGGTCTCTAACCCGTCGGCGACGGCCTCTTCAACACCAACTTCCCATTTTTTCCGTCTCGCACTCCCGTTTGATCCGTAACGCGTCCCGGTTGTCCGGTTTTTGACTCGATGACTCGTAAAGCTCCCAAAAAGCTCCTTAAACTCCATCAAACCTGCAAAACACATTTTTAATTAAGAGTAGGCTATTCGGAATTAAAACTTATGTAAAAACATCAAGTTACACGATTACGAACACCGATTTTCAACCACGTATCACATCCCCACACTTGTCTTTTGCTTGCCCTCAAGCAAATCTGTTTTTCACTTTCACGTGGGTCGAACAAAGAATACACTCCCCATTCCCGAGACAAAGGTTAAGGTCACTTGTCATGCTAAAGTTCAAACATTTTTACAGTTTTCAACATATTTAACGGTAAATGATTAATCATGTAAATAATAGTTATCCAAGAGTAACCCGCCCTTGAAACTAATAAATCATGCACATCCCTCACAATGTTCTCTCCACTCGGTTTACAAATTGGTTAATTATAATGATGTATTAGCACTTTTAGAATGATCACTCAAACCGATTAGAACACGTACCTGCATAGGCTTGCAACTCAATCATTCTCCACCACCGAACACGAATACTCAGCACAAGTCATAAGGTCTTTGCAGGGGTTGTAACGGGGCTAGGCTAAGGGTAGGAAATAGGATATTTAAAGTGGCTAGGGTGATGAAAATTCGATTTTTATTACAAACCACTAAACTAAACAAAACTAAATATAAATATCAACTATGAGGCAACAACTTTCGCCTTTTATTTCTCAAACTAAGAACACATATTTTTGGTCTTTTCTCAACAATTTTCTCGTCTTTTTCATCACATCTATATATATATATAAACATGATAAATAAGGGCTTATGTGTCATGTTATGAGGGCTTGGAAAATGAGGTGGCATCACCTAAGGCAATCTAGAAATTGGTTTTGGCTCCAAAAACTTCCGTGTTAAATCTTATGAGAAAACGCGGGATCCGAACCCGACTTTGATGACCCGTTTGATTAATGTCGGATCCTTTAAATACATTTCTATCCGACAAATTTCTCATTCCATCTTTCATTACCTAGATCAAACCCTAATTGCTCTCTCAACCGAACGGTGATTTCCTGTGAAATCCATCAAGAGCAATCAAATCGTTCATCTTATTATCTTTTCCTATTTCTTAGATTTAGGGTTTTTAATGGAGATTTATATACCGGAAATTCAGAAGATGTAGGAGGTGGATTCCATCTCTGACATGTATTGATCTAGGGTTTTTTTTTTTTTTTCATTCATTGCTCTACAATTTTGATTGCTACCCAAATCGATTGGAGACAGTAAGGCTATTGAGATTCCGTTATCAGGTTTGCGATTTGCAAGATTTAGTTTATGTGTGTCCTTTAAATGTTGTCGATTTATGTTAATGATGTTAGGGTTTTCACGTGAAACAACGGTGGTGGCGTTATTGTGGCTATAGGGTGGTTAATTGATTTTAATATTTGATGCTAATTAATTGAAACGGGATTGGTTTTTCATTCAGTGTTGAAATCACATACTTCAGCAATATCCACAGATCTATGATGATTTTTATAAATAATATCTTTGCAGGGAAGATGGTAGCCATTGTTTTGAATATTCTGTTGTAAGTTATGTGGCAGTGTTAAGAGTTGCTTTGATTTATAGCCTAGTGGCATCTTGGTGGTGGGATAAGACTTTGGGACCAATAGGTCTTGGGTTCGATTCCCACAAAGGGGGTTTTCCCATATTAATTGGGTTTCCTCCTGAATTGGTGTATAGGCATTATGTCTAGTGGAGATGGATATGATCGGGTGGTTCCACTGGTGGCACGATGATACTCCAGTGGTCCGTCAGTGATCCAAATTTGCCGTTCAAAAAAAAAAAAAAAAAGAACCATGGATATATAATACAAAAGAGAAGAGGTATAACCATACGGGTCGTGTTGTATATTTACGGGGTGTTTGGGATTGCTTAAGAAAACTAGATATTTAGATGTTAATTCTTCTCAACAGTGTTTTTTTCTATGCAGTCTTTCTAAGGCCAAGATATCATTATGTTGACGATAAATGTTTTACTGAACTACATCTTTTTAGGTTTACAGTCAACAGATTGTCATCAGAACTATGCAGACACTCAAAAATAATGCATCGGTTTAGTAAGTTATTATAATGCAGAGTTAATGCAATAAGTATTTTACGAAACTGCATTTTTTAGCCATACAAACCTCTGTTTTTTGAATATTTTTTATACCAACTTCTTACCAGCTTTCTCAACATATTCATCACAATGATTTGAGGGCTAAGTTTTGTAGATTTTATAGAATTTTAACTTTAACAGTTTGATTGGCTTTGCAGGTTGGAGTCATTCCTTTGCTTGCAAAGGTTGTTGGTTGTGAGAACATGTGTCTTTTTAGCTTAAAGTAAGAGGCTTTGTTTATACATTTTTGTTTAGATACATAAAGGCTATAAAACATTATGTTCCTATCCTATATTTACTTTATTGTTTAATATAGTGGGGTTAATCTCCACATATGTAATGTACCTACATGATTGGGTTTTCCTTTATTGTTTAATTTTTTTATAAAAAACATATTTTAATGATAAGAGACTAAGCTGGTGTAAATTATTAGTAAGTTGTACAACTGACTCCTTTTTGACCTGTACGAACCTTCAAAGAGGCCGATACATACAAACCACAATTACCTAAGGGAAAATCCATTACAGTTCTTTGCTTAATGCATATTCGGTGGATGGAAATTATGAGAAGGCTGATGATATATTTAAAGAGATGAAATCAGCATGCTTGGTTCCAAACAAGGTATGCATCTTACGTTCCACACAATATCGTTTTCAAACTTTTTTGGTTGCTTTTCTCAGAACTTAATTTTGCAGGTTGTTTTGACAACATTATTGAAGGTGTATGTTACAGGAGGGTTGTTTGAAAAGGCGAGAGTGTTACTAAATGAATTAGAAGCCCTGGGCTATGCTGAAGAAGTGGTAAAGTGGGATCTTAAATTTTTTACCGTTCTCACATCACAAGCTGAGGAGGGTTGGGTGGGTTGGGTAATGGGTCATACTAGGTTTTTTATGTCATTAATTTTTCTAATTTATACCTTTAAAGGGATAGATATTTGAAGTCATTTCGTTAAGATCAAATATTTATATTTAGACTACATGGAACATAGGAGGTAGTATTTACATTTTTGATGACTGAACCATCGACTTTAAAAAATCTTAATTTTTCTTCATACTCTTTAAGTGGCTAATTATTTTGTAGATGTCGTACTGTTTGCTAATGGATGCTCTATCAAAAGCTGGAAAAATAGACGAAGCTAAGTTGGTGTTTACTGAAATGAAGACAAGAAATGTGAAAACAGGCGCGTGCCGCTAGGGACAGGAAAAAAAATCCCCAGGATTTCTCGAATATTTGTTTTGCTATATCACAATTTTTTTGCAAGTTTTAACTAACTCTTTTCGTCTTGAAATTACATCCAGATGGGTATGCCTACATCATTATGATTTCAGCCTTCTGTAGATATGGACTCCTTGACGACGCAAAACAATTAGCGTCAGAATCTGAAGCCAAATACGAAAAATACGATGTTATACTGAACACGCTGGTGTGTGCCTACTGCAGAACGGGATAAATGGAGAATGTAATGAACTTGATGAAGAAAATGGATAAATTGGCAATTATTCCCGACCGAAATACTTTTCATATTTTGATCAAGTATTTGGTCAAGGAGAAGTTATATATGCTCGCTTTCAAAACTCTGCAAGATATGCACAATAGAGGCCAACAACCAGATGAAGTATGCCCCCTTTCTTTCTTTATCTTTATTATATTTACGGAGATGATTATGATAAAAGACATATTTATGATGGCAAGTTTAACAGAAAGCACAATCTGAAGGAGGCAATGTTGCCAAGCTTTTTGTTGGTTCTCCGAAGACAGTGTAAGTTTTGGATATTTGAACTTTTATTATAATTTATTGTTTATATATGGATTTAGAGTCATTCCTTTATTCAGCCGATCTGGAACGGGCATTTTGTGACGTCGTTAGCACATCTGGCGATGGAGTTGGAGTTTCAAGTGAAGAATTATGATGTGTTCGGAGCGGATTTGATCAGAATTGAGACGATTTCTGGTGACAGAGGGATTTCCGGTGACAGAGGGATTTCCGATGAGTTGATTGACGATTGGTTTACGGGAAGTAGCAACCTCAGCCACTTTGATAAGGTATGATTCTCTATCTGGTTTCATATTCTATTGGCAAAAAGGTTTTAAAAGTTATAACAAATTAAAAGGCCAATGCAAGTAAGAGCCGGGCCATTTCGACCCATTTATTCGGGTTGTGATTTATCTCAAAACAAATAAAAAAACAATTAGACTACAAGGGAACGGGCCAGCTCTAACTTGCATTAGCCTTTTAATTTGTTGTAACTTTTATAACATTTATATGGTTTTAAAAGAGGTTACATAACTGATATTGTTAAAATATAAATTACTTATTTTGAAGTGAAACCGTATTAGTTTAGATACATGTTTATCGAATAGACAACTCTAAACCCGTTTTCTAAGTATATATCCTCAAACCAGTTTCAAAGTGGCGCATTGGATCGGAATTGAACGGGCTACCACTAAAACTTGATTCTTATTGGATCCGAAAACATTTATGATGCTGAACCAGTTGGGATGTGCACCTGTAGCTATGCATCTGGTCTTTTATGTTTATATATTGTAAAGTCTTGTATTCACGTTGAAGTGAAAATATTGTATTTGGTTTTAGAAGTTAAAAAGAGGAAAATAAAATTCATGTAAAATTAATATAACTAAAAATGAAATGACTAAAGGATTTCAAGTGTTGTTAGTTGTTAGAACAAAATGACAAAGTTGGAAAACACAATCTTTAGTTGTTTGGTTGAATGAATGGAAGGTAGAAGAAAGGATCGAGCCCATGTCACAAAAGCGAAGAGACCTGGCTAGCCAAGGTAAGCACCTCTTTATGGTTCCACATGGAATTTAATTTATTTAACAAATAAAAAAGGTCCTGTTCATATTGCATACCATTGAATTCTGTGATTGTCGTAGAACTTATTGCTAGGATGTCTCCAGGGATGAGCTCGGTACTAATCGGTATCTAAAATACCGGTACCGAAAATCCTAAAAAAATGGGTACCGGTACCAAAAATACCCGGTACAGTTCGGTACTGGTAAGGACCGGTATGTGAAGGTAAATACCGGTACTGAAAACACTAATTGTCGGTACCAAATCAGTCCCGAAAATCGAGTCGGTTCGGGAATGTTTCCTTTCTTGACATGATCAGGTAGCGTAGAGGTTCGGGAATGTTTCCTTTCAACTGTCTTCTCCCTATTTTTTATTATTGAGGTATTTTGTGCTTTTAGTTTCAAAACTATTTGTTTGTATTAATTCTTAAAAGAATTGAGATAAAACATAAAGTTAGAATTTGTGTTAAAAAAATGTTAGGAAAACATATACTGATCACAATTTTTTTGTTTTAGTTTGTTCTTAAATGTTTTTTAGTTTTATTAGTGATTGTAGAATATTATTTGAAAGCCCACATCCAAACATCTAAAAATGATCAAAGTTTTCAAATCATAAATGTGTTTGGAACATGTGTTATCCATTTTAATGTAATTATGGTGTTGCTGTATTCTTGATGATTTTTGTTGTCATGTAGGCAGGTCGTAATAAAATTCGAATTTGAAGAAGTTGAGTAACATGCCATGGATCTCTTTTGGAACGAGTTATTGTGAAAGGTGTTCTAGCTTGGCAGTTTTCTTTCGTCTATACTTTAATTTGAATTTCTAAGGTGAGAGGCATCTCATTTTGTTTATATTACAAGCTTTCAAAAGTCAAAATTTTTACTTTTCTTTTGGATATCCATGTTTTGCAGCCGTTTTGTTATTCTTTTTCTTATTCAGTACATTCGCCAATGTTGCACAAAGGGGGATTTGAATAGTGAACAAAGTTTGGAAACGTAGAGTATTCGTAGGTCGGAAAGGAGTAGCAAGTCGCTATCGGGGTCGGTTTCCATACATTCGGATTTAGAAAATGATGATTTGAAGAAACCATATACCATATGATTTAGAAAATGATGATGAAAAACCATATACTCTTGATGCAATATTTAACTCATAGGTATGGTTTGATTTTGATTTTAAATAGAAATGAATCAGTGTGTGTTGAAATTTTTGATTAATGTAATTTAAATTTTCCTACCCGGGTGTCTACCCGGGTGATAACCTAGTTTTTTTTATATATGCAAACAAACAAATCACAATATACAAACTTAACTCCTATAATCGAATTTCCATCACAGGGGTTTAAAAGAAAAATGTTTTAAGGTTATGGGCTAAAGGGTGGTCAAACGAAAGGATTATGCTCAAAATTGGCTACTAAGGGATAATTTTTGGGTAAGGATATAAAAATGGTGTAAAAGGAAAAGGTTTACCTAATGCCTTAATCATTCTCGTGCTTGTATTTGGTCTATGGTCTCAAACGTATCAAAAGTTGCAAGTTCTACAATACGCGACTAATGGTCCACTCAAACAAAGAAACATGTATATGTAAATCTATGATATAAAAGTGGCTCAAAACCTCACGTATAAGGGTATGGTATGTGATATGCATAAAATGCTAGTTCCTTAGGCGAATTATTCCCAAATAACCACCCGTTAAATACCCGTCATGCTATTAATTTGAACTTGACCATGACAAAAGACCAAATGGGTTGTGCCATCCCTCGTTGACTTAGTTACTTGTGCTTTTAAGATCGCTTTTGAACAAGAAATTTTTGAAATTTTTTTGAAATTTTCCCCATCCCCACACTTGAGGTAAACATTGTCCCCAATGTATAGTGTTTAAATGAACGGTTCAAAATCGAAAACTTTTACTACTCCCATATCCCCACACTTGAGATGAACATTGTCCTCAATGTGTAAGAACTAGAGTTTTAAAAAAAACGCACAAGGGATGTGACACGGCTAACTTCCCCAAAATTCCACCCCGGAAAATATTATACAATTACAATCCACTTATTACTAAACTAAGAATCAAGGTAAAAAGGAAACGCATGCACCTGGTTTTTGTCGCTAGATGCTCCTATATTCTTCTTCTCTTCATAAAAACGGTTGTCCCAAAGAATTGATTCGGAAATGCCCACATCACCAAATAGAGAAGTGGGAGTTGGTTAAACGTTTTGTAAGGGGTTTGGATGATGAAACGTGGAATCGCCTCGAGTCAACGAGCAACGGAACCCTATTGAGCAACCATGAAGATGATGATTGGGAATTTCTCGAGCGGATGAGCAAGCGGTCAAAGGAAAAGGAATCGGCCGATAGAGCTAAGAAACATCCCATGTCCCGGTCACTTCCAGATCTTGATTCTAAGGATCGGATTTCTATTCTAGAACGGGAGTTGGCTCGTATGAAGAAGAAGAAGGAGGTGAATGCTGTTCAATTCGCGGTGTGTGAAGATTGTGGGGATATCGGCCATAGGACCGATCAATGTCCAACTGGGCCGAGTGATTACACCGAGGAGGTAAATCAAGTGTTCAGAGATAGAAAAAAACAATGATATGAACTCGAACACTTATCATCCCGGATTGAGAAACCATCCCAACTTCTGATATGGGAATGCTGCGAATTAAATGAACCCGAATTTTCAACCGGGTAATCAAAGCGGGTCTTCGTATCAAAATCGTCAAGGTGGTAATCAAGGGGGTTACCAACGTAATTACAACCAAGGGTACCAAGGTCGAGATAATAATTATCAAGGTGGGTATCAAAGGAATTACAACAACCAAGGCGGTAATAGAAGTGGGTCAAACAACCAAGGATGTGGTAATGATTTGAATGCAAAGATGGATGCAATGCTTTCTATGATACAAGCGTCCAAGAAAGAGAATGAGATTCGGGACAAAGCACATGAGGCATTAGCAAAACAAGTAGGCCAACTCGCGGAGGAAATGGCTCAAATGAGAGGAAGCACGGGAAAGCTTCCAAGTGACACAACGGTGAACCCTAAGCATCAAGGGTCAAGCTCAAGGAACACACGTGAGGTACCAATTAATCAAATAACTTTACGTAGTGGTCGAGTTGTGGATAATGGTGTCAAGAGTAGGAGTTGTGTAGAAAGTCTATTTTTCCTAGAAAGTCTAGGAAGCAATAGTAATTGGACATGTGTCATGGATGTATTTTAACTAGAAGGGTAAACATGTAATTTCATATTCTAATTTTATATTTGGTAATTATATTCAGTAACTAATTTTTGCATGATCATGTATGTAACCGATTACATCCATTATTTTCGGGATTATAGTTTTTTTTAATCCAAATCACTTCCAAATATCACGAACACGAATCATATATCTATATATAATAATTTCGATCATTCTATTCTTCACCAGCATCGTTCATATTCAATATTTTTTCAGAGTGAAAAATCATGGCTTCGAACACACTTGTTGATGTTGGAGATGGTAATTACGTTTTTTTCTTTACTTTTGTAGTATTCTGTGTTGATTATTTATCATTTTTTTTGCAAAATCATCAGTTAGTTCTTGATGCTGTGTTTTAACAGCCAGAGAGGTTGAGCTTTTTGTGTTTATTTGATTCTATAAGGTGACTGATGGGTTGTAATCTGAAGATCAATTTTTTTTCTTAAGATATTTTCATGGTGTGTTTTAAATTCCATATTTTTCATTTATGTGCCAAACCATCATCTTGTTATTGGTGTTGTGTTTTAACAGTCATACAGGTTCAGGTTTTTTGTGTTTATTGATTTACATAAGTTGGCTGATGGTTTGCAGGCTGAAGATCACCCTTTTCTTTAGATATTGAATGGTGTGTTTTAACTTCCATATTTGTAGTTTTATGTTTTGTTTATTTAAACTCTTTCTGTGAAAACATCAGCTTGTTATATGTGATGTGTTTTAACAGTTATTTGAGGTTGAAGTCAATGTTTTTTATAGTATAAACATTGTATGATGTGTTTTAACAGTAATGTGTTTTACCAGTTATGTGTTTTAACATATATTGAGGTTGTAGTCAACGTTTTTTATAGTTTCATTGAATGGTGTGTTTTAACTTGCATTATTTTGTTCTTTCCCATGGCTATAAGTTTCATAGCATTCAGGACAGATTTTTTTGTGTTGGTGTGTTATATAAGTTCATTAGTTGGTAGCATGGTCAGTATGTTTTTTTACTTTGGCCTGGGTTTTTTTTTTTCATCACATTGTGTTTTAGAAATGTGTTATATGCTCATTTTTTGTCATGTGTTGTAGATGCACCTAATTACCAATTACGTGGTGTTGAACAAGTCTCTCCAAACTCTGGAACAAAGAGATATATTCCAGATTCACCCTCTTCGTTGACGCCAACAGAGGGGATGTTATTTGACACAGTTGATGACGCGTATAACTTTTACAAAACTTACGCAGAAGCTGGAGGTTGGACTGTAAGGAAGGGCACACAGCACGAGAACCGTGGTATTGTTATAAACAAGTATTTTTTTGTTCAAAGGAGGGTCAAAAAGACTTTCGACCGGTCGATACTTTAGTCGAACAGCCATCTGATAGGTGGGTACGTAGGGTACCATCCAAAAGGACCGGATGCCAACCTGCGATCAGAATAAAGCTTACCGATGCTAAGAAGTATTTGCTGTATCATTTTACAGAGGCGCACAACCATGATTTTGTGCACGAAGAAGATTTACATCTTCTCAAGGAAAACATGGGTATTAATCGTGCACACGAAGAGATGATAAACAAGATGTCACATCTCAACATTGGTCTTGTTCGTGCATTTAACATTATGAAGGAAGTGTATGGTGGGTTCGACAAAGTCGGTGCGACCAAAGTCGATTTTAAAAATTTTCAAGAAAGAATTAAATCTTTTTATCGGAGAGTTTGATGCGGAAATGTTTGTCAAGCGACTGATGAGGAAAAAGGAGTTTTTACCGAACTTCTCTTGTGAATATGAAACGATAGACGAAGGTGTGTTGAAGTGCATTTTTTGGGCCGACGAGGATATGAAGAGGAATTATTATATGTTTGGGGACGTTATATCATTTGATGCTACCTACAAGCGTAACAAGTAACGACGAGATTAATTTTTTATATATTCAATGTGTTTTAAAACCTACTGTGTTATAAATACATTATGATCTATTGTCATCGCTGATTGTGTGTTTTTTGCAGGTATAACATGATGTTTGTCCCTTTCACTGGGATTGATAATCTAATAGGAACGTCACACTTGGTGCTGCAATTCTCGGTTCTGAAATGGCAGAGACGTATAGCTGGTTACTTAAGGCGATCAAGAACGCATATGGGTACGCGCCTCCCGTAATCGTTACTGACCAAGACCCTGCGATAAAAAGGGCTATAGCGGATGTTTGGCCTGAGTCGAGGCATCGGTTATGTATGTTGCATATCATGGATAAACTCACTACAAAGGTCTGTTTTTTCTATGACAGGGTTTTCTTTTTTTACATGTGTGTTTTTTACTGTGTTTTAATATTTGTTTTTTAACATACATGCTAAAATGTTCCCTTAGGTCGGGGCTGCCCTGTGTTTAAATACAGATTTCAGGAAAAGATTGTCTGCAGTTGTTTGGACTGATTCTCTATTGCCCGAAGCGTTTGAGACTGAATGGGCAACTATTTTAAATGATTTCGGTTTAACCGATCATGAATGGCTGACGTATATATACGGGCTACGTGAATCATGGATTCCAGCTTACTATCGCGAAGAAGAAATGTCTGGTCTTATGCGGACATCATCTTGGTCCGAAAGCGAGAATCACTTTTTTGGCAAGATTAGCAATCCAAAGTGCACGTTGGTTGAATTTCTTAGCCACTTCGACACAGCTATTGAAGCGTAAAGACACGAGCATCGAAAAAACGATCATGACACTCGATACACCAACCCTGGAGAGTGGAGTGATTTTGTTCTCGAGAAGCAAGCAGTTCAGATATATACCAGAACTATATTTTTTTTATGTTCAACTCGAGATTCAACATGCTATTCATCGTTGTACTAGTGTCAGATTAGATCACGTCGGTGATTTCATTAAGTTTTTTATAAAGGATCTCGATCAGCCATGTTCTTCGTTCTTCGAGGTGACATTTTGTTTTACTTTATGTATACATTTTTTTTATTTTTTTTATTATCCATCTTTTATATGAACTGTGTTTTATGGATATTAAATGTTACAGGTTATGATACGCGAGGAGGATGTTACTGTTAAGTGTTACTGCAACAGGTTTGAGCAGTTTGGATTGTTGTGCAGTCACATTTTTTGCGTGTTACGGATTCTTGATGTAAGGGAGTTTTCGAAACAATATATATTGAGGCGTTGGACGCGTGAAGCTGTTCCAAATAGTTCCCCCGGGTCCATTCTTACGGATGGTGGAGATCCAGATCGTAGTGAGGAGGTTAACCGTTGTGTTCGTGAGATTAGTCACGCAACTGAGTATGTTGTGAACAAGTTGATTTCAAAATTTGATCAGTTGTCTGATTTTCGTGATCATATCAAGCAGTTTATGTCAGTCGCTGATGAAGCTCAAATAAATGCACCTCCCAAGACACGACGTAATCGATTTGCTGAACTGCTCGGAGTTGCTCCAGAGAGCACGGCCACTATCCGTGTTCCAGTTGGTACCAGGTTCAAGGGTTGTGGTTCTCATAAACGCCTTAAATCTCAAAAGGAGCGAGCCATAAGTGAGTATGGAAGTAAACGTCGTCAATGTTCATTATGTAAAAAATACGGTCATAACAGAGTAACGTGTTGGAAATACACCGTGGCTGTGCCTGAGGCAGATGCTTCACGGAATGCTGACGGTAATGAAGATACAATTCACAAAGGAGACGCTGCTACAGTTGTTGAAGGTGATGGTCCTGGATCAAACAATGCCGATGATGTGTTTTACACATCTGGAAACGATGCAGATATGGTTGATGAAGACATGGCAGAGTAGGATCTTTTTTATCAAATTTTTAAGTCTGTTGCTGAACTATTCAATTTTCTGTTTTATCTTTCTCGTATGTTTGTTTTGGTTTTGTTTTTGTTGATTTTAAGACTTGTTGGATTCGACATTTTATGTTATTGTTGCTTTGTGTTTTAGTGTTAAGTTTGTTTTTTTAAATTGCCTCCTGTGTTTTATATGATGCTTGATTTGTTCGTGGTTTTTGTATATAGTTTAATTTGTAAAAAAAGTGTTTTAACTTTCTTTAAACTATAGAGAGTTGATGAAATAGATAGGCTGGTTTCCAGATCACAGTATTTCAACTTTGTTTAAAGTATTAAAATGTGTTTTAACTTCCTGAGAAACCATCAGCCTGTTATATGTAATGTGTTTTAACAGTTTCTGTGTTTAAAGATTAAAATGTGTTTTAAGTTCCTGAGAATCCATCAGCCTGTTATATGTAATGTGTTTTAACAGATATTTGAAGTTGAAGTCAATGTTTTTTATACTTTCATTGAATGGTGTGTTTTAATGTTCAATATTTTGTTTTATCCCATGGTTATTACTTTATTAGCATGCAGGTTTTGGTATACAGTTTATTTTTTAAAGCTATTAATGTGTGCAAAATGCAACATATAAATTTCATCAATTGTGGCATAAAACTAACCCTTTTTTAGTACTAATGTTGGAAAAAGTGTGCTTTTGTCTTCCTTTTGTATTTTCAGGATTAAATGAGCTCAAATTAACAAAAGAAACAAAAAGGCATCAAAATCTAACATAAATACAAGAAAAGGAACAAGACGTGACATGCCCGACCCCACGACAGCATCTTCCCAAGCAAAACAAGATAACAGAAGACTGAACACGCCCCGTGCTCAGCCAGCACGGGGGCGTGCCCAAGTGTCAACAGAAAAGACAAAGTTGTAGAAGCTTCTATTGCCCACCACGGGGCCGTGCTCAGCGGACACGGGGTCGTGGTCAACTATAAGATTCGCACAATCTAAGCAAATCTTCATAGTACAAAGATTCTTCTGCACACGGGGTCGTGCTCAGCGGACACGGGGGCGTGGTCAACTAATAAGACAAAGCTGCATTAAATGAAGAAAGAGAAGGATGTGGACACGGGGTCGTGCCCACTGGACACGGGGCCGTGCCCACTGGACACGGGGCAGTGCCCAAGCTTCTGTTCAGCCTATAAATAGGAGTGCTTGGCTCAAGCTCAAACCATCCCTTGGCACACCACCTCTCTCACACTTCACCCACCACCCACCACCACCATAACACCATCATCCACCACCATCATCCATTGTCCATCATAGAGTGTGTGAGTCATCTCGGGATCCAAGATTGATCGTAAGAGTTCTTGACAATCAAGGCCATGTTTGCCTAAGTCTCTTACATCACTTGGTGAAGACAAAGTGTCTAGTGTAATACTTTTTATTTTTAATCTTTTCGCACTTTTTACTTGGTTTTGTATTAATGACTTTAATAACTAGTTTCTTATGTTGAAGGTGATCTTTCCTTATCGTTTGTCCGTGGTGTCTTGGCATTATTTTACTGTCTATATAAAATAAAAGATTTTCACCATTCATATCTCCACGGTCTATATGGAGGTATGTTGGCTACCTGGTCGGGGGTTAAGGGAACGGTTTGGTAAAGGTCTTGCCATTGTTCAGCGTTTAGAGGTCCTGCAATGGACCTGGGTCAAATTTAGTAGGACCTCCTTCAATACTTAACGGTATTGGATGGCGGGGGTCCAAACTTTTTGATCCCCTCATAAGATAACTACTATTAATACTATAACCCGACTATTTAGGACTGTATCCCTGCTGACTCAGACTACTTAGTCGAGGGTAACGTCACCTCCAAAAGAGGTGCCTACCATAATTTGCATTAATAACTTAATTAATTATCTTTCAATAATCCACCCTTTTAGGATTGTATCCTTGCTGACTCAAACTACTGGGGTGAGGGTAACGTCACCTTCAAAAGAGGGGCCTACTACAATAACTAAGATAATCTCTTAAAAAGTGCAAAAGTGCGGAAATAATCAAAGGTTACAATAGATACGAGTCGGAACCAAGTGATTCATCTTGTCTATCTGTTTTTCTTTTATTTTTATTTTTCAGCATTTTTAGTTAGTTTTTATTTTTCTTAGTTTAAAACATTTTTCTAAACTTTTTGATTTGATTAGACATTGAGGATAAACCGGTATTAAAAGCTCTTGTGTCCTTGGACGACCTCGGTATCTTACCAACACTATACTACGCTCACGATGGGTGCACTTGCCCATATGTGTGTCTAGTGTCAGTAAATATTGTGTTTTATAAATTTAAAACTTGACTAAAAAGTGTTAAAGTGGCTTAAAATATACACCTAATATATATAACACTCGACACCCATCACTATTAACGTGTTTTAACTTTGTTTAAAGTATAGAGACTTGATGAATAGATAGGCTGGTTACCAGATCACAGTATTTGCATGATGTATATAGGCTGTGTTTTAAGAGGTCATACAACTGTATGTCTTATGTAGATCGAAACAAAGTAACATTATCGACATAAATTCACATTGTTAAAGAGGTTCAAACTATTATACTTGACATTTTTATCGACAGGAAACACAAAAAAAAAAGATAACTGAACACACTGAACATATTCTAATTTATAAATTCCAAAAGATAACTGAACACACTGAACGAAATGTTAAAACTGTTTTTTTAGAACATCCCACATTACTTCAACAAACCACCGCCAACGAAGTGTTTTACGAAAACATCCCATTTTAAGTTACTTATCCAATCTTTCAAGGATTTCGTCATAGGCTTTTGCTTCTAGCCTCTTTTTTTCATCGGCCGACAACTTGTTATATTTAGCAACCTCAGCTTTAACAAAACCTCTGTACTCGTTTGCTTCACTTAGGAGCATCTTCGTAATGTACTTATGCCTGAGATCATCAATTTCTTTGCGCTGCTTGTATGAAATCTCACCCGCATCAGTGCACTCGTTTGAGAATCCGCATTCCCAACCTTTTCCAGCTACGCCCTTGTATGTTTCCATATGGCGCATGTAACACCTCGAAAATTCACGTCCTATAATGTGTTGACACGTGTCATAAGTTTTGAACGTGTGAAAGAATGTTCTAGAAGGACTAAAGTTGACAAACAGGGAAAGTATGTGAATGTAAGGGTTCAAAATGTCAACAATGAATATATATACTTTACAATAACCCTACATGATGTTTATACCCTTAAACGAATGAATCATGAATCATACGAAGCTAATAACTATGTGAATGTAAGGGTAACGTAACCTTCAAAAGAGGGGCCTACTACAATAACTAAGATAATCTCTTAAAAAGTGCAAAAGTGCGGAAATAATCAAAGGTTACACTAGATACGAGTCGGAACAAAGGGATTCATCTTGTCTATCTGTTTTTCTTTTATTTTTATTTTTCAGCATTTTTAGTTAGTTTTTATTTTTCTTAGTTTAAAACATTTTTCTAAACTTTTTGATTTGATTAGACGTTGAGGATAAACCGGTATTAAAAGCTCTTGTGTCCTTGGACGACCTCGGTATCTTACCAACACTATACTACGCTCACGATGGATCAATACTCAGGAGGTTACCACTACACCTATGAGGAGGATGATTATAGGAGTAATTATTGCACTAATTGCCGTAACACACACTCGGTTCAAAATAGTCACTCATATCAACCATCCAATTCATACACCTACTATGAGGAGTCCAGGTACGAGCCATCAACTTCATACACATCATATGAAGACCAAAGGTATGAACCTCCTCCCTCATACTCATATTTTGATGAACCAAGGTATGAGCCTTCTTACTCATACTTTGAGGAACCAAGATATGAGCCACCACCTTCGTATGCTTACTATGAGGAACCATGGCGTGAACAACCCACCTCGTATGAGTATTATGAAGAACAAAATTACGACCCTTATCCATCATATACTTACAATGAAGAACAATGGTGTGAACCATCTACTTCATATGGGTATTATGAGGAACAAAGGATCGAACAACCGGATTCAAGCTTTGAAAATCCCGATTCTTTTTCTATAACCGAAGTGACCGATAGGATATTAGAACACATTAGAGTTATCGATCGCTGTATAAAAGAATCTAGCGCAAGGGAAGAGGAGTCCCGCACAAGAGAAGAATTAAAAAAGGAAGAGATAACCGAAAGTGTAAAAATGGAAGAACAAATAAGTGAAAAACCGACACATGAGTTAAACAACGAAAAAGGTGAGTCCGACACCGTTAAAATTCAAGAAGAGTCTAATTTTGAAGAAATTAATCTCTTGTCACCTTCTTTTGAAAATCATTGTTTAGTACCCACTCATGCTAAGTTTTTAAAAGAGTTAAACACTAACACTAAAATTGATGAAACGGTAAGTGTTAAGTTAACTGATGATCAAACCTCACTAATAAAAGAAGACCCATTTGAAATTAACATTACACCGGTTCCATGTTTCTTTCAAAATTCATTTATTAGTAATGTTACAATCGATAAAGATCTTTGTGTTAACATAATGCCTAACTACATTTTCGAAAAATTAAGTATTAGTGATTTTTCTCCACTTCAAATACCCATTTTTCTATCCAATCTGAAAGTAATAAAATCAATCGGTGTAGTTGAAGATGTATTGGTTCAAACAAATCAATTGGTAATCCCGACCGACTTTGTCATCCTCGATGACGCTCCTCTAATGTTGGGACGACCATTTGTAAAACCTCACGAAGCCTTGAAAAACCGGAAGTTCAACAATCTACCTCTTCAATTAGGGACATTTAAAAGAAGTGTCGATCTCGAACGGTCAATGAAATATCCTTTCGGCAATAATGACCCCCTAATTGAAGATGAAGATGAACCACCCGATACAAGTGAAGAGATTGACAACTTTGTTGAAGAAGAGGTCGCCATAGAACAAACTTTTAAAGTTCTTGATCGAAATGAGCAACCAAATAAGGAGTCTCCTAAAGACCCACCACTTGAGCTCAAAGAACTTCCAAAAGGTTTGGAATATGCTTTTCTAGACAAAGATGGTAATTTACCTGTAATTATTTCGTCTAAACTAGATAGCTTAGAAAAAGAAAAATTAATTAGTCTTTTGAAAAAACACAAAAACGCAATAGCTTGGAAACTTGTAGACATAAAAGGAATTAGTCCTTCCATGTGCACACACAAAATTTTAATGAATGATGACTACAAATCGGAAATACAACCACAACGTCGAGTAAATCCAAATGTTCAAGAAGTGGTTAAAAACGAAGTCATCAAATTACTTGACGCCGGACTTATCTATCCTATCTCCGATAGTCCTTGGGTGAGTCCCGTCCAAGTAGTTCCAAAGAAAGGAGGTATGACGGTGATAACTAACGAAAAGAATGAATTAATACCAACGAGAACCGTCACAGGATGGAGAGTATGTATAGATTATAGACGATTAAATGAAGCGACAAGAAAAGATCACTTTCCTTTACCCTTCATTGATCAAATGTTAGAAAGATTATCCGGTCATAAATTTTATTGTTTCTTGGATGGTTTTTCAGGTTACTTTCAAATCCCGATAGCACCCGAAGACCAAGAAAAGACAACTTTCACATGTCCCTATGGAACTTTTGCTTATCGACGCATGCCATTTGGTCTATGTAATGCCCCCGCAACATTCCAACGTTGCATGGTAGCCATCTTCCATGATATGATAGAAAAGACAATGGAAGTCTTCATGGACGACTTTTCTATCTTTGGGGATTCATATGACCAATGCCTCGATAACCTTGAACGAATGCTATCCTGATGTGAGGAAACTAACCTCGCCCTTAATTGGGAAAAATGCCATTTCATGGTAACGGAGGGAATAGTACTCGGTCACAAAATCTCAAGCGAAGGAATGGAGGTGGATCGAGCCAAAATAGATACCATTTCTAGATTACCACCTCCATCCTCCGTAAGAGCTATCAGAAGTTTCCTAGGGCATGCCAGATTTTATAGGCGGTTTATCAAAGACTTTTCTAAAATTTCTAGGCCTCTAACAAAATTACTTGAAAAAGATGCCCCTTTCATCTTTGACAAGGATTGCAATCAAGCATTTCTAACCTTAAAAGAAATGTTAGTCAATGCACCTATCATGATAGCGCCTGATTGGAAATTTCCTTTCGAAATCATGTGTGATGCTTGTGACTTTGCAGTTGGAGCTGTCTTGGGACAAAGAAAAGAAAAGCATTTCCACCCAATTTATTATGCTAGTAAAACACTAAATGATGCACAAGAGAATTACACAACAACTGAAAAAGAATTACTAGCTGTGGTATTTGCTTTTGATAAATTTCGTTCTTATCTTGTTCTTTCTAAAACTATAGTCTATACAGATCATGTTGCCATTCGATATCTTTTCAAAAAGCAGGATGCAAAACCACGTTTGATTCGGTGGATTCTACTCCTACAAGAATTTGACATTGAAATCAAAGACAAAAGAGGAGCAGAAAACACTGCAGCAGATCATCTTTCGCGCTTAGAAGACCCAGCTTTGGAGGCAACCAGGGACGAGCAAATCAACGAAAAATTTCCAACTGAGTCCCTGGAAATGGTGGAATATAAGGAAGAACCATGGTACGCCGACTATGCTAACTACTTAGCTAGCGGTATAGTCGCAAAAGGTTGGCCACATCATCAAAGAAAAAAATTCTTTGCCAATGTGAAACACTATTTTTGGGAAGATCCATATCTTTTCAAAATGTGTGCCGACCAACTCGTCCGACGATGCGTACATGGTAGCGAAGCACGAAGAATTCTCCGCCATTGTCATGAAGGTCCATACGGAGGGCATCATGGTGCCGCTAGTACCGCACAAAAGGTATTTGATTCAGGATTTTATTGGCCAACTATTTACAAAGACGCCCAAAGTCTTGTCAAGACATGTGATGATTGCCAAAGATCAGGTAATATTTCTTCCAAAAACGAAATGCCACAAAATGGCATTCTTGTTTGTGAAATTTTTGATGTGTGGGGACTCGACTTTATGGGACCCTTCCCACCATCGAAAGGAAACAAATATATACTTGTGGCAGTAGACTACTTGTCTAAATGGGCCGAGGCCGAGGCACTTCCAACAAATGATGGAAGAGTCATGGTAAGATTTTTGAAGAAATTATTCTCTCGTTTTGGCACACCTAAAGCATTAATAAGTGATAGAGGTACCCATTTTTGCAACCATCAACTTGAAATTTTTTTAACAAGATATGGGGTCTATCACCGGGTCTCAACAGCATATCACCCTCAAACAAACGGACAAGCCGAAGTGACTAATAGAGGTTTAAAACGAATACTTGAAAAAACCGTAGGGTTAAATAAAAAGGAATAGGCAGATAAATTAGATGATGCTTTATGGGCTTTTCGAACTGCTTATAAAACAATAATAGGTACAACCCCATATAAGCTAGTCTATGGAAAACGTTGTCACTTGCCAGTAGAAATTGCACACAAAGCCTACTGGGCAATCAAAAATGTAAACTTAGATTTAGAATTTGCTGGTAAAAATCGATTTTGTCAATTAAATGAATTAGACGAGCTTAGGAATTATGCATACTCAAACGCCGAAATTTATAAGGAAAGAATGAAAAAACTGCATGACAAACATATTAAACCTAATGAATTTCGAGTAGGAGATCTAGTTCTTTTGTTTAATTCACGGCTTCGATTGTTTCCTGGTAAATTAAAGTCTAGGTGGTCAGGACCTTTTTCCATCACCCATATTTTCCCACACGGTGCAGTAGAAATTAAATCTCGAAATGGGCCTCCATTCAAAGTCAATGGCCAACGGCTGAAACTCTATCAAGGATTCATTGAGGATGAAAAGGAAGAGATCTCGCTTCAAACAGTGGAAGAATGAAACCAACATCATACCTGGTAAGTTACGAGCGATTGGGACGACAACTAAAGCGGTAAGTTTTCTAACCAAAGCTTATGGGAAACAAGGGCACTCACACGCGCACAAAAAAAAAACCTTGCTCGGCACGAGGCCGTGTCCGCTGGACACGGGGCCGTGTTCGCGTTGCAGACGGGATATATCCCCTTTTTCATAACAGTTACAACATTCCACACGCCCTGTTTCCCCGAAAAAGCTCTGGTTACAGGCGATTTTTCACAGATTTTCGACGTCTCCTATCACTCTAACAACATCAAGGTATGATTCTATCACTCTTAGTAGTTAGATTAGTTACTTGCATGTAGTTAAAACACCAAAAATTTGGGGAAAAATCTAGGGTTCTTGAAGTTCATCCGGATCGAACCTCAAATTTTTGTTTAGATCTGTTGGAATTTAGTTAGATTAGTGTTAAGGGAAGTAAATACACTTGTATTGTTCTTAGATTCGCCCGATTTCTCACAAAAACCCCAAACCCTTGTTCTTGAACCGAAAAAGATAAAATTGAATGGGTAAATGGGATATTTTGGGATAAACGGCACTTAGGGTTTCATTTTCGGGGGAAACCGCATCTAAAGGAGCAAAAAATTTTTCAAGTTTTCGAAACTGGGACGAAAAATGAAATTTTTGTGTAACAGACGCCTGGACACGGGGCCGTGTCCGCTGAACACGGGGTCGTGTCCAGCTCACTGTTTGCAGTTTTGTCCGGAAATACTTCTGTTTCGTGCTAACTTTTGGTGTATTCTTTCAGATGGCTAGGAAGTTCACAAGATTTAACGCCAATGAGCTCGATGCTAGGGCTAGATACGAGATACTTCAAACAAGGCCGGAGGAATACCCGAGGCAAGCATGCACGGAACTGTTAACTATGGTGAATCAAATCGACCGTTTCAACAACATTGTCACGGGGCCACTCAGAGTCGCTCTAACAACTCGACTCCGTTCCGTCCACGAATGCACTTTGGAATTCTATAGCACCTTCACATTCAACTCGAGGTGCGACCCATTCGACAATGACGGGGTAGCATTCCGTTGTGGCGGAACGAGGTATTCGATCTCTATGGCACAATTTGGGTCGATTGTCGGGTTGTATGCAGAAGAGGATGCGGGAAACGAGGAAAATACTGGAGGAATGCGAGAGATAGGTGAGAACGAACGCCAAGCCATTTGGGCTCAGATTGGTGAAGGGTACTACAATCCGAGCAGCACTAAGAGTACGAAGCTGAGGGATCCGCTCTACAGATACATCCATAGGCTCCTCGGCTACTCTCTTAGCCAAAGGCATGATAGTAGTGGCGTCGTTGGGTTAAGAGATCTGGTTGTCCTCCACTGTATCCACACCCGCAGGCCGCTTGATGTTCCGTTCCTCATGCTCCGAAACATGCATCATAACCGCCTTGCAAGTGCACCGACCCCTATCTTCTTTGGGGGATGGGTGTACCGTCTCTTCAGGCACTTCGCCCACATACCTAGGTCATTTGAGAGGAGCCCATGGTCGGGTAGGGTGGATATACACATATGCCGCTCAATGAACCTAATTTATGAGGCTGAAGACGGGACGGTAAGCTTTCAAAGGATGCAAGGTCACGCATGGAACCCACAAGAAGCACTTGTCCTTCAAGCTCCACAACATCATCAGTATCAGTATCAACCCCAAGGTGATCCGGGCCAATCCTCCTCAGGAGGCGGTTTTCCTAATTTCCAAAGTTTGCATGATTTGTTGCAGGAAAACCTTATGTGCACCAGGAACACTTACAACATGGCAAGCAACACGTACCACCGGGTTGGAGCTATCGAGAGAAACATATCCGATATCCAAGATGATATTGGATATATTCGGGACCACATTGCGGGCCATGGAGGGGATGATGATGATGATGATGATGATGAGGACATGGATTAGGCGGGAGGAGCGGAGGAAGAAGCGGTTGTTTGATGGTTCCCCAGGTTAACCCTTTTCTAATCTTGAACAATTGATGGCCTGCGTGCCAAGTGTTGAACAATTTACTTTCCCTAACTTCTTTTATTTTCTGCACTTATTTTTCTTTTAACTTTGACATGGATGTTGAATTTGGTAAAAGTAGGATGTTTGCTATGGTATGGTATGGTGTTTATTGATTAAGCAGGTACATACAAGGCTTAGAGTACTAAGCATTAGTACTACCAAAGCCTGGATAGGAAAATCGAAGAAAGAAACCTGTTTTTCAACCTTGCAGATTGTCCACACGGGGCCGTGTCCAGCCGACACGCCCCCGTGCTCACTCCCCTGAACCTGCTGATTGTTTTAATTCTACAGACCTTGACAGACACGGGGTCGTGTTCAATCAACACGCCCCCGTGTTCACCTTCTGTAAGTTTTCGTTACTGGCACCTGAGCACGGGGTCGTGTCCACTCAACACGGGGTCGTGCCCAGGTAACCAGTAACATAAATTTTTTGCTTTTTACACCCTTTTACACATTCAATCAACCTAAAAACCTATTTTTGGGACACATTGAGGACAATGTGTAATTTAAGTGTGGGGGGGGGGGGGGGATGCTAAAACCTTGAATCTTGCAAGTCCTAAATACAAGCCTTACACAAAACTCTATTGGAACCGCTAATCACCCCAAAATTTTTCAAAAATTTTTCATTTTTTTTACTTGTCTAGGTTTAACTCGGGAATTTCAAGTTCTAAAAAGGTTATATTTTTACGAATTTACAACCGATAGCGTCGTGATAAAAAGAACCAACATAAGAAAATTATGAAAAGGCATGGCGAACTTAGTTAAAATTTGATTATATATACTTGATCACATAAAAACCCCTTCCCACAAAAGTGAGTTTTGAGCCTTTATTGAGCATACAATTACATATCATTAGACTAAATGCTCATTTTTTCGTTTCTTGTGTGAATAGCCGCTTGGTTCTTACGACTCTAGAACTTGCCATAACGATACATTCCCGGTCCTTACCAACTTGAACCCGAGTAAGTAAATGATGGAGGCATTAGGACTAACCCTTTTTATTTCTACACCATTATTTTTTTTACCACCTACCCAAAAAAATCCCCCTAGTTAGCCCCTTTGAGCATAAACCTTTTCATTTCATAACCCAAACCAAACACCTTTTTCCCACCAAAACCTTTTTCATTTTTAACCCTTTGTTTTAGTAACTAGCTCGGTTTCTCATATGGCTTTCAAAATATATATATATATAGTTGATTATGAAGTAAAAGCAAATAAACAAACAAGTTTATCAAAAAAATGACTTTGTTTGAAAAATAGCTTCATAAAAAATAAAAGTTGAAAAATAGAAAGCCTTACGAAAACCGACGCTTGTTACGTTTTTTTGCCCTTTTCTACTAACCACCAACCCAACCACCTACCTTTAACCCAAGCCTAACCCTTCACCCACAAAGTCCTCTTGATATTTACAAAGGTATATAAGTTAAAAAGGAGGAGGATTGATTGCTTGGCAAGCCTATGGTAGGAGTAAGTTCCATGCCGCTCTCGAGTGATCCACAAAAATACATCTTCGGCCGAGTGTTGAGTGATCCCCGTGAGGTATGTGAGCTTGTATATAAATCGAATTGTAAAAAGGCATGTTATGCCCTAATAAGTAATTTATCTTATGAAAAGTTTTAAATAAATCATGACGAATAGGATTGTAAATAAATAAAAATAAAACTAAATAAAGAATCTTGGACATCCCGACACTCTATGACAAGCCCAAAAACCTTCTTCTCTACCCATTCCATTTGGGAGTGTAATAGCCACTTATTAAAGAGTTTTGCTTGAGGACAAGCAAAGATTCAAGTGTGGGGGTATTTGATGTGTGCAAAATGCAACATATAAATTTCATCAATTGTGGCATAAAACTAACCCTTTTTTAGTACTAATGTTGGAAAAAGTGTGCTTTTGTCTTGTTTTTGTATTTTCAGGATTAAATGAGCTCAAATTAACAAAAGAAGCAAAAAGACATCAAAATCCAACATAAATACAAGAAATGGAACAAGACGTGACATGTCCGACCCCACGACAGCATCTTCCCAAGCAAAACAAGATAACAGAAGACTGAACACGCCCCGTGCTCATCCAGCACGGGGGCGTGCCCAAGTGTCAGCAGAAAAGACAAAGTTGTAGAAGCTTCTATTGCCCACCACGGGGCCGTGCTTAGCGGACACAGGGCCGTGGTCAACTATAAGATTCGCACAATCTAAGCAAATCTTCATAGTACAAAGATTCTTCTGCACACGGGGTCGTGCTCAACGGACACGGGGGCGTGGTCAACTAATAAGACAAAGCTGCATTAGATGAAGAAAGAGAAGGATGTGGACACGGGGCCGTGCCCACTGGACACGGGGCCGTGCCCAAGCTTCTGTTCAGCCTATAAATAGGAGTGCTTGGCTCAAGCTCAAACCATCCCTTGGCACACCACCTCTCTCACACTTCACCCACCACCCACCACCACCATAACACCATCATCCACCACCATCATCCATCATAGAGTGTGTGAGTCGTCTCGGGATCCAAGATTGATCGTAAGAGTTCTTGACAATCAAGGCCATGGTTGCCTAAGTCTCTTACATCACTTGGTGAAGACAAAGTGTCTAGTGTAATACTTTTTATTTTTAATCTTTTCGCACTTTTTACTTGGTTTTGTATTAATGACTTTAATAACTAGTTTCTTATGTTGAAGGTGATCTTTCCTTATCGTTTGTCTGTGGTGTCTTGGCATTATTTTACTGTCTATATAAAATAAAAGATTTTCACCATTCATATCTCCACGGTCTATATGGAGGTATGTTGGCTACCTGGTCGGGGGTTAAGGGAACGGTTTGGTAAAGGTCTTGCCATTGTTCAACGTTTAGAGGTCCTGCAATGGACCTGGGTCAAATTTAGTAGGACCTCCTTCAATACTTAACGGTATTGGATGGCGGGGGTCCAAACTCTTTGATCCCCTCATAAGATAACTACTATTAATACTATAACCCGGCTATTTAGGACTGTATCCCTGCTGACTCAGACTACTTAGTCGAGGGTAACGTCACCTCCAAAAGAGGTGCCTACCATAATTTGCATTAATAACTTAATTAATTATCTTTCAATAATCCACCCTTTTAGGATTGTATCCTTGCTGACTCAAACTACTGGGGTGAGGGTAACGTCACCTTCAAAAGAGGGGCCTACTACAATAACTAAGATAATCTCTTAAAAAGTGCAAAAGTGCGGAAATAATCAAAGGTTACAATAGATACGAGTCGGAACCAAGTGATTCATCTTGTCTATCTGTTTTTCTTTTATTTTTATTTTTCAGCATTTTTAGTTAGTTTTTATTTTTCTTAGTTTAAAACATTTTTCTAAACTTTTTGATTTGATTAGACGTTGAGGATAAACCGGTATTAAAAGCTCTTGTGTCCTTGGACGACCACGGTATCTTACCAACACTATACTACGCTCACGATGGGTGCACTTGCCCATATGTGTGTCTAGTGTCAGTAAATATCATGTTTTATAAATTTAAAACTTGACTAAAATGTGTTAAAGGGGCTTAAAATATACACCTAATATATATAACACTCGACACCCATCACTATTAAAGTGTTTTAACTTTGTTTAAAGTATAGAGACTTGATGAATAGATAGGCTGGTTACCAGATCACAGTATTTGCATGATGTATATAGGCTGTGTTTTAAGAGGTCATACAACTGTATGTCTTATGTAGATCGAAACAAAGTAACATTATCGACATAAATTCACATTGTTAAAGAGGTTCAAACTGTTATACTTGACATTTTTATCGACAGGAAACACAAAAAAAAAGATAACTGAACACACTGAACATATTCTAATTTATAAATTCCAAAAGATAACTGAACACACTGAACGAAATGTTAAAACTGTTTTTTTAGAACATCCCACATTACTTCAACAAACCACCGCCAACGAAGTGTTTTACGAAAACATCCCATTTTAAGTTACTTATCCAATCTTTCAAGGATTTCGTCATAGGCTTTTGCTTCTAGCCTCTTTTTTTCATCGGCCGAAAACTTGTTATATTTAGCAACCTCAGCTTTAACAAAACCTCTGTACTCGTTTGCTTCACTTAGGAGCATCTTCGTAATGTACTTATGCCTGAGATCATCAATTTCTTTGCGCTGCTTGTATGAAATCTCACCCGCATCAGTGCACTCGTTTGAGAATCCGCATTCCCAACCTTTTCCAGCTACGCCCTTGTATGTTTCCATATGGCGCATGTAACACCTCGAAAATTCATGTCCTATATTGTGTTGACACGTGTCATAAGTTTTAAATGTGTGAAAGAATGTTCTAGAAGGACTAAAGTTGACAAACAGGGAAAGTATGTGAATGTAAGGGTTCAAAATGTCAACAATGAATATATATACTTTACAATAGCCCTACATGATGTTTATACCCTTAAACGAATGAATCATGGATCATACGAAGCTAACGGTGAAAGAAACTGAGAGATTTCAAACTACAGGGGTTAATTGTGTCAACATGTTTAAAGTATACCTCTGAGTGACCTTTTAGCAAACCCGAAGCTTTGTAACGATTAATTATGCTCACTAGAATGCACAATAAAAATTTCACCAAGTTTCATTATCGTATGAGAAAGTTATGATAAAATTCGCACACAAGGGGTTAAAAGCGTCAACGATAAAGTTTATGACTTTTCGGGTGATAACAAAGTTAAACAAGGGCTTCACAAGGATTGGTTATAACTAGGAGTCCTTGGAAAGCAATTTAGGAGGCTCATAATGCAAGAAATAATTGTCGAAACAACTTTTTATGGGCCAAGGACAAAAACATAAAAATCTGAAAATAGATTTGAATCAGAAGGGGCGTCGCGCGACGCGAGGGTCCCCTAGGGGGTCTACGCGTGACGCGAGGGGCCCTCTGATTCCGAAAACCTTGGCTAATGTCTGCTAGGTGCATTGTAACCGACTTAGAAAGATATTTTCCACTCCATGGGCGACCCCTACATGCTTTTAGACCTTAGGGACACTTGTGGATTATCCATGATCAGTTGTAGCATGATTTGTCATGATCACAAGCCCTCAAATTCACTATAAAAGGCCCCTCATGTTGCAACATTTTGATCACACCTTCCATCTGCATTTGTGGAACTTCCTGGAGCATAAGATCAGTCCCCAAGCATCTCTAATCGTGTATTAGACCTTGGTAAGTAACCTTGATCTTCCTTAGTTGAGTTTTGCTTAGTTATTAGCTTAAAAGTCAAACCGTCGTAATTAAGGTTTGACTTATCGATTAATCACTAATGGTCCAGTGATTAGTCGAATTGAAGGTAGTTATAAGTTGGTAATTTTGTGGGCATTAAACCCTTAAAAGGGCACCCTCTGATTCCCGTCCTAACTTAGTCATTTGTCGGGTCAAAGTTGTTTATAAAAAGTCAACAGAAACTTAATTTGCGAATTAATATGTAATTAGAAATGTAGAAGGCATGTAACCTATTTTACCACTCATATAACTTAGTAATAGATGTAAGAACATGTCTAAACATGTTCGACCCGACAATTTTCTGTTTAGACCCGGTTCGGAACCGAAAGTCGCAAAACTTTGACTTTTGCTTTGACTTCAGTTCTGACCCGATTTAGTATGATTTGGAAATTCCTTAGAGCTTCCTTAGGACCAGGTTACATGATAGTATAACCCTCTGTGGTTGATTCGTTGTTTGACCGATTCGTTTACATGTTTCCGTTAATTGCTTAATGTTGACCATAATGCCCTTTTGACCATAAAACGAGAATTTTGGAAATGTGAGAGGACAATAATCTTTGCTACTGATTTATAAACATGTCCCTAAATTTTCACATCAGTTGGAGGTCTAGAATAGGAGTTATGCTAAATAGCGCAATTAAAAAGCTTTCTGTTAATTAAACGGCGCAATTAGCATAAAGCCTATCTAAACCCAATTTTTGACACCAAACCTTTTACCCACTGATGTAAGATAATATTTTGGGATTTTTAAATATTTTTAATTATTTTTAACCTGCTCATAACCTAGGGTTATGGCGTTGATTCGGTAAATACCGATTATACCCTTTTTGTTCATAAAATGAGTTTTACATAATATTTTGACACCAATTCAATTGCTACTGATTTTATATAATAAATAAAGTATTTTGAACTTTATAACCTGATCAGAAACCTCAGATTTCCTGTATAACCCGGAAATCGCTTAAAACGGCCTTTTAAGCGTATTAAACACCTAGTATGGGTTTAAAACCATTTTTTCATATAAGACTTATCACCAACTGATATAACCTGATAAATTAAGTTGTTTTACTGATTTATTCAGACCCGAATCTCAGAATCTCATTTAATCTCTTTTATAACCTTTAAAATGACCAAAATACCCCTACGTGGCTTATATTTAGATTAAACTCGTTTTGGGCATAATGGAAGGTATCCTACTGATATCCCAACATATTTAAGATATATTAACTTTGGAAACCTGTATATGACCCTTATGGATACCCGTTACGCCTCTTGCGCGTTCGGTTCGGTTTATGTAACTAGTTTGCATAAATTAGCCGAAACGGGTCAAACATTATCGTTTTTACCTCAAAATCCAGAATGTGTTTAGTTTACCCATATTATACAAGTATTCAAACTTGTCGGGTCTAAACCACATTATATTCCGGTCTTCGCTTAATCACGCGTTCGAACCGTATCTTTCATTAAAACTAACCGGTCTAAGTTTAGGCTTAATTAAAGACCCGTTAGGATTCTAATAGGTTATTATTAAACCTTCATTCCAGAATAGGAGACCTGGTAAAAGCTACACGCACTTGCTATTTGTGATTGATACTTGCAAAGGTAAATACTTGATATGCTCCGTTTTGAAATACCGCTTGGTCCGGCATTGAATCTTTAATCGAATAGAGGTTAAATCATTTATATGCTCCGTTTTGAAATGTTTTGTTTGCTTAAAGCCTTTGGGGGGTTAATGACCATGTCCCGGATATCCTTGGCATCATCTTACGAGATGGCTACGACCTGAGGGTGTAGGCGTACACCCGTCAGTGCATAAATAAATAATGTGGTGTGTCGATTGATCTTTAACCTGGTCTACGGATCAGGCTACTGAATGCATAAGGAACATGTAATTCTTTTACAAGTATTATATTCAAATAATTATCCCAAGTTATAAAGAGTTTGTGCCACGTGCATTCAAATCAATTTTATTAAACTTTTTGAAATGAGTCGGTTGAATGTATTTACCAGTGTAAACTGACGTATTTTCCCAAAAAAGGTTAAGTGCAGGTACTACGCGAACTAGGATGGCTTTCTCCTAGCGTCCACAATAAGTCTCGCAAGCTTGGATGTCAAAACTGTTGAACAATGTTTCCATATTTATTTTGATCCACTCGTGGATTATTTTCAACTGTTTGTGACACTTGATATTAAAATTATATTCGGTTGAAATATATCTATCTTTTGCTTCCGCTGTGCATTTTAAATATTGTGTTGTTTGACTGTAATGTTACCAACTACGTCACGATACTCCCCACCGGGCCCACCGGTAATTCGTGGAAATATCGGGGTGTAACAGCGCATCAGGAATACGCCACAATCGATTACATTATTTTTTTGTACGCCATGGCATCTCCAATCGTACCGGTTCAACTTTACCGATCACCCCGTCCGCTGGATGCCCATTTTTTTCCAAGTACACTGATAAAGCATCACGCTGCATGATAAACAATTTAATCAGATTGTGTTTTAAACTAAATTCATGTAAATGCACACCGTAATTAACAAAGGGATTAATTTAAAGTTCTGATTCAGTGTGTTTTAAGTTCATAATACCGTTATTAGGTAGTGGCACATTACACTGTGTTTTAAAGTACTAATAGTGCTGATAACGTAGCATTCAGTACCAATGTGTTTTAATATCAAATTTTAAAATTCTAATGAAGTGTGTTTTAAGTTAATATTATTTGTTATTATGTATTGTCACATTACACTGTGTTTTAATGTATTAATAGTGCTGATAACGTATCATTCAGTATCACATTACACTGTGTTATTATGTATTGTCACATTACACTGTGTTTTAACATCAAACTTTATAATTCTGATGAAGTGTGTTTTAAGTTAATATCATTCAGTATCAATTGTGTTTTAACATCAAACTTTATATATCTTTATGAACTATTTTAAACTTTTTGCAGTTTGTTATTTGTGTTATAACAAAGGTGTAATCAAATGGCATGCATTTCTATAACAAAGGACGTTTGTAGTTTATATATAGAGGGGCGTACCAATTTTTCCGGCCGTTTTTTTGTATTTGGCTTGCATTGAGATATCCTTAGCGCTGTTGTCCAAAACCTCTACCTTCATGTCCCTTAAATTAAAACATACACAATAGAAATGAGCGTCGTGTAAGACTGGTACAAAGATGAGCGACTGGTCAGGTATCTTTTTCACATCAGCAGAAACTAAAACCGGTTCCATGTTTTCTGTGAATGTTTTTGCCCTCGATTTTGCATTTTTTATGTAGTCTTCTTCATTCTGCATTTTAAAGTGATTGCGTTAAACAATATTACTAAAGTTGTAAACTTATATTGCAATTTCATTATGATCAGCTTTACCAACATATTTACTGAACAGAACAGGCGTGCGATGCTCCCCTTTTGCTTGAATTTTTCTTCATAATTCAACAAATCCGCCCATGCGCTTATTACCAATATGTGCACTTAGATTCCCGGCAATAATGATTCGAGCGGAGATCTCATAACCGGTACTCCTCTCTTAGTTCTAAACACAACATCCCTAATGTATACAAATGTGTTTTAATCAATGTGTTATAATATATTCATCAGAATCAGTTTCAAATATTGTGTGAAAATATTTTGTAGAAACATTCGTATTATAAATGGCATTTTTATAACATACCACATTGAACCCCAGGCTGAAAACATGTATGAGCTGACTGAGACCTCAGCGTTTTCAAGCTCTGCCTTAATCTCTACTGCCCGCTTCACGTATGGAGACCTTAGAGCATCGGTCAACTCTGTTTGTCTTTGCGGTCTTACTTTCCGCTTTCCAAGGTCCAACTCGTGTATAAGCTGCCCACGTCTAATCGTATATTCATATTCCTCCTGTGTTTTTTGGGAGATCGGTGTGACGACGAGTGCGGGCTGCTCCATTACTTCAAGCTGAGTCGTCTGTGCGGGCTGCTCAATTACTGCAAGCTGAGTCGTCTGTGTGGTTGTCTTGTCAACCGTCTTACATATCTCTTCTACCAATGAAGGTGTCCACTGCGACAACTGTGACATATCCACATTCTCCTTATTTGCCTCTTTTTCCAGTGTTTTATCCGTAGGAGTTTGTGGTTGTACAGTTGTCGTACATGTCGATCCAACCTTTTTCAGCTTCTCAGTCCACAATGTGTGTATCTCTTTTATTTTCTCACTTTCGGGGTACAATTGGAAACCTTCTGTAAAAGTGTCATTTATCCTTTTTACACATTCGTCGAATTGATTCAAGAACACTTCCAACATTCCCGCATGTACCTGATTTACATCATACACACTTTATCATTGTCTTATTTACCAATCATTATTGTTTTTCTTTTTTATTTCAATGCTTATTGTGTTTTACCAATCAGCATTGTGTTTTAGCAATCAGAATGTGTATCAAATGTTCAGTGTGCTATTTCCCAATCTTCAATGTGTTTTACCATTCTGAAAGTGTTTTACCAGTTTGAAAATGATTTTTACCAATCATTATTGGTTTTTTTTTTGCATGATGATTGTGTTTTACCAATCAGAATTGTGTTTTACCAATCAGAATGTGTATCAAAGGTTCAGTGTGACATTTTCCCAATCTTCAATGTGTTTTACTATTCTGAAAATGTGTTTTTTGGTATTCTGAATGTGTTTTAAGGTGTTGCATGTGCCACATCTAAAAAAAATTATTTTTAAGTAATTTCTTATTTCAATGTAAATGTTTTTCACTTATGTTTGTGTTTAGTAGAATAAATTGGAAAATTATAAGATTACCTCGTCGCTTTGTGTCGCTTGTGGTGTCGATCCATATTGAGATACCATAGGTGAGGTAATCCCCGACTGACTTTGTTGTGTTTGCCCCCACTCGCCTGTTTCTCTGTAGTATTTTTCTATATCGGATGTATCCACAACAGGCACTGTTTCCGGGCCAACATCTACATTCATGCATTCTTCAAACTCTGCATGGAAACCCGCATTAACCGGAATTTCTTCGACAACAGGCGCAGTTTCCGGGCCACCTTCAACATCAATTTTCTTCTTCCCAACCTCATCAGTTTTCGGCCGCTCCTTTTCAATTTGTTTTTTTTTCGGTACCTCTGAGACCGGAGGTTTACCATGCGTTTTACCGACCGGCTTCACAACAGACTTTTTTCTTTTTTCTGGATCACATTTGCTAATGTGTTTTACAGTCTTGGTTTCATCTTTCTTATTTGATTTCACTTCTTTTGCTTCAACTTCTTCATCAGACTTTTTTACAAACGGATAGCTTTGTTCCGGTTGCAACTCATATGCATCCACTAACATTTGATCAAATCTGACCGAGTCCAACTTTATGCTGACTGCCTCGATATCGTCATCAGTGATATCTTCGATGAGATGAGTTGCTCTTGGCTCACCTTCTTTGTATTTCTTTTGGTCACGTATCAACGCAGCCTGTAAATAACGAAGAACAAACAGATGTCAGATGTGTTTTAAGGTTTTTATATACATCAGATTGTGTTTTATCACTTATAATGCTGTTTAACAACACTTCGAATGTGTGTTGATTTTTTTTCCTATTCCACATTACATCACATTGTGTTTTTGACGATCAGATTTCATCATAATGGTTTTCACAATATGTTGTGATTATATTGGTGCATTAATATATTGAAACAATATTAATGTGTTTTACCAGCAAACAGATGTGTTTTAAAGCACAATCATAGTGTGTGATTTAGAAAATTATATATGTATTTAGAACATACCACTAGCAAAGGCATTGGTCCAAGAAAGGGTTCCTTTGGTGTCCATGTTTCCACCGTTCGATCCAGACACCTGATCATGTACTCACACCAGTTAAAACTTCTGATATCCTTCCCTCGATGCAAGGCTGGTAAAAAACTTCATATTAATTGATGAATTCGTAGTTGTCTCTCCGAGCAGTGTGTTGTAGGACAACAAAAAGTTCAACACAAAGATTCTCCCGCTCGCTTTTTGGCCCTGCATGTATGTTTTGAATTGAACAGGCATCAAACGTGCAGGAGCGTTTTCGAATTGTCCTTTCCATTCTGCCACAACCTCGTGGAAATCAGCCCTTGCTCTCTCTACTTCCTTTATTTCTTCATTCCCTCTTGGTACGCCGAACACATCGTGCACCAATTCCTCTGTTATTTGAATGTGGTGGCTACCGCAATTCAAGACCCGTGTTTTAGTGTCGTAGTTATTTACCAACCACCAACTCAGAGTTGAGGGAATCGGACCCATTCTAAAGCTAAGTATTGACCCGAAACCTATGTTTCTGACAGCCCCCCGTTGATTTTCGTTCAAAGATTCCATCAACTCCCCCATGTGCTTAAGAGCCAATCGCAAAGTTAGTTTCCCATCTGAAAGTGGTATGTAATTCTTGACCGTTGTTGGCCTCTTGCGTGTTTTTGAGTCTTTGCTTGAACTAGCATCTGGGGGTCGTTGTGTTTTTTCAACAACTTGTGGGCTAGCACCCGACCTCGTTTTTTTCCAAGGTGGGTTGTCAAAATCATCATCAGAATCTTCTATTGTGGAACCTGACAAAACACCAACACACGAAGCCGATCAGCAAGTCAGTCTTTTTAGTAACTGAAATTTAGTTCATAATTTTCAATTTACCGTGTGCTACTTCTTTAGGCTTATTGACTGTTGGTATAACCGCAACTTTCTTTTCTTTCGGTTCGATTCCAGCCTTTTTGTCCTTCCTTTTCTTACCGGTATCGATACCCTTGTTGCTTGCGTCGGCTGATTTAAAGCCCATAAAAGTTGTTAGTATTATGCATTGTGTTTTACATCATCAAACATATGGTTTCACGTTTGTTCATCTAATTTACATATGGGCATTTCACGATTTTCGTTCGGTTCTGACTGTACATCGTCATTTTTATCCATTACGTTCGGAAACAGATGTGCAATGTCAGACAGAAGGGTGCCAGCAGGCGGTTGTTGTGCGCAGTCTACTTTGTTGTCTACCGTTTTTGTAGTTTTGTTAACAGGTTCAACTGTTAGTAACAAAAAAACACAACTGATCAGACAGATAGCCATATAAGTTACCCCCCACCCTTCATTGCCACAACTAACCGCACGGTGATGCTTCTTCTGTGTCTGATTCATCCAGTATAATTGGTTTGTCAGGTGGGTTTCCGGGTACCTTTGAAAGCCATTTTCCTTTTATTCTCTCACTCTTTCTCCGTTTGACTGGAAAACACTTGTTTAGGATTTATAAAACACAATTCCCAATCCCACATTCCCTTTATAAATCATACTTTAGTAGGCCTTCAAAACTTAACAAATCAATTATAATTGTAAAACACACATGTGCCAGTTAATGGTAAAACACATTTATGAGAAACACCCAGTATGGCATTTATGTTTTTAAAATACAATCCACAAACCCAACTTAATCATCTTTAAAACCTAGGCAATCTGCCCTTAAAACACATCTGTTTAAAACACATTTTAGGGAAAAACCCATTTAGAAACAGAGTTTAAAATCTGCCCATAAAAGACATTTGTTTATGGAAAACCCATTAACAACCTGACCTTAAAACACATCAGTTTAAAACGTGCCCATAAAAGACATTTGTTTAAAACCTGTCCATAAAACACATTTGTTTAGGGAAAACCCACTAACAAAATGAGCTTAAAACACATCTTTTTTAAAACCTCCTCATAAAACACATTTGGGGGCAAACTCATTAACAAAAAAAAAAATTTAAAGACAACCCACAGACACAAATTACTACTCTATAAAACCTACATAACCTGAAAACACAACCAATGAAAACACAGTCATCCCCAACAAACGGAAATCATACACACATTTGTTATTTAAAACACATACCTACGGTTCTAGCGACTACAACTTTGCTTCCGGCGACTGTGTTTTCTCTTCCGGCGACTTCAATTCTGCTCGCATCCATCTTTTTCAAATCCCCCTTTTTTTGAATCTCTTCCCTGCAAACATAAAACACTTCAATGTAGAACACGATTGAACCCTAATCGCCTACTAAAACACAGAACACAATGTCCGTTTGATCTCACGTATATAGAAGTTGGAAAATCTCTTATCTTCATCCATGATTTTAGGTATTTTTGGTATGATTTTTGAGTGATTTCGTTGTGGGTTTAGAGAGAGAAAGTGAGAGAGAGGGAAATTCGCGTGTAATAAGGAGATGTGATATGTTGACGGTTATTTTTTATTGATTTAAAACACTGTTATGACGAATTTGCCCCTAATGATTTAAAACAATTTATTAAATATAGTTAAATATTACAAGATTGCCATTGATTTAATCTCAACCCTTAAACACACCAATCTGATGGACCAGATCGCTTCCTAGACTTTCTAGGAAAAACACACTTTCCGTAGGAACCCTACTCATGGTGTCAAAACACCACCACCCAGTTTGTTGAAGGGGTGGTGGAAGATACTAGTGAGGATGAACATGAGGATGGTCAAACGGGTCAAAACAAAAATGATAAAAAAATAATAATAACACTCCCGTTGTGACCATACCCGTTCCTAAGGCTAAGGAAAAGGGCGTGGAGGCTAATACCCCCTTATCCCGAAGCATTGAAGGGACCCGTGAAGAAGATTGTAAACAAAAGAGCTCCACAACAAGAAGATGTCACACCCCAACCGATGGCGGAAACATCGGGATGAGACGAAGTGTGTATAGATTGCAAGAGACTTCATAACACTATGTGACAATATTTAATTAAATTCAAATTTCATTGCAAGTACTAAATTGTCATACATCATTCAAAATGGAAATAAGAACATTGTTCAAATTTCAACATAACATCAAAGATAAATAGATTAAAGGTGTGTATCTAGTCCACCCTAAACTTGTTTCATCATTCATCCATACTTCAATAATCAACCTGCAACATGTATTAAAATAGAGTTTCAATGCAAAAGCATGAGCGAGTATACAAGTTTGTTTACATAACATAATAGAATAAAAACTCAAATCCAACATGATTCATAATATGTGATTACTAGTATGCAATTTTGGCGTACAATATGATCAAACCCTAGAATACAACGCATAAAATAGCCTAATCCCAATAGTTTAGCGGGGTGGTAACTTAACAATACCCAAATAGAATAGCGGGCGGGGCGTTAATCCTATAGCGCTATAATTGTTAAGGTGGGCGAGCAAAGTTAATGAGCATATAACGTTCCAAATCGTTCATAGAGCATACAAGAATAACAAGTAATTCACATTAGTTTCATGTTTGATCAAGGATTGAGTATGTTTAGTTTAAAAGTTGTTTGCATAATTATACATGTTGCATCCCAAAGTGTAAAAGGGGAAAAAGGGATCGAGTATACTCACGGTGGTTGCAAGCTTTCCTACTTGAAATCCCGCTAGCGAGTTTGGTGGATGGATTAATTGGGAGCACCTAGTCCTTCTACACGAGGAAACATAGGTGTGTGAGTTTGGCGATCAACGGAAGATTTATAAATTTGGAGTTTAACGTAACATAAAGTAGGATATTGAAAATAATCATCTTTAACTTTATAACCCTTGTATGACACTAGATAACCAATATGGTTAGAAGGTTTTCATGGGTAATACGCCCATTAGAATCATACTTGGAGTTTTAGGTCTTAGATGATATTCTACCACTTTAACATATAAACACAAGTTTAACGTTAAAGGTTCGAATAAGTGTATGTATATTTAGGTAAGTATTACGTATTATTTAGTCCAAAAATTCATGTAGGAGGTAGAAGATTAAAATCCTCATTTAGGCACCTCGAGTTATCATGGATGTCATGTATGGGGTAGGAATAATAAGCTTCCGTTTAGGAACCCCTTGAATGTTCACCACTTCACTTGATGTAAAAACAACCAAGGAGGGTCACGAACTATGATTAGTACAATAATATAAACAACCTAACTAAAGAGAAATCATCAAATCATGTGAGGATTGTATGTTTGGACAACCCAAGTTGTTCCATAATCACTCTACATCAAGAACTAAGCTTGAACATGACTTGTGGGTGAGATACCCTAAACAAAACAGAAAAATATGAGGTTTAATCCTCTGATTTCAAGTGTCTCAACCTTGTTTTTAAGCTTAACCAACCATAAAAGAGGTTGTAAGCATTAGGACATAGGTGTGAGATGTGTTAGACACAAGTTGGATAGGTTTAAACAAGCTTTTGAAGAACTTAAAACAAAACAGAAATTTTTTGGACCATTTCAGGGCAATTCCAGGTCTGATTTCTCCAAGGAGAAGTCAAGGAATCGAACCCCATGATTATCCAAGCAAGTAGGAAGAAGAATCAAGTAATTTCGTTGAGAAATGAGCAAGTTATACTCACTTTAGTGCAAGAGTATGAATCTGTCCGAAAATGCAGATTTGCAACTGATTTGAGAGTGAATTTGTGAGTTGTAAAGAGTTGTGAAAGTGTAAAAATGCTTGGAAGATGTGTGTATTTATAGGGGAAGAGGTTGAGTATGATTGGAGGTGTTTAGAGGTGGATTAGAGGTGATTGGTTGAGGTTAGAAGTTGGGATTTCGTGCAAAACGCGGGCTGCTGTGTTTTTTGTCCGCCCAGACACCCTTGCGCACCGTAAGGGTTTCTTGCTGCGGTGCGCAAGCCATGTTCAGAAACCCAAAATCTTTATTTTTTGTTATTTCACTTTGTAACTTGTTCCAATGTCACCTAATACGGGTTTTATGATTATTTTAAGGTTCTAAGGTATAAGTAACATGTTCTAAAGTATGCCCAAGTGTAAATTGAATATGAATAAGTATAAGTTTCGTATAAAACATAAATGTCACGTATTTATTTGTTTAACATAAGTTCGCGAACATCCCAAATGAATACCAAATTGTTTCTCAATTTTAAGCGTACAAACATGCATAGAGTATGTATAACACGAGTTTAAATAATTTCAAGTTTAGCACTTGGTTTCCATGATTAACGTTCAAACATCAATCGATTTACAAAGTCGAACATACGAGCATATATAGAGCATGTATAACATATTTGTAACAAAACACGAGTTTCATTAATGATCCAAGTCTCGGTTTTACAATGATTACAAAGAAAGAACGATTACAAGAATACAAGGTTTCCAAAAATAGAAATACGAGCAAAACTTTCTATAAATGGAAAGTACAAAAGAGCCGGGCGTTACAGAAGAGTTATTGGAAATTTTCAAGCAAGTAAAAATTAATTTACCTCTTTTGCAATCAAACAAGTACCGTCGTATGCTAAGTACTTGAAAGAATTGTGTACCCAGAAACGAACTCATAAATTTCCTAAAAAAATAGATTTAACCGAGAATGTGAGTTCGATTCTTTCGGGTGCACTTCCACCTAAGCTCCAAGATCCGGGTGCGCCTATCATTTCAATTCAAGTAGGCGACTTTAAAATCAAACGGGCACTTCTAGATCTTGGTGCTAGCGTGAGCATTCTACCGGGTAGTTTGTATGACCAATACGAGTTTGGTCTACTTCAGTCATCAAACACCACCGTGGTGTTAGCCGATTTGACACCCAAACTACCCCGTGGAATTGTCTCGGATGTGATAGTAAAAATCGAGGATTTTTACTATCCGGTGGACTTTTTGGTACTTGATTATGTGGCCAAGGACCCAACCAAGCAACCTACGGAGATTTTGGGTCGACCGTTCTTAGCAACCGCAAATTCTCAAATTGATTGCAAAATGGGAACGGTTGACATGACATTTGGAAACCGAAGGTTGAGGTTGCATGTTTTTTCCGGGCTTATGAACCCTCTAGTTGATGATGAATGCTATATGGCGGACATTGTTGACACGTGTATACCTCTTTGCGACACAATCGTGGATGGGGAAAACACAATGGAGGATTGTTATATGTTTGACAGGTCACAGGTGGAGATGAATAAGAGAATAGACGAGGAGGTGAAGAGTTTGGAGGTGCTTGCGGTTAAAGAAGGAAAACCGACATGGACGCACCAAGTTGAGAGTTTACCGGAGAGCATTGACACAAAATTGAAGCTGTCATTAGTAGAGCCTCCGGAGGTTGAATTGAAGGCATTGCCGAAGCATCTCAAGTATGCTTATGTTGGTGAAGGCAATACACTCCCGGTTATCATTGCATCAAACTTAACCGAGGAGCAAGAGGAAAAATTGATGGGTGTTTTGGTCACCAATCGGGCGGCGATTGGATGGACCATTGTTGATTTGAAGGGTATTAGTCCCTCGGTGGTGATGCATAAAATCATCACGGAAGAAAGTGTGACTGTCGTTCGAGATGCACAACGGAGATTGAATCCGAATATGCGGGAGGTGGTGAAAAAGTAAGTGTTGAAATGGCTTGATGCGGGTATCATTTATCCAATCTCGGATAGCCAGTGGGTGAGCCCAACGCAGACGGTTCCAAAGAAAGTGGGTATACAAGTCGTCAAAAATGACGCAGGTGAAGAGGTAGCCACTCGGCCGGTAACCGGGTGGCGAATTTGTATTGATTATAGGAAGTTGAATACCGCAACTTCCAAAGATCATTTTCCTTTACCGTTTATTGATCAAATTGTTGAGAAATTATCGGGGCAACAATTTTATTACATTTTAGATGGCTATTCTGGTTATAATCAAATTGCCATCCATCCAGAAGATCAATCAAAGACGACGTTTACTTGTCCATACGGCACCTTCGCATTTAGGCGAATGCTGTTTGGACTATGTAACGCCCCCGCCACCTTCCAAAGGTGCATGATGAGTATCTTCTCAGATATGGTGGGGAAGTCTTTGGAAATCTTCATGGATGATTTCTCAATTTTTGGGTCGTCATTCGAGACTTGTTTGGACCAATTGGACAAAGTACTAAAAAGGTGTGTTGAAACTAGTTTGGTCCTAAGTTGGGAAAAGAGCCATTTTATGGTTCAAGAGGGGATCGTGTTGGGACACGTGGTGTCGAGTCGTGGGATAGAGGTCGATCGTGCAAAGGTACAAGTTATATCCACTTTGACGTATCCCACGAGTGTTAAAGGTGTTAGGTCATGATGGTTTTTATCGACGGTTTATTAATGGTTTTAGTGACATAACCAAGCCTTTGTGTAACTTGTTGTTAAAAGATCAACCGTTTGATTTTAATGAAAATTGTCAAAACGCATTTAACAAGTTAAAAGAAAAATTAGTTGAGGCCCTAATATTGCAATCACCAAATTGGTCTTTACCCTTTGAAATTATGTGCGATGCAAGTGATTATGCGGTGGGAGCCGTGTTGGGACAACGGGTTAACAAGAAACCCGTGGACATATACTACGCGAGTAAGACTCTTTCGGATGCACAATTGAATTACACCACCACCGAAAAAGAGCTACTCACGGTGGTATATGCATTGGATAAATTTCGGTCATATATATGGGGTAGTACAGTGATTATTTATTCTGATCACACTACTGTTAGGTACCTCATGGAGAAAAAAGATGCTAAGCTGAGATTGATTCGATGGGTGTTGTTGCTCCAAGAGTTTGATTTGGAGATACGGGACAAAAAGGGTACCGAGAATGTGGTAGCGGACCACTTGTCCCGGTTGATGGTTGAGGAGGATCCTAAATCTTTAGAGACCAATGAATCATTTCCCGATGAGCATATTATGAAATTAGATAAGTTACCTTGGTATGCTAACATTGTGAATTACCTTATTACAGGTGACTTACCGCCACATTGGGATAGAAGGAGGAGGCAACATTTCATGTCTCAAACCAAGTATTACCGGTTGGAAGAACCGTACTTGTGGAAAGAGTGTGCGGACCAAGTGATTAGAAGATGCATAGACGATGAGGAAATTCCAAGAGTGTTGAAGCATCTACATTCGTTTGCATGTGGTGGCCATTTTAGTGGTCACAAAACGGGTCACAAAGTGTTGAATAGTGGTCTTTATTGGCCAACTATTTTTAAAGATGCATTTGAGTTTTCCAAGAATTGTGTAGAGTGCCAGAAATTAGGGGGTATTTCAAAAAGGGATGAGATGCCCATGCAACCAATCCTCGTAGTCGACATTTTTGATGTGTGGGGTATTGATTTCATGGGCCCATTCCCCAATTCTTATGGCAATCTGTATATCTTGGTGGTCGTTGACTACGTGTCAAAGTAGTCGAAGCAATAGCCACCAAGACGAACGACCATTCCGTAGTTTGTAATTTTGTGCAAACTAATATTTTTTCAAGGTTTGGGATTCCTCGTGTCATCATAAGTGACGGAGGATCTCATTTTAAAAATTTTCGGTTTGGGAAACTTTTAAAACGGTTTGGTGTTGACCATAGAATTGCTACCCCCTATCACCCGCAAACGAGCGGTCAAGTAGAGGTGTCAAATCGGAAAATCAAAGAGATTTTGCAAAAGACCATGGGGGCGGACCGTAAGGATTGGTCAATCAAGTTGAACGATGCTTTATGGGCCTACCGTATGGCACATAAGACACCTATTGGCACTACACCTTACCGGTTGGTTTACGGTAAAAATTGTCATTTACCGGTTGAACTTGTGCATAAATCATTATGGGCCATTAAAGAAGTCAACGTTAAATATGATGATGCAAGTAAGGAACGGAAGCTTAAGCTTTGCGAGTTGGAGGAGCTAAGGGAAATGGCATATGAATGTGCGTCCAAATACAAGGATGGGATGAAGAAGGCGCATGATGCCAAGTTAAGGAAGAAAGAGTTCGTGATTTGGCAAAAGGTGTGGCTCTACAATTCGAAACTCAACTTCTTTCCCGGGAAGCTCCGAAGCAAGTGGATGGGACCCTACGTGATGACCCGGGTCGGACAATTGGGTGATGTTACCATCGAGGACCCGAAGGATGGGTCACGACAAACGGTCAATGGTCATCGGCTAAAACCGTTTCTCGATGGTAATGAAATGGTGGATGAAAACAAGGAATCGGTAAGCTTCGTGGTAAGCATTCCGGTTTACGAGGTCGACTAAAAAGGACCGGTAACATTTTGTATAAAGTTATGTATAATTTATTTAATTGTTTGTGTGATTTAGATATAATCGTTTTCGTTTCATACTAACCCTTGTGATTGTGTGAAGTCCGAACATTCCGAACAAGTCATGAAGTCGTAAGGTATGTTTTTAGACTTTGTTATGTGCATTGAGGACAATACACGACTTTTCGGGGGGTGGTAGGGCCGTTAACGGTTTTCGCGTTTTGAAAATTTAACTTATAAAAATTTACAAAAAGATTTTTAATTTTTTTAGGATTTTTTTAAATGTATATAGTTCCTTTAGAAAAAGTTCATAAATTTCTCTCTATTTAAAAAATAATAATAATAATTTTTAAAGTTGGAAAATTAGAACCCGTCGGCGACTGGTAAGTGGCCGTCCGGGATGGGCCTCCAAAATGCCCGTCGGCACCAATTCCCCGTAAACAGATGAACAAGGCGTCGGCCATATGGGCGTTTTTCTGAAGCCGTCGGCGACGGGCCCCCGTTTCCTCTGCGGCGCAACTTCGTTTCTTGGTGCATAAATTCGATCCAAAACACCTTTTACCCATTAGAACTTGACCTAACCACACAACTGATCCGAGATTGACCCAACATCACTTTAACTCTAATAATCTCGTGAATTACCTGCCTCCTTTTTCTTATTCACTTCATCTTCTCCATTTTCTACTCCAAAACCCTAAAACCTTCAAGCTTTCATAACTTCTTCAATCCTAAACCAAATCACCTGATTTTTTAGTCCATCTTGTGTAATTTTTCGAGAGGAACAAAACCCCTATCATGGTTTTCATCAATTCTTGCTCGTTGGCAAGATTACTGGGCGTGAAATTTCGGGTTTTTGAAGGGTGTTCATCAAGCTTTTTGCTTTACACCTTTTCTTAGTTTTTCTTGTTCATCAACACCAAAGGTATGGATTTTCCTTAAATTTAAGCTTGATTATCATACGTTAATTGTTTTTCTCCCGAAATTTTAAACTTGTTAGTTTAAGAGTAGGTTGTTTAGACAATGTATGTTGTTCTTGCATGAATTTAAGTATGATTGGTTGTTTTCGATGGGATTTGAACATGTTGTAACCATAGTGAAGTGATTACACTCGTTATTTACATGATTAAACATGAAGGTGATGTTGAACTTTGTTGAACTCATAAGAAATTGTGAATAAACAAGTAAAAATTGATAGGTAGATGATAAAATGAGCGACTTTGGAAGTTTAAAAAGGCGATTTTGCATTTACTTGTTAATTAAAACTTCAACATCACACATCATGTTCAAAGTTTGAGAGTTTAGTAAAGGTTGGGGTTTATATTGATGCTTTGTTTGTTTTGTGCTTGTAGTTATGGCCGGAGGTAGAAAAAATCAGAAAACTACAGGGCAAGGCTCATCATCGGGAGTAGAATCTTCTTCCGGTTTAATACCGAAGAAGTGGGAGCAACTAAGCTCCGTAGAAGAGGGTGATGCAAGAATTTATAGGCAGGATTGGGCGTGGGAGAAATTCAAGGATAGTAGAAGCGCTTAAGTATGGGATGAGGAGAAAAACAAACCTCTATCAGCTTATCAAGATAGGAAGTTGGAAGCCAAACTTTGGAAACGGAAGATGGTCAATGGTGTGACCACTTCAGTGCCGGAAAGGGTGGTGTGTGAAAGGGTTGTGAATGTGGAAGAGTTTAGACAAATTGGGATCGTGCAAATGTTTGAGCGTCAAGGATGGGAGAGAGTTCTTGATTGGTGTGAAGACAACACCTCTCGGGTGTATTTGGCGGAGGTGTGTGAATGGTTGGCAACATTGAGGTTCATGAACAAGGATGGTCCTCCCGCCTAGTGGAAATTGGTTGGTAAGACAAGCCGAGGGGCGATGACGATGTCCTTCGAAATGATTAATTGCATTGCGTGCTTTGACTCTTTGGGGGTGCAAGCATATGACTATCCAACCACTGAACAATTCTTGGATAATCATATGAACGGTGATGATCCGGAACAAATGACCGCGGTTATCTTACCATATAATGATGGGGGAGCGGCCCAAAGAACTCAAATGACGATTGGGGGAAGGATTCTTCAAGGAATTTCCCTAGAGAATGTTTTGGTGAGATTTGGTGATAGAGGAGGAGTAAGGGCAAGTGATTGTAGGGTTGTTCATTCCTTGTTGTACGGGACGCCTACTTTGTCATGGAGGCATATCATCATGATGAACACATGGTTCACCCGGGAGTCATCTCAAAGGCGTTTTATTCCATATGTACGCCTCATCAGTGCCATGATCCTCCAACAAAATTGTTTGCCCCCAGAATCGCTTTGGGTATCCAAGTCTTTGGAAGAAATCAACTTCGCAGCAATAAAGAAAAATTGGAAGATAGATGTGAGGCTTTCGGGAAGCAAATATGTGGTGACCGACAAATTGGGTCACAGGTATGAGTTTGTTAATCCAGATGCACAACGAGGAGGTGGGGGAGATGAGGAAATGGTTGATGAAGAAGACGAAACTGAGCCTCGTGGTCCACGGGGACCAAAGGAGAGGTATACGAGGCCACACAGGGAGTTAAATGCAGATGTGGTGGGTTTTGTGAACATCAGGCGGGTGCCCTCATACAAGGAGTTCAATCGGGGCCAACAAGAAACGTTTGACAACGTCTCTGCGTGTATAAGCGAGGGTAGAGAGTATAATAAGAGGAGAGAGAACTGGGAGGGAACACATGGATCCCAGATGCAGGAGCAATGGGCCTTTCAGACGGCCTATCGTGAGAGGATGGAGAAGCATATGGAAGAGCAGCAGCTGCAACAAGCGCTCCAAAGAAGTCAAATGGAGCATTTGATAAAGATGCAGGGGGATGAGACAGCCCGAAGGCCGGCATGGGAGGCAGACGAGGAAAGGCGTCAAAACGAGCGCAATGAATTGGATCGACGTCGATGGAGCGCTTTATATGTCTCTAACCAAATGGCTATTAATAACGCCAAAATCCTCCACGATCAGGAGAGACATCAAAGAGACTATGAAGCCGACCGTCCTTATGTCGAACACTCGGGGTGGACCGACTACCCCAACCTCCCCAATCCACGAGGCCCATCCAATCCATCCCCTCACTGGCCCGAGGCAGTAGGTTCGAGCTTCATTCCGATACCTTATCAGCCGCCACCCCAAGGAGAGCCGAGCCCACTCGATAACTACAGGGAAATGTTTGAGGCCCTCACTGGTTATTCATACCAGCCAAACCCGCCAGTTGACCCGAACGAGAGATATCAGCGGTGAAGGCGAGGTATGTGTTTTGTTGTTGTTGTATACTTTAGTTTTTTTTATTTCTTTTTCGTTATTATTTATTTTTGCCTAGTTAAATGAACGTTGTGGGTGTGTTCCCTATATAACCCTCACGAGACATCTCGTCCTCCCAAGCTATTGGGGGGTTTAAAAGGGCTTGTTGCATAAGCTAAATGCAACCGTGATTCCTACGAAAGTGAGTTAGGATTGTTATTGTTGTAAATTATTTTTCCATAAAAATCAAGGTAATTTAACGCATGACTTGGTAACACTTTCATAAAAATGGTAGAACTAATCACCTAACAAATTTCAATGGTTGTGAGAAGCATGCTTCTACACAAGGGTTACGATTTGTAGGTACAACATGTTCGAACTCGTAAGTTACACTATCTTTTGAGTTTGAATCTTCATCTTTGGAGCCATTACCACCTACCATTCACTACCAATTCCATCTCTAACATGAAGTTTGATCCGAATCATCAAGAAGATCATTATCATTCATAATCATCATCCCATTAACCCTAATCATCCACCATTCCTTCATCCTTTAAGCTTCAAGATGATCTCAATCAAGTTTCAAGCATCCGGTGATCAAGTTTCTTCAACCATGAGCGGCTAATCACCTTGGTTTCACCTCGGTGTAGGTAGTTGTTTAATTTAGGGCTTTGAATTGTTCTTGATTCAACTTTGTGACAAATTGTATTGATTTTTGAAACCTTTGACAATAGTTTACATTTGTTTCGTATTCGTAAATTGTTGAACGATTATAAAGTTATGACTTTGCGAAATGGTTATGTGTAGTTATGCATTGTCTTGATTAGGTTATACTTGTGTTGATTACAAAGTGCCTTCTTGTCCGTTTTTCGAAACGTTGATAGTTATTGGCACCTAAGTCACGGTACACTAAATCTGCTAATCGTATACAATTGAGTTGAATCTAAAACTTGTAGAAACCCTAGGTTGGAAATTACCGAAATCTGGTGTGAACCCTTTTCATCATTATTGTTTAGTAATCAAGTTTTCTTGCAATCGTTAGTCATTAGTCTTTAATCAATTAAACCAATTCACATCTTTTTTCAACTAAATAAAAATACAAAAACATTATAGCAAGCTTCATAATTTGTGACTTTCAATTTAATTCAATCGAATCCATTCACAAACCACATACTCTTCGTGGTTCGACCCCTTACTACCACTAACACATAGTTAAGGGTAATTTGGGCTTATAAATATTATATTTGACCGGAGCGCGACACTTCGATCAGGCATCCATGTTATCAAGGCCTAAAAATTGAGTAAAATGGTGTAAGGGAGAGGCTATGAAATTAGTGGGTTTGGAATTGAAAACAAAATTGGATTGGTTAACACACTAGTCAACCAATCACCATCTCTCTTTCTCTCTTTTTCACTACGTGATACAAACCACGAACAATTGCTCAAAATGCCAAACCATGTGAGAAGGGCACGGTGTAGAGCATGTGGTTTGACCAACCACATGCCCACGACACATTGTCTAAGTAAGCATTAACTATTAACTATTATTGTTTGGTATACGTTGATAAACTAATTGATGATACCTAGAAAACCATTAGGCTTGTGGAAAAGTATGTTTCATCTCATGTAGTCTGAGCTCGATATCTTTTACACCAAAAAGAAGAATGATCCTGGGTTAGACGCGAACCAATGGGCGGCCTGAGTATAAACTAAGACGACCAAGTAAGTCATGGGTAATTCTAGTATTAAGAGATTTATGAGGATTGGCGTTGCTTATCTTAGTGACTTATCCTTTTCTTTTTGCCTTTTTATACAACAAGATTTTTAAATCATGTTAAGGATGGTACATCACCCATGTTGCGTCACCTAGTGATGCATGTTCATATGGTATGCATGCACCATATAATATAATACTATTGTGTAACTCGTTTTCCAGTTTATGAATAAGGTTATTCATTGTGTCAGGAGATCTTGGAGGATAAGATCTATCCTGGCTCTAGTTGATTTATACCTAGTATTATATTGTGATATGGTTGATTGTACATTTGTGCTCTCTCTGAACAAAATGGCTTTTTATGTGGATGATCAGTTTTTTATTCAGTTTGATTAGGTTTTATTAATCTTGATTTGTCTACACTAATTAATTTCATAACCAACCGTAGCGAAAGTGCCAAGTTAACCTATCATTAAACAATTTGTAATGCATATGACATGAATCTACTCTTAACTGATAGATATACATAGAATAGGATTATTATTTATTTGTATTATTATGTATATCTAGTCCTATTATTATGTATATCTACTCCAAAAATATCGATAGGGCTCATTGTATTTCTCCCTATTTAAAGGGTATCTCTGATGAATAGAAATCACGAACAATTTCATACCATAAACACTTTTATGGTATCAGAGCTACGGTTCTGATTTCCTTCTCAAACCCTAAAACCCTAGCCGGCGTTTTCTTTCCGATCCCTTCTTTTTTCTTTTTCCGATCGCTGCCATGTCTAAACCCGATCAATCCGAGCCATCCCAGAAACCCGCAATCAGCCTCCATCCAGCGTATTCTGTGACAAATATCCAGACTAAAGTGCGTACTCTTGATGGCACCAAGGTTACGTATTATGCCTGGATTAAACTGTTCAAGCTGCATGAGGTGGCTTACAAAGTCCTCAGCCACATCGATGACACCAAACCGCCTGCTGAAACTGATGAAGACTACGCCTCCTGGAAAGAAATTGATGCGCTGGTTCTCCAGTGGATCTACAGCACAATTGTAGGTCCCTTAACCCGTGCGGATCGTAACAGAATCATCGATCTAACCTAGAGTGCGGAATCCCCTAGATCAGATTTCACAGAAAACGTGTAGAAACAGAAATCACTATAAACCCGATCTTTATTGATTATCTTCAAACGATTACAATCAATCAAGATCTCTAATTCGTCCAAGCCTTTGCTATTACGAATTCTCTCCAAGTTATTAGCTAACTAGATGATTAACCTAAACCCTAATGCTAAGCTTTGTTTATATAGGACAAAGCTTTGCATATGGGCTAGGTAATGGGCAAGGCCCATTTCGCAAACCATCCCCCATATGTGGGTTTGGTTTGGCCCAATCACTCTTAATTAACTATTACAAAGCTAAACTCGCTAACTGTTTATCGTTTTACTAATTACAAGATATCCAAAGACCAAATCTAAGCTGTTGTCACAAATATGCACCAACAAACCCCCCTTGACAATAGCTCGCAAAGGTAACTTCAGTCTTCAGAATCTCCAAGTCTTCTGTCAGCAACAAACAGATTGATTGACTCCCCCTAAGCTGATGCATCCAATCACCAAATCTTCAAAACGTTAGCACTTGAGTAAAACTCCAGTTCAGCATTTGAATAGCACTCTTCAAACTCTTCAACTTTGTTTGTAATGTAGAAAGGAGGTTCTACCATGCATCCAAGCAAACTCTTATCTTCACAGCAACTTCTCAGCAACACACTGGTTCAATCTGTATATTATAAAACAAACATCTCGAGAAACCATAAGAATTTTTCAACATAAGTTAAGCAAATTATTATTATTCAAGAGATTAGTTAAACTGTATAACAGATTAAGCACTTTCCAATTCAACACCAACACGCACAAATTTTAAACAAACACCTTATAACCTGCATGATTTAAAAATTTTGAACCCACTTTCTAACACTGTCTCCCCCTATCGGTAACAACTCCTCCAAAAATAACAGTTTCTCGTACATTAAGAATTTTAACAGAAAAAGACACTATTTTTGTATTTTTATATTTTCTGAAAGCAAATAAATAACAGAAAGCAATAAACACTCTATTTTTGTGAGAATCACCGGTAAGAAGATCATATCAGCACAATCAAACTGTTTTCACACTATTAGATAATTCTTTATGTAATTTTCCGTGAAAAGCAGTTCAAGACGATTACCAGTATGTTTGTCCACCTAAACAAAATGCGTGAACATTTCAAGTACCATTACCGTATGATACGCTAAGGTAATATTATTTCTGATATACTAGTGTGTCCCACTTAAGGATGTACCCCCGCGATCAAGGTATGCACAAAGATTCATCGTAGTAGGTGAGTATACTGAATTCATCCGTTTTGTTTTTCAACGTTTAGATAATTGGTAATCAGGTCAGTACTTCCGTACAGCAAAGAGACCAAAATATCTAACGAGGGCTAAGACAAATACCATTTTTGGTACGAATTATGCATTTTGCACTTTATGAATGACTCTCTATGAGAGCTTCTTCATTTTCAAGGATTTGGCATATTTAGCTCTTTTAAGATATCCTGGTTGTGCCTAGGTCAGCATGTATCTGGATGCAGCAGAAGGACAACCCTGATATCCCCGGATGAAATAAACATTATAAAGACCCAAAACCTCAGATTTTGGCAATCTATCAACGCAAGATTTAAGGTCATTAAACCATACACCACTGATGTGTTCCCCACTCATACTCAGTGCATTTAGGTTTATATCACATTGGTAAGTTGATTATTTCATGCTTTTGCCTACTGGTACATCGTATGATGAAGCTGCTATCACACTTAAGCATTTTAATTCATATTCAGTGTGACAGTCTAACTTGCTGATGTACTATCATTTCTTCTTTTTCACACAGTGATAACTCATTTTTGATTTTCTATTTTTTTTTAAGTTTTTTGATTTTTCAATGTTTTTGTATTTTTTATTTTTAAGAAAGCAGTAAACTATTTACAAAATTCTTATGAAAAACCAGTTATTCAGGATTCCTCATCCCGTTGAGTTCGACTAAGTGTTCAAAGCGAGCTCTATCAAAAGCTTTAGTGTAAAGATCAGCAAGGTTATCTAGTGTGTCGACTCGGTGTAATTCAGTGAGTCTCTTTTCAGCACAATCCCGTATAAAGTGATGACGTATGTCAATATGTTTAGTTCTACTGTGCTTTACGGGATTGTTTGTGATTGATATAGTAGCATTATTATCTATCATAATACGAGTACGAGTGAAATCCAAACCGTAATCGCGCATCTGCTGTTGAATCCAGAGAACCTGAGAGCAACAGCTACCCGCAGCAATATATTCAGCTTCACACGTAGATGTAGACACACAGGATTGCTTCTTGCATTGCCAAGACATGATCCTGCCTCCTAAGAACTGACAACCACCTGTTGTAGACTTTCTGTTCGATTTGCATCCTCTAAAGTCTGAATCAGTGTAAGCAACGAACCTCAAATCACTATCAGCTGGATACCACAACCCAAGTTTAGGTTTCCCCTTCAAGTAACGAAGAATACGCTTCACTGCTTTCATGTGTGACTCTTTAGGATTCGCCTGATATCTGGCACACAAGCATACGGCAAACATGATGTCAGGTCTTGAAGCAGTCAAGTACATAAGAGAACCAATCATCGCCCTGTATTGAGTTGGATCAACAACTTCAGTACTTTCATGATCGGGGCCTAGATTGTGATTTTCGCAAATGGGTGTGTTGAAAGTAGAGCAATCCTCCATTTTGAATCGAGCCAAAATGTCATACACATACTTTGTTTGATGAATAAACATCCCATCCTCCTTCTGTTCAACTTGTAATCCCAGAAAGTAAGACAGCTCACCCATAGCGCTCATTTCAAACTTGCTCTTCATCACCTTCTCAAACTCTTTACACATGTTTTCATCTGATGACCCAAAGATGATGTCATCCACGTATACCTGTACCAGCAGAAAATCTTCCTTCTTTCTCTTAATGAATAGTGAACTGTCAATCTGACCTCTTTCAAAACCATTCTTGAGCAGATGTGTAGACAGTGTCTCGTACCACGCCCTGGGAGCTTGATGTAACCCATACAAAGCCTTATCAAGTTTGTAAACTCGATCTGGATAGTCTGGATCAACAAACCCATCTGGTTGTGAGACATACACCACTTCTTGGACTTTCCCGTAAAGAAATGCATTCTTCACGTCTAGTTGATAAACTTTAAAGCCCTTGAAAGAAGCAAAAGCCAGAAACAAACGAATTGCCTCCAACCTTGCCCTGAATATTTTGATTAGCAAACGGATTAATGAACTCCTCCCCCTGATTGGGTTTAGAGTCACTATCGCTTGAATCAGGATCAGCGATAACTGGGGAAGTTTCCGGAGCATCTGTCACATCAACATTCGATCTAGGCATAAACTCGCCTTCATCTTCTTCACTAATCACTGTTTGAATCAGCTGAGAATCATCTACATCAGAAAACTCAGGAATATTAAATGATTTAAAGACACTTTCATAATCATATAATATAGTTGGACCACTTGTTGATTGTTGAGGTTTATATGTAGTAATTTCAACATTGTAAACAACCTCAATTTTACCAGTTTTTTAGATTAAAAACCCTTTTATTCGGTGTGCCAGGCACGTAACCCAGAAAGTAGCCTTCGTCAGCCACCTCACCGAATTTTTGTTTATCTTTGTTTCGCACAATGGTGCAGGGTAATCCAAATGGTTCAAAGCCTGTTAAGTTTGGTTTCTCGTTAAACATAAGTTCATGACAAGTTTTGTTAAAATGTTTAACGGTTAAAACTTTGTTTAGGACGTAGCAAGCTGTATTCACAGCTTCTCCCCAGAAAAGAACTGGCAGCTTTAAATCTGAAAGCATCGTCCTAGTGGCTTCAATCAACGTCTTGTTTTTCCTCTCAGCGACTCCATTCTGTTGAGGCGTATAAGGAGCAGAATATTGATGTTCAATTCCCTTTCGAAGACAGTAGAGATCCAGAATCCGATTCTTGAACTTCGTGCCATTATCACTCCTTATCCTCTTGATCCTTGCATCATGGACGTTTTCCAATTTCATAAAAAGATCTATCAACATCTCTGCTGTTTCATCTTTTGTACCTAAAAAGAAAACCCATGAATAACGTGAGTAATCATCAGTGACAACAAGACAGTAGTACTTTCCACCTATGCTCCTCACGTTCACTGGACCGAATAAATCCATGTGAAGTAATTCATAAGGGGCATTAATGGAATTTACTGTTTTAGACTTATGAGGTTTCTTGTGTTGTTTTCCCTTTTGACATGGAAGACATTTATCTTCCACGTGAAACCTCTGCATTTGAACCCCTTTCACTAGCTCATTTTTAATAATGTAATTCATTTTGCGGTAGTGAATATGGGCCATGCGTCGGTGCCACAACATAGATTCAGCTTCAGATGCTTTTGACAGCAAACACGCCACCGCTGCAGTCAGATCCTTGGCACCCATGTCCATGACATAAGTATCATTTTTCCTCGGTGCACGCATTACTATCCAATCGTCCGGAATAACCAAGCCCGGTTTCAACACCAATGCCTCAGACTTTGTAAAGTGGACCAAGTGACCCTTGTCGCAAACTTGTGACACGCTCATCAGATTGTGTTTAAGCTGCTCAACATAGTTCACTTTGTCCAACGTGATCTTCCCATTCGTCACTTTTCCTCGTCCAGTAATCCTACCACCTTTAGCACCAGCAAAATTTACATGTCCACCATCATATTTTTCAAATTCAGAAAACAACCTCACATCCCTCATCATATGCCTAGAGCAGCCACTATCAACATACCATAAGTTGATAATCCTCTTTAGCAGCTCCTGCACACACCAACCAAAAGATTAGTTAGATTGGGGGACCCAAGCCTTAATGGTATTGGGTCGTCCAAATTCACCAACTACTTGAACATCCATCCAGTATCCATTACTCTTAACAGGAGTCTTGGATCTTGGACCTGTTGATGGAAATGGGGTTTGATTTCCATAAGGTATCTGGTCCTGAGGGTCCCTATATGTGTTTGGACTATGTGACCTTTGGAAATTTTGATTTTGATTCCAAAAACCCTGATTGTTATAATTTCTAAAGCCATTGTTATAGAAAGTTCGACCACCATTATTTTGGTATCGATTTTGATATTGACCTTAACTTCCTGATGTAGATTCAGGCTTAAATCTTGGTTGATTTCTTTGAAAACGAGGAACTTGTGGAGTTCTTTTTTCAGCCTTATCTACACCACCTGCAACACCTTGTTGTTGCTTTGGAGCAGATTTCTTTGGAGAGTTTGACTCTCTTTCCTTTTTATCACCACTCTTCTCTGGTGACTTCCCTCTTTGTTTCTCACTAACTTGTGCTTCAATCTTTTTATTAGGACATCAGCTAGCTACATGTCCCTTTGTGTGACATTTGAAGCACGATCTCTTTTTCAAAGACTTCTCAACTGAAGCCTTTGAACTAGATTTTGGTTTTGATGATGATGCCTTAGAAGGATTTGGTTCAGTTTGCTTAGTTTTAGAATTTTCTTTGTTTTTATTTTTAGCAAACTCTACATTTGATTCGTTTTCAATAACAGCTGTTTCATTTTTCATGTCACTTCCTTGAACAAAATTAACCTTTTTAACAAAAGTTGAATGTTTATTCTTAGGATTGGAATTTTTCTATTTCAAAACAGGTTTGCTGTTATTCTCCTTCTTAGCATCATTATTTTCAGACACATCACCTTGACTGGATGTGAAACTACTTGGTGATGTTGACAGAAAGTCTGTGAACTCATCTTCATCAGGTAGGAATGAATAGTCATGAATAAGAGGAGGTGGGACTTCATTAAAGCCCTGGAATCCCACACTAGTCTTGTCATTACTCTTCTTTAACCCACCCATCATGTGTTCATAACAAAAGTAGAATCCCTGAATTGACCTAATTTCTTTTCAAGTTCAACAATTTTGAGTTGTGCATCTGACAACTCTTTGCATTTTTCAGAAATCTCTTTTGTTTTCTCAGCCATCATGTCATGAGCTAAGTCTATGACTTGAAGTTTTTCGTTTAGTTTGCAAGTTAAAGCTTCAATTTCAGCTTCATAGCCTTTTATCTTTTTCAAATACAACGATTCATTTCTTTTTGCAAAAAAAGTTTGATTCTTTTATATTTGACATCTCGTTTACCAGACTTTGGTTTTGTGTTGACAACCTGTCAACCTCACCCTGTAATTCACGACATTTTAAACAAACAGAAGTAGCAGAGTTACTTACCTCTCCTATTGATTTGTCTGAGTTGGCCATAAGAGCAGCAAGTTGAGCTTCCAAGCTTTTGTAGGCAGCATCCTTTTCATCTGCTTCCTTTTCATCATCAGACTTAGCATTTTCCTCTTCAGCATCTGTTGTCTGATCAGCTTTATCCTCTTCAGCTTCATTCACCTTCTCTACTTCAGCATCAGTAACTGGCGCTATCTCTGCCATGAATGCCTGAGTAACATTCTCACCATCTTCCAAATGAACACTCCAATCATATGAACCTTCTCGTGTTGTAGAGATCAAAGCTCTTGAGTTAGAGTTATTTGATGCATTCCTATTGTTTGAACTCTGACTCGAAGTCTCTTGCTTTTGTTTTTGACATTCCCTAGCAAAATGTCCATAACTTTGACAGTTGAAGCACCTCACTTTGGTCTTGTCAAAACCAACACTCTTCCCTACAAACTTCCTACCGGTTCTGTTCATAAATCTCTTCACTCGTCTAGAAATCATAGCCATTTGCCATTGCAAATCCATCTCTTCCAGATCATCAGGGTCAATCTGATCATAATCTTCATCTAAAGTAGCAGGATCAGATATCTTCCCCTGAATGTAGTTCTCATAAGAAACAACGAATGAAGCAAGTAGAGCAAGATGTTCTTCAGCAGACTTCACACTCATAGGCATCGACTTTGCACTACCACTTTGCTTAGAAGCTGATGTTCTCTTGGCTCCTGTTGTTCCTCCTGAAGCAGCTACAAAACATATATCACCATCCTCGTTCACTGTGACCTGCTCATTTTCACACGAAAGAACTGCAGTAGCAGAGTCGCTAGAAGCATCATGAGATGAAGATGTAAGCCCATTGTAAATCCCTGGATCTTGAACCTGATCATATCCAGTGTCTTTCTTCTTCATACTGAGCTTATAAGCTCTTAGCTTTCCAACTACTTCTTCCAGTTCCTTTATCTCATAATCCGCTTCTCCCTTAATCATGAGAGTATAGATATCCCATTTAGCAGGTAGAGCATCAAGTAGCTTGTCATTTTTCTCGATGTCAGAATAGCAATCTACATCTTAATTATCCAATTCTGACATCAGATGGTAGTATCGAGTGATGATGTCCTAAAGTGACTCATTTTTCATATACTTAAATACAGCAAACTGCTTCTTCAGTAGATCAACTTTGTTCTTTTTGACATCCGGATTTCCCTCATATCTCTTCTCTAAAGCATCCCACATTTCCTTTGAAGTAGTGTACCTCTTAAAGGTATGTTTGATGCCATCAGGTAAAGACATCTTTATAGCAGCTAAGGCTCTCTTTTCAGCCTCAAACATCTTTTTGTCAGCATCCTACATGTCAACATATGCAGTCACCCTTTGTCTGCCTTCAAACTCATGAGTTGGGTTCACATACCCATCTTCTATACATATCCACATACGGGTGTCCTGGTAGGATTGAAACCTATCCTTCTATGTCAAATAGTTCTCCACCTTCATCATCTTAGGTGGTTTGTTGGTTGTGCCAACCTCGTGTTCCATCCTCAAGAGTTCGTTCAATTTAGACATGTTTGACATTTTAACTTAAGCAGACTGGTAAAACCGTACAAATTTTGTCCGAAGCCTGTTTTTACCAAATTATACCGTTAGATTCGTCTCGAGATTACGATTCCAATGATATATAATGTCGAAAACCTTTTTTTTTGTCCTAAAAATCCAAGGATTCCAACGGTGCAAACGGTTTCCTGAGATGAGTTACGGATAGTTTTCTAAACACGAAATAGTGAAATTTTTCTTACGCAAGCCAAGAAAAATTCCACCCCGTCCGAAATGGTCCGAAATTGTTCGAAATGGCCCTAAATCCGAAACGAGCACTTTCTGGTCCGAAATAGGTTCTTCTGATCCGAAATGAGACTCTCTAATCCGTAATGAAACAGTCTGATCCGAAATCAACACTTTATGATCCGAAATACAAGTCTGAAGATCCGAAATGCAAATCAATCTGGTCTGAAATGCAAGTTTTTGATCCGAAATGCAGTATTCTTATCCGAAATGGATCCGAAATGCAGTATTTCTTATCCGAAATCGTCCGAAATGCTTGCTGTTTTATCCGAAATCCTTGCAGCAATCCGAAATCAGTAGCAGAACACGAACACAGCCTCCAAAAACGTCCAAAAACGCCGATTTTCTGCAGAAAACGATTCTGAACCAAGCCAATCAAGAGCCTAACGCTCTGATACCAATTGTAGGTCCCTTAACCCGTGCGGATCGTAACAGAATCGTCGATCTAACCTAGAGTGCGGAATCCCCTAGATCAGATTTCACAGAAAACGTGTAGAAACAGAAATCACTATAAACCCGATCTTTATTGATTATCTTCAAACGATTACAATCAATCAAGATCTCTAATTCGTCCAAGCCTTTGCTATTACGAATTCTCTCCAAGTGATTAGCTAACTAGATGATTAACCTAAACCCTAATGCTAAGCTTTGTTTATATAGGACAAAGCTTTGCATATGGGCTAGGTCATGGGCAAGGCCCATTTTGCAAACCATCCCCCATATGTGGGTTTAGTTTGGCCCAATCACTCTTAATTAACTATTACAAAGCTAAACTAGCTAACTGTTTATCGTTTTACTAATTACAAGATATCCAAAGACCAAATCTAAGCTGTTGTCACAAATATGCACCAACAACAATCTCAGATGACCTGCTAGGTCGTATTCTGGAATCTGACTCTACTGCTCGTGCGGCTTGGCTCAAGTTCGAGAAGATATTCCTCAGTAATAAGAAGGCACGGGCGGCTGCCCTTGAATCAAAATTCTGCAATCTCACTCTTGCAGCCTGCTCCTCTCTTGATGATTATTGTCAACGTCTCAAGGAACTAGCGAATCAATTAGGGGACGTTGACCACACTGTAACCGAGTCACGACTCGTCTTACAATTAGTGCGTGGTTTACCAGCTGAGTATGACACTATTGCCTCTCTCATCAATCAGCAAGATGCCGATTGGGATCTGGGACGTAGTATGTTACATGACGAAGTGATTCATCTTGAAGCTCGTCAAAACACATCCTCTTCGGTACTAGTGGCTCCTGCTGCCCCGACACAACAAACGACTCCTAACCCTAACCAAAACCCGAATCAAACTTCTTCCAGGGGTCGCGGACGTGGTCGAAGTCAAGGCTATCGTGGTCACGCGGTGGTCGAGGTCGCGGGGGTGGGCGCAACCAACAGCAAGCGAATTGGGCCTTCCAAAACTCAGGCCAAAACCCGGGTTATCCCCAGTGGGCCTGGTGGAATACTCCACCTTGTCCCTATCCTACTCAGTCCTCATGGAGGCCTAACAACAACAATCAGTCGCAGCCCAATGCAGCTCAATTCGCACCTTCTGCAACCCAGTTTCAGCAGCCCACTGACCAAGCCCAGCAGGCCCATTACGCTGGTTACCACCTACGCCCCAGCACATGCAACCGCAGACCAACGGATATGACGCTCTAAACCCGTCTAATATTCAAGCAGCTTTTGCTACAATGCAATTACAGCAACCTAAACCATTCTGGAACATGGATACGGGAGCAGAATATCATGTCTCCCCTGACCAAGGTATGATTCGACATCCATCTTCATTACCTGTTTACAGTAAACTTTTGGTTGGCAATGGTGAATGTTTACCAATAAAAGGACCAGGAACCGGCTACCACACCGTTAATGACCGTACCTATATTCTACCTAACATACTTTATAGCCCAAAATTCATTAAAAACCTTATTTCTGTTAGAAGATTTACTCGCGATAATAACCTGTCTATCGAATTTGACCCTTTTGGTTTTTCTTTGAAGGACCTCAAAACTGGACAAATTCTTTCGCGCCACAATAGCACCGGGGACCTTTATCCGCTCACCGCTCCGCAACTTCCGCCTCAAGCATGCTCTATCACATCCACTACACTACCCTGGCATGATCGTTTTGGCCATCCCGGGGCTCAAGTTTTAGACATTCTTAGTCGTAATTTTAATTTTCCTTGTAATCAAAACAAGTCTAGTTTTTGTCATTCATGTCAATTATCGAATAGTAAACGTCTGCCTTTTTATGCCTCTAATTCATTCACGTTTTCACCATTTGATATTATCTATTGTGAGTTGTGGACTTCTCATGTACCGAGTAAAACAGGATATAAATATTATATGGTCCTAATTGCTAATTTTTCACACTTTGTTTGGGTTTATCCCCTTAAATTCAAATCTGAAACATTTCCTACTTTTGTGAAATTTCATCGACTAATCGCTACACAGTTTAACAGAAATATTAAAAACTTCCAATGCGATTTGGGAGGTGAGTTTGATAACCTTGCATTTAAAAATTTCGCCACTCAAAATGGCTTGGTATTCAGGTTTTCATGTCCTCAAACCTCTTCCCAAAACGGCCGAGTCGAACGAATGATTCGTCGCCTTAACGACATCATTCGATCACTGCTAATACATGCCACTCTCCTACCAATATTCTGGGTAGAGGCTCTTCACACAGCAATGTATCTTCATAACATTTTACCTACAAAACGGCTGAATTATTTCACGCCTACTATTATTTCACGCCTACTTTTGCCCTTTACCTGCGACACCCTACTTACGATCACTTACGAGTGTTCGGGTGTGCTTGCTATCCCAATACATCAGCCACCCAACCCCATAAACTTCACACTCGTTCTGTACGATGCATTTTTCTTGGATACCCTCCTGATTTTCGTGGTTACCGGTGCTTTGATCCCACTACCGGTAAAGTCCACATCTCCCGACACGTCACTTTTGACGAACGAACCTTCCCCTACACAATACCTTCTCCTGTTAGTCAATACCAATTCCTTGATGATCCAATCCCCGATGCTTTTACCTTTCAGCATTCACCATCACCTGACCCTCCACAAGCCAAAACACTACCTCCACATCCTAGCATAATCCCCTACCCGCTGACCTATAGTCGTCGAACCCGCCCAACTCATTTACCCCAATCAGCAGCCCAAACTACTACCTATCAGCCTAACCGTATTAACTCAACCCAACCTATTAATAACCAGCCTAACCCACCACCCTCATCCTCTCAACCCAACCCAACCCAACCCGCCACAACCCGCACAACCTGACCCAACTCCACCTAATACTCACCCCATGACCACTAGATCTAAATCTGGTTCCACTAAACCACACACCCAACACACCCTATTCTCTTTACCCATATCCCCGATCCCTAATTCCTATGCCAAAGCCTTTGCTGATCCGAATTGGTTACACCCAATGCAAACCGAATTTACTGCTTTACAGGATAATGATACATGGGAGTTGGTTCCCCGCCCGGTTGACAGGCCGGTTATTAGATGCATGTGGTTGTTTCGCCACAAGTTTAAGTCGGATGGGTCATTGGAAAGGTATAAAGCCCGTCTTGTTGTTAATGGGAATACTCAAACAGTGGGGGTCGATTGTGAGGACACGTTCAGTCCTGTTGTTAAGCCAGCTACTATCTGAACCGTGCTTTCTTTGGTTGTTTCATGGTCTTGGCCTATACATCAGCTCGACGTCAAAAATGCTTTCCTACATGGTACATTGAATGAAGTTGTTTTTATGCATCAGCCCCCTGTTTTCGTAGATAAACGAAACCCACATCTTGTTTGTCGCCTAAAGAAATCATTATATGGCCTCAAACAAGCACCCCGTGCATGGTACACCCGTTTTGCAAACTATATACTTTCACATGGATTCCGGAGTAGTGCCTGTGACCACTCTCTATTTATTTACAGGAAAGGAAATGAGACTGCCTATTTATTGTTGTACGTTGATGACATTGTTCTTACAACATCTTCCACTACACTATTGCATGAGATTATCCGTACTCTCTCACGGGAATTTGCTATGACCGATTTGGGTGTTTTACATCATTTTTTGGGTATCAAGGTCACTCGTCAGTCACATGGCTTATTTTTGTCTCAGGAACAGTATACTAAGGATATTATTGCACGTGCCTCCATGTCTAATTGCAAACCGTGTACCACCCCAGTGGATCTCTCAGCTAAACTTAGTGCCGATGATGGGGCTCCCTTTCATGATCCTACTTTGTATCGTAGCTTGGCCGGGGCATTGCAGTATCTCACTTTCACCCGACCAAATATTTAGTATGCCGTACAACAAATCTGCTTATTCATGCATGATCCACGTGATACACACTTTAATTTCATGAAGCGGATTATCAGGTATTTACAAGGTACATTGGAGTATGGCATGCGCATTATTCAGTCTGGTACCACTTCACTGGTTGCTTATTCTGATGCTGACTGGGGTGGGTGTCCGGATTCTTGTCGATCTACCAGCGGCTATTGTGTGTTTCTTGGCGATAATTTGATATCGTGGTCCTCTAAACGTCAGCCAACTGTGTCTCGCTCTAGCGCCGAAGCAGAGTATCGTGGTGTTGCTAATGCTGTGGCAGAGGCTACCTGGCTTCGAAACTTATTACTCGAGTTGCATACGCCGTTACGACGGGCATCTATTGTATATTGTGACAATGTCTCTGCTGTCTATCTTTCGGGCAATCCAGTTCAGCATCAACGTACCAAGCATATTGAAATTGATATTCATTTTGTTCGGGAGAAAGTTCGTATCGGCCATGTTCGTGTTCTACATGTCCCTTCCTCATTGCAATATGCGGACATTTTTACCAAAGGGATTTCAAGACAATTGTTCTAGTCCTTTCGCTCCAGTTTGAACGTTTGTCCTCCTCCCGTTCAAACTGCGGGGGTGTCTTAACCGATAGATATACATAGAATAGGATTATTATTTATTTGTATTATTATGTATATCTAGTCCTATTATTATGTATATCTACTCCAAAAATATCGATAGGGCTCGTTGTATTTCTCCCTATTTAAAGGGTATCTCTGATGAATAGAAATCACGATCAATTTCATACCATAAACACTTTTATCTACATGATCTAAAAAAAGATCCAAAATACTAAACTATAATAAAGACTCCTCTAGCCAATGATCTCTAGATCAAGTGGTGGAAGGCGTGCATTTCTCTTGAGGAATGCAAGTTCAACTCGCACATGGTGCAAAGTGAGGCACCGGCGGGCAAAGATAGGAGACCCAGGGAAACCTGAGTTCGATCCTTGAGTCAAATAAGTTTTACCGGTAATTTCACCGTTGTGCCTACGGGTGGGTGGGTTACTGGGTTTCTCCAAAATTGATGGTGGACTCGGGTTATTTTTGGAGTACTCCGTTTGGTCCAGTGAATACCCCGATAGTGCTCGAGATTGATTCTCTTAGCTGTTAAAAAAAAATCCTCTAAAAGGAAATACCTATGGGCTATGTGTCTTAAAGCTGACCGAGAAAAAAAAAAGAGACCAAGTAAAACATTATAAAAAACAATACAAAAAAGTAAGCTTTTATATCTCAATAATCTATAAAAAAGTCACATAACTTTGGTCAAGAAACAATATAACAATGACCTTTACTTATGGCACAATTCACATGGCTTAATCATTTGATATACATTTTCTCACGTCATTTTCATGTGGGAACTAGCGGTTTTTCACCGCGCTACGTGGCGGGAATTCAGTTGGTTTCAGTTTTGTTTGTTTCCGTAACGACACTCGCTATAACAACTTAAATAAAGCCTTGATACGTCCAAACGGACATTGACACGTGTTTTATATCCATTGAAAACCATAAAAAGAATGCCGATTCGATGCTACCAATATCGGTACCAATTGTTCGATTGAAATCGGTTCGGTTCGTCACGTATCAATGTTCATGTAGTTAACAATACAAAAAATACTTTTTTTAATATTGTTATCGGCACACGTATACTTTTAAGATATAAAAATTAATTACTATTCCTTGTTGGTTTCTATTCGATTTGGTACAATAATTGCACGGGGTCAATGTTCAACAAAAGAAAAATTATCGTTGTGTTGGAAAAAAAATTTAACATAATTATGGGGTTAGATTTATATATTATTATAAAATTAACGTGCGCAAATTATTCCAAAAATCAAATTAATTAATGAGTAATATATATTATTATTAAAAGTTAATGTACACAAATTAATAAGTAATATATTATTAATAAGTTTAACAGAATACTTAAATTGTTCATCGTAAATTCAAATTCATATAGATAAATAACTAAAAAATACTTTTATATAAATAAATAATTAAAAAAAATACTTTAAAAAAACAAATTAAAAAGAACATTTTAAATGTTAGATAATATTGTACCTTGTTGTATGTATTTAATTGTATAAGGTACTTAGGTGTAAAATAGGTGTCTATATATTGTATGCTCTTCTTTCTTTGTAATCATCGAATCTTATATTCAATCATGGTATCAGCCATTAACTAGAGGTTGTTAAGTTTCCCTTCCCCTTTTTCTTTCTCTCTTCTTCCCCATCCGTTCATCTCCTTCTGCCCTTCCTTTTCCCCTCTTTCTTCTTCCTGTTCTGTCTCAACCAATTGCCATTCTTCATGGCTTCCTCTTCCACAAATTTATCCCCTATGAATGGTTTTGCTCCAATGATAACCATCAAACTCAACCCGTCAAACTACATCTACTGGCACAAACAAATGCTGCCGTTATTAGCAATCCAGCAACTCCTCTCCCACGTTGATGGGAGCCAGTCGGCACCCCCTATGCTGATTACTTCGAATGAAAAAGAAGTCTCTAATCCTGAATATTCGTCGTGGATTCTGGCCGAACAGCAGGCAATCATTTTGCTCAATGCATCTTTAACAGAGGAGGCCCTCTCTGTTACCGTTGGTATGAATTCAGCCCGTGAAATTTGGTTGGCATTAGAAAATGCATTCTGCAATTCGTCTATTGAAAGGGTGCAAAACCTTCGTGATAATCTTCGCCTCATTCAAAAGGGTGAAAAATCCGTTTCGGATTATGGAAGGTCGTTTAAGGCAATCTGTGATCAATTGAGTGCCATCGGACATCCGGTTGATCCGATGGATCAATTACATTGGTTTTTGTGTGGCCTTGGTGTGGCGTTTGAAGGATTTTCTACACATATTCGCTCGGTCAGGCCTATTCCTACTCTTTCAGATCTATTGAACCGAGCCGAGAGCCATGAACACTTTGTCAAGGCGCTGCACGGACCATCATCTCCAACCGTTGCCTTTTCAGCCCAAACCCAGCAGCCAAGAAACAACCCCAATAGATCCTTGAACCATCGGCCCAACAGGCCCACTAACAATTATTCTCGTGGTTCATCAGGACAGAATGCTACTCGTGGGTATCAAAAGTTTTCTGGTCAACGATCTAAACGTCCACCAACCTGTCAACTTTGTAGAAATCAAGGCCACTATGCTACTCAATGTCATCAGTTAGCAACATTTGCTTCAACTGCCAATCCATCCGAAGCTCAATTGGCACAAGCCTTCCATGCCCAATGTCAAATCAATTCTACCGTTCCTGATTGGACTTCTGATACAGGTGCTTCTGATCATATGGTTCCTACTAATTCTACTCTTCCTTTGTCCTTTCCTACTCAGGGTAATCAAAGGGTGTTTTTTTGGAAACGGCCAATCTTTACCAATCACACATGTTGGTAATACCAAATTATTTGGCAAACTTGACCTTAAAAATGTTTTGGTCGTTCCTAATCTCACGAAAAATCTTCTCTCAATAAGCAAATTAACTGAGGATAATTTTGTTGATGTTGTATTTTCTTACCCTCATTTTTTCATTCAGGATCGACTCACCAAGCAAATAATAGCCCAAGGGAGACGTGAAGACGGTCTTTATGTTCTTCACAACACCCATCAAGCCTTGGTTTCACAATCTACATGTCCAAAGGCCTCTTTTGAGTTATGGCATTCTCGTTTAGGGCATGTTAATTTTGACATTATTACTATGCTAAAAAATAATGGTCTATTATCTTTTACTTCTGTTTTGCCAAAACCGGGTGTTTGTAGCCCGTGTGAACTTGCTAAATCCAAAAGGCTTCCATTTTCAGTTAATAATAAACGGGCTTCTTTCCCACTTGAGTTGATTCATTGTGACTTATGGGGGCCTTCCCCGGTTAAATCGGTTGGTAATTTTTTATACTATGTGGCCTTTGTTGATGATTTCTCCCGTTTCACTTGGTTATATCCATTAAGGGCTAAATCTGAGTTTTTCGATGCTTTATCTATATTTTTACCTTTTGTTCAGACCCAATTTGCAACCAAAATTAAAACATTTCAAAGCGATGGGGGTACGGAGTTCACAAACCACAAGGTACGTCGCTTATTTGAACAAAATGGTACTTTGCATCGTATGTCATGTCCATACACCCCTCAACAAAATGCTAGGGTTGAACGCAAGCATCGACATATTGTTGAAACAGGTTTAGCCATGCTTTTCCATGCAAAGGTATCCTCGAGATATTGGGTTGACGCCTTTTCTTCGGCGGTGTTTATAATAAATCGTTTACCTACAAATATACTTGATGGCAAATCACCATTTGAAATACTCTATAACCAAACTCCTAATTATAGTATGTTTCGTGCTTTTGGTTGTCGAGTTTTTCCATATTTACGTGATTATGCCAAAAATAAACTTGCCCCGAGAAGTATTCCATGTATCTTCATTGGATACTGCTTTAAACATAAGGGGTATCGTTGCCTTGACACGAGCACTTCACGAATATATGTGACTCGTCATGCGCGCTTTGATGAAATGCACTTTCCACTTGCAAATAATTCTTTGCCTACCCCTATACAAAATCTTGATATATCATCCTTTTTGGACACATCTACTACCTCTGGTACACCTAAACCATCACAAACTATGTCATTCCCTAGTACTCAAAATTCATCATCAAATACCCAAGTGCAGTCTCCCATACACATCTCTTTTATTCCAATTCAACCTCAATTTGTTCCTTATCATGGGACTCCCTCTGAAACCCCCACAACCTCCCCGCTAGAAACACCTACAATTTCCCCACTCGAACCACCACTGATCACACCCATTTCCACTACTCAAACCACTCCAAACGACTCTCCGTCAACCCCTCCACCTGCTTCCACATCAGCCCCGCATCCCACTTCACCCAACTTTGAAACAACATTATCTCCAAATCACTCAACCTGCCCCGATACTCAAAGTTCCATCACCTCCTCTACACCGCCCCCTCCTCCTCCTCTGCCCTCTCATCCTATGATAACTCGTGCGAAGTCCGGGATTTTTAAACCCCGACATCGGGCTGATCTTACTCATACTGAAAATATTCCTCTCCATCGTGCTCTTTTTTCATCAACAGATCCGAAAACTTTTCACCAAGCTGCAAAACAAGAAACATGGTTAAAAGCTATGCAACTTGAATTCGATGCTCTTCATCGAAATAAGACCTGGTCTCTTGTTCCTAGACCTCCCAATGCTAATGTTGTTGGTTCAAAGTGGCTCTTTCGAACAAAATTTCACTCGGACGGGTCTATTGAGCGTCACAAAGCTCGTCTTGTGGCTCAGGGTTTTACTCAGGTACCTGGTCATGATTACTCACATACTTTCAGCCCAGTTGTTAAGGCTGCAACTGTTCGCACTGTTCTCGCTCTTGCAGTTATTAACAAGTGGAATCTTCATCAGTTAGACGTTAACAATGCGTTCTTACACGGACATCTTAATGAAAATGTGTACATGGAACAACCAAAGGGTTTTATTGATCATAAATTTCCCTCTTATGTCTGCAAATTAAACAAAGCCATCTATGGTCTAAAGCAGGCTCCCAGGGCATGGTTTCACCGTTTGAGTGTGTTTCTAACCAACTATGGATTCGTGTGTAGTAGGGCCGACCCGTCTCTCTTTATTTTTCATCAAAATTCATGTCTCATGTATCTTCTTGTTTATGTTGATGATCTTATTCTCACTGGCAATCAACCTCAAACCCTCAAATCATTCACTTCGTGTCTAAATAATGAATTCGCTATTAAAGATCTTGGGGAACTTAACTACTTTCTAGGACTGGAGGTTACCAACACTCAAAATGGTTTGTTTTTAAATCAATCTAAATACACTCTTGATATTCTCAACCGTGCTAAGATGTTGGAAGCAAAACCTGCTCCAACACCTTTAAGCACAAATGTTTCTTTTGTTTCTACAGGTGACTTGTTTCCAGATGCCACTCACTACCGTTCTATTGTTGGTGGTCTCCAATATTTGACGATCACAAGACCTGACATATCATATGCTGTCAATCAAGTTAGTCAGTTTTTACATGCTCCGACGGTTGCTCACTATCAGGAAGTTAAAAGAATTTTGCGTTATCTGAAGGGTACAATTGCATATGGCCTTCACTACTCTCGTCCCACTCGTACATCCTTGCTGGGATATTCTGATGCTGATTGGGCTCGTTGCCTGGAAACTCGGCGTTCCACATATGGTTACTCTATCTTTTTAGGCGGAAACCTTATTTCCTGGAGTGCTAAAAAGCAACCAACTGTTGCTAGATCAAGCTGTGAATCTGAATATCGAGCTATGGCGAACACTGCTGCGGAAATTGTATGGTTAACTCATCTTCTTCAGGAACTTCATGCTTTACCTCCGGATAGACCCACTATACTTTGTGATAATCAAAGTGCCATCTTCCTCACACAAAATCCTGTATCTCACAAACGTGCGAAACATATTGACCTTGATTATCATTTCTTGCGTGAACTTGTGGTTGCGGGTAAATTAGCTACAAAATTTATTCCGACCAAGCTTCAGGTGGCTGACATTTTTACGAAAAGTCTTCCTAGCCCTCTTTTCAAGAAGTTTCGTGACATGCTTCATATTGGTCCTCCACCGTTTCGCTTGCAGGGGGATGTTAGATAATATTGTACCTTGTTGTATGTATTTAATTGTATAAGGTACTTAGGTGTAAAATAGGTGTCTATATATTGTATGCTCTTCTTTCTTTGTAATCATCGAATCTTATATTCAATCATTAAAAATCATATCACTTATAGATAATGGCCAATGGGGCTTGAGTGGAGAAGATGTAGTTTGACCACCAAAAGTCAATCAAGGTTGCTTCTAACCTTCTATCGGATCAAATCAGCTCTACTATTCACTATTTTAACAAATAATAATCAAACCAAAGTTCCATTTTTTGCTTCTAAGCAACCAAAACATGGTTGCTGTATTCAACAAAGAACTCTTAAGCTGGTACCTAATCACCCTCAAACTCAAAGAAACAGTAGATGCCGGAATCCCAACCTCTAGCCGTTCGATCCAGTCCCCGACCCAACAGCCATCGGATGCACTGCATATCGAGATCAACGGTGAGCCCGAGAGCCAGAAACACGGGCCCAAATCACCGGAATCCGATTGGATGATCGCGGTCCGAGAAAAGCTAGAGCTTGCCAAAAAGGATGATGTGGCTGGAACATGGGGAAAACTATGCATATACAAAGTCCCTCAGTATCTAAAAGATGGTGAAGACAAAGCATACATCCCAAACATCGTCTCATTAGGTCCATACCATCACGGCAAGAAACGTTTACGTAACATGGACCGACATAAATGGCGCGCGTTTTACCAGATTCTTAAACGATGCGATCAGGGCCCGAAACTGTTTCTGGATTCGATAAGAGAAGTTGAAGAACGCGCACGCGAATGCTACGAAGGACAGGTTACTATTAGCAGTAACGAGTTTGTCGAAATGATGGTTCTCGACGGATGTTTTGTTCTCGAGCTTTTTCGTGGGGCGGCTGAGGGGTTTATGAAGCTCGGTTATTCTCGAAGTGATCCGGTTTTCGCTATGCGGGGGTCTATGCATTCGATTCAACGGGATATGATAATGCTAGAGAATCAGATACCTCTGTTTATTCTTGATAGGTTACTCGGGTTGCAATTCGGTCAACCCGACCAGAAAGGGTTGGTGGCGAAGCTGGCGTTACAGTTTTTCGATCCGTTGATGCCAACGGATGAACCTTTGAGTAAAAGTGATCGGAACAAAATGGAATCGTCACTCGGGTATGCAAGCCCGTTTGACCCGTTATCCGACCAAACCTATCTTCATTGTCTCCATGTGTTTAGACAGAGTTTGTTGCGGAGAGGCCCGCAAATGGAACCGCGAAGATGGATCAAAAGATGGTCGCATAGTAGCCGTGTCGCCGACAAACGTAGGACGCAACTTATTCATTGTGTAACCGAGCTTAAAGAAGCCGGGATCAAGTTTAAGAAACGAAAAACCGACCGTTTTTGGGACATTAAGTTCAAAAACGGGGTTTTAAAGATCCCGCGGCTATTAATCCACGACGGGACCAAATCGCTTTTTCTTAACCTTATTGCGTTCGAGCAGTCACATTTAGATTGCGGGAATGAAATAACCTCGTACGTGATCTTCATGGACAACTTGATAAACTCGCAGGAGGATGTTGGCTACCTACATTATTGCGGGATTTTTGAGCACTGGCTAGGGAGCGATGCTGAAGTGGCGGATCTGTTTAATCGGTTGTGTCAAGAAGTTGTTTTCGACATCAACGATAGTTATCTTTCGGAGTTGTCCGAAAAGGTTAACCGATTTTATAACCATCGGTGGAATGCGTGGAGAGCGAGTTTGATGCATAACTATTTTAGTAACCCGTGGGCGATTATATCGTTTATTGCGGCCGGGATTCTGTTGATACTAACAACTGCGCAGACGTTTTATGGTGTTTATGGGTATTACAAGCCACCTTCTTGATGTTGGATTGCATATAGTTTGATGGTTTTTGTTTGTCACATAATTGGGTATGATCTTCATGGGTTTGCTAATAGTTTGATGGTTTTTTTTTGTTTAATATTGTTTTTTTGGGGGATGAAAATATAAATGTTTGAAATATTTATAGAATTATGTGCTTAAGATGAAATTCTTGCATAAAAAAATATTTGTAAAAATGGTTTGGTAAGTGTTGGAAACTAGAAAATATCTTGCCTCCAAAACTTCAATCTTCCTAAAAACTAAACCGAATTGTAATGCAAGGATTGAATGCGTTCCTCATCGTTATCGAACCATAGTAAATGCCAACTTACAATAGTGACAAGATAGACTAGCAAGCCCACAATTGATTATTGCAAAATGAACGGGACCAGCGGGTTGGTAACAGGTCAGAATGAGAATAAGGACTTTAAATATCATGTGGGAATGTGGGATTGACCCACCAACATTATTTTGTTCCTTTTACAGTTTACTTGAATTTAATAAGAACTAATGTATTAGGTATGATTAGATAACTATATTATTTAGAAGTTAATCCAACTTTTTGCATTGAACTTTTTTTTAAACATTATTATTCACGCCTCGTGCTTTTTTAAACCAAGGACTAAAATGTCACACATCAGAAACCCAAACAACAAACCAATTGTTCATTTACACATATGTTCCTATCAATTCAGACACTTAAATATGTTCTCATCGGTCAAATCGATCAAAATAGTGTCATTCATAATGTTTACTGTGTGAAAAATAATTAACCAAAAACAAAACCGTATCCGTAAAAAAAATCTGAATTGTGAACTAGTTTTCGGTTCGGTCCATAACCATATCCGAATTGTGAATTCACATTCAAATAACCAAACTCAATCAAATAATAACCAGTTTAATCATATAACCGTACCAAACCAAATGAACCACTAATAACTAGTTTAGTCACATAAACCGAACCGATTTATTCGTAATTGGAAAAAAAAATTGTCACTAACCAATAACCAAACCGATCCAAATTCACAAGTGTCTAACCGAACCGAATTCAATCCAATAAACTAAATAATAACCGGTGAATAAACTGAATAACCGGTTCAATTGGTTTATTCCATTGAGTTTGGTCCGGCTGGACACTTTTATCGGTAGGTGACAAAAAAAAATCCAAATCCAAACAAATTGATATTTGATCCGATAAACACCCATGAGCTAACTTAACCAATTGTATCTATGTTGGGAATTCCTAGTCTATCTTGTAATGCTTCGCATATTTGTAGTTTCCTTATTTAGAAAGTGTAATTCGTATTTTTTTTTTTTTTTTGGAAACTTGTAATTGTATTTTAACTCACATTTCTTTTCCGATATTGTAATCCGAGGCTTAGATCATAATGAAATCCTATTTTCATATTTATACGTGTTACAATATTTGCAATATACGTTACAATCTTGAATGCACTTATACGCACAACCGATACACAAAATACTAGTATTTATAATGTATACTCGTATTATACTCATACAATACGTGATAATATATTTTCTTTTAAAATGTTTGAAATGGACTAAAACACGAGAAACTAACACAAACTAACCCAACCAACCACATTCGGGCCGAAGGCACACACAGGCAGCCCAAAAAGCCACCTGTGTGGCCTTCGTGCCACTTAAAATGGGCTTTCGCCCCCTCCACTCCTTTGTGCCACTTAGTGGGCTTGGGCCCCCTTCACACACGAAACCCACACACACATACACGAAGGCATAAGCCTTCGTGGCCCCTTCCTCCTTCTCGCGAAACACACCCACTCACACACGAAGGCCATGCCTTCGTGGCCTTAGTGCTACACAAAGGCAGCCTTCGTGTAAATAAGGTAACTTTCGCTTGAACTTGTCTGCGTACAGACTTTTAGCGCAGATTATCACAGAAGCTTCTAAAAGCTTCTGTTTTCACTTTATTTCAACTTCCAACAAACTCATTAAATGACAAAACCCTAATATTAGCTTATAAATAGGAGCCTTCTTCCACTCCTAAATCCTTTCCACCCACCTAAATCTCTCTCAAATTCTCACATTCTCTCAAGTTCTTCAAAGCAAAGCAGTGAACTTTCAAGTGTTCACAGTGAGTTTTTTTCTCACTAATCCTTCTCTTTTCTTCTTCTTTTCTTGTCTAACTTCTTGGATAACCTCTAGGAAGGTTTTCATAAGTTTGCTATGGCAAACTAAGGTGTAACCTCATCACATTGTGGTTCAAAGAAGTTATAAACTTTTTGTTATGAATTTATATTCTTATTTCTTGGTTGTTTTGATTAATACTTGGTGTAATCTTATACCCACCAAGCTCCCAACTAAGCTCATAGTTGTGGGTTTGTGTTGTGACTGATTTCCACCAAGAACACAAGCTTAAACCTTCCTTAGATTCTGCTCATACATGTTCTAAGTGATTGAAAACCATCTAAGCTTCAACGTTCCATGTTGAAAGACTTGTGCATGAGTTATGTGTGAACCATGGAAGCTTTGGCTCTCCAAACTTGTTCCACAATCTCACTTGTTCTCACTTTCATACCCTAAGTCACAAAGCAACGTCCACAAAAGGGACAAGGCTATGACACGTCCCCGAATCAAGTAGCTTCCAAGAATCAAAGTAACACATAGGCACATAATCACATAGTCCACGTAAGCACGTAAGCACAGAAGCACATAAGCACGTAGTCCATGTAAGCATGTATTTTGCACGTATTCACCTTCCTATTTTGCACGTATTCGCCTACATATTTTTCACGTATTCACTTATCTTTCAAAGCTGCGTAAGGCGATCGAGAGTTGCGAGGGCGAGTGGCGATAGCGAGTAGCGTAAGCGAGTAACATAGTGTGCTGCGATTTGTTAGCGTTTTGAGATATAAACAGCTGTGCGTGTTGTGCGCGTTTTAATAAAGCGATGAGCGGAAAGCGAACAAAGTCTCCAAAAATCGAAACACATAAATATCAAACACATAAATCACATAATGTCGATAAAATCAGTGATTGCGGGCTTAGAATCGAAATTTAGAGTGCCCTGGGTGTTAGGCATTGACTACCCAAAGTGATTCGACAGCTCAAAATCGATTTCGGGTACACGCTTTGGCTTTCTAGACTGTGCTCTCGCCTCAATCCGGGCGAACGGCACGCATCCTTTCAGCTATCACCTAACTCAAGTCATTGGAATCCATCGAGACTTTGGTGAGAGTTTTGTAAAACCAAAATATTGAGCGGATTAAGTCATTGAGATGCGGGTTTCACCCCTAACTTAACGGCTTATTCCTGTTTGTGTGACAAAATCACGAGATGGGCAAGGAGAATTTCGTCGAGGTATGGATTTCACACCTGACTCAACGCAAATTGTCGTGTTTAATAGTAAAAATGTGTGTCGAGTGAGTGATTCTATCGAGAGTTCTTGGTTTTCACACCTAATCTCGATAAAATCGCTCTTTTGTGTTATGCGAGGGTTTTCGAAAATCGTGTGTGTCGTCAGCCTTAGGAAAGGCTGAGTAGTTGCATGAAGCGGTAGTATGAAAGGTTCACGCAAAGTTGTGAGTTTAGCGAGTACAAACGAAAGTATAAAGAGTAAGCCCGTGCAAAACCCCTACTGGGTTCGCATAAGGCGGTCTATTGGTGCTTAGACTATAGACTATGTCAATTCTAAGACATCGACCCGGACTAGGTCGTGTCTTGCCTAATTCCCTATAGTTATGGCTCTGATACCAATCTGTCACACCCCAACCAATGGCGGAATCATCGGGGCGCGGCACTGAGCGAAACAGATTGTCCAAGAGAATCCATAACACTATTAGTGACAATATAATTAACGTTCATGTCCCATACCATAAACTTATAAAGCATAAATAGTTATTACAGACATTGTTCTCAAAGACAAATAATTGTTCCGACAACTCAGATTTTTTTATTGAATGACTTTTCTAGACCACCTACTTCGTTCATCAAACAAGCACAGCATATCATCCTAAACACTTGTCACATATGTTAAAATAAAGTCAATACACATAGTGTAAAGGTGAGCATACAAGTTTAATAGCATATAGTATAGCGAAAGCGATTTACGCATAACCAGCATGTAACACATAGAAATGTGAAGCAAGTAAGCTATCGATAATGAAGTATGCAACCGACATGACTGCGAGTTGTAGAATGCGCAACACATTATCACCACTATGACCATGTGAAGTAAAACCCTTAACAACCCCTGTCCACGACAGGTGCTGAGTCTAAACTATAGTACTATCGTTGCTAAGGTGTCAGGCAAACAAACATTGTGTCAACATAACATACAAGCGTTCATCGAGTCATGTATAACATGCGAGAGCGGTTAGCGTTAAAAGTATTTGCGTTGTGTGTTCGATGTGATTTGATATAAGTAACGTATGTAACACCCAAAAGTGCGTAAAGCAAATAGGGTTCGAGTATACTCACTGAGCGTGTTTAGTAAATAAACACTTCCTTGGATTGAAGGGAGCGCTTGAGAGGTTAGCCTGATCAGAGAACGATAGGGTTTTGTCGAGTGTGAGTGATATGATGATAAACCGATCGGATGACCATCCGGACGGATGACCATTCGGTCTGAGGGTCGTTCGATGGAATGAGTGTATTTGTGAAATGTTTTGAACTTTGAAGTTTTCGTTGTAGCATTTTGAAAAGTGGAAAATATTTCTACATGTCAAGTCATCCGGTCGGATGGTCATTCGGACGGATGGTCGTTCGATCGGATGGTGATTCGAGTGAAAGCTGATATTCTTTGAAGTTTTGAAAATTGTTTAAGTATTAAACTTCACCAATCACCTGGTCGAATAGTCGTTCGATCGGATGGTCGTTCGATCGGATGGCTATTCGATCGAGCAACTGTTTCGTTTGAAAGACTTTGTGAATTCAGTTAAGTTAAAAGTTTTGCGGTTTAACCGAGACGGCATGACGACGTGTCAAACAACGGAAACCGCACCAAGTCCAACTCAGTCGATCGGATGGGAATCCCCCAGTTCGATCAGACTCAACTGTTCGAGATGAAACTTCATGTTCAACCCGTGAATCGGTCATCTCTTCGGTAGAAATCCATTCTCAGCCCGGTTCACTACTAGAGAACGAGTAGAACACCCAAACGAGTCTGGATTCCATCGATTTTTTAGTAAAAGTGAAAAATGTTGAAGATAGTTTGAAACAGTTGTTAAATGTTTAGATTTAGACGAAATTAGTGTAAAAACATGTAGAAATCCTTTAGATCCGAACCGTTCTTGATGAGATGAGGTCATTCAACAGTGTTCACCGGAACGCGTGATGATGTCATCTTAGAACAGCCCAAATCCAGTGATTTCATGGTGAAAGTGTGAGATTTGATCGTGAAGATGATGAGAAAGTGTGTGATAAAGATGGAAGAACAAGATTTAGAGTGAAAACTTACAAGAATCGTGAGAGATTGAGAGAAAAGAGCCTGAGAGTGCGTGGGTCGGACGGAGCTGTCACATTGATGTGACAGGAGGGGTATTTATAGGCAAGAGGGTGAAAGGAGGTGGGAGTGAAGTGTGGGTCGGATAGCCGTTCGATCGGACGGCCATCTGTCACACCCCGATATTTACAGCTCAGCCCGGTGGGGAGTATCGTGACGTAAGATTGATATCGTCATAGTCAAACATACACAGAATAGCACAGCTGAAATCTTGGAATATAAAATATTATTACAAACTCAAATGTCAGAAAATACAGAAATGATAATTAAATACTAGCTTGTAATATTAAATCCACAGGCGGATCTAAATCAAATACACAACATGTTCAACAGGCATAAGGCATTACGAACTTGCAAGATCCTCTACTTAACGCCCAGAAGCTTCCAGCCAATTACGAGTAGTACATGTCACTTAGTCTTTTGAAAATACGCCAGTTTACACTGGTAAATACAATTAACCGACTCTTTTGAAAAGTGTTTATAAAATTGGTTTGGATGCATAAAGCATAAAATCTTTTATAACTTGGGACAATTATATAAAAATTATCTTGTATACAAATTTACATGTTTGTCGTACGTTCAGGGCCAGGGATTGAAGCCGAGACATGATTAATAGACACACCACTAATATAATCCCATGGCGAGTTATCCTCAACAAGTGGGTATATCTTATATCTTAATTCCCTTTTTGGGGAAAAGAAACCATATTGCAACTGTTAGGTGTATGCCTACACCCCATGCTAGGTCGTGTCCATTTGCATTTAAATGAGTTGAGGATATCCAGGACACGGTCGTATTAACCCCCAAAAGTTTATATATCAAACAAAACAGATTAAAACAGGTTATGTCAATGAATTAACCACTAATCAATTAAAAATTCCATACCCGATCAAGCGGTAATAATTTACCGTATCCCAAGCCCGTATAAGGGAAAATAAGTTAAAAGTATTTACCTGAGCTTAAAATGGAAGTTTTGTATACTCAGCCGTATTATCTACTCAAACAAGTGCAAGTATCTTTTACCGGGGCTCCTAATCTGGAACGAAGGTTTTATTAACATATTAGATTCCTAACGGGTCTTTATTTAAGTTGTAAACTTAGACCGGTTAGTTTAAAGAAAGCTTTACGGCACGAAACGCTGGATTAAGCGATGACCGGATTGGAATGTAATTTAGACCTGACAAGTATGGAGACTTGAAGTTTAAATGATAAGAATTGACCCGTTTCGGCTAATTTGTGCAAACTAGTTACATAAACCGTACCGAACACGTATATGCATAACGGGTAATCGGATGAGTCATGTACAAGTTCAATAAGTTATTATGCTTTAAATATGTTATGATATCAGTAGGATATCAACAATTATGCCCAAAAAGATTTTAAAATCAAATTAAGTCCCGTAAGGGCATTTTGGTCATTTTAGATTTATAAAAGAGGTTTTAAAGGAATCTGATGTTCTAGTCTATAACCTTCTGTAAAAACATTTATTTTATGATGTTGTAACAGTATGATATCATACATATATGTGGTTTAACATTTATGGCCAAACTATGCACCGGATGGGCATTTTGGTCATTTCACATATGTTTTTAAGGGCAAAATTGGAAGTCTGAGTTCATGAATTGTACCTACTTTAAAAATATTAAAATTTATTTATAAATTAAGTAGGTAATAAGTCTTGGGTGCTAAATATGGTTTTAAACCATACTATGCACCTAATTAGCGTAAACATCGATAATTGACGATATTGGCGATGTTTATGTGATTCTGAGATTTTTACCAGCCTTGAATGGTTAAAATATTTTATTTTACATATCAAGTCAGTAGGAAAAGGTTTGGCACGTTAATTATATGCAAATCACAATTTATTAGTAAAAGGGGCATTATCGTCAATTATATAATTTATACGAGAACTCAATGATATGGTCAGTATATAATCTGACCCAACATTCCAAAAATCCCTAAAAATAATATCATAACAGTAGGTAATGAGTTTGGTGACAAAATTTAGGTTTAAACATGATTTATGCACAAAAGCGTAATTTAAATAATAAAAAGTTCAATTTTACGATATCTTGCATAACATCGTTTTGAGACCAGAAAATAATGTCAAATTAACTTAGACATGTTTATATATCAGTAACAAAGTTATTATGTTTAAGCATAATAACGGAAACAAGCAAAAACTCAGATTTCTAGTATGATCGTGTAATATAACCTTATAGCGTTATGCTACATTATATTACGATCATAATGGAACCTAAAATCAGTAGTAAACTAATTTAATTCGATTCATAATCGAAAGTCAACGCAGAAGTCAAACTTCGCGACTTTCGGTTGCGAACCGACCCTAAAACTGGAATTGACGAGCCGAACATGTTTACACATGTTCTAATAATTATTACCAAGTTGTTTAAATGATAAAACGTAATTTTGAATATTTCTAAATGCATATTGCAATTATTTCAAAAACTGACCCGTTGACTTTTTAAAACAATATTACGTTGACTCGTCAATTGACTAAGCAAACGTGATTCTTAGGAGGTGCCCTTTTGAGGATTTAACACCTACCTAATTACGATCATGTAGCCATGTTTGTTGCGAACAATGGCTTGACCGTTTAAGGTCTAGCTAAAAGTCAAAGCGTTTATCGTAAACACTTGACTTTTCGGCTTTTTAAGCCAAATAAAATAAACTAGTCACGAAAGGACACTTACAAAGGATCCTAGCTTGAGTTTTGAACTAAGGTGGAGTCCTCTTTAAGTCAGAAGTCTCCAAGAATGAGATAGAATGAGAAAAGGTGCACATGAAATGGTTGAAGGTGCCTCTATTTATAGTTTTTGAGGATTGATTGGATTGTGCCAAGTGTTTGAGTGGGTTAACAAGATTGTTACAGGTGTAATACCAGATTTTAAATTAGTTAACATGCCCCTAGTATTAGTTAAATGGTTTAGATGTGTGGAGAACAAACAAGGACCCAAAAACAGCAACTTAAAACCACCACCTGCTGCTGCTGTTTGGGCTTTGGCGGCCCGCGAACGAGACAGGCCCTGGCCTACGCGGCCCGCGAGCCGCCCCAGTCCAGCAAACAAGTTTCTGCTTTGGCAGTTTTAGTCCCTGTCATCTTTTATTCATTGTTTAGCTTTTATAATGGCATATATCGCTCATAACTTTCTAGTTTCGTAATCATAATGTTGTTGTTGCTGCTACATGTTCACAGCTCACGTAAGGACAGCCCAAGAGGGCTTTACAGCCGGCCAGGGCATCTGGCCCTAGGGATGGGATTGGTACAGTACCCGTACCTATACCCGTACCAGTACCGAAAATACCGGTACCGAATTTGAACAAAACTGGGTACCAAATACCGTACCAAATATATAGGTACGGTACGGGTACGAGTACGGGTACTGGTACGGGTATTTTCGGTACAGTACCCGCTTGGTACCATTTTGTTTTTATTTACTTTTTGAGCACTTGTACGAGTACTAAATAGGTAAAATTGACATGAGTACCAATATAGTACGAGTACCAAATAGGTAAAATTGGTACGAGTACCAATACGATACGGGTACCATATAGGTAAAATCAATACGAGTACACTATAAATACCATAATATGGAATAAAACATAATACAAAAAAACTTTTAAAGGTATGCATAGAATTCGGTACCAGTACCCGTTTTTACCCGTACCCGTACCCGTACCAATACCGAAAGTACCGAATACCAAAATCAATAAAACTGGGTACCGATACATGTACCAAATACCTAAAATCGGTACGGGTACAGGTACGGGTACGGGTACGAGTACGGGTATTTGGGAAAAAAAGCCCATCCCTATCTGGCCCGGCTTAAATGTTTGGCAGTTTGTCGAGTTTGGTCCCTAATTCAATTTTTTTTCTCACAAACAACAAACATACAGCTGTTGTTTGCTGTTCTGGCAGCCCATGAGAAAGGAGTCAGGCCTGGTTTGCAGCCCGTGACTTAGTCCTGCCTAGCCTAAAACTTTGGAAGTTGACAGTTATGGTGTCACACCCCGATATTTCCACGTATTACCGGTGGGCCCGGTGGGGAGTATCGTGACGTAGTTGATATCATCATAGTCAAACAACACAATTTAAATGCACAGCGGAAGCAAAGGATAAATATATTACAATCCGATTCAAAAGTAATATTAAATATTACAACGGAATGTAAGATGGATCCACAGGCGGATCAAATAAAAAGGAAACATAGTTCATCAGACTTAAAATGCATCCAAGCTTGCGAGACTCTTAATGATGCTAAGGAGAGGCCAGCCTATTACGCTTAGTACCTGCACTTAACCTTTTTGGGAAAATACGTCAGTTTACACTGGTAAATACAATTAACTGACTCATTTTGAAAAGGTTTAGAAAAATTGATTTGGATGCACAAGGCACAAAACATTTTATAACTTGGGATAATTATTTATATATAAACTTGTAAAAGAATTACATGTTCGTTATTCGTTCAGTAGCCCGGATTGACACCGGGTTAAAGATTAATAGACACACCACATGATATAGTCCTGCGGCGGGTTATTCCCGTAACCGGCGGTTATACCTTATTATTTATTTATGCATTGTCGGGTGTACGCCTACACCCCGTGCTTAGGTCGTGGCCATTTCGTAAAATGATGCCAAGGATATCCGGGACATGGTCATTGACCCCCCCAAAGGCTTTAATCAAACAAAACAATTTAAACGGGACATTTCAATAAATTAACCTTCATACGATTAAAAATTCAATGCCCGACCAAGCGGTATTTTATATACCGTATCCCAAGCCCGTATAGGGAAAATAAGTTAAAAGTATTTACCTGAGCTAAATATAAATTCAATCCTAGCCGTATATCAAATCAGCAAGTACAGATAGCTTTTACTGGGATCCTAAATCTGGAACGAAGGTTTTTAATAACCTATTAGATTCCTAACAGGTCTTAATTAAGACTATGCTTAGACCGGTTAGTTTTAAAGGAGGATACGGTTCAAAACGCATGGTTAAGCGAGAACCGGATTAGAATGTGGTTTAGACCCGACAAGCTTGTATACTTGTGTAATAAGGGTAAACTAAACACATTCTAGATTTTGAGATAAAAATGATAAGGTTTGACCCGTTTCGGCTAATTTATGCAAACTAGGTGCATACGCCGATCCGAACGCGAAAAGTGCGTAACGGGTAACCAAAATAGTCATGAACAGGTTTCCTAAGTTAATATGTCTTAAATATGTTGTGATATCAGTAGGATACATTCCATTATGCCCAAAACGAATTTAAAACCAATTTATGCCCCGAAGGGGTATCTTGGTCATTTTAAAGGTTATAATAGAGATTAAATATTATTCTGAGTTCCAGGTCTGATATAATCAGTAAAAATACTTAATTTAATAAGTTATAACAGTAGGATATAGCATATATGTGAAATTTACTATTTATAACCAACTATGCACCGTAGGGGCATTTTTGTAATTTTACATAAGCTTAAAAGGTCAAAATTAGAGCGTCTGAGATTAAAACTTTTCTTTACTGTTAAAATATATAAATTTACTTAAAACATCAGTATGTATTAAGTTTCATATGCCAAAAATAGTTTTAACTTATACTATGCGTAAAAAACGATTAAAAAGGCGATTTTAAGCGATTTCTGGGTTTTATAAGAAAAGCTGATATTTTTATCATTCCAGAAAGCTCAAAATGTTTTATTTATCATATAAAATCAGTAGCAAAAAGTTTGGTATCAAAATGTTATGTAAAACTCATTTTATGGCCAAAAGGGCAAAACCGACAATTACCGAATCAAGCCTAGAACCCTATGTTATGCTCAGTCTAAAGATAAATAAAAATCTTCAAAATCCCAAAATATTATTTTATATCAGTAGGTAAAAATTTTGGTATCAAAATTTGGGTTTTGATAGGATATACGCTAATTATGCCGTTTAATTAATAAAAAGCTTTTCATTTACGCTAATGAGCATAACTCCTAATCTAGACCTCAAACTGATGTAAAGTTTTAGGGACAAGTTTATAAATCAGTAATAAATATTATTGTCCTCTCACATTTTCAAAATTTTCGTTTTAGGGTCAAAAGGGCATAATGGTCAACACTTAAGCATATAACGGAAACATGTAATGAATAGGATAACTAAGGATCCAAGTTGTATAACCTCAGAGGGTTACACCAACCTATAACATGGTCCTAAAGAAATCCTAAGGCATATCTAAACTAAGCTAAATCGGGTCAGAACTGAAAGTCAAAGCAAAAGTCAACTTTTGCGACTTTCGGTTCCGAACCGAGCCTATACTTAGAATTGTCGGGTTGAATCAAGCTTAGGCATGTTCAACTAATATTTACCAAGTTATTAAAGTGAGAAAACTGATTTTATGGCTTTTATATTAATAGTTATGAATTTTATTTAAAACTAACCCGTTTGACTTTTATTTGACCCGGCAATTTAACTAAGTAAACGTGGTAATTAGGAGGTGCCCTTTTGAGGGTTTAACACCCACCTAATTACGGTCACATAGCCATGTTCGTTACGAACAATGGCTCAACCGTTAAAAGTCAAAGCGTTTATCAAAACGCTTGACTTTTCGGCTATAAACGATAAACAATTAAACTAAGCACGAAAGGACACTTACAAAGGGTCCAAGCAAGGAGGTTATGATCCTAAATTCTCAGGTATGAAGAGCAAGGTCTCCAACTTAGAGAATTCAGAAATCAAGTGTGAATGATGGCAAGATCAAGAGGGGTATTTATAGGTTTTTGAGAAAAGTTAGGATCGTTTCTCGTAAACCGTGATTCAATCTCAGCCGTACACCTCGAGCCCACTGATTTACAAAACCATGGGAGCCCATAGATTGCTTAGAAAACCATTTGCAACACTCACAAACAGCTAGAACAGCTGAAAACAACATTCTGCTGGTCTGGTGGTGCTTTACGGACCGTATGTGGTCCCTTACGGTCCGTAAGGACCATGCTTGCTGGCAGAAAGTTTGGTAAAATGGCAGAACAGGCCCCTGAGTCCCCGAACTTGATTTTTGATGCGTTTTGACACGTTTAAGCCCCGTTAACCCCATTTTTAAGGCTCTACAATGATACCCAAACATAGGGAACATGAAAAATGCCCAAAAACATGCCAGATGTTGGTTCGTTTGGTCGTACGGTCACGTTGTTCGGTTAATTACGACGAAACACGGACGGTTGCGAAAAACGATCCAAATTACGCGACGAATGGAATTTTATCATGCCAATCACTAAAATAAAATATTTTAATGATTACATAAATTTTTTAGAGGTCCGGGTATATCCAGAATGTAAGATATGCGCGAAAATGCAAACTTGTGCACTTTTTGACACTTTTAGTCCCTGCATGGCTTAAAAGTTTATTTTTGCGCACCGAACACCTCTAAGCCTATATCTAAGCTATATAAAGGATAATTAGGGCATGTTTAACTCAGGATCATATTCCGGAAGGTTCGTTACCCTACGAATAGGTGTACTTTTGCAGTTTGACGCAATCAGTCCTTTAATTGCGCAAAGTAGCGTGGAATGCCGTTTAATGATATCCAAGCCTTCCATGGCCTATATTGATCATTCCTAAGCATATAATTAAATATTACTACACTCCCGTTCACTTAAATGGTCACCGAAAGGCGTAGATTCAAAAGTTGACGCTTTAGGTCCCTCTATTGCGCAAACTTGCGCATCTCATCATTTAATAGCATCGAAGCCTCATCTAATCCATATTAGGCATTCTTGAGAGTGTTATTAAACATCATGATGCTTCGGGTTCGCTAAAAGGTCATTCAGGGGTATAATTAAACATATTGACACTTTTAGTCCCTCTAATTTGCAAAGTTGCGCGTAACTTTACTTATAGGCATAAAAACCTTAAACGGCCAATGTTTGGCATTCCCGAGAGTATAATCAAATATCATGAAGCTCCCGGTTTGTTAAAAGGTCACTCAGATGTAAGAATTAACATGTTGACGCTTTTAACCCTTCTTTGCGCGAACTTTCAATTAATTACGCGAACGGCTACTCTCGATCAACAAGCGGCTCATTTGTGAATATAAATACCGTATGAGGTTATTCAGAAACATATTTTAGGTATACTAACACTTCCAGTCATTTCATAATCAAGGTTTTCGATTTTTTCGAAAAATTAGTCCCTTAAATTTACCATTTGACTTCATTAGGGGTTTATTACACGTGTCAATACGTCATTGGACGTGATTTTAAGAGGTGTTACATATGGTCCTTGTAACTTTTAAAGACCAAACACACTTTCCCACTTGCCGGTTTTGGCACACACTTTATATATTCATGTGTAATATTAATATAAAGTGCAAGAACCTTTAACTGCAAATCCTAGGCATACTCAGGGGTGCGGCTGAGCGTTGCGGAGTTCCTGGTTTGTTTAAAAGATCACTCTAAAGTGTAGTTTTGCGCGTTGACGCTTATAACCCCTTTAATTGCGAACTTGCGCGCATTACCGCGAAACGACATAAAAGTATTACATGGTCAGTATTAAATACTCTCGAGGGTATGAACGAACATCGCGGAGTTTCTAGTTTGCTTAAATGGTCATTCAAAGGTGTAGTTTTAGGCATTGACGCTTTTGGTCCCTCTAACGTGTAAACTTGCGCGTATCATCGTTTAATAGCATCAAGGCCCTATGCAATCCATATTAAGCATTCTCGAGAGTATGATTGCACATCACAATGCTTCAGGTTCGTCTAAAGGTCATTCAGAGGTATAATTAAACATGTTGACGCTTTTAACCCCTTTAACTTATAAACTTGCGCGTAACATCATTTATTGGCATAAAAGCCTTAGATGGCCAATATTAGGCATTCCCGAGAGTATAATCAAACATCATGAAGCTCTCATTTGTTAAAAGGTCACTCAGAGGTAAGAATTAACATGTTGACGCTTTTAACCCTTCGACGCGTAAATTTTTAATTAATTACGCAAACGGCTCCTCTCGACCAACGAGTGGCTTAGTTATAATTATGAATACTGTGTATTGTTATTCAGAGGCTTGGTTTAAGCATGTTAACACTTTTAGTCCTTCTACATTCAAAGCTTTTGATTTTTCGCAAAATTAGTCCCTCATAGTCAACATTTGACTTTATTAGAGTTTAGTACATGTGTCAACACATCATTGGACGTGATTTTACGAGGTGTTACATCCTCACCCCCTTAAAAGAAATATCGACCTCGAGATTTGTTCAAAGGATGGAAGTACTTTCTGTTGTATAATGGACTTAACCTCCACAACATATTTGGGGCCTCTATGGGCACCCCTGTTGACCTCTATAATAGGTACATGTTTTCTTTCGGAGCTTCTAATCCTGTCGATCCTTGATCGATACTGGTTTCTCATCAAACCATAAGTTTTCATTAATCTGCATATCTTTATGTGATGATGCTATTGACTTATCGGCGAGACATATCCTTAAATCACCAGTGTGGAACACATTGTGAATACCATCAAGTTCCTTAGGTATGTTTTAGCTTATAGGCTACCGATCTTGATATATTCAATTTTTCTAGAATGGTTCTATATATTTAGATTTTAACTTGTCCGTTACATCAAAATGCAGTACACCTTTCTAGGGTGGTACTTTCTGTTGAATCTTGTTCCTTATTGAGAACTCAAGAGGTTTGCGACTCTTATCAGCATTGATTTTTCTGCCGATTACTGGCAGCTTTCAAACGATCACAGATTTGTATAATCTTATCCATTGTCTCCAGGGTAACTTCAGATTTCTGATAATTGGACTTACCAAACTTCTGTCCATCAAACGGACGTTTGACATTCCATCTATACAAGGTCTCTAAAGGAGCATCCTTGATGCTTATATACTAACTATTAGTTATAGGAAAGCTTATTTAAGGCGAGATAGTCATTCCAACTACTGCTTAATTCAATCTTTAAAGAATAGCTAACCTCACGGTTAGTCGAACAAATCGACGATCCTGTGCAACTGATGGCGATTCTTAATTGTTGCCTAAATAGGGTTGCGGTAATAAATGCATAAGCATAATGAACTGTCTTTCTTAATTAATAATACTGGAGCTCTCAGAATTGTGAATTAGGCTTTATGAAACCTTCTCTAAAAGCTTATCTAATTGGCTCTTAGTTCTTCCGTTTCCGTCGGTACTAACCGATATGGAGATTTTTCAATAGATGCAACCCTAAGTGGGATATTAATCTTAACTCTACTTGCCTCTCAAGAGGTAAACAGGGTAGTTCTACGAAGAGGACAATCGAGATTTACACAGAGATGACAGAGATTTTCTTAATCTCAGGCTTCAGCTCATCTATCGTTACCCGTGTCATATAAATGACACATTTTCTTTACGAATAAATGGATGCCTTAATTAGTGACACTTACTTGGACATTTCTATACTGGATATCTTCTTTGAATACCATTAGCCAACTCTAGTCCAATATGACCATTGGGATATCTCAGTGGCTCCATGCATTAAACCTCCATACTGATCAGGCATGGAAGTAATCCATGGGACACACTAGGATACGCCAATCCCAATATGGCGCTTTTATCAAGCATAGTCTGGCATTCGCAGTTGATAGAAATCAATGAGATAACAAAATAAAATAACATATATTGTCGTACTCTATCTGGAGATAGAGTACTCCAGATTTTATGAATGTGGATTTCTGACAAAAGTAGAAGAAATGGTTCCTATGATTTTCGTTGGTAAGTTTTACCTTACACTTAATACCTGGAGTTCTTATGGGAAAATTCTAAAGGTTTGCTAAGCTTAAGATATATGGAAGACTTAGTAGTACCTGAATCAAAATAGAATTCTTAGCAATTGATTCACGATAAGGGATGTACCTGATGTCATTATTGATATGAACTACCTCTGGCATTCATCAGGAGGGTTTAAGCGCCTCCATTCTTAGTCTCTCTATACTTAGCTATACCAACTTTGACAGTTTTAGGGCAGTTAGTTCTGATGTGGCCCTTAACGCCACAACCGAAACAGACTGCATTCTTTATGTTTCTACATTCAGGGAACTACAAATGCCACGCTGCTTTGACCTTCGGTCTGCTAGACATTGTCCCAATGCCTTTTGTTGCAGGTCTTGCATACAGGCTTCTTATTGGACTTTTGTTGGTTCTATTTAATCCTGACTTGTCCTTCTTCTTAGATTTCTGGGAGCTATCCTTCTCCCTTTTCCTTTTTCTGGCAGTCTCAGCTTTGACTAATTTACTTCCTAACCCATCTAATGTGAGTGGCTGAGATAGATCCATAGTGGATTTATAAGAAGCAGGCTTTGAAGCCTTAATATGCCCCTTTTATTTCCGAATGTTGAACCACCAATATAAAGTGCATTATGCTTAGATTTTGGGTTAACCGAATTGGGCACTATCCCAGACAATGAATTAAGGTTTGTAACATATTGTCGACAGTCTAGATCCTTCATGGTGAGAGTCAGAAAATTCTTATTCCACCTTTCCCATTTCGTGTCACGGACAATAGGTTTTTCTGATAAGGTCCATAAACCTGGACCATCCCATATTGTATAAGAGTATCTTTCCTGTGACTTTATTAATGGTTTCCACCAACTAGGGGCATCGCCCTTGAATGACTGTGATACTTACCTCAAAATGTCTTTCTCAGCACAAACGCTGATTTACACAATGGTTTCCATTTCATCCATCAATTTCCTGCAATCAATGGCCCCTTTTTCGCCATTGAAGTCTCTTAACTTGCAAGAGACAAAGTACTTTTTAAGTACATCCTTTAGAGGAACGGGGCTCCTCGCTATATATCATCTTATTTGGTTTATTCTTCACATTCGCAGTATAAACAAAGCTCTTCTCATGAGCAGGGGAATGTGATTTAGAGCAAGTAGCATTCTTCTTTGAACTTTTTCATGACCTTCCTCATAACCTTTCTTACACCTGCGTCAATCACAACTTGGAGATTAACTCCATTAATATTGAGGTTCACATTTGTTGTATCAATAGCATTTGTCGCATCATTAGTATCGCGACTGTTGTTTGTCTGATCCGAGTTTGCCACACTCGAAGCTTGGTACTAAACATCAAATTAAACAATTGCTTAGTTGCATAACAATAGCTATTCATTATCCTGACGACCTATCATACACTAGCCATGGTATCATTAAACCATATAGGCTAATAGGTTATGGACATTCCTAATGAATGTTATTTGTATGTATATCATTTACATTTTGCCTAGGTCACAAGAGGACCATCAATGGCATCTAGGGTTTGGGCTGAGTCCATTACCTTTTAGACAAAGATCAATGTTAAAACTATACTTGTCATATTGACAATTTTGTATAGCTCTGCAGCTCGTCACTAGGACTTTTAAAATATGAAACATAATTTCGTCATGAAAGACATATAAATGTAGTACATAGGCTTGTCACGAAGGACATTAATAGCCATATGGCACGAAGGCCTTGTCGCAAAGGACATATAAGATATGGCACATAAGGCCTCGCCACAAGGGCATTTAAATTTATAAGTCGCAATCTTATTTGATCAGGGACTTTAAGGTTTGAACATAGTTCTTCACCCTTGGGCAGAGAGTCATAGACAACGTCTGTCATTGCTTGTAAGGCAATTTATTTAGCCACATAGGCTAATCAATGGACATCACTAATGGATGTTTATACACACACACACACATATATATATATATATATATTTATCGTAATTGAGGATATTAATCATGATCTTATCGATCTTATAGACTATAAGGCTTGGGCATTGCCCATCACCTTGGACGATGAACCATAATGGTCACATTTGTCAATGTCACTAATGGACAATATAGTATATAGCCCGTAGGCGAAACATCACTAAAGGATGTTAAATAATGTGATCATCGTATTAGATGATATTAGTCATGATCATATTGATCTTTTAAACTATGAGGCTTGGACATAGTCCAACATTTTTAGACAGGGGGTCGTAGACCACAACTGTCGTTGTCTTATTGGACAACAAGTTTAGCCCGTAGGCACTTCATCACTAACGGATGTTTATATTTTGATCATCACATTGATGATACTTGCCATGATCTAATTTGATCGTATAGGCTTTAAGGCTTGGACATAGTCCAAATACCTCGACGGCTGGTGTGGTTTCTCAAGTCACACTGCTAGGAGTGTTAACATGTTCTTAGATGTTAACAAGGATTAATTGTCTCAAGAGGGTTTTACCATCATAGCATGTCTGTATTGACATATTGGCTAGGTTATACCATTAAGAAAATCTTTTTTTTTTTGAAATTATTTGGCAGATCGATAAAGTTCGAATAAAATTGATACTATTGTTTGATAAAGGACGAAATGAATACCTATATAAATTTTTCAAAACTTTCCATAAATCATTAAGAAATCTACAATAGTCCCTTTATCAGGACTTTTTGTATCCTATTTGTCCACAGAGGACTAAAAGGAAAATGTAAGTCCGTATAAGGACTATAAAATATTATAAGTTCATATAGGGGTTATATTAAAACAAATTTGCCCATGAAGGGTCTTTAAAGAAATGTCATGTCTGTTAAGGATCTATATTGAAGTAACATGTCCACTAAGGGACTATAATGAAATCTTGTGTCCGCAAAGGGACTATTTTGTAATAGCATATCTCCCAATGGATCTTAATGAAATAACATGTCCATAAAAGGACTATATTGGTACAGCATGCGCACAAAGAGACTTTGCTGAACAGATGTCCTCACAGGGATTTAAATAGAAAGATATGTTCATATAGGGATTATAATAAACAAATGTCCACACTGGGACTATACAGAAGAGATAGGTCCTTATAGGGACTCTGAAGTAACACTAGTCCTCGCGGGGACGGAAAGGTAAATATAAGTCCATATAGGGACTATAAGCTATGTTAACATTGGGGTTTTAGTGAAACGATATGTCCTCGAAAGGACTATGATGAATTATTATATTCGCCAGGGGACTTTAATGAAATAACATGTCTATGAAAGAATTTTAGTGAAATAACATGTCGACCAAAAAGATTTTAATGAAATGACATGTCCATAAAAGGACTATAAGGGAGTATAAAGTCCAGAAAAGGACTATTTTGAAATATGATGTTCATGAAAGGATTATATGGAAATATAACGTCCAGAAAAGACTATATTGTAATATAACATCCACGGAGGGACTATTTCTAAACAGCTTATCCATAAAAGGATTTTAATAAAATAACGCGTCCATGAAAGGACTGTATTAAAATGTCATGTCCACAAATGGGACCTTCGGTATGGACTCCGGAGTCTGGTTAAATTTTTTTTTTCAATAAGTTTGGTTTTAGAAATAGCTCCATAAAGGTCTTCCTCCAAATTGGTCGCATGCTCATTTTGGTCGTGGTACAAAGCTTAGGACTCCTTGGCTTCAGTTGAGGAGAATCTCCATCAACGGCTTCTTTGCTTGGCGACATATTCAAATACATAAAATCGAAAACAATGTTTACTTTGTAGGGATGAGAGTATTCCAATGTTAAGTCTAGACCCAGAAGGTCTAAGGAATATGCTACTGTGTTATTTGAGATTAAACACTATGGGCTATGTTTAATTCACTCAAACGTTGGCTCTGATACGAACCTGTCACACCCCGATATTTACAGCTCAGCTCGGTGGGGAGTATCGTGATGTAAGATTGATATCATCATAGTCAAACATACACAGAATAGCACAAAGGAAGTTTTGGAATATAAAATATTATTACAAACTCAAATGTTAGAAAATACTGAAATGATAATTAAATACTAGCTTGTAATATTAAATCCACATGCGGATCTAAATCAAATACATAACATGTTCAACAGACATAAGGCATTACGGACTTGAAAGATCCTATACTTAACGCCCAGAAGCTTCCAGCCAATTACGAGTAGTACCTGTCACTTAGCCTTTTGAAAATACGTCAGTTTACACTGGTAAATACAATTAACCGACTCTTTTGAAAAGTGTTTATAAAACTGGTTTGGATGCACAAAGCATAAAATCTTTTATAACTTGGGACAATTATATAAAAATAATCTTGTATACAGATTTACATGTTTGTCGTACGTTCAGGGCCCGGGATAGAAGCCGAGACATGATTAATAGACACACCACTAATATAATCCCACGGCGAGTTATCCTCAACAAATGGGTATATCTTATATCTTAATTCTCTTTTTGAAGAAAAGAAACCATACTGCAACTGTCAGGTGTATGCCTACACCCCGTGCTAGGTCGTGGCCATTTGCATTTAAATGAGCCGAATATATCCAGGACACGATCGTATTAACCCCCAAAAGTTTATATATTAAACAAAACAGATTAAAACGGGTTATGTCAATGAATTAACCACTAATCAATTAAAAATTCCATACCCGACCAAGCGGTAATAATTTACCGTATCCCAAGCCCGTATAAGGGAAAACAAGTTAAAAGTATTTACCTGAGCTTAAAATGCAAGTTTTGTATACTCAGCCATATTATATACTCAAACAAGTGCAGGTATCTTTTACCGGGGCTCCTAATCTGGAACGAAGGTTTTATTAACCTATTAGATTCCTAACGGGTCTTTATTTAAGTTGTAAACTTAGACCGGTTAGTTTAAAGAAAGCTTTACGGCACGAAACGTTGGATTAAGCGATGACCGGATTGGAATGTAATTTAGACCTGACAAGTATGGAGACTTGTATTATATGGGTAAACTAAATACATTCTGGAATTTGAAGTTTAAATGATAAGAATTGACCCGTTTCGGCTAATCTATGCAAACTAGTTACATAAACCGTACCGAACGCGTATATGCATAACGGGTAACCGGATGAGTCATGTACAAGTTCCATAAGTTATTATTCTTTAAATATGTTATGATATCAGTAGGATATCAACAATTATGCCCCAAAAGATTTTAAAATCAAATTAAGTCCCGTAAGGGCATTTTGGTCATTTTAAGATTTATAAAAGAGGTTTTTTGGAATCTGATGTTCTGGACTATAACCTTCTGTAAAAACATTTATCTTATGATGTTATAACAGTATGATATCATACATATGTGTAGTTTAACATTTATGGCCAAACTATGCACCGTATGGGCATTTTGGTCATTTCACATATGTTTTTAAGGGAAAAATTGGAAGTCTGAGTCATGACTTGTACCTACTGTAAAAATATTAAAATTTATTTATAAATTCAGTAGGTAATAAGTCTTGGGTGCTAAATATGGTTTTAAACCATACTATGCACCTAATTAGCGTAAAAATCGATAATTGACGATATTGGCGATGTTTATGTGATTCTGAGATTTTGACCAGCCTTGAATGGTTAAAATATTGTATTTTACATATCAAGTCAGTAGGAAAAGGTATGGCATGTTAATTATATGCAAATCACAATTTATTAGTAAAAGGGGCATTATCGTCAATTATATAATTTATACGAGAACTCAATGATATGGTCAGTATATAATCTGACCCAACATTCCAAAAATCCCTAAAAATAATATCATAACAGTAGGTAATGAGTTTGGTGCCAAAATTTAGGTTTAAACATGATTTATGCACAAAAGCGTAATTTAATTAATAAAAAGTTCAATTTTACGATATCTTGCATAACATCGTTTTGAGACTAGAAACTAATGTCAAATTAACGTAGACATGTTTATATATCAGTAACAAAGCTATTTGCATGCTTACATATTCAAAAATCTCGTTTTTAAACTATAAGGGCATAATGGTCAAAGTTTAAGCATTATAACGTTAACAAGCAAAAACTCAGATTTATAGTATGATCGTGTAATATAACCTTATAGGGTTATGCTACATTATATTACGATCATAACGGAACCTAAAATCAGTAGTAAACTAATTTAATTCGGTTCATAATCGAAAGTCAACGCAGAAGTCAAACTTCGCAACTTTCGGTTGCGAACCGACCCTAAAACTGGAATTGACGAGCCGAACATGTTTACACATGTTCTAATAATTATTACCAAGTTGTTTAAATGATAAAACGTATTTTTGAATATTTCTAAATGCATATCGCAATTATTTCAAAAACTGACTCGTTGACTTTTTAAAACAATATTACGTTGACTCGTCAATTGACCAAGCAAACTTGATTCTTAGGAGGTGCCCTTTTGAGTGTTTAACACCTACCTAATAACGATCACGTAGCCATGTTCGTTGAGAACAATGGCTTGACCATTTACGGTCTAGCTAAAAGTCAAAGCGTTTATCGTAAACACTTGACTTTTCGGCTTTTTAAGCCAAATAAAATAAACTAGTCACGAAAGGACACTTACAAAGGGTCCTAGCTTGAGTCTTGAACTAAGGTGGAGTCCTCTTTAAGTCATAAGTCTCCAAGAATGAGATAGAATGAGAAAAGGTGCACATGAAATGGTTGAAGGTGCCTCTATTTATAGTTTTTGAGGATTGATTGGATTGTGCCAAGTGTTTGAGTGGGTTAACAAGATTGTTACAGGTGTAATACCATATTTTAAATCAGTTAACATGCCCCTAGTATTAGTTAAATGGTTTAGATGTGTGGAGAACAAACAAGGACCCAAAAACAGCAACTTAAAACCACCTGCTGCTGCTGTTTGGGCTTTGGCGGCCCGCGAACGAGACAGGCCCTGGCCTACGCGTCCCGCGAGCCGGCCCAGTCCAGCAAACAAGTTTCTGCTTTGGCAGTTTTAGTCCCTGTCATCTTTTATTCATTGTTTAGCTTTTTATAATGACATATATCGCTCATAACTTTCTAGTTTCCTAATCATAATGTTGTTGTTGCTGCTGCATGTTCACAGCCCGTGTAAGGGCAGCCCAAGAGGGCTTTACAATGACACCTGTGCTTGTAATCATTGTAAACAGTTCAGTTATCAATTAAATAATGTTATTTGATCCCAATGTTTGTTTATTTATGTTTAACACCTTTCATGTTTTGACTTTCGTTCAATTTTAAACTCTACATCGCTTTCTGGAAAGTAATACGCAAACTGGTGCGTAAACGTAATCAGTTTAATGCGACAAACACTCTGGAACATCAACATATTCTTAACATACCTTAAATAACCTTTACATAACTTATAAATAAGTTTTGAAGGCTTTGGTATGGCAAAATCAAGTTTATTCGCTTACAGGGACTAAATTCGACAAACTGCAAAAGTATGATGATTCGTACTGGAACAGACATTCCAGAACATGACCATAATTTAAACATACCATAAATATCCTTTACATAGCTTAGAAATAGGCTTTGATGGGTTCGGTGTGCTAAAATAAACTTTTGGGTCATTCAGGGACTAAAAGAGTCAAAAAGTGCACAAGTTTGCATTTTTGCGCATAACTTACGTTCTGAATACATCCGGACATCCAAAAATTTATGTAATCATTAGAATATTATTTTTTAGTGATTGGCTTGTCAAAAATCCATTCGTCGCGCAATTTGGACCGTTTTTGCGTCCGTTACGACTTCCGTCGTAATTAACCGAACAACGCAATCGTACGGCCAAACGAACCGACATCCGGCATATTTTTTAGCATGTTTCATGTTCCCTATGCTTTATCATCCTTGTAGAGCTTAAAAATGGGTTTTACGGGTGCTAAATGTGCCAAAACACGACCATACGCACTCAGGGACCAAAACTGTCAACTTTGAAAGTTGCTGGTCTGCAGACCAGCATACGGTCCGTAAGGGGAGGACCATATGGTCCGTAAGGCTTCCCCAGATCAGCAGAAAGCTGTTTCCAGCCTGTTTCCAGCCAATTCCAACTCATTTCTCTCTTGCACATGGTATTTCAAGATACTAGGGGCCATTTTGATGTGCCCATGGTATTACAAAACCATGGGTGCACATGTACGGACAAGATCAAATGTAACAACTCTCGGTAAAATCAACACTCTCATAATATTTCCGACACCTCTGTATATTTTAAAAGACCCTCATGTGTCTTTAAATACACCCGTATATGAAAACCGAGCCCGAAATACGTTATAACATATAATATAAATTAAAAACAATAAATATTAAGTTGAGGCGGGCCGCGTAGACCCACCCCAACACTACGCGGGCGGTATCAAGGTTGTAATACCCTGTGTTTTCACAAGTCAAAGTCAAAGTCAAGGTCTAAGTCAACGACCGATTTCGCACAACTTGACTCGTAGGAACTTCTTGTTTTTAATTATATTATGTGGAGTAAGTGTTGTTAATTGCAATAATCGATGCGTGTTAATCGTTATTCAATCGACCTACGACTGTGAACTATAGGAAGTAACTTAACTAATCAATAATCAAGCCGTGCTAATCGAATCGACTTCTAATCGCAACTCGAACTACGAATTTTACTTGTTAATATACGTGTGTGTGTGCCTTACATGTTACCTGTGCATGTTTATTTATATTATGTGGTGTTAATCGAGCGAACTCAATCGAAACTCGAAATCTAACTCGAAATACAATCAAACTCGAATCGTAATCGAACTATGAGAAATGGTGGAAAGCAGGTCATGCGAGATGTGAGTGTTTGGGACTGAAAGTAATTTGATTTGGAAACCCTATCGTATCATACCGCTCGCAATCGAAATCGAATCAGCAAAAATCGCCACGTCAAACACACTAACCAAGAGCCATCCGGTCGAATAGCCATCCGACCGGATAGCCACTTAGTAAAGGATGACAGGTGCCATCCGATCGAGATGCCATCCGACCGGACAGTCACCCAGGCGATGTGCTATCCGACCGAACAGCCCTTTCCCCTTTTGGCATCCTATAAATACCCCTGTCATTGTCATCTTTTCCACTTTTGGAAATCCCTGTTCGACCAGCACGCTTAACTCAACCTTTTCTCAGATTTCTCTCAATTCCGGTAAGATCTCGTCCTAAATCTTGTACTTTCTTGATCTACGCGCACTCCTACACCTTTCTATCTTTTAAATCTTAATTTTTAACCGTGAAATCACTAGATTTCGGGTGTTCTAAGGTGACGTCATCATGTGGTCTCCAAGAACTTCATGTTTTGACCTCAACCCACTAAGAACAACTTAGATCTAACCGATTTCCACAAAGATCTTGTAAAGATCTCGACACAAGTGTGGTGAAAAAGGATTGAAAGATGGTTTTAACTTTCTTTCGACTCTTTTTTACACTTAAAACACTCAAAACCGGTAGAATCAGGTTCTGATCTAGTCTCCTACTCGCCCTTAGTGTTGTACTGGCTCAGATCTAGATTCTACACACGAGACTACTGATTCCGGGTTAGTCAAGAACAACCGTCTCGAGCCGGTAATTCCTGGTCAGGTTGGTCAACTGGGTCGAACGAAGGGTTCTGTTGGCTAACACGTTGTCAAAGTGACTCGACATAACGACAAACCTTCAAAACGACCAAGTGTAGAACGAACAGGACAATCGGAGCGGATTGCCAACCGATCGAATTACCATTCGACCGGATAGGTTACCCGAACGAATTGCCACCCGAACGGATTACACTTTGTTGGACCGTGTCGTGTCTCTAACGATCAGTTGAGCAAGTTCAACATTACGTGTAAAGGCGGAATCAATGCACGCAACGTTACAACAGCTTTCCTATTCAATTTCTTCACTTTATTAGCTTTCTGAATCAATTTTGACAGAGTTTGGTTACAATGCTAATGATCAGGTCTCGCTCAAATGAACACATACATGAGGTATTTATAGTGTTGCTGATTTCGCTCATGTGTCCCTGACACTGAAGCGAAATCACAACTTGACACTGAAGCGAAATCACCTATGTACATTGAAGTGGAATCACCTACTGACCCTTGAAGCGAAATCAACATATAATAATGTACATTGAAGCGAAATTAACTCTAAACACCCTAATTTGACTTTTAAAGTCCAATCTTGACTTCAGACTTGATTGAAGATGCAGTCAACAGACATTCTCGTGCATCAACAGACTCCTCCTTGGATGTTGACGTAGTCTTCAGCTCCTGAGTCTTCAGTCTTAGTCTTTTCTTTAACTCTGTCTTTTCATCAAAAGCACTCTATCTTCACACTCCCATATATTGTTGATCCAGACTCCCCCTTTCACAGACTCCCCCTCTCGATATGCTAGAATATGAGATATCTGGTTCAAGCTTTGACAAATAGCTTCCGTTGGGAATAATGAAGACAAAAACCTGTTACTCAACAATAAACATTACAATTCTATCTTTCAAACATAACACACAAACTTAATCAGTTTTAGAAATCCACTCAAGTATTCAGGTTCAAGTTAATGACCCTAATTACTTGATTAATCTACCAAGTCCAAATTAATGACCTTGGTTGATCATTTGACGAATCAAACTGATTTTGAAAACATTTTCAAACATTTTCTGAAAAATAACAAGTATCAAGTTAATGAACTTGTTTTTGACTTTTCAAACAATTCAAACTTCATCAAAGATAAGCTCTCCTCATTCTTCAGTTCAGAATCTCCTGCATCTGCTTCAAACATCTTGAGAATCCAACAATCAACTCTCCACTTTGGTTTGTTGGAAAATAAAGCAGAAATAAAATCTTTTTGGATTTTATAAAGTGTTCTAAACTAAGAAATGAAATACAGAAAATTTAAATTGCAGAAAGTAAACAAAGTAAACTATTTACAAACATATTTTTGATGAGCGTGTTAGGGAATCATATCAGCTTTTCAGACAGATCACAAGTACCGTTAAGCTACATTTCATACTCAGATTTAAACAATTCACCTTGATTGTCAATATACTGATCCATCTTAAATTCTCACACAAAGTTCAATTTATTCAGGATACGATTTAGATGAATTATGAACTTAGATCATTCATGTGTCCCACCTCTTGAATATACTCCCGTATCCAGAATCTCAATAATCAGTCTTACAGATGAGAATACTACAATGATATCTGTATATAATTTAGGTATGCGAGGGCCGAGGGATCTCAGATCGATACTTCCGTATACGCAGAGAGATATCAGCTTCGACTTTTCGGTGTGTCCCCTTTAGAGGATCTTTTTGCTTACAACAGCAGCATATATCAATTTTATTGTTTCAGCATGCTGAGGGTTTAATGCTATGTTTCAAGCATTGCAGCAAGTATTAGCCAGGGACTAGGTCAGAACTACCGTTCAGCAGAAGTCCCGGAATAATACCCCAGACATCATTGAGTATAAAGACCTAGTATATCAGATTAAGAGACCTTTCAAACGAGATTTCAGGGGTTACCTATATATCCAAGTAGTGTTCCCCACGAATTCACAAGTTTGAATTTTAGGTTTATATCCCGAATAAATCTACTAAATGTGCAAAAACCTATTGACACATCATCAGTAAGATTGTTTAACTCTTTTAAACTATCCAAATCTTTAGCATACTGTGATCGTCTAGCTGATGTACTATCATTTTCCCTATATACACAAGCTCTTTTTCATTTTATCATGTTTTTGTATTTTTGCATTTTTTACTGTTTTTGTATTTTCTGAAAATAAACTATGTACAAACATCTACTCCCCCTAAATACCAAAACAAGTAAAAATTCGACAAACCATTGCAGATTGTTTCTCGTCTTCATCCACAACAGTACTCTCATCAACACCAATTATGCCATCCGACACCGACAGAAGCCTCATACCATTCAGTTTTAACAAATATTTAAACCGATTTTTATCAAAAGCTTTGGTATGTAAATCAGCTTTCTGTTCATCAGTGTGGATTTTCTCAATTCGTATCAACTTTTTCTCAAAGCAATCACGAATAAAGTGATGACGAATTTCTATGTGTTTAGTTTTAGTGTGATGTACTGGATTTTTAGTTATATTTATCGCGGCCTCATTATCAACAAAAAGAGGTGTGTTAAGAAACTGCAAACCGTAGTCGCGCATCTGTTGCTGTATCCACAAGAGCTGAGAGCAGCAACTGCTAGCAGAAACATACTCCGCTTCACATGTAGATAACGCCACAGACGTTTGTTTCTTACACTGCCAGGTAACCAATCTAGGACCAAAGAACTGGCATCCTGCAGTTGTTGATTTTGAATTGACTTTGCAGCATCCGAAATCCGAATCGGAATACCCTTCGAGCGTAAAGTCGCCTTTTCTAGGATACCACAACCCCAATGAAGGAGTTCCTTTCAGGTAGCGCAATATCCTCTTCACAATGATCATATGCGATGCTCTCGGGTTAGACTGAAATCTTGCTGCGAGGCACGTTGGGTACATAATATCAGGACGTGAAGCAGTTAGGTACATTAAAGAACCTATCATGGATCGATAAAACGTTTCATCAACCCTGTCTCCGGTGAGATCTGGGTGAATCCCATGATTTGTTGCAAGTGGGGTAGCTGGAGTAGATCCTGACATCCCAAATTTCTCTAGAATATCATGAACATACTTTGACTGATGAATGAAAATTCCCTCAGGAAGTTGTTCAACTTGTAATCCCAGAAAGAATTTCATCTCCCCCATTGATGACATTTCAAACTTCTGCTTCATCACTGATTCAAAATCTTTGCATAGATTTTCATTCGTTGAACCAAATATTATATCGTCCACATAAATCTGAACTATCAGAAGATGACCATCGACCTCTTTAGTGAAGAGAGTGGCATCCACTTTTCCACGAATGAACTTGTTGGCTAGTAGGTGTTGAGACAAAGTCTCGTACCAAGCTCTCGGGGCCTGGTGTAAACCATACAGCGCTTTGTCCAATAAGTAGACCTTGTTTTTGTGGATTGGATCGGTAAAGCCCGGCGGCTGACCGATATAAACCTCCTCTTTAACCTTCCCATAAAGAAACGCCGATTTAACATCCAACTGATAAACTTTGAAGTTCTTCCAAGACGCAAATGCTAGGAAAATTCTGATAGCCTCTAGTCGTGCTACAGGAGCATAGACTTCAGTAAAATCAATTCCCTCCTGTTGACTAAATCCCTGAACAACGAGTCGAGCTTTGTTCCTTACAACAACTCCTCTATCGTCTCTCTTACACTTAAACACCCACTTAGTGTTAATTTTCCTATGACCATCCGGCAAATCAACTAACTTCCACACTCCCAATTTCTCGAATTGACTAAGTTCCTCCTGCATTGCATTGACCCAAGAGTCTTCAGTAAGCGCCTCTTTGTAAGTTCTTGGCTCAACCTGCGAGATAAAACAACTTAATGAGAATTCAGTTTGCAAAGAAGCAACTTTTGTATAAAAACATGTAAGCCCTTTATCAATCTGATTTCGAGTGCGAACGCCAGCTTGCAATTCTCCTATGATTAACTCCTCTGGATGATATGAAAAAGTTCGCGGCATCACTTCACTCGGAACATCTACATTTCCCTCCAGATTAGTAACATTCTGCTCTGCATCTTGTTCACCAACTTGGTTTGTTTGACTTGAAATCTGAATTTGCTCCCCCTCAGAATCTGAATCACCATGATCAAATACTGGCATGTTTTCAGCTTCTAGATTATCAATCTGAGTCGACTGATTATCCTGAGCAACTTCATTCTGTTGGATATCATCATGTTCACCAGCATTACTTGGACCTGCTTCATCATCATTTGAAGTTTCCCGTGATCTCCTCGAATACTCAGCTGGGAACCTTAACTGCGACTCATATTCACGTAAAATATCCAACTCATCAAAGAAATCTTCATCATCCTCTGATTCTTCTCTCATGTCAAACGAATCCCAAAGTGTGTCATAATGATAACGCCATGAATCACCAGGATTCTGCGGCGGCATAGTATATCCTTGACATTCAACATTTGCAGCTTCAATAATCCGCTTCTCACTTGGAACGAAGACACGTCGCAATGGATTTGAATAACCAACAAATATACCCTCAATGCACTTCGGACCAAACTTCCCAAAAGGTTCTATAACCGTACAAGGTGACCCGAACGGTTCTAGATACTTCAAATTCGGTTTGCGATTATTGATTAGCTCAAAGCATGTTTTGTTGAACTTCTTGACAGTTAGAACCCTGTTGAGCGTATAGCATGCGGCGGAAACAGCTTCAGCCCAAAAATTTATCGGTAACTTTGAATCTGCGAGCATAGTTCTAGCCGTCTCGATTAGTGTCCGGTTTTTGCGTTCTGCGACTCCATTCTGCTGCGGAGTGTACGGAGCACTAAACTCATGCAAAATACCTCTTTCATCACAAAATTCTTCCATCTTGCTGTTCTTGAATTCAGTACCGTTATCACTTCGAATTCTCTGGATGCGCCTTTGGTACAAATTTTCAATTTTCCTGAACAGCCCCATCAAACTGTCAAATGTTTCATCTTTCGTCTTCAAGAAAGATACCCACGAAAATCTGGAATAATCATCAGTAACGACCAAACAATAGTAATCTCCTGTAAGACTTTTGACATTCACCGGACCAAACAAATCCATGTGAAGTCTTTCCAACGGTCTCGAAACTGAATTGACTTGCTTTGTAGGGTGTGATTTTTTCTTCTGCTTACCTTTGACACAACTAATGCACTCCCCTTCTAGATGAAAGCCTTTGATATTAACACCCAATACCAAATCATTGTGCACCAAGTGATTCATCTTCCTTAGGTGAATATGCCCCATCTTGCGGTGCCACAATCTTGATTCTTTCTCAGTTGCTCTAGACACGAAACAATGTGCTTGACCAGTAGTTGTAGTTGCTACAGACATATCTAACACATATAAATCATTCACTCTAGGTGCCCTCATGATAATCCATTCTTCAGGGATAACAAAACCAGGTTTCAGAATCAAACATTCTTTATCAGTGAAGTGAGTAGTATACTGATTGTCACAAATCTGCGAGATACTAAGCAGATTGTTCTCCAGCTCAGTGATGTAGTTAACTCTCTCAAACGTCACAATTCCGTTAGATAACGTTCCTTCACCTACAATTCGACCACCTTCATGACCAGCAAATCCCACATAACCACCATTAATGTTTCTCACATCATACAGCAACGCAGTTTTTCCTGTCATATGTCGAGATGCACCACTATCCATAATCCATCTGGATACCAGTTGTGGAAGATCCTGCACAAAACAAACTACGACTTAAACAACTTCAAGAAAGATGCCGATTCATGCTTCGCGATCCAGGAAGCTCCGGCAATTCAAATTGCTTATTCGAACATAGTGTCCACCCAGGCCTCATCAGCCTTAGGTGTAACCTTGACTCTTGCAATTTGAATTTTGAAATTTTCAGCCTTCAAAGGTGGAAAATTTGCATCATAATCAACCGAAATTGATTCTTCAGCCTTTTTCACTTCAGAAGTTGAAATTTTCATTTCAGTTTTTGGTTTCCAAACTTGTTGAGATAATGCAACCCTCTTGTAAAATTTGTCATTTTTAGTTACCACTTTCTTTACGGGTTCATTTTTCAATTTGATGTTGTCATTTTTCACATTCTTTTTCTCAACAACGATTGGTGCTTTACCCTTCACATCAACTTTCTTCTGTTGAAACTTCACATTTTCAATCTTAGGCTTCACATTGGTACACATTCGTGCAATGTGACCAACTTGATTACATCTAAAACATGTACGAGTATCAACAACTCGACTTGTGCCTTCAGACTGATAATGTGAAGCTCTTTTCTCAAAGAACTCTTTGTTTGATTTTGAAAAAATTTCATTTTCCTCATCAGAAAGTGAACTCGAACTGTTCACAAACACCTTCTTTTCATCAAACCTTTTGTTTTGAAACCTTCTTTGCTGATAACTCTTACCACCCTGATAACCACCCGACCAGTTGTTTCGATTGTTATTATAAAACCTTGGTGGAACAACAGGCTTTTTGTAGTAAGCTTTATCTTTCTCAAAATTCATTTGCCGTTTTGTTTGTTTCAAATTATTCACTTCCGACAATTCAACTTCAACCAATTTGAAAACATTTGTCAACCTTTTCTCATTAACATTCTCAATTGGAAACTCAGAATCCGAATACAACTTATCAGATCCAGCCATCTTGTACATCACAAGACCCGGTTCATCACTTAAGTTGTTTTTGGACTTTGGTTTCTGAATGTATTTGTCCAAGAAACATCCATCATCTTCAGATGAATCAGACATCAAGACACTTTCAGCTGTGCTCTTAACAATCTCTGTCTGAACACTATCATCAGATGATGTAAAATTGACATCAATGTTCTCCGGAAGTTTAACTTCTTCTTCTTCCTGAATTTCAACCAACCCAGATTGCTTTTTCGTATAGTTATCAAGAACAGGTGGTGGAACTTGATGAAACCCCACCCCAGTTCCATCACAATACACATCTTCGCCCGCTTTGTCTTTCCCTATAGGTTTAGGAACAATATGCTGCAAAACAAAGCTTGCTGATTTATAGCTGTTAAGCTTCAACTGGATTCGTTCATTCTCAATTTCAGCTTTTTGAACTTTAAGTTTCAGTTTAGCAATTTGATCCAGTTGTTCATTAATCGATTCTTCTTTTAATCTCAAAACAGCTCTTAGATGTTCATTTTCTTTAAATGTTTTACCATTACGATCATCACTATCTTTGACAGTGTTTTTCAATTTCTCAAACTTTTCATAAATCTGACGGTTTTCAAGAATTAACTTTTCATTTTCAGATTTTATTTTCTCACGTTCAGTTTTATCGTTTTCAATTTTAGCCGTTAATTCTTTGATCCGTTCAGTTGAAGCTCTTACACTTTTGTCACGATCGAGAATCTGATTTTCAACATTTCTAACCTTTGTTGTCAGATTCTGAATTTTCTCATTGTTAAGATACGTGACAGTGCTACAAAAATTGCATTGTTTGGTGCAATTTTTGCAGTCAGCATTCCCATCAAACTTGTTACCTAACTCAATCTTGTTACCTGACTCAATCTTGTTACCTGACGCATTTGTTGACACACTTTGACTGACCGACTCCTTTGACTCAGTAACAGAATTAGGATCTACCTCAAGTGCTTTTGCAGCTAGCACTTTGTCAGCCATCATTCCCAGGTTCTCAGCTGTCAACTCTTGCGTAGTATCAATTAAACCTGTATCAACCTGCTTTTCTTTCTTCTCTTTCTCCTCTTTCTCCTTTCTCTCTTTCTCTTTCTCCTTTTCAATCATTTTCGACGTTGGAGTTCCCCACCATTTGTGTTGCCAATATTCATCTTCTTCTTTGTACTCCTTGATAATGGCTTCGATATCTAACGTTTTGTCATCAATCGCAATGTTGCCATATCTATCAAGATAGCACTCTCTATCTGGATCCCATCTGTTTGCTCTTCTAGCTTCCAGAAAGATACCAGAAAGTCTGATAATCTTGGTTTCAGCAACCATCTTCCGATATTGATACTTCTGTTCCTCAGTACGATCATCTTTCCACTTAATGGGTTCATCATTGCTTGCCATGAATGCGTAACCCACCGCATCTTCTTCCGGTAGAACTTCCTTACTCCAATCATACCCCTCATCATCATAAATCACAGCAAGAGCCCTTGATTTGTCTCTGTTATCTTCAGACTGCTTCAATCTAGGCGGCTCAGATTTATTCTGATGGTAGATTGCCTTTTTGTAATAATCATCTCGAAACGGATTCTCTGACTCATCAGCATACGCATTCCTGCATTCCCGTTTGAAATGACCCTTCTGCTTACACTTAAAACATGTTACTTTTGACTTGTCGAACCCCAGTTTTGTAGACGGACCACCGATCGTTTTTCTCCCTGTAATTTCCATGAAGCGTTGTGCACGTCGAACTGCACTTGCCATTGCCCAACGAATGTCGATCAGCTCCATTTCTTCAGGGTCTATCTGATCGTAGTCTTCTTTCGTCAGATTTGTATTCCCGATTTTTCCAGCCACCAATCCTTCGTAGGATTCCAAAACAGACGCCAGAAAGACCATTTGTTGCTTGGCCGACTCCTCGTCAAAATTCTGTACGTTCTTCAGATCTATCGCGATATTGCAAGAAAACTTCGCATCAGAATGATTTGCAGAAGACGTAGATCCACTGTGATAACCACTATGGCTTCCATTGCTTGAATTGCTTTGACTTTCTTTGCTTGCTGGAGAAACATTCTCAGCAGAAAATGCAGTCTTTGAAGAAGTAGCTTTCGGCATCATGCTCTTTGGATAGTATAAATCCAGATTCTGCTGATACGATGAATGATTAATTTTGTATGTCTTCTTCAACTCTAGCTCATGACTCTCGCGTTTTTCAATCAGCAAATCTAATGTCAGCTTTTCTGGTTCTTTGATGGTATTCTTCAGCATCAGCGCATAATATCTCCAATCCATCTCGTCAGGCAACGAATCGAACAATTTGTCGATAAGATCTTCTTCAGAAATGTCAATACCATGTCTTACTAATTCCAGCTTCAGATGACCGAACCTTTCTATCATTTTACACACTGACTCGTTCTTTAAACATCCAAACAGATCAAATTCTTTTCTAAGAAGTTTCTTTTTGTTTTTCTTAATTTCTTGACTACCGACACATTTCTTTTCTAACTTTGCCCATAAGTCTTTAGCTTTGGAGTAATCTATCAACGAAATGATGTCTTCATGCACCGATTGAAACAATAATGCCACACATTTTTGCTCGGACACAAAATTCTCAATCTCTTCAGCTGATCTTAATGCTTCACCATTCTTCATACTCTTCCAGCAAGGAAAAGCAAATGCCATCAACCAATCTTCGAACTTTGATGCCCACCTGCTGTAATCTTCTATAGCCATCAGCTTAGGAGGTTTGTTAAATGTTCCAAATGCACTTTCAGATTCCCAAGCTTCCTTCTTCTTTTCTTTTGGAGTATTCTCATTTTCATTCGTATTGTTGTTATTTATGGAAATATCATCTCCCGAGTTTCCTGCGAATGCGTACATATCGCTGAAGGGATTCATGAAAATATCATCCATTTTGATCGTACCTGCAAGATTATCAAACACTTAGAAAAAAAAATTTCGAAATTTTGTCAAATACTGACACTGAAGCGAAATCAGTCTCAATGACTGATAAGAAAAATCACAACTGTTCACTTAAGCGAAATCAGACTTTTACCCTTGGAGCGAAATCACTTATGACCTTATGAGCGAAATTATAAATTGTCCTTATAAGCGAAATAAGGATGTCCTTATAAGCGAAATTACACAGTTGTACGTATGAGCGAAATTAACTCAGACCATATGAGCGAAATCAGCAGATTAATTCTCGAAGTACACTAAAGCGAAATCAATTGATGTAATCAGGTTATGTACGTAAAAGCGGAATTAGCCTGATGTTCGTAAAAGCGAAATCACTCTGATCGTATGAGCGAAATCAGCTGAGTCCGAATGTACACAGAAGCGAAATCACAAATTTACTCATTTTTAAGCTGAATTTCAATCTGAAACTTTCAAGGGTTATAATACTCTTAAAACCGATCACAATGATATGAAATATGTTCACTTTTGACCGCTGATTCGTTCCAGATCTGAAGTTGAAGTTTATGTTCGAAAACCGAATGTGATTTTGGAAAAATTGGATGTGTTTTACTTAGTTTTAAGGCCTGATATTGTTAAGGATTGATTATTCACTAGTTTCGCTCACAATACTAGACTTTCAGCTCATTTTGTCCGATCAAACTTGTTTAAACCGAAAATATAAAAGAGAAAGTGAGTAGAAAAGAGATAAGTGTGTCGAATCGGCTGTTATAGTATGAACTTCCTCGTCCTGAAGCTCTGATACCACTTGTTGGACCGTGTCGTGTCTCTAACGATCAGTTGAGCAAGTTCAACATTACGTGTAAAGGCGGAATCAATGCACGCAACGTTACAACAGCTTTCCTATTCAATTTCTTCACTTTATTAGCTTTCTGAATCAATTTTGACAGAGTTTGGTTACAATGCTAATGATCAGGTCTCGCTCAAATAAACACATACATGAGGTATTTATAGTGTTGCTGATTTCGCTCATGTGTCCCTGACACTGAAGCGAAATCACAACTTGACACTGAAGCGAAATCACCTATGTACATTGAAGTGGAATCACCTACTGACCCTTGAAGCGAAATCAACATATAATAATGTACATTGAAGCGAAATTAACTCTAAACACCCTAATTTGACTTTTAAAGTCCAATCTTGACTTCAGACTTGATTGAAGATGCAGTCAACAGACATTCTCGTGCATCAACACACTTGGGTCCCACCTTTAAACAATCTTAATTAAAGTTTGGGTATTGAACTAATTGCAATCCGATCGAACGACCCTTTGAAAGGATTACTCTTCGGATCATGAGATACTAAGACTTTAAAAGACTTAACAATTCCCAACATATTCAATTGCGCAGATTGCCATCCGATCGAATTGCCATCCGATCAAATTACCATTCGATCGAATGACACTTCCGTAGTAATCTAGTTTTCAATAAGTAACCTCATCACTAAGTCACCGATCGACCGGATGACCATACGAACGAATTGCCATCCGATCGACCGACTTGAAAGGTGGAGATACTTAATTGTTTTCAAAATGCTACAACGAAAACTTCAAAAGTCAAACCATCATACACAAACACATACTTCTTATAGGAAGAAACAATCCACTCGAATCGTCATCCGACCGGATCACTATCCGACCGGATGACCACTCGAATGGATTGTTATCCGCATGGGTTGCTATCCGATCGAATTACCATCCGATCGAACCCCTATCCGACCCTTTCATACCTTGTGATGTTTTACGAATCGCTTATCGTTATGCTACCGAATCTATTCAGGCTAACCGTACTCGCTAAGCGCTCCCTTCAATCCATTAATCGCTGTGAGTATACTCGATCCCTTTTTGCTTTAAGCACTTTTGGGTGTTACATACGTTACGAATATTCAAACTACATCTATCACACTACTCAAACTATTTGAACGCTAACCGTTAATGCATGATTATACGTGGCTTATGAATGCTTGTTTGTTATGTTTACACATGGAATGATGTCTACCTGCCTTAGCAACGATAGTACTATAGTTTGGACTCAGCACCCGTTCACACGGGGGTTGTTAAGGATCTTTTACTTGCATGGATTACGGTGGTAATCATGTATTGCGAACTGCCTCGGGCAGTCAACCCGCAGTCATTGGTATCGATGGATCTATGTCGATAACTAACGTGCTTCATTTCACTATGTGTACGTGCTAGTTATGCGTAAACGAATTCGAACTCTATATGCTATTATCAAACTTGTATGCTCACCTTTACATTTTATGTATTGACTTTATTTTAACGTATGTGACAGGTGCTTAGGTTGCTTTTATGCCTAGCTCACTGTGAAATCAAGGCTAGGAAAGGTCTAGGATGCTCTCTGTGCTGTGATGAAATTGAAGCTAGGGAAAGGGGTCCTAGAAACCAACAAATAAATTATCCATGTTTAAATCTGAGTTGTCGGAACAGAATATTTGCCTAGATTTTATCTGTAATAATTTGTTTACTGTTTGAGACATGGTATGGGACATGTTAATTTAAATTGAATGGTAATGATAGTTGTTATGGAAACTTCTGGACAATCTGTTTCGCTCAGTGCCATGCCCCGATGATTCCGCCATCGGTTGGGGTGTGACAGATTGGTATCAGAGCCATAACTATAGGGAATTAGGCAAGACTCAACCTAGTCCGGGTCGATGTCTTAGAGACCTAGACTATAGTTAGGAACCAACAGACCGAACTTATGTGTTGAACCCAGCTATTTCTCGCTATCACTACACTCGAATTTTCAAATAGGGTCAAGCGATTTCGTTGGGATTAGGTGTGAAAACCGCAAACTCTCGACTAAATTGTTTGGTCAGTGACGATTTTATCGATTTATCAATGATTTCCTCATTATTTACAATAACAAACGAGGAGAATTGTACCAAATCAGGAGTGAAATCCATATTTTGATGAATAATCTCCTCAATTTTTCTAAAACAAGGAAGAAGTTGCTAAGCTAGGGGTGAAACCCTAACCTTGACAACTTGCTCCAAACTTTTACTCGTCTCACCAAAGCCTCGACGAACTTCAACGACCTGAGTGCATGAGTATGACCCAGGGAGTACGTGTTGAATGCCCAAGAATCGAGGCAGAAACACGATCCCGAAAGTCGAAGTGTGACGACAAGTCTGTTGAGAATAGTCGAATCACTTTGGGTAGTCAACGTCTAGTAGCCGTAGATGATCTAATTCTCAATTTATGTGTTTGGAGTCGGCAGTTGTCGCTCTGATAATTCGTCGATTTTATGTGTTTTATGTGCTTTTACCTATTTATGTGTTTAAATTTTTGAAGAGTTACTCGATTTTGCTTTCATTTCGATCGACACGCACGACTCGCACTGCATTTTTATCTCAAGTCGCTAACAAATCGCCGAATTTTGGACAAACCTATGCTACACTACGCTATTCGATATACTAAACGCGATTGCTATACTCGAACGATAGCGAGCCTTGAATAATAGGTTTCTGTTTTCTGACTGCCTCTAAGTGATTAAATGCGTATGTGTCTCCTTGCTTCTGTGCTTTACTTGCTTGGGTATTATGTGATTATGTGCCCTACGTGCTTATGTGTATATGTGAAAGCGTGCTCTATGTGTTATGTGTGTACGTAAATGTGCATGTTACTGAGCTTTAGTAGTTAGTAGACGTGTGAGGTGAGATCCGAATACAATGTGTTGAGTTCCGTGGCGATGTCTATTGCAGACAATGTCGTCCAGATCCCGCCATGCACTTTCTCGTCAAGAAAAGAGAGACAGACGTCTTACCTCCATTATCGCTAAAAGTGTTGCAAAGGCCGTGAGTGATGTTTACGAGAATGCCAGCAAATCATCTGAAGAGTCAAGAACCGACGCTCCCAAGGCTGCAGCAAGGCCTTTCAGCTTCAAGCAATTCAAGTCTTGTGGGCCAAAAGAATTCACTGGCGAAGGAGGTCCCACTGCACTGTTTCACTGGTTTGACTCCATCGAGGTTACTCTGCGACAGAGTGGTTGCCCTGATGACCTTCGAACTCTGAATGCTACCGGTGTTTTCCAGTCCTGAGCACTAGACTGGTGGACGACCGAGAGGAACAAGCGAGGGAACGATGCAACCTACGGTCTGTCGTGGGACGAGCTCAAGGAAGTTATGCTAGAGGAATTATGCCCTCCTCACGAACGTCAACTTTTATTTATGAACAAGACATATTGTTTCACAATACACGAAAACAAAAGAAACAAAGGCATAAGACAGCAACATCCTTTGTTGAGCCGAATGCTCATCCAAGGGTTGGATTTGCACTGACTATCTTCGGGCAGTTGTTCCTGAAATGGCTCGTCTCGCCACAGTTGTAGCAAGTACCAGGCGGAAAACGAGCTTGGGTAGGGTTGACTTGGAGTTGGGTAGCAGCAAGATTTGCAACAGCTTTGTTTTGGATAGCAAAGCGGCATGTGTTAATCAAATGTCCCCTCCGTCCACAGTAGGTACATTTGAAGCAGGGTATGAGGTTTGAATGATGACCGTTGCATCGCTTGCACCTAGGAGCAGTTCCTAAGTACGGCTTCCTAGCTGGTGGCCTTGCCACTTGGCTAGGTCCCGCTTGATTAGGTGTAACCGCTGCGGGTTTCCTTGAAGCCTTACGCTTCCTTGATGTTGGTGCAAGCCTGACTTCTGCTTCCTTTGGTGGCTCTTGAGTGGCTTCATTGTCGAGACGAGAGGCTTCATTGTTGAGATGAGCCATGGCAATACCTAAATCCACAGTCTTCTGAATCACTTCGCCTATTTGCTGGACAAATTTGGCTGTTCGCTCGGGCATTTGACCCGTGCTGAAAGGAATAGACATTCTAGAAGGAAATGAAAGTCATAGGAAGAAATAAGTGAAAGGTTATTGGAAAATCAATACAGAATGGTAACAAATGAAAATTGTGATCATTTGTTTGTTACCTAAGGCAAACAAATGAGATGGTGACAAATCAAAGTAAATGGGTCAAAAATAATGTATCGCGAAGACATGCTCGCCTATAAGTGAACACTCATTCCAAGAATTCCCAGGTAAGCACAACTGGTCTCGCGTCTGATGAGATGTATACGAAGTGCTTGCCTAGACAGAAAACCCAGAATACAGGCATTCACCCTTCCAGTTTGCACGTGTTCACATTATTTAAAACCCAAAACCTTGACGAGATTTTGAAAACTCAAAGGGGTTCAAAACCATATAATAGAGAGTTCAAAACCTTACAACAGAGGGTTCAAAACCTAGTAATCAATCATCCTAGAACAGATGATTAGTTTTCAAAGCGGTTTTGAAATTTATGTTCTTGTTGTGGTTGTCACCTAAGGATAGGTGACAGTATTGTTTTATGACTAAACGCAAGTAAACTCGCGTTAGGGTCGTAAGAAGGTTATAGACTAGGTCAAAGCATTACTAATAACCTAATTCCCTATAACCATTAGCTCTGATACCATCTTTTCTGTCACACCCCGACCACGTAGAACATACAAAACGTGGCGGAAACATCGGGGAGTGTTGTAACAGAATTAATGTTTCACAACCATGGATATTAAAGTTTCGTTTTATTCATCAAACAAGCGAGTTACATTGTCTTTAAACAAGAAGTAAAGAGTACATAACATAATTTAACTAGTTCTTGTCTCGTTTTAAGTCACTAAGGCACAGGTCCGCCTAAGTATGTCTTGATAAGTCCTATGCATCATCTCCTGAAAACACATGTGAAAATAGGTACGTCAGCATAAAAATGCCTGTGAGATACATAGGTTTTGTGAAAATGAGATTCATGACTTATGTTTAAGAAAATGTTTAGTCATGAACCTTTTAGTTTGCTTTGTTTTGTAAATCGTTTAAAAAGCAATAAGATCAAATGATATGTATAAGTAAGAGAATTATGTATGGTTAAATGAATAACCAAGTAAAATGGGTTTGTAAAAGATAAGTTGTTTTGTAAAACAACGTCTTGTGAAAAGTATGTTATTTGTATGAAATGTTATATATCTCAAATTGAAATGATTCAAATAACGCTACAATATGTGATATCATACAAACACTTATATATAGGAAGTACCAGCGGCGTATCCACCATGCTTGTATCATATTACACACGCCTTGTTACTTAAATCACTTACTCAAACCAAACCCCCGAAGTAAAATGTTTATGTATAATCAAATGTCTAATGTCTATGTCGAATGTTTATGTCAAAAGTCCTTGTATAAACCATGTCAAATGTTGATAGTCCAAAAGTAGTCAAGTAATGTGTAACAAATGTTTATGTATGGTAAGTAAAATAAGACTACTTAAACCATAAGTAAAAATGTACAAAACAAAGTATTTTGAGTAAATCAAAAAGTTATGTTTTGTAAAATATATGCATGCTATACTGAATATGAACATTTATGCGGTATTGTGAAAATTCATACATCCAAGCCTTGCGACAGTCGGATAACTATGTAAAAATGAGTTATCAAAAGAATATGTATTCGGATTCGGTCATTCCTTACGTCCAAACAAACCCGAGATTTCAGGAATGGGATTTGTCAAGTCCTATGGTACCACTACCTACTACCGAGCGGCATGATCGGTGTTAATGAATGTATAGTATAGTTTAAACAACCCAAATGTCATACCAAAATGTAAGCATGTTTTATGAAGATAATGTACCTAGTATGCTAGAGTAAACATACAAGGTAGAGCTGTAAAACAATGTGTCCATATGTTACTGGAACATATGCAACAGAGCTGCAATGTAAAATAATGTACTAAGCATGTACTAAATGAACATACATAGCATGAAAACAATGAAATCATGTACTATAAGTGTACTATTGAACATAACAAGTATATGATGTGAAAACAGGAAAGCTTGAAAGTAACAAGTAGGCACATGTGTTCCACCCCAAAACGTTTGGAAAACTGTAAAAGAGGGGTCTATGTACTCACTTGAGATTGCTTAGTAGTCCTTGAGTAACAACCAAACAATGCTAGAGATCGCGGATATCAAACGGCACCTAATATAGGTAACTATGTTAATAAACCGGACCTAAATCGGAAGATTTGATAGAATGAGGGTTTGTAAACCAAACGAGTATGGAAACTCATGTAATATGGTTTAACAAAGCCTACATACTAAATGAAACCTAACATAAGTGCTTACGACCCATTACGACCCGTTTAGGAAGCTTATGCTACTTTAATGCGTTGTGCGCGTGAAACGCGTTCGGACCGCCTAACTAGTCCTATGACAAGTAGAATATGCCTAAACATGTTACATAATCAGTTATGTGACAAAGGTTTAGGTTACATATGCTTAATTACCAATTACACATGAAAAGGGTATTCTGGTAATTTACCTAAGGCATATAAACTACCTATCATACAACTACTCAAACGATGTGACCATAAGGTATAACCTCGGAAGGTTATTCCCTACACTATGGTCACCTAATGTATTTGGTCGGATCCTAATGATCGACCAAACTGGGTCGGGTTCGAAGGTATAAGCGATTTATCAGATCGCTTACCCTTACGACCCTAGACAACGTGGTAATCAGTAGGCATAGTCCCAAGGGACTATAACCATCGTGATTACAATCACGTTGCGAAGTTCAAACGAACTTCGCATTGACCATAAGCTGGTCAACGCTGAAAGTCAAACAAAGTTTGACTTTCTGACTCGAAAAGCAATTAAAATAAAGAAAAGAACGAAAGAATACTTACGAAGGGTCCCCGAATGCTAATCTCGATTCAAGAATCTCAGGTATGAAACAATGGTTTCAACTTAGAGTTTCTCAAATCAAAATTCTAGTGGTTTAAGCAATGGGGGGCATGGGGTATTTATAGTGTTCGGTCCACCGTTAAGATCGTTTTATGGAAACCGTGCTTTAATCGCATCCGTACAAGTGTCGGAACCTTATGGTGGCTAAAATTGATCCTTATCAGCTAACTAAGCATGTGTGAATGTGTGGTGGAGGATTAAACAGCTGCAAACTGCTGTTAAATGCAGTTAATCTGTTCAGGAAGTCGGACGCGGCCCGCTTCAGGATGTATATAAACTTAGGCGGGCCGCCTGGGAGTTGCAGATCAGAAATAAGTTTCAGAAATTACAGTTTCAGTCCCTGCATGTGTTTAAGGCAATTTCTGACACTTCTAAGGCCCGTAAAGCCAACTTTAAGGCCCTAAAATGATGCCTAAACATTGTGGACATGAAACATGCTCAAAAATATGTCAGATGTTGGTTCGTTTGGTCGTACGAACGCGATGTTCGCTTAATCACGACGGAATGCGCACAAGCGCGAAAAACGATCCAAATGATGCGACGAATGGATTTTTCTTATTCCAAACACTAAAATAAAATATTATAATGCTTACATAAATTTTTGGATGTCCGGATGTATTTAGAACGTAAGATATGCGCGAAAGTGCAAACTTGTGCACTTTTTGACGCTTTTAGTCCCTGAATGACCCTAAAGTTTATTTTAGCACACCGGACCTCTCAAAGCCTATTTCTAAGCTATGTGAAGGATATTTAGGGTATGTTTAACTTATGGTCATGTTCCAGAATGTCTGTTACAGTTCAGATTGGCATACTTTCGCAGTTTGTCAACTTTAGTCCCTGTAAGCGATTTAACTTGATTTTGGCATACCAAACCTTCCAAATCTTATTTCTAAGTTATGTAAAGGTTATTTAAGGTATGTTAAGCCTATTTCACTATTCCGGAGTGTTCGTTGCATTAAACTGGTTATATTTACGCATCGGTGCGCATATAACCTTCCAGAAAGCGATTTAGAGTTTTGAAATTGAACAAAAATTGATATGTGCAAATGATACACATATTTTTACAAATCCCAAGTATGAAATATAATATTTCATTGGTTCAGTATTTGTTTGATGGCCGTGGAGGCACAAGTGTTACAATCTCCCCTACTTTAGGAAATTTCGTCCCGAAATTTTATCTAGAGGAAACTTGTGTGAGTTTGAAAACATGAAGTTTGAAAAGATCGAACAACATTGGTTAGGGTTCTGAACTTCTAGTAACTTTAATAACATCATGCTTGCAATGTAAGAGGAATACTTATATACAAGTATATGAAGCGTCATTGGTGCGTCCACCGTACCTCCATTACATCGTTCTCATTTCGTTATTGTTGTCACTATCGGTTCTTACACATAATAAATCTTATTGTGGTTACCGTGCACTGAATCTCATAATTATGTACGCGTCCATAATTAGACAATTCCTTGCATAGTTCACACAGTCTATTTTATAATGTGTAGGGGAAAACCAAATGAACAAACCTGTGATGAGTGTGACTAGACCACCGTAGGGTCCCTTTTATTAAATCAATAAATGATTTTAATAGACAACCAAGGAGTCTTTTCAGCTTATATCATCACATGTCATTCTTAACCAGATTTTTGAATCAATCTTTTTTACTAGACCACTAAAAGGGTCTCTTATGAATCATGGAATAGTACTATATAATCCAAGGGTCTTAACTATTACATAGAAGCCTATTCAGGATTTAAGGTAGTACCTTTTTGAATATCCTACTACGAATCCCTCATATAAAGATATGAAAGATTCTACGAGGATTTGGATAACTAATACCCGGAGTATAAAAACACAAAATGTATAAAAGAAAACATAAGATGAATAAACACATAGTCACATAACCACGAAATTGTTTGTTAATTTGTCTTGTTAATTGCGTACATGCATTTAAAGCACACTAGGAATCCATTCCGTGGATTTCATTTGGTACTTTAAACGTTATCAAGAATCTAACTATAAAGATAGAAAGATTTTTAAAAGAAAAATTCGTTTTCGATTATAAGGAACCGAAATGTTCGAATTTAGGTACATAAGGAATCCAATTAAGGACTCTGATTTGTATGACAATTATCCACAAGGATCTAATTGTGAGAATAAAAAGATCCCATATGGATTTAAAAGTTGAAGATGTTTTGAAACCTTGCACTGGATGTGCTTAGGTCAAAACATGATGTAAAATGCTTATGAAGTTGAGATGCTTGATATGTCAAGGCGACATATGAAGCAGAATTTGAAGGTTAAGTCAATGTATGAGGAAAATATTTTTGAAAACTATGCATGGGGTTCCTTTAAGAAAAATGTGTTTAACGTTTTTGAAACCTTATATATAATACTTTTGAAATCATAAAGTAGGTGTATTAGATAGATATATTTACAAAAATGTTTTAAAATCATGCGAGATGAATTTTGAAATTATGTATAAGGTTTTTGAAAGACATGAATGATGCTTTTCGAAATCATGCACTTGATAAGAAAATGTATTGTGTTAATATTGTCTTCAGACTATATGAAATATTTTGAAATTAGAAAGGTTGGTTTTGATAACATGGCCAATGTTTTTGAAATAACATAGACAATGTATCTAGAAAAATTGTTTTCAAACTATATGAAATGTTTTGAGATCATGAAGATTGTGTTGAAATACTTGTACTGTGTATGTTGAAAAATCAAAACGTAATGGGTATGAGATTTGAAAATACCCTTAGTTATCTAACCAAGGATTTAAAGGTAAAGATGTGCTGAAGCATGATTACCCATAATGTCACTTTATTTTCTGTACTTCGCATCTTAGAATGAAACGAGTACTTAAAATTTTCGAGGGACTCATGAGCGATCATTTGAAAGAGAGAATCACAAGAGTAGTTTGTAAGGAACATAGTTCCTTAATGCAGGTATTATAGGGAAATGCCATAAACACTTGTTATTATACTTGTATATCAGAATTGTGATCATTAACTTTTATTTATGAACAAGACATATTGTTTCACAATACACGAAAACAAAAGAAACAAAGGCATAAGACAGCAACATCCTTTATAGAGCCGAATGCTCATCCAAGGGTTGGATTTGCACTGACTATCTTCGGGCAGTTGTTCCTGAAATGGCTCGTCTCGCCACAGTTGTAGCAAGTACCAGGCGGAAAACGAGCTTGGGTAGGGTTGACTTGGAGTTGGGTAGCAGCAAGATTTGCAACAGCTTTGTTTTGGATAGCAAAGCGGCATGTGTTAATCAAATGTCCCCTCCGTCCACAGTAGGTACATTTGAAGCAGGGTATGAGGTTTGAATGATGACTGTTGCATCGCTTGCACCTAGGAGCAGTTCCTAAGTACGGCTTCCTAGCTGGTGGCCTTGCCACTTGGCTAGGTCCCGCTTGATTAGGTGTAACCGCTGCGGGTTTCCTTGAAGCCTTACGCTTCCTTGATGTTGGTGCAAGCCTGACTTCTGCTTCCTTTGGTGGCTCTTGAGTGGCTTCATTGTCGAGACGAGAGGCTTCATTGTTGAGATGAGCCATGGCAATACCTAAATCCACAGTCTTCTGAATCACTTCGCCTATTTGCTGGACAAATTTGGCTGTTCGCTCGGCCATTTGACCCGTGCTGAAAGGAATAGACATTCTAGAAGGAAATGAAAGTCATAGGAAGAAATAAGTGAAAGGTTATTGGAAAATCAATACAGAATGGTAACAAATGAAAATTGTGATCATTTGTTTGTTACCTAAGGCAAACAAATGAGATGGTGACAAATCAAAGTAAATGGGTCAAAAATAATGTATCGCGAAGACATGCTCGCCTATAAGTGAACACTCATTCCAAGAATTCCCAGGTAAGCACAACTGGTCTCGCGTCTGATGAGATGTATACGAAGTGCTTGCCTAGACAGAAAACCCAGAATACAGGCATTCACCCTTCCAGTTTGCACGTGTTCACATTATTTAAAACCCAAAACCTTGACGAGATTTTGAAAACTCAAAGGGGTTCAAAACCATATAATAGAGAGTTCAAAACCTTACAACAGAGGGTTCAAAACCTAGTAATCAATCATCCTAGAACAGATGATTAGTTTTCAAAGCGGTTTTGAAATTTATGTTCTTGTTGTGGTTGTCGCCTAAGGATAGGTGACAGTATTGTTTTATGACTAAACGCAAGTAAACTCGCGTTAGGGTCCTAAGAAGGTTATAGACTAGGTCAAAGCATTACTAATAACCTAATTCCCTATAACCATTAGCTCTGATACCATCTTTTCTGTCACACCCCGACCACGTAGAACATACAAAACATGGCGGAAACATCGGGGAGTGTTGTAACAGAATTAATGTTTCACAACCATGGATATTAAAGTTTCGTTTTATTCATCAAACAAGCGAGTTACATTGTCTTTAAACAAGAAGTAAAGAGTACATAACATAATTTAACTAGTTCTTGTCTCGTTTTAAGTCACTAAGGCACAGGTCCGCCTAAGTATGTCTTGATAAGTCCTATGCATCATCTCCTGAAAACACATGTGAAAATAGGTACGTCAGCATAAAAATGCCTGTGAGATACATAGGTTTTGTGAAAATGAGATTCATGACTTATGTTTAAGAAAATGTTTAGTCATGAACCTTTTAGTTTGCTTTGTTTTGTAAATCGTTTAAAAAGCAATAAGATCAAATGATATGTATAAGTAAGAGAATTATGTATGGTTAAATGAATAACCAAGTAAAATGGGTTTGTAAAAGATAAGTTGTTTTGTAAAACAACGTCTTGTGAAAAGTATGTTATTTGTATGAAATGTTATATATCTCAAATTGAAATGATTCAAATAATGCTACAATATGTGATATCCTACAAGCACTTATATATAGGAAGTACCAGCGGCGTATCCACCATGCTTGTATCATATTACACACGCCTTGTTACTTAAATCACTTACTCAAACCAAACCCCCGAAGTAAAATGTTTATGTATAATCAAATGTCTAATGTCTATGTCGAATGTTTATGTCAAAAGTCCTTGTATAAACCATGTTAAATGTTGATAGTCCAAAAGTAGTCAAGTAATGTGTAACAAATGTTTATGTATGGTAAGTAAAATAAGACTACTTAAACCATAAGTAAAAATGTACAAAACAAAGTATTTTGAGTAAATCAAAAAGTTATGTTTTGTAAAATATATGCATGCTATACTGAATATGAACATTTATGCGGTATTGTGAAAATTCATACATCCAAGCCTTGCGACAGTCGGATAACTATGTAAAAATGAGTTATCAAAAGAATATGTATTCGGATTCGGTCATTCCTTACGTCCAAACAAACCCGAGATTTCAGGAATGGGATTTGTCAAGTCCTATGGTACCACTACCTACTACCGAGCGGCATGATCGGTGTTAATGAATGTATAGTATAGTTTAAACAACCCAAATGTCATACCAAAATGTAAGCATGTTTTATGAAGATAATGTACCTAGTATGCTAGAGTAAACATACAAGGTAGAGCTGTAAAACAATGTGTCCATATGTTACTGGAACATATGCAACAGAGCTGCAATGTAAAATAATGTACTAAGCATGTACTAAATGAACATACATAGCATGAAAACAATGAAATCATGTACTATAAGTGTACTATTGAACATAACAAGTATATGATGTGAAAACAGGAAAGCTTGAAAGTAACAAGTAGGCACATGTGTTCCACCCCAAAACGTTTGGAAAACTGTAAAAGAGGGGTCTATGTACTCACTTGAGATTGCTTAGTAGTCCTTGAGTAACAACCAAACAATGCTAGAGATCGCGGATATCAAACGGCACCTAATATATGTAACTATGTTAATAAACCGGACCTAAATCGGAAGATTTGATAGAATGAGGGTTTGTAAACCAAACAAGTATGGAAACTCGTGTAATATGGTTTAATAAAGCCTACATACTAAATGAAACCTAACATAAGTGCTTACGACCCATTACGACCCGTTTAGGAAGCTTATGCTACTTTAACGCGTCGTGCGCGTGAAACGCGTTCGGACCGCCTAACTAGTCCTATGACAAGTAGAATATGCCTAAACATGTTACATAATCAGTTATGTGACAAAGGTTTAGGTTACATATGCTTAATTACCAATTACACATGAAAAGGGTATTCTGGTAATTTACCTAAGGCATATAAACTACCTATCATACAACTACTCAAACGATGTGACCATAAGGTATAACCTCGGAAGGTTATTCCCTACACTATGGTCACCTAATGTATTTGGTCGGATCCTAATGATCGACCAAACTGGGTCGGGTTCGAAGGTATAAGCGATTTATCAGATCGCTTACCCTTACGACCCTAGACAACGTGGTAATCAGTAGGCATAGTCCCAAGGGACTATAACCATCGTGATTACAATCACGTTGCGAAGTTCAAACGAACTTCGCATTGACCATAAGCTGGTCAACGCTGAAAGTCAAACAAAGTTTGACTTTCTGACTCGAAAAGCAATTAAAATAAAGAAAAGAACGAAAGAATACTTACGAAGGGTCCCCGAATGCTAATCTCGATTCAAGAATCTCAGGTATGAAACAATGGTTTCAACTTAGAGTTTCTCAAATCAAAATTCTAGTGGTTTAAGCAATGGGGGGCATGGGGTATTTATAGTGTTCGGTCCACCGTTAAGATCGTTTTATGGAAACCGTGCTTTAATCGCATCCGTACAAGTGTCGGAACCTTATGGTGGCTAAAATTGATCCTTATCAGCTGACTAAGCATGTGTGAATGTGTGGTGGAGGATTAAACAGCTGCAAAATGCTATTAAATGCAGTTAATCTGGTCAGGAAGTCGGACGCGGCCCGCTTCAGGATGTATATAAACTCAGGCGGGCCGCCTGGGAGTTGCAGATCAGAAATAAGTTTCAGAAATTACAGTTTCAGTCCCTGCATGTGTTTAAGGCAATTTCTGACAGTTCTAAGGCCCGTAAAGCCAACTTTAAGGCCCTAAAATGATGCCTAAACATTGTGGACATGAAACATGCTCAAAAATATGTCGGATGTTGGTTCGTTTGGTCGTACGAACGCGATGTTCGCTTAATCACGACGGAATGCGCACAAGCGCGAAAAACGATCCAAATGACGCGACGAATGGATTTTTCTTATGCCAAACACTAAAATAAAATATTATAGTGCTTACATAAATTTTTGGATGTCCGGATGTATTTAGAACGTAAGATATGCGCGAAAGTGCAAACTTGTGCACTTTTTGACGCTTTTAGTCCCTGAATGACCCTAAAGTTTATTTTAGCACACCGAACCCCTCAAAGCCTATTTCTAAGCTATGTGAAGGATATTTAGGGTATGTTTAACTTATGGTCATGTTCCAGAATGTCTGTTATAGTTCAGATTGGCATACTTTCGTAGTTTGTCAACTTTAGTCCCTGTAAGCGATTTAACTTGATTTTGGCATACCAAACCTTCCAAATCTTATTTCTAAGTTATGTAAAGGTTATTTAAGGTATGTTAAGCCTATTTCACTATTCCGGAGTGTTCGTTGCATTAAACTGGTTATATTTACGCATCGGTGCGCATATAACCTTCCAGAAAGCGATTTAGAGTTTTGAAATTGAACAAAAATTGATATGTGCAAATGATACACATATTTTTACAAATCCCAAGTATGAAATATAATATTTCATTGGTTTGGTATTTGTTTGATGGCCGTGGAGGCACAAGTGTTACATTCGGCACCCGCAGTCAAAGCCAGAGCCTGCTTTGCATGTGGCGACCCAAACCATTTCGCCAACATGTGCCCAAACAGGGTTGTGAAACAAGAACCCCAGCAACAGCAGCCACAGCAGCAGCAACAACAGCAGCAGCAACAGCCCGCACGCGCCAGAACCTTCAACCTCAAAGTCCGTCAAGCCCAGGCCGACAACAACGTGGTCAATGGTACGTTCCTTGTGAATGGTATTTATGCTTCATGTTTGTTTGATACTGGAGCCGATAACTGCTTTGTGTCGCTCGAATTTGAGAAACTCCTTAGTCGTAAACGTTCCCAACTCTCCTCGGCATTCGATGTTGAAGTCGCTACCGGAAGAACCGTCACCGTCAATTCCGTTATCCGTGATTGTACTCTTGAGCTCAACAATCACATCTTCCCCATCGACCTCATTCCGATGCAACTCGGAAGTTTTGATGTCATAGTAGGCATGGACTTTCTTCGGGAAAACCATGCTGAAGTTGCGTGCTTCGACAAAATGATTCGATTTTCGCTCGCGAATGGTGACTTATTGTGTGTATACGGTGATACTACTTCAAAGGGTCTCAAGCTTATGTCATGCGTACAAGCCAGCAAGTATCTCCGCAAGGAATACAGGGCATTCCTGGCTAACGTTGTAGCAGCGGAGAAGGAAAAGAAAGAGAAGAAGGAAGTGAAAGACGTTCCTGTGGTCCGTGAGTTTCCTCATGTTTTTCCAGAGGATCTCCCCGGACTGCCGCCAAGTCGTGATATCGATTTTCGTATTGACCTCATTCCTGGAGCCAACCCTATTGCCAAAGCTCCTTATCGACTTGCGCCGTCCGAAATGCGCGAACTCTCAACCCAACTCCAGGAATTACTTGAGAAAGGCTTCATTCGCCCGAGCACCTCTCCTTGGGGCGCGCCAGTCCTTTTCGTCAAAAAGAAGGATGGGTCGTTCAGGATGTGCATCGACTATCGGGAATTGAATAAGTTAACTATCAAGAACCGCTATCCCCTACCTCGCATTGACGATTTGTTTGATCAACTACAAGGAGCTACGTGTTTCTCAAAGATCGACCTACGTTCAGGATATCATCAGCTACGTATTCAAGGGGAGGATATACCCAAAACCGCGTTTCGTACTCGTTACGGTCACTACGAATTCGTTGTCATGCCTTTTGGCTTAACCAACGCACCAGCAGTTTTCATGGATCTGATGAATCGCGTGTGTAAACCATACCTCGACTGTTTCGTCATCGTATTCATCGACGATGTCTTGATTTATTCCAAATCGAAGACCGAACATGCGCAACATCTACGTTTGGTTCTCGAGTTACTCTAGGGGAACCAACTCTATGCCAAATTCTCCAAGTGTGAATTCTGTTTGGAGGAAGTTCAGTTTCTGGGTCACATCGTAAATAGTCAAGGCATTCACGTCGATCCTGCGAAAATTGAGGCTGTCAAGAGTTGGGTTACGCCTAAGAACCCGTCTGAAGTCCGCTCTTTTCTCGGACTAGCGGGCTATTATCGACGATTTATCGAAGGATTCTCGAAGATTGCTATACCGCTTACCTCTCTTACGCATAAGGATCAGCCTTTTGTCTGGGGAACCAAACAAGAGACTGCCTTCCAAACCCTCAAGCACATGCTTTGCAACGCTCCTGTTCTCACATTGCCAGACGGAAACAATGATTTCATTGTCTACTGTGATGCTTCCAACCTTGGTCTTGGTTGCGTTCTCATGCAACGGGACAAGGTCATAGCTTACGCATCTCGTCAGCTCAAAATCTACGAGAAGAACTATACAACCCATGATCTCGAACTAGGCGCAGTTGTTTTTGCGTTAAAGATTTGGCGACACTACCTGTATGGTACCAAGTGTACGATCTTCACCGATCATAGGAGCCTACAACACATCTTTAATCAGAAGGAACTTAATATGCGTCAACGCCGATGGGTAGAACTTCTCAACGATTACGACTGTGAGATCCGTTATCACCCAGGCAAGGCGAATGTCGTTGCCGACGCACTTAGCAGACGGAGTTATCTGCTTAGCACCCGTAATGTTCAAGCCCAACACGATCTTGAAACCCTCATCCGCGACGCTCAACATACATGTTTTAATGAACGCACCCTGAAGAAAGAAAGAATCTACCATGATGGAGCCCAACTCGTGAGCAAATCGAACGGGATATTCCATTTTCTGGACCGAATTTGGATTCCCAAACAAACTGACTTACGACAAATCTTGATGGATGAAGCCCACAAATCCCGGTATTCTATTCATCCCGGTGCTGATAAGATGTACCAGGACCTTCGCTACAAGTACTGGTGGCCGGGTATGAAAAGGGATATCGCTCTCTACGTCGGAAAATGCCTAACTTGTGCTAGAATCAAGGCCGAACATCAAAGACTCTCTGGCTTACTCGAACAACCACCAATTCCTATGTGGAAGTGGGAAAGTATAGCTATGGATTTCGTAACCAAGCTACCGCACACGTCATCAGGTCACGACAGCATATGGGTTGTGGTCGACCGTTTGACTAAATCCGCTCACTTTCTGCCGATACGAGAAGACTACAAGGTAGAACGATTAGCCCAAATCTACACCGACGAGATCATTTGTAATCATGGGACGCCTCGTGACATCATTTCTGATCGTGATGCTCGGTTTACCTCGCGACTGTGGGAAACGTTTCAAACGGCACTCGGTGCAACGCTTAATCTAAGTACCGCTTTCCACCCTCAAACCGAAGGTCAGACTGAAAGAACGATTCGTACTCTTGAAGACATACTCCGTTCGTGTGTCTTAGACTTCGGTGGTAATTGGAATAAATACCTGCCGTTAGTCGAATTATCGTACAACAACAGTTATCATTCTAGCATCCAAATGGCACCATTCGAGGCACTATATGGAAGAAGATGTCGATCGCCTATTGTATGGCACGAGATTGGTCATTCGCAACTAACCGGTCCTGAGCTATTACAAGAAACGACAGACAAAATCTTCCAAATTCGAGAAAATCTGGTGAAGGCTCAGGATCGACAGAAAAGTTACGCCGATAAGAAACGCAAGCCCCGGGAATTTGACGTTGGTGACCACGTACTCCTAAAGGTATCACCTTGGAAGGGTGTGGTCCGATTCGGCAAGAAAGGAAAGCTCGCGCCTACAGACTCGAACTACCGGAGGAACTTAATAACGTCCACCCGACTTTCCACGTGTCAAACCTCAGAAAGTGCCTAGCCAACCACAACTTACACGTTTCTCTCGACGATCTACAAGTGAACGAAACATTACACTTCATGGAAAAGCCTGTCGAAATCATGGATCGCCAAACCAAGCAACTCAGACGCTCACGCATTCCTATCGTGAAAGTCCGATGGGAGGGCAAACGAGGCGCCGAGTTCACTTGGGAACTCGAAAGTGACATGAAGGCTAAGTACCCGCAGTTGTTTCAAGCGAGGAGTTAGGGAGAGAAAGTAGCATTGTGATTCTAGTACCTTGTACGATTTCATATCAATCTATAGAATCACCGATTATAGTACGTTCTTGTGTGTTTGGTCACGCACGTTCACGGATTCCGTGTCACAAGCGATCGTTTCGAAGTCAAAATCGGTCCAAACGGAAAGTTCTCAAACGTGATTCACGGCGTTGTACAGCTTCCAGCCTAATTTCGGGACGAAATTCCCTAAACAAGGGGAGGCTGTAACACCCCGTGTTTTCACAAGTCAAAGTCAAAGTCAAGGTCTAAGTCAACGACCGATTTCGCGCAACTTGACTCATAGGAACTTCTTGTTTTTAATTATATTATGTGGAGTAAGTGTTGTTAATTGCAATAATCGATGCGTGTTAATCGTTATTCAATCGACCTACGACTGTGAACTATAGGAAGTAACAATGCGATAAAGTTAACTAATCAATAATCAAGCCGTGCTAATCGAATCGACTTCTAATCGCAACTCAAACTACGAATTTTACTTGTTAATATACGTGTGTGTGTGCCTTACATGTTACCTGTGCATGTTTATTTATATTATGTGGTGTTAATCGAGCGAACTCAATCGAAACTCAAAATACAATCAAACTCGAATCGTAATCGAACTATGAGAAATGGTGGAAAGCAGGTCATGCGAGATGTGAGTGTTTAGGACTGAAAGTAATTTGATTTGGAAACCCTATCGTATCATACCGCTCGCAATCGAAATCAAATCAGCAAAAATCGCCACGTCAAACACACTAACCAAGAGCCATCCGACCGGATAGCCACTTGGTAAAGGATGACAGGTGCCATCCGATCGAGATGCCATCCGACCGGACAGTCACCCAGGCGATGTGCTATCCGACCGAACAGCCCTTTCCCCTTTTGGCATCCTATAAATACCCCTGTCATTGTCATCTTTTCCACTTTTGGAAATCCCTGTTCGACCAGCACGCTTAACTCAACCTTTTCTCAGATTTCTCTCGATTCCGGTAAGATCTCGTCCTAAATCTTGTACTTTCTTGATCTACGCGCACTCCTACACCTTTCTATCTTTTAAATCTTAATTTTTAACCGTGAAATCACTAGATTTCGGGTGTTCTAAGGTGACGTCATCATGTGTTCTTCAAGAACTTCATGTTTTGACCTCAACCCACTAAGAACAACTTAGATCTAACCGATTTCCACAAAGATCTTGTAAAGATCTCGACACAAGTGTGGTGAAAAAGGATTGAAAGTTGGTTTTAACTTTCTTTCGACTCTTTTTTACACTTAAAACACTCAAAACCGGTAGAATCAGGTTCTGATCTAGTCTCCTACTCGCCCTTAGTGTTGTACTGGCTCAGATCTAGATTCTACACACGAGACTACCGATTCCGGGTTAGTCAAGAACAACCGTCTCGAGCCGGTAACCGGCCGGACTAGGGTGATTCCTGGTCAGGTTGGTCAACTGGGTCAAACGAAGGGTTCTGTTGGCTAACACGTTGTCAAAGTGACTCGATATAACGACAAACCTTCAAAACGACCAAGTGTAGAACGAACAGGACAATCGGAGCGGATTGCCAACCGATCGAATTACCATTCGACCGGATAGGTTACCCGAACGAATTGCCACCCGAACGGATTACACTTGGGTCCCACCTTTAAACAATCTTAATTAAAGTTTGGGTATTGAATGAATTGCAATCCGATCGAACGACCCTTTGAAAGGATTACTCTTCGGATCATGAGATACTAAGACTTTAAAAGACTTAACAATTCCCAACATATTCAATTGCGCGGATTGCCATCCGATCGAATTGCCATCCGATCGAATTGCCATCCGATCGAATTACCATTCGATCGAATGACACTTCCGTAGTAATCTAGTTTTCAACAAGTAACCTCATCACTAAGTCACCGATCGACCGGATGACCATACGAACGAATTGCCATCCGATCGACCGACTTGAAAGGTGGAGATACTTAATTGTTTTCAAAATGCTACAACGAAAACTTCAAAAGTCAAACCATCATACACAAACACATACTTCTTATAGGAAGAAACAACCCACTCGAATCATCATCCGACCGGATCACTATCCGACCGGATGACCACTCGAACGGATTGTTATCCGCATGGGTTGCTATCCGATCGAATTACCATCCGATCGAACCCTTATCCGACCCTTTCATACCTTGTCACATTTTACGAATCGCTTATCGTTATGCTACCGAATCTATTCAGGCTAACCGTACTCGCTAAGCGCTCCCTTCAATCCATTAATCGATGTGAGTATACTCGATCCCTTTTTGCTTTAAGCACTTTTGGGTGTTACATACGTTACGAATATTCAAACTACATCTATCACACTACTCAAACTATTTGAACGCTAACCGTTAATGCATGATTATACGTGGCTTATGAATGCTTGTTTGTTATGTTTACACATGGAATGCTGTCTACCTGCCTTAGCAACGATAGTACTATAGTTTGGACTCAGCACCCGTTCACACGGGGGTTGTTAAGGATATTTTACTTGCATGGATTACGGTGGTAATCATGTATTGCGAATTGCCTCGGGCAGTCAACCCGCAGTTATTGGTATCGATGGATCTATGTCGATAACTAACGTGCTTCATTTCACTATGTGTACGTGCTGGTTATGCGTAAACGAATTCGAACTCTATATGCTATTATCAAACTTGTATGCTCACCTTTTCATTTTATATATTGACTTTATTTTAACTTATGTGACAGGTGCTTAGGTTGCTTGTATGCCTAGCTCACTGTGAAATCGAGGCTAGGAAAGGTCTAGGATGCTCTCTGTACTGTGATGAAATTGAAGCTAGGGAAAGGGGTCCTAGAAACCAACAAATAAATTATCCATGTTTAAATCTGAGTTGTCAGAACATAATATTTGCCTAGATTTTATCTGTAATAATTTGTTTACTGTTTGAGACATGGTATGGGACATGTTAATTTAAATTGAATGGTAATGATAGTTGTTATGGAAACTTCTGGACAATCTGTTTCGCTCAGTGCCATGCCCCGATGATTCCGCCATCGGTTGGGGTGTGACAAAGGTGGATACCTGATTCCGTCTGATTTCTTAAGTCCAAGCGGGCCGCATAAGACCCCGTTTAAGTTAACGCGGGTCGCGTGAGAGTGAAATGGTGGCGCAGCCCTGAGCTGACACGTGTCGACATCGTGGCGAGTCTAGGCGATGACCTGGATCACCTAAACCCTACCCGGGCTAGTACGCGGGCTGCGTAAGCCTTTGCGTACATCTACGCGGGCCGCGTGGAGACCAGATTTCAGCCCTATATAAGAAGGCCTCAGGATTTCATTTTCAATCGTTCATTTCTCTTCTCAGTCTCGAATTTCTGAAGATATAGGCTTTATATTCAAGTATAATACCCCTAATTAGCGAGGTTCTGCTCCGTTGTAAGTATTATAACCCCGGTTTCATAGTAGATACGCTGCCCGATTGATTTAGGGTTCCGTAATAACTGTCGTGGTTCTGCCCGACGTAGTTGTTGGAATGCCGTCTCGGGGAGGGTATCATTAATATTTTCAAAGGGTTATGATACTAACCAATGTACATTTGTATACATTATAGATTATATCCAGGAAACCCTTACGCGAAGTCTAAGATAGCAATGTGAGTTTATCCTCTTTTTGTTAATCTTTTTGGTAATGTTTTACCAAACCTTAAATGTTTTACCATGAAAATTAGCAGTGATTGAGTCTTTGTAGTTCTTCAATTACTGCCGGTATGTTGGGGTTTTGTATGCAAAATGTACTACACTGTGAGTAGTAAGTCGAGGATGACAATACGTTACCATTGGACAATGAGTTAGCCAATGTGTAATATGACCCACAAGTCAGTGGATTGACAGTACTAAATGGAGTAATTGTGTAGAAATAAACAATGTGATCGCTCTCAATACTGTTCACTGTGACTTTTTATTTAAACTTGATTAAATTGGGATTCACTCACCAGTATTTCCCACTGACAAATATTTTTAAAACACGTTTCAGGTAACCCAATATGACAGCCAATTAGTAGAAAGCCAGCTGGAGAGCACTAAAGGCTTGGAGAAAATGTGGCTATAAAAGTTACCTAATAAACAATGTTTTAAATTCAATAAGAATAGGGTTTATCCCTATAAATGTATTGTAATAAAAACTTGGGTTTTGCCCATGTGATTATTAATATGAAAGAAGGTGGTTTTACTCTGATAAACATTTCCTAACTACGGTCCTGATGTAATTTCCGCTGCAAGATTAAATAACTGATACCACCGAAAATCTGAGTTCGCGTCCGCCCGTTCCCGGGACAGATAAAGGGATCGGGGGTTGCGATAGAAGGTGGTATTAGAGCCTAGCCACTGGTCTGAACCAAAGAAGTGTTCTGCTGACACTTAAGTTTTAAAATTTTGTGTTAGGAAATAATGGAAATATGTGCATAACTGTATTTATTTGTTATGTGTTATTTGACTATTTGTTAGTTTACAGTTCGAGTGATCAAGGACCCTCGGACATGAATCGTCAGTTGTCTGATTCACCTAGGAGTGAAGGTACCTCATCATAGCCTGCCCTCTCTGGGTATACTGCTGATCAGGAAGAAGGAATATTTGCCTTTAAAGCTCAATCGGAAGAGCCATTCCCTCACAAAAGGAGAGGATGGTTCAGTAAGGAAGCTTTTGCTCGTAGGAAAAGAATGCGAAAGTTGCAACAACAAAGAGTCTTAGCAGCCGTTAAGCGAGAGTCAGATGCCCATACACAGGATATGCTTAATAGAAGCCTAGCAAATTTCCATATCCTAGCTACAACTGCTGCTGACCCAAGTCTGGAACAACTAGTAGCCCCACAACCCCAAATCCCAGAACAACCCATGGAGATAGAAAATCCTGACAACCAAGTGGAAATGCATGACTTTAACCCAGAAGAAATCCCTAGGGTACCTGCACCAAACCCACTAGACCCAAATTAGGACCCCTGGTGGGACGATAATAGGGACTTTGTGCAACGTTACCCGATACAGGAAGACACACCTATACAAAACATAGAAGCCTACCCAGGTATGGACCCTTTAGATCCCTATTACCAAGATGATTATATTAGGGAGATCTTAGAGGATCCTTACCAATTTCAGGAACCCGCACCCCAGATTCCAAACCCAGTCCGAGAACCTGCACCCCCAATGAGTGCAGAAAACGTACAAGAACTTAGGACTTTCGGGGAGGAAATTTTAGAAAGCAGTGAGAGAATGCGTCAGGTGGGAGAGCGTCTCGTATGGAAATACGATGAGCGCAATATGGATTTTTGGATGAATCCATACCCATGAATGTGATGGTAGGAACGGTAATAGTAATAATAATAAAATAAAATATGTGTGTATGGATGCATATTACTATTAGTGTGATTCTATTCCTGTTGGTATTGTAATTTTATTTCAGTACTAGTGTGTAATAGACGCATAGTATATGGAAATAGAGTATAAGTCGCAATGATCGACGCTTTTGGCGAAAATGCGTGTCATGTGATTAACTATATTAAATATTATTTTGTGATATTAATAACGGGGTAAATGTTTAAAATTCAGATGGCCGGCGAAGGGAATCAAGGAAATCTGAATAATGATAACCAGAGTAACATTAACGTGGTTAATGAGAATCCAAGCATCAATAACAATGGAAACCAAATGGATAATAGTGCTGTTCAACATATAGTGGCACAAGGAATCATAGATGCCATCCCATTTATTATTCAAAATATTCAAGAAGCGAATAATAAGAGTAAACATAGCAGTAAGCGACCCATTGAACCAGAACACAGCGTGAACAATGGCCCGGTACTTCAAGCGCCCATTCCCAAAAGAAGAAGAACCATGCCTCATGGTTGTTCTTACAAAGAATTCTGGTCCTGTAAACTAATAGAATTCTCGGGCAATGAAGAACCCATTGCAACTCTACGCTGGATAGAAAAGACTGAGGCAGTCTTAAGAATAAGTAAGTGTGCTGAAGAAGATACGATATTGTTTGCTTCTAATCTATTTAAGAATGCAGCACTAGAATGGTGGAACACTATCCTTCAAACAAGAGGAAGTGATAGAACCTACAATATGGAATGGGAAGAATTTAAGAACAAGGTAGAAAGGAAATTCTGCCCTCCTAATGAAAAGGAGCAGATAGCAAACAAATTCCTAAACCTTAGGATGACTGGTGTGGATAGTAAGGGATACACTAAAATATTCTTTGAATATGCCAGGATAGTGCCAACTCTTGCTTCACCAGAACCAGTGTTAATTTCCCGTTATATCTGGGGATTAATTGGAGAGATTAGACATGTAGTCAAGGCAGCTAGACCTCAAACTATAGAAGAAACTGTAGAACTAGCCAATACCTTGACAAATGAATTAATCCGTACTAGAGAAGAAGACCAGAGGAGGAACCTAACCCAAAGGCTTACTCAAGAATTCCGTTCTGGGAATTACAACCGTAGGAATATGGGTTCTACCTCTGCACCTTTCTGCAAGGTCTGCAAGAAAAAGCATTCGGGAAAATGCTCCACTCTCTGCAATTATTGCAAGATGCCAGGACACAAGGAAGAAAATTACAGGAAGAAATCCAGTAATGGATTATGCTACAACTGTGGAGAAAAAGGTCATATCAGGCCAAACTGTCCGAAATTGGCCCCAGCTGCAAACAACAAGAATACTAAAAATGCTAGAGCATTTGTTCTGACTGCAGATGAAGCCAAAATGATTCCAGATGTTATAGCTGGTACGTTTTTAGTTAATGATGTATTTGCCAAAGTATTATTTGACTCTGGTGCGAACCAAAGTTTTATTAATACGTCATTTTGCAAAATTCTAAATCAGTCATTAACTAAACTACCACAAGAATGCTTAGTAGAGACAGCTAATGGAAAAACTGTTAGGATTTCTGAAATCTTGCAGGGAGCAAGAATAGAGATTTTAAACCAAAAGTTTTTAGCAAATCTTTATCCTATAAATCTGGCAGGATTTGATGTTGTTTTAGGAATGGATTGGTAAAACAATCACAATTAAAGGAGATAAACCAATAGGTAAAACAATCACAATTAAAGGAGATAAACCAAATAGATCCACAAAATTCATCTCTGTGATGAAAACTGCAAGTTATATAAGAAAAGGTTCTATAGTGTATTTGATTTCTATAATCACTAACACTAAAGGAAAAGATTTAAAAGATATTCCAGTAGTATCTCAGTTTTCAGACGTATTTCCAGAAGAATTGCCAGGGCAACCTCCAGATAGAGAAGTTGAATTTAGAATCCATTTAATACCAGGAACATCACCGATTGCCAAAGCACCCTATCGTTTGGCACCTGCAGAAATGCAAGAATTAAAGAAACAATTAGACGAATTGTTAGAGAAAGGATTCATACAGCCGAGTTCGTCGCCATGGGGAGCGCCGATACTGTTTGTTAAAAAGAATGACGGATCAATGCGTATGTGCATTGACTACCGTGAATTAAACAAAGTCACGATTAAAAATCGGTACCCATTACCGAGAATCGATGATCTGTTTGATCAACTGCAAGGAGCTCGATTTTTCTCTAAAATCGATTTAAGGTCAGGATATCATCAATTAAAGGTACAGGAAGAGGACATTCCTAAAACCGCATTTAGAACAAGGTATGGACATTATGAATTTACTGTCATGCCATTTGGTTTAACCAATGCCCCAGCTGCATTTATGGACATGATGAACCGAATATGTAAGCCATATTTGGATAAATTCATAATTGTTTTTATAGATGATATTCTTATTTACTCTAAGAGTAAAGAGGATCATGCAAAGCATTTGCATGCACTTTTGAGTTTACTAAGAAAGGAAAAACTTTATGCTAAGTTTTCAAAGTGCGAATTTTGGTTAGAACAGGTACAATTTCTTGGACATTTAGTAAACCATAAAGGAATTCATGTAGATCCAATAAAGATTGAAGCAATTACCAAATGGAAAACCCCTGAGTCACCAACCGAGGTTAGAAGTTTCTTAGGATTGGCCGGTTATTATAGAAGATTTATTCAAGATTTCTCTAGAATAGCTATTCCTTTAACTAAGTTAACCTGTAAATCTGTTAAGTTTGAATGGGGAGTAAAACAAGAAGAAGCTTTTAGAATCCTTAAGCAAAGATTAACCCATACACCCATATTAGCGTTACCAGAAGGAACTGAAGACTTTGTAGTCTATTGTGACGCTTCTAAATTAGGTTATGAATGTGTATTGATGCAACGACAAAAGGTTATAGCTTATGCATCTAGACAACTTAAGAATCATGAAGAGAATTATTCAACCCATGATCTAGAATTAGGAGCTATAATTTTTGCTCTTAAGATTTGGAGACATTACCTTTATGGTAGTAAGTTTACCATATTCACTGATCACAAAAGTTTAAGATATGTCTTCAGGCAAAAGGAGTTGAATATGAGACAAAGACGTTGGATGGAAATGCTTAGTGATTATGATTGTGATATACAGTATCATGAAGGAAAAGCAAATGTAGTAGCAGATGCTTTAAGCCGAAAGTATCATGAAAAGCCAAAGAGAGTACGTTCTCTTAAATTAAATCTACAAGTAGATTTAAATGATCAGATAAGAGAAGCACAAGAATCAGTAATCAAGGAAGATACTGAAAAATTAAAAGGTATGATTAAGGAATTAGAACAAGGAACAGATAGAATTTGGAGATTCCATAAAAAGAGAATGTGGATACCTAAATTAGGAAACCTACGTCATCGTATATTAGAAGAAGCCCATAAGTCTAAATACACGATGCATCCAGGAAATGATAAAATGTACCAGGATTTAAGGAAAAATTTCTGGTGGATAGGAATGAAAAAGGACATAGCAGCCTACGTTTCTAAATGTTTAACCTGTTCACAAGTTAAAGCTGAACACCGGAAACCCTTAGGTTTGTTACAGCAATTAGAAATGCCAGTGTGGAAATGGGAATTGATAACAATGGATTTTGTTACTAAATTACCCAAAACAAAGAAAGGAAATGATTCAATCTGGGTGATTGTAGATAGACTAACCAAGTCAGTTCATTTCCTACCAATGAAAGAAACTTTTAGTATGGAACAATTAGCTAAATTGTATGTAAATGAAATTGTTTCTTTACATGGAATACCTTTATCAATTGTTTCTGATAGAGATAGCCGATTTACCTCTCATTTTTGGTCAAGTTTCCAAAAGGCAATGGGAACCAAGTTAAAATTAAGCACAGCTTATCATCCTCAAACGGACGGACAGAGTGAAAGGACAATTCAGACAATGGAGGACATGCTTAGAGCTTGTGTAATTGATTTTGGAGGTAATTGGGACGATCACTTACCTTTAATAGAATTTTCCTATAACAATAGTTATCACACAAGTATCAATGCTGCACCATTCGAAGCACTTTATGGACGAAAGTGTCGAACCCCAGTATGTTGGGCAGAAATTAGGGAAAAGCAACTATCTGGACCTGAGATAGTGCAAGAAACAACTGATAAGATTATTCAAGTCAAGGAACGACTGAAAGCAGCACGTGATCGACAGAAGAGCTATGCTGATAACAGACGCAAACCATTGGAGTTTAACGTAGGAGATAAAGTATTGTTGAAAGTCTCTCCTTGGAAAGGAGTAGTAAGATTCATCAAACGAGGAAAGCTAAGTCCTCGGTATGTTGGACCTTTTGAGATTATTAGAAGAATAGGACCTGTAGCCTATCAGCTACAACTGCCAGAGGAAATGGCAGGAATACATGATGTGTTTCATGTATCAAATCTCAAAAAGTGTTTAGCTGATGAATCATTGATAGTGCCTCTTAAGGATATAGAGGCAAATGAACAACTCAAGTTTGTAGAAAGGCCTCTACAAATTGAAGACAGGAAAGTCAAGAATCTCAAACATAAGAGATTAGTTCTAGTCAAAGTGAAGTGGGACTCCAAAAGAGGACCTGAGTACACATGGGAACTTGAATTTGAAATGGAAATATCCGCACTTGTTCCAGTAGATCTCGAGGACGAGCTCTAAAACAAGGTGGGGAGAATGTAACAACTCTCGGTAAAATCAACACTCTCATAATATTTCTGACACCTTTGTATATTTTAAAAGACCCTCATGTGTCTTTAAATACACCCGTATGTGAAAACCGAGCCCGAAATATGTTATAACATATAATATAAATTAAAAACAATAAATATTAAGTTGAGGCGGGCCGCGTAGACCCACCCCAACACTTACGCGGGCGGTATCAAGGTGGATACCTGATTCCGTCTGATTTCTTAAGTCCAAGCGGGCCGCATAAGACCCCGTTTAAGTTAACGCGGGCCGCGTGAGAGTGAAATGGTGGCGCAGCCCTGAGCTGACACGTGTCGACATCGTGGCGAGTCTAGGCGATGACCCGGATCACCTAAACCCTACCCGGGCTAGTACGCGGGCCGCGTAAGCCTTTGCGTACATCTACGCGGGCCGAGTGGAGACCAGATTTCAGCCCTATATAAGAAGGCCTCAGGATTTCATTTTCAATCGTTCATTTCTCTTCTCAGTCTCGAATTTCTGAAGATATAGGCTTTATATTCAAGTATAATACCCCTAATTAGCGAGGTTCTGCTCCGTTGTAAGTATTATAACCCCGGTTTCATAGTAGATACGCTGCCCGATTGATTTAGGGTTCCGTAATAACTGTCGTGGTTCTGCCCGACGTAGTTGTTGGAATGTCGTCTCGGGGAGGGTATCATTAATATTTTCAAAGGGTTATGATACTAACCAATGTACATTTGTATACATTATAGATTATATCCAGGAAACCCTTACGCGAAGTCTAAGATAGCAATGTGAGTTTATCCTCTTTTTGTTAATCTTTTTGGTAATGTTTTACCAAACCTTAAATGTTTTACCGTGAAAATTAGCAGTGATTGAGTCTTTGTAGTTCTTCAATTACTGCCGGTATGTTGGGGTTTTGTATGCAAAATGTACTACACTGTGAGTAGTAAGTCGAGGATGACAATACGTTACCATTGGACAATGAGTTAGCCAATGTGTAATATGACCCACAAGTCAGTGGATTGACAGTACTAAATGGAGTAATTGTGTAGAAATAAACAATGTGATCGCTCTCAATACTGTTCACTGTGACTTTTTATTTAAACTTGATTAAATTGGGATTCACTCACCAGTATTTCCCACTGACAAATGTTTTTAAAACACGTTTCAGGTAACCCAATGTGACAGCCAATTAGTAGAAAGCCAGCTGGAGAGCACTAAAGGCTTGGAGAAAATGTGGCTATAAAAGTTACCTAATAAACGATGTTTTAAATTCAATAAGAATAGGGTTTATCCCTATAAATGTATTGTAATACAAACTTGGGTTTTGCCCATGTGATTATTAATATGAAAAAAGGTGGTTTTACTCTGATAAACATTTCCTAACTACGGTCCTGATGTAATTTCCGCTGCAAGATTAAATAACTGATACCACCGAAAATCTGAGTTCGCGTCTGCCCGTTCCCGGGACAGATAAGGGATCGGGGGTTGCGACATCAAAGCACGTTATTCGACGAACGATCTTAACGGTCCTAAGAAATCTATAAATACCCCTCAAGATCACAACTCAAAACCCACACCTTTGAATCTGAAATTGCTCTCTAAGTTGATGTGTTTATCACTTCATACCTGAGAATATTCGAATCAAAACTTCCGTTCTTGGACCCGTTGTAAGTCTTCTTTCATTCTTTTAGCGTTTTCTGCGTTGACCAGTTTATGGTCAACACGAAGTTCGGTTGAACTTCGCAACGTGAGCGTAATCACGATGGTTATAGTCCATTGAGACTATACCTACTGATTACCACGTTATCTAGGCTCAGTGACGAGTCGTAGTTTCGGCCAAAATGAGTATTCTTGCGTATTTTGTAACCAAACTACTTTTAGGTATCAAAACCGTTGGTTTTGATACCAAACCTATTTTCTAACCTCGTTAAACATGTTCAAACATGTTTAGCTCGTCACTTTAGGTTTAGTGCTTATATAGGGTCATAAGGTAAGCGATCTAAACAATCGCTTATACTTTCGAACCCGACCCGTTTGGTCGATCATTAGGATCCGACCAAACACATTAGGTGACCATAGTTATACAGGGAATAACCTTCCGAGGTTATACCTTATGGTCACGACGTTTAGTTAGTTGTATGATAGGTAGTTTATATGCCTTAGGTAAATTACCAAAATGCCCTTTTTACGCCAAAGTTCATTTTAAACATATGTAACATAATTTGTAATATCTAAACTGATTTGGCAACAATATTAGACATGTTAAGGCATATTTTACTTATCATAGGACTAGTTAGGCATTCCGAACGTGTTTTACGCGAACGACGCGTTAAAGTAGCATAAGCTACCTAAACGGGTCATAATGGGTCGTAAGCACTTAGGTTAGGTTTCATTTTAGTATGTAGGCTTTGTTAAACCATATCCTATGAGTTCCAACACTCATTTGGTTTACGAAACTTCATTCTATCCGATCTCCCGATTTAGGTCCGGTTTATTAACGTAGTTACCTATATTAGGTGCCGTTTGATTTCCGTGATCTCTAGCATTGCTTGGTTGTTACTCAAGGACTTCTAGGCAATCTCAAGTGAGTACATAGACCCCTCTTTTACTGTTTTCAAACTGTTTTGGGGTGAAACACATGTGCCTACTTGTTACTTTCGTGCTTGTTGGTGCACACATCTGTCGTCTTCGTCTTATATCGAGTCTGGATTGAGTTGCGGATCTGGTAAAGCATGATGTCATCTTTCAAATGATGACATCATATAGTGACATCATAGATGACATCATCATTGGAATTTAACATTCAAATCAGATTGTTATTGTGTCGGTTTCGCTTCAAAAGTCAATATTGTTTGACGATTTCGCTTGAAGACAAAAGTTTAGAATTGAAGATTTCGCTTGAAATGTTTATATAGATTTCGCTTGAAGTGTTTCCAAGCGAAATCTGAATAGTATATATAGGCTTGTAGACATTTCATTTTGTAACAGTTGTAACAGAGATAGCCAAGTGATACCGAGGTGCTGCCGGTTTATCCTTTGATTGTAAACGTTGTTAAATCAATATACAAGAGGATTAAAGTGTATTTCAAGCTGTTTACACATCCGTTTCTCTGTTTCCGCCTTTGAAACGGACAAGAGCTCTTCCGAACGACTCGTTTGTGTCGGAATCCGATCCTACAATTGGTATCAGAGCTCAGGACGAGGAGTTCTTGCCAAAACAGCCTGTTTTCATCACGATTTCTGTTTCTACACCATTCTTTTCCGAAAATTAAAACTTTTCACGGTCAAAATCGGATAAATTTCACATATATTGTGCGCAAACATGGTTTAATCAATCCTTGAAAATTTCAAGTTTAAAATCGAGCTAAAACTTGTATTTTTTTGTATTTTCGCTTCAATTGCTCGAACAAATGATGACATCAGCAACTGTTTAGATCTGATTTCGCTTGAAATCATGTTATTTGTGCATAATTTCGCTTGAACCTCGCTTGAATATGACATCTTGTTGATTTCGCTTGAGATATTATTAGATTTTGCTTGAAAACACATTGAGATTTCGATTAAATATTCATTTAGATCTGAACTTGCTTGAATCTGCTTGATAGTGCACTGTATCGTATTTTAAAAAAAAAACAGAATTGTGTGGAAAATGCATAGAATGGTGTGAAATAAGTTCACGGGTTTAACATCAAATATCAGTTGCATGTGAGATGTATTAATAGAGGTTGTCAGTTAGTTGAGACAAGAAAATAAAGTTCAATCTAGACATATAGCTTGAAACCTGTGACTCACCGCTTGAAAACACGTATCGAATGTTGTGAAGGTGCATCGAGTTATGTGATTATATTGGTTTATATAGTGCATGTGAAGGGTAATTTTGTTTGTTGACTGATTGTCTTGAAACCAGTAGTCACGTGATTAACATTGAACGGAACAATTGTTTTGAACAATTAAAAAAGTTGTCGGCATAGTGTTATTGAGGTCCAATCAGAATTATCGGCACAATTAAAAAGAAGTTTGTGATTCCAATGTGTCAGCCATGTGCATCATTAATGACTTAGATACCCAATAAAAGTGTCAGCTAAGTGGGATTGATATTTGTGAGCATGTGAAGTTTTATATTCGGTCAAATATGTTTGTTTTTTATAAACAAGAAAGTTATCAGCTTTATTGTGATATAGTGGGTTCATTTTACAAAGTTGTGTTTGTGAATAGATATATGTGTTGAATGATAAATTTGTCTGCCATTAAAATTGTAAGGTCACAAGTTTTTGTCGGCTTTGTCATGTGATTATCTAGGCCCAAATCAGTAATCGTGTAATTTCAAGATTTGTCAGTTTACACGTGATAGAGATTTATATTGTGTATCAAAGCCAAATAAATCGATGTGTAAAAGGTCCAAGTCTTATGGTTTGGAATTGGTCCGGGTCATAGCTGTCCGCACAATTTGTCATTCTGCAGTCCGCACAGTGTGTCAAACATTTCACAAAAAGGTAAAGTTCACAAGAGTTTTGGTTGTTGGGTCCATTTCACCGGCCCATGTTACTTGGATTAGTGTCGGATACACAAAGTTGGTTTCGGCTCATTCACTCAGTTTGCACAATTTGGAGTCTTAGTCGGTCTGCAAGTCTTCGACACGAGTCCACAAATCTTCAACACGAGTCTTCGATTGATTTCATCAACACACTTTTACGTATTCAGTTAGTTTAAACTGATCGTTTGTTTGAAGTGTTGTCAGGTGTTTTATAAAGTGATACAGCTTGTTTGAAAACAGTATTTTTTAAAACAAGAAAGTTTGTGTTTGTGAAGCCTTGACTTTGAAACATGGAAAAGGAGTTGTTGAAGAAGTCATTTGACATGTTTGTAGCTTTTGACCATGAAACAACAAAGATGACCATTGATAGATATTGTCATTTAGTTGTGGAAATGGGAAGATTGAACATTAAGAAAGACAATGATGAATGGATTGATAAACTTGCTGATGCATTACCACAGCAAAAATGGGGAACTTATCTGTTGATTGTAAAACATATGAGAAAACATGAAAACATGAATCTGGCACAGTTTATTCAGAAAATTGAAGAACATGAGTTGATAGCAGAAGTTGAAGAAAGCTCAACAAAAGAAACTGAGGGACAGAAAGCTGAAATAGAATCTGAAGAACCAGTGATTGAAAAGATTGTCGAGATAGAAAAGGTAGTTGAGGTTGAAAAATTTGTAGAAGTTGAGAAAGTTGTTGAGGTTGATAAGATAGTCGAAATCATTAAACCTTGTATGAAGTGTTCAGAATCTTGCAAAGCTTGTGAGGAGAAAGATATGAAGATTGCTGAGTTAGATAAGATTAAAGAAGATTTATTGTCCGATGTGAAGTATGTGAAGGAATCTTATGATGTGCTGAACAACACAGTTGATCGTCTGAAAAGAACAAATGCAGAAATCGAAAAAGCAAATGACAAAATGAGTGCAACTTTAATGACAAAGCAAAGTGTCATCAATGATTATATTGAAGACTGTGCTAATTTGAAGAAGGAGTTGGAACTTGAAAAGATCGAAAGTGAAAGGATTAAACGATTACTGTTGAGTTATACTACAAGTGATTATCTGATTGATCGTGTTTATCCAACTGTTGCAGGTCTGGAAGCGTTCATGGATAAAAAGACTGAAGAGAATACTGATAAGACAAAAAGTGTCAAGTATAACAGATGTCCACCCCCGATCCATGAAACTTATTCTCCAAGGAATCCTAACGAGGAGCGTCTAAAAAAGGCAGTCAACATCAAGTTAAAGTCTGAAATCATTGATGAATTACCAGACAATATTGATGTTACATTCACAGAGTCTGACACTGATCATGAGTCTGAGTTAATAAAGAAAGTTGTTGATCAGGTGTTGGATACGGATGAAGAGTTAAAGTCGGAGTCTAAATCTGAGAGTTCGAGTTCGTCAGAAAATAGTCCGAGTTTGTTAGAAAAGAGTCCGAGTTCCCCGGTTAACAGGGTTTACAATAGAGAATTCCTGTTATCATAATTTAATTTGAATGACGGGTCAATCAAAGTGGCATATACTTTGTTTGATTCAGACAAATTATATTCTGATGAGAAATTTCCAATAAGAAGTGTTAAAACTGAAATGATCAAACAGGTTTTCAAATTAACAGAAATTAATATTTCTGAAATAAAAGATTTAAATCTTGCTGAAAAACCTAAAAAGTACACTTCAAGAGTTCAACAGAGATTGAACAAGAAAAAGGGTTACAGTTCTGGTTTAGGTTATCCAAAGAAACCGAACCATAACCGTAATTACAAAAAGAATGGATTAGGTTTCAATTCTTCAGAAAATTATAAAAATCAGAAAACTTATAAACCAAAAACAAAATTTGTTTCAGGAGGAAGTTCAGAGGATGAACAGAAGAAACCTTTCTGGAAGCAGTCGAATAAAGAGTTTCTTGCTGAAGTAAAGAAGAATGTGAGAAAGTTTGCTTCAAGAGTTGACAGAAGAACCTGTTTCAAATGCCAAGAAGTTGGACATATAGCTTGGAATTGCTCCAAGACCAACTATCAAAAACAGGAAGTTTCTTCTAACTTTGTCTTGAGAAAGACTTGTGTTGATAAGAAAGAACAATCTGTGAAAAATGTTAAAAAGTTTGAAAATTCTACTTCTGAGGAAGGAGAAAGTTCAAAAAGGTTTTACAAAAGAAGAGGTGACTTGAGTAAACAAAAGTGGGTGGTTAAATCTGAGGGTAATTCTGACAATGAATCTGATTTCATAAAATCAGAGGAGTCTTTAGTTGATAAAAAGGTTGATAATTCCGTTCCTGAGATGAACGAGGAAAACTTTCCGTCATTGTCAAAAGAAAATTTGATGAAGAAAGTGGGAAAGGTAGAGATCTCAAATCAATTCTTCGCTGATAAGGGAGATTTTGATGTTGAGAAAGTTTTTAATGGAAATGTTAAACATATTTTTGGAAAGATGGTTGATAGGAAAGTGAAGGATGCTAAAGAGTTTTACAAATCAAAATGTTGGTGGGACAGATGTTTGCCGCCAAAATCACCCAAGGCTGGTCAGGCTTGGGTGACAGCATTTTCACCATAAATTCCTGACTTGCCGGAGCTCCCAGGTTGGTAAGAGTGGAGCAGGCATCGGCATCTTTCTTAGCAAATGATCCTACATGTGGTACAGTTGGTAAAGTACAGGTGGTATATTTTAATTGTTATATGTTGATTTACAAGTGGTTATCATTGATGAAATGAACCTGTAAGTGGTTGAAAGAGGTTTTCATTGACAAGTGGTTAATCAAGGTCATTAAGTTGAACTTGATTGGACCATGCTTACAAGTGATATTTTGAAAGACAATGTGATGAGCCACACCCCTAACCTACAATTGGTAAAATCAAACTTATTTTCCGGAAAAACCATTTGATTAAAACAAACTTAAGTGTTTTGAAATCACAATGGGAAAATAGTTTGTTGTAAGGGGGAGTTCTGATTGTTTATGCCAAGTGGATGGCGAATTGAAGCGATTTGATATCGGTTGTCACTTTATTGTATAGTTTGTTTTCAAATTTCCTAAAATGTGTTTGCATTTTAGGGGGAGTAAAAATTTTCAGAAAATCCAAAAACATTTGAAAATTTGAAAAAAGCCAAAAACATGATAAAATGAAAAAGAGTTTTGTTGTGCAAAAAGAGGAAATGATAGTACATCAGTGGACTATCACAACATGCTAAAGAAATGGAAAGTCAAATGTGATAAACGATCTCACTGTGGATGTGTGAGTAGATTTTTTCACATTTAGTAGATTGTGACGAGATATAAACCTAAATTTCAAACTTGCTTAATTCATGGGTAACATCTCTCGGATATATGGGTAACCCCCGAAATCTTGTTTGAAAGGTCTCATAATCTGATATACTAGGTCTTTATACTCAATGATGTCTGGAGTATTATTCCAGGACTTCTGCTGAACGGTAGTTCTGACCTAGTCCTTGGATAATACTTTCCACAATGCTTGAAACATAGCATAAACCCTCAGCATGCTGATGAAACAATAAAATTGATAGTCGCTGCTGTTGTAGCTAAAGGATCCTCTAAAGGGGACATTCCTTAAAGTCGAAGCTGATATCTCTCTGCGTATACGGAAGTATCAACCTGAGATCCCTCGGCCCTCGCATTACCTAATTTATATACAGATATCATTGGTGTCATAATTACCTGTAAGACTGATTATTGGGATCTGGATACGGGAGTATATTCTGAGGTGGGACACGCGAATAAGTTTAAGTATCTAAGACATTAATCTCGTATCTCGAAACAATTGAACTTTGTGTGAAAATTTAAGTGGATCAGTATACTGACAATCTAAGTGAATCATTTAAAACTTAAAATGTTTAAAGCTTAACGGTGTTGGTGATTTGTCTCATAAACTGATATGATCCTCTTACACAAACTCACAAAAATATTGTATGTAAATATTTCATTTCTGCGTTTCATTTCTGTTAAATAAAAATCCAAAAAGAGTTTCAGTGTGTTTTAGCATAAATTTTGAAAAATTCAAAAAGATTTTTGACAACTGGTGTTGAAGAGCTAATTTTCAAAATTCCGAGTGCTGAACATGACGAACAGGTTTGGGAAAGTTTGTTTAAAATTGTTTGAAATGAAATTGATATATATTCATGTGGTTCATCAGAAATTGTCTTGAAAATGATGTATTCAGGGTTGTGTCTTTGAGTGGTTCGCAAAGTTTCTAAATTTGTTATATCTTTCTTTTATGAAACTTATGTTTTGGGTAGAGTATATGCAGGTGAGTCAGGTTACGATACCTGAACCTGTGAAAGTTAGACTACGATCCCAGCACAAGTTGAGGGGGAGTCTGTTAGAGAAAGAGAGTCTGAAAGATGCAAGAGCTAGGAGCCAGAGATCCTGAAAGAGAATTGGAGATAGGATAGAGACAGATAGAGATCATGAAGGAAGCTCTAAGACTGATAAAGACTGAAGATTGAGAAGACTCGACACTTAAGACTCGTCAACATCTGAGGGGGAGTCTGTTGGTGCACACATCTGTCGTCTTCGTCTTATATCGAGTCTGGATTGAGTTGCGGATCTGGTAAAGCATGATGTCATCTTTCAAATGATGACATCATATAGTGACATCATAGATGACATCATCATTGGAATTCAACATTCAAATCAGATTGTTATTGTGTCGGTTTCGCTTCAAAAGTCAATATTGTTTGACGATTTCGCTTGAAGACAAAAGTTTAGAATTGAAGATTTCGCTTGAAATGTTTATATAGATTTCGCTTGAAGTGTTTCCAAGCGAAATCTGAATAGTATATATAGGCTTGTAGACATTTCATTTTGTAACAGTTGTAACAGAGATAGCCAAGTGATACCGAGGTGCTGCCGGTTTATCCTTTGATTGTAAACGTTGTTAAATCAATATACAAGAGGATTATAGTGTATTTCAAGCTGTTTACACATCCGTTTCTCTGTTTCCGCCTTTGAAACGGACAAGAGCTCTTCCGAACGACTCGTTTGTGTCGGAATCCGATCCTACAGTGCTTTTCCATGTTTTCATATCATATGCTTGTTATGTTCATTAGTACACATATAGTACATGATTTCATGCATTTCACACTATGTATATCCATTTAGTACATACCTAGTGCATTGTTTTACATTACATTTTGTTGCATATGCTCATCCAGCATATGGACACACTGTTTTACATTACCTTTTTGTTGCATATGCTCATCCAGCATATGGACACATTGTTCTACATTTTGAACCATTTGTAACCATTTGATTTATGTGAACCATTTGTAACCTTTTGAATTATGTAAACCACTTGTAACTGTTACCATAGGACTTGACAACTCCCATTCCTGAAATCATGGGTTTGTTTGGACGTAAGGAATGACCGGATCCGAAAACATTTTTGATAACCTTTACTCTAAGGTTATCCTACTGTCTCAAGGCTTAGATGTAGACGTTTAACTTACCACATAAGTGTTTGTATCAGTAAAGCATGCATTATTCTACAAAGCATAACTTTTGATTATTCAAAATACTTTGTTTTGTACATTTTTACTTGTGGTTTAAGTAGTCTCATTTTACTTACCATACATAACATTGTTTACACATTACATGATTTACATTTGACAATAAACATTTGACCATACATAAACTTTTCTACAATTGTTAGACATTACATCTTGGTGTTTTGTTTGGATAAGTGATTTATATAACGAGGCGACGTGTAATACGAAAAAAACATGGTGGATACGCCGCTGGTACTTCCTATATATAAGTGTTTTTATGGTATTACATATTGTAGCGTTATTTAAACCATTTCAGTTTAGACATATTACATTTACAATACATTTTCACATAAACATCATTTTACAAATAACTTAACTTATACAAACTCATTTTACTTGGTCATCCACTTAACCATACATTATTCTTATATATATATATATATATATCATCTGATTTATTCATCGCTTTTCAAATGATTTATGAAAGAAAACACTCAACAAGATTCATGACTACTTTTATTAAACAGTTCTTTAAACTCAAGTCATGAATCCTATTTTCATGAATCCTATTTTCACAAATCCTATGTATCTCACAGGCATTTTTAACGTACCTATTTTCACATGTGTTTTCAGGAACTGTTGCATAGGATGATCGTGACACACTTAGGCGGACCTGTGCCTTAGTGACTTAAAACGAAGCAAGAACTAGTTAAATTATGTTATGTGCTCTTTGTTTCTTGTTTTAAGACAATGTAACTCTCTTGTTTGATAAATAAAACATAACTTTAATTGCCATGGTTATGAAACAATAAATTCTGTTACAACACTCCCCGACGTTTCCGCCACGTTTTGTTGTTTTACGTGGTCGGGGTGTGACATTTACAGCCAGCCAGGGCATCTGGCTCAGCTTAAATGTTTTGCAGTTTGTCGAGTTTGGTCCCTGATTCAATTTTTTTTCTCACAAACAACAAACATACAGCTGTTGTTTGCTGTTCTGGCAGCCCGTGAGAAAGGAGGCAGGCCTGGTTTGCAGCCTGTGACTTAGTTCTTCCTAGCCTAAAACTTTGGCAGTTGACAGTTATGATCCTTGTAACTTTTAAAGACCAAACACACTTTCCCACTTGACGATTTTGGCACACACTTTACATATTCATGTGTAATATTAATATAAAGTGCAAGAACCTTTAACGACAAATCCTAGGCGACAAATCCTAGGTGAAAAATCCTAGGCATACTCAGGGGTGCGGCTGAGCGTTGCAGAGTTCCTGGTTTGTTTAAAAGATCACTCTAAAGTGTAGTTTTGCACGTTGACGCTTATAACCCCTTTAATTGCGAACTTGCGCGCATTACCGCGAAACGGCATAAAAGTATTACATGGTTAGTATTAAATACTCCCGAGGGTATGAACGAACATCGCGGAGTTTTTAGTTTGCTTAAATGGTCATTCAAAGGTGTAGTTTTAGACATTGACGCTTTTGGTCCCTCTAATGCGCAAACTTGCGCGTATCATCGTTTAATAGCATCAAGGCCCTATGCAATCCATATTAAGCATTCTTGAGAGTATGATTGCACATCACAATGCTTCGGGTTCGTTAAAAGGTCATTCAGATGTATAATTAAACATGTTGACGCTTTTAACCCCTTTAACTTATAAACTTGCGCGTAACATCACTTATTGGCATAAAAGCCTTAGATGGCCAATATTAGGCATTCCCGAGAGTATAATCAAACATCATGAAGCTCTCGGTTTGTTAAAAGGTCACTCAGAGGTAAGAATTAACATGTTAACGCTTTTAACCCTTCGACGCACAAATTTTTAATTAATTACGCAAACGGCTCCTCTCGACCAACGAGTGGCTTAATTATAATTATGAATACCGTGTATTGTTATTCAGAGGCTTAGTTTAAGCATGTTAACACTTTTAGTCCTTCTACATTCAAAGTTTTTGATTTTTCACAAAATTAGTCCCTCATAGTCAACGTTTGACTTTATTAGAGTTTAGTACACGTGTCAACACATAATTGGACGTGATTTTACGAGGTGTTACACCATCCTATCGGATGGTCATCCGATCGGATGTCCATTCGACCGGTTGGTCGTTCGATCGGTTGGCTCGCGTGGGTTAGTTTTACAACTTTCGTTTCGTGCGTTGAGCGTTGTGTTGCGTTTAAGCGAGTTGCGAGTAAGCGATGCGATAGTATTACACATTAGTTACAAAAATAACATAATCAACCTAAAAATCATAAAAGTAATATGTGTTTCGAGTTGCGATGAGATTGCGATGCGATATAGTTGCGATTGCGTTTGCGAATAACATCCCACAACATATAAGCACACACAAGTAAAGCGCATAATAACATACACACAAAGAAAAATATCCATAACTGCGATTCGAATTGCGATGTGGTAGCGGTGTGATAGCGTTTAGTTATGTTTGTCGCATTCTTACTTCACATATTAATAATTCATAGTTTAAAATAGCGTTAACTAATATATCGATTGTCGGGTCTAAGAGTACAAGGCAATAATTAGGAAAGGAATGCTAGATCTGAATAACAACATGACGTTGACTTTGACTTTTACTTTGACTTGTACTTTGACTTTGACTTCGAAAAGTCGGGTTGTTACACTAATGGGTAAGTTAGGACCCATGAAAACACAAACAAACTTAGTGTCCAAATGAGTATTTGGATAAAATATATTTTCGTGTACATATACTTTTTATACTTAATTTCGAATCCGAACTCTCTACAAACTCCAAATACTCATACACCTTTGTTTCCCCAATATAGGGTAACTTTGGTGCTCTACTCTCAACAACTCGTTGACCCATGTTTACTTCAGAAAGCTTAGCAAAGCGTGAGTGCACATGGTCCCTTTTTATTTTTAACACTTTTGGGTGCAATACATATAATTTATCAAACTCACATAAACACATACAAACATGCTTATCACAAAGAAACAATCCGTTATACATTCTTAATACGTTATGCTAGAATTCATACATGCTAGAAACTTTATTTGCACTATACTTTTCCATTAACTTCGTACAAGTCTCCCATAGCATGTATAGCACGTACTATAGGTGTAACACACCGCCCGTATTCTTGAGGTCATGATAAGTTATACAAAAACGCTCTTGTCGTTGTGACGACAAGATACGCTAGTGGGAAACTTTGGGTTGACAAGTAGGAGATGCATGCTAGTATTGTAATGATATGTCTTAGATTACGTTTATGCCATGTGGATTCGTTTAACTGTTTTTATACTTATGCTAGTAAATCAAACTTATATGCTCGCCAATACTTTATGTGTTGACATGTACTTTAATATGTATTGCAGGAACTTGATGATGTTACGATGAAAGAAATCTAGTAGGAAAACTAGAAACACACTTTAATTTTGTTATGTATTGTACTTTGTTTCTTTGTTGCAAGCTGTTGTAATTTGTTTCCAAAAAATGTATTTTCCGTTTAGAAATAAAATGAAATTTTGATTATTAAATACTTGTCGCAAATAGTCGTTATGAAGTCTCTTGCAATCTCGTTTTCATCTCACTTCGATGTTTCCACCATCGGTTGGGGTGTGACAGATTGGTATCAGGACCATAACTATAGGGAATTAGGAAAATTACCATGATTTGACCTAGTCTATATAGTCTAAGTACCCATACTTGACCGTTCATGATTTGCATGCTTAAAATACTTGTATTCTTCCTATTTTGCTTCTTATCTATTCTTTTGTCATAAATTATACATGCCTTTCCTAAGGTAATCACAATACACACATGAAGACGTGAAGACACTCGTAATTCACAAACGAGAGGATCTCACCTAAATAGGCATGAAAACCCTCCCTGTTGGTGGAATCCCTGCATTATACGATTTTCATGAAATTGTACCATCAAGTTAGGAGTGATATCCATACCTTGATGGAGAATATCCCATTCCAAATCTAGTGGACCCATACCAACGAGACGGAAATTTATTTCCTTAACTCGTTTGGCAAGTATCAACCACACTTCGGGTACGATGCTATCAAGTTAGGGGTGAAACCTGCATCTTGATAACTAGTCCCACTCCTCGATTTTCAATCCCACCAAAGTCTTGAATTTTCGATTGACTAGGGACATGTAGTAACCGGAATGGTGAATACCGTTAACCGCTCCTCGGTGAGAGTATTCTACCTATTAGGTCAAAGCATGTTTCCCCAACTCAAATAATTTTCAACCGCTTTGGAATAGTCTTAGTTTCATTCTGAGACACTCCACGTTTTACATTGGATCTCTTTTATGCCATATCAATTTCAATGTGTTTTACACTTGATACGTTCCTCCTTTCAAAGTCGAAAGCACGAATCGCATGGTACTCGCAATTTAAAATAATCCTAATATTCGAGAACAAACTAAATTTAGAATTCTTATCATCCTTATACGTGATCATACAAGTGAATATGCGTTATGCCTATGCAAACTATGTGAAACTTGCGTGCTACGTGGATTACAATTATGCTCATTCATGCAAACGAAACTTTATTTTCAAACACTTTATGATCAAGTCTCATCCGTTCCTTATTTCAATCTTATAGATGTCTTCCAACCGTAACTCAACCTCCAAGAAGAGCTCCAAGTCCAACTCCGAGACGATGTCCAAAAAGGAGATGATGAAGTTCATGGCCAAGCAAATGGCTAAGGCCATCCCCGACATAGTTAGCAAGGTCAATGCCACACACTCCCCAAACAACACCAACTCCCTAATGTTTCGGTTGACTCCAAGGTTGACCCTCCTAAATCAACCTTCACCTTTAAACAATTCAATTCTTGTAGCCTGATGCCGTTTACGAGCGAAGATGGGGCAACGAAGATGCTCCAATGGTTTGACTCCATAAAGGTCACCTTTCGTCAAAATGAGTGTCCCGAGTATCTTCGCACCACCAACGCCATCGACGTCTTCCGATCGAGGGCACTTGATTGGTCGACCGCCAAACGTAACGCACGCGGGGACGACGTTGCATACGCATTGACTTGGATCGAGCTCAAGAAACTCATGAACGATGAGTTTTGTCCTCCCCATGAGCTCCAACAACTCGAGAACGAGTTTTGGAACATCAAGCAAGTCGGGAGTGAAAACACTGGCCTCACCGCCAGGTTCAAACAACTTAGCGCCTTGTGCCCTGGCCAAGTCGATTCCACTGACAAAGCCATTGCCAAATACATCTGTGCCCTTCCACCCTCTGTTTTTAATTATGTGGAATCTACGCAGCCGAAAATGCTAGAGAAAACCTACTGTCTAGCCGCCAAATTCAACCACAATATGATCATGGATGGAACCTTCCAACCAAAGGGTTCTACCAAAACCGTTCACTAAGCCACCACCGAACCAATCGCCGAACCCACACCGCCCAAACCAACTCCAATGGTAAGAAGCGGAAGGCTTTGAACCAAAATTGTGCGGTGGTTACTCCGTAAAACCCACCTCCTCCATAATAACAACAACTCGCCCTAACCCAAAACCTCGAGCCGGCTAAGCGAGACTACACTAGGACTCACCCCAAGTGTAGTACTTGCACTTATCACCACCTGACCCACACACTGTGCCGCCTTTGCATCACGTGCAATCAGTTTGGGCATTTCAACACCCAATGCCGAAGTGGCCAAAAACCACAAGGCAGCCAAGCCCAAGTCCAACCCCAACAACAAAACCAACTGCAAGCGAACAACGATCGCACCTACTATAAATGTGGTGACCCAAACCACCCCAGCAACGCATGTCCGCAACGCAACGACCAGGCACAGCAACAAGCTCCTCGTGGATGAGCTTTCGTCATCACCGCCGCTCATGCGCAGAACAACGACGTCATCAATGGTACGTTTCTTGTAAACGATGTTTATGCTTATTGTCTATTTGATACTGGTGTGGATAAAAGTTTTGTATCCATAGAATTTGAACAACTGCTTAAGTGTAGACGCTCTAAGTTGCCAAAATCTTTCGCCGTCGAAGTCGCTAACGGGAAATCTATGACTGTCGATTATGTCCTTCCTAACTGTACTCTTAACCTCAACGAGCACAAATTATCGATCGATCCCATACCCATGCAACTGGGCAGTTTTGACATCATAGTAGACATGGATTGGCATAGGAAAGTCCGTACCGAAGTCGTTTGCTTTGAGAAATTCATTTGTCTTCCATTACCGTCTGGTGACTCGTTACACGTCTACGGTGTGAACCCCTCAAAGGGTCTCAAACTTATGTCGTATACTCAAGCGAACAAATACTTGCTTGCACAAAGATTACTTTTCCTTTCTTGCCCACATTGTGGAAAAGAAGGACAAAGGAAAAGGCTTGAGTGATGTTCCTGTCGTTTGCGAGTTTCCCGATGTCTTTTACGAAGACCTGCCTGGTCCTCCTCGTTCTGTGGACTTTCGAATTGACCTCATACCCGGTGCTACACCCGTTGCTAAATCTCCTTATCGTCTCGCACATTCGGAGATGCAAGAGCTATCAAGCCAACTTCAAGAGTTACTTGATAAAGGTTTCAAAGCATTGTGAGTTGTGATTCAATTTCATAGTAGAGTTCTTTTATGAGTGTTTAGTGGATATTCAAAGGCAAAGTCTTGTAGAATAAAGGTTTGGGGAGGGTGACATAATATAGAAGCCGGATGAATATTTTTGGACGACACTTTATATAAACAATTAAGAACCAAACCGTATTGTTGACACATCAAAGGTGCAAGAATACCCATACAATTAAGAATGTTTCATGGGGTACTAGTTTGAGTAACCCAACGAGTTTTCTAAATGTGACATGATCTTGGCTCAGGAAGTTGTCAAACATCACTAGTTAGTGCAACATTCTCTTATACAATGCTATTATTTTACAAACCAATAAAAATAATGCAAGGATTTGTCATATTTGTACATTTAGAGCATATCTGTAATGTTGTTGTACACAAATTTTTGTTAATGTTGTGTCACTTAATATTTAAAAATATCAATGCTTATGAACAAGCTTGCAGAATATCCTTAGTTACATTATGTATTTGAACAACATTGCATTTGCATCCAACTTGGTTATATTATGTATTAAATATTAATTGTTTTCTTTGAGTTTAGATGTTACTGTTAGTTAATCCTAATCAACTTACGTTGTATCAAAATGAATTGAGTTGTGTTGTGTTGTGTTGATACTTACCTGAAATCAAACATCAAGAATGCAAACCACATCAAATAACCCCAAACAATTCAATAAGAAATTGCAGTTTCTCTTATTATTATCAAGAACCAAAACACAATCTGACTAAAGTACAAAGGAAATTGTTCTTTTTCCTCAGTTAATCCAATTCATTGATTAGGATAGCTCAATTTGACAACAAAAACATGTTATCACTAACCATAGATGCAGAAAAAATAACAGATTAAATGCATATCACCATCAGTATGTCATAAGAGGTGACACACTGCAGTGTACATCCGAATCAACCGACACCCTTTGCCTTGGTGACAAAGTAGCACTTGCCGCTACATCAACATCAACATTTACGATACTTTTCCTCTTCTGAGAATCCGATTTCATCAGCGTTGCTTGAGCTTCTTCCAATATTGATGCATCCTCTTCAGCAGCATACAAGATTCTTTGTATCGCATCAACCACCTGTAAATCAAAGATATTATATCATATCACACAGTAAGAAACCGATAAAAGTTTCAAAATTTCAAACACATTATTACCGGCAAGTTTGAGATATTCGGGATTTGGCACAAGATTTCTATATCCCTCAACTTTGTAAAGTAAAAGTCTCTCTCTTTTTCCAAACTGTCCATAGTTAGCTTCAACTCGGTGATCTGCGAAACGACATAATTTATTTTTTAATTCAAGATTTAAGATTGTTGTTATTGTATAACTACGGCGAAGCTTGAGATTTCCGACCGGGGGTCGAAAACGTATATACCCAAAAATTTATATACGAAAACTACATACTCTCCACTACTGAGCGAAAAGTTCGGGGGGTCGGCCACCCCGTCCCGCCCCCACTATGCTGCGCCCACTAGGATCATAATTTGTGTAAATGTGTACCTGTTGATCGTACGCAGGGACGTTTACAGTCGAAGAGGGCGGCTTAGCTGTCTTGGCAGGCGGTGGTGCATCGCTTCTTCGTGACGGGTGAGATTTAGGTGCGGTTGTGGCTGAGCTCCTGGCGGATTGTGGTGGTGCGGATTTCTTGCTCGCGTCTTTCCCGCCTTTGCAAGCCTCTCTTCTTTCCATTGGATTGTAACTACAGTATGAAATGGAAGAATTTAATTAACAATTTATATATAGATAATTAAATACCAAATAAATTTATGTATAGAGATTAGTACAACTTACTTGTGATGACCACCTCCACTAACTGAATCACAGTATCTCTTCATCCATTGCATGAATTCAAGATTGTCTAGTGGTCTTCCTTTCACTAGCTTGCTCACCTCAATGTGCTGTGACATTAATTACTTATTACTCTCATAAGCTCAAATGCATTTTTACCAAACTATTGTACATTCAGTTTCCAAGGGGGTGTTTGAAGTTGCATAATTTCAAGTATTCGGTTCGTTTTTGGTTAAAAACTGAAGAAACCGATTTCAACCGGATAAAAAAGGTATTCAAAAAAAATATTTTAACTACTTTGTTTTTTTATTAAGTAACTAGTTTAATTAACTAATATAAGTTAATTTGCTATAAACTACTTTTTATTAAGTAACTAATTTAATCATTTTAAGGTAATGTACAAAGATTGATTATGTTAAATATGAAAAAAAAAAAAAAACTCTTACCGGAATTTCGTATTTGCATAACTGAAAACCAAATTAGTTAAACTGTTTTGGTTTCAAACCGAACCGAAATAAAATTCGGTTCGACTTTTTTCAGTTCAGTCTGGTTCGATTATCGGTTTCAGGTAAACACAATCCTAACTTAAATTTGAAAATCAAGAACAGGAACAAACCTTGGTGATTTTGAGTTTATTGAAAACATCCTGAAGAACCTTATAGTTCTGGATCATATCATACTCTGACTTGGCGTCGAAATTGACCTTGTGCATTGGTACCATTCCAGGATGTGCAGCATCCATAAGCTGACAATGAACCGCACCCGAACACGCCTACATGAGCCATTTAAACCGCAAAAATTAGATTTTTGATAAGAAAATTTTGAAAACATGACCTAGCTAGGGTTTGAATTTGGGGAAACGAACCTCTTCGACTTTGGAGAGATTGAGTTGGAGAGTGGAGTTGATCCAGGCTAAGATTTCTGATCGGCCGACGAAGTATGCACCGTCCATCATTCCGATGTTTGTTGCCATCGCTGCTGATCAGTGATGATGTTTCTCTTTGTGACCGTTAGAGAGAGAGAGAGAGAGAAACTCAAGGCTCCTGTAGAGAGAGAAAGAGAACGGTCTGCAGGTTTGAAATGGGAAGGTTGGTGTTTGTATAGAAAGAAGGTAATTAATGGGCCTAACGGCTATAAAAAGCCCAATACTACGAACTAGTGTGTAATTATGAGTTTTTTTCGAAATTGTTTTGGTGGAAAAAATATTTACCAAATGGGTGTTCTATGAAAAATATTTATCAAAATGGTGTTTTTGTGTCTTTTCTCATCTCATTGAATAAAAACTAAATTACTAATTCTATTATTTATTTTTATTAACACTTTATTTATTATTATTCTTTTGAAACCCAATAAAACTAAATTAGTAATTTTATTATTTATTTATATTGACACTTTATTTTCTTTTTGAAACCCAACGGAAGACTTAAGGTTCCCATTATATCACCTAATATTGTCTTATCTAATAAACAAAATATTATATTGACTGAATAAAAAAATTATAACAAAAAAATAATAATAAATAAGACGTATGACGTTTGGTTTAAAAAATAATCAAGTATTAATAGAAATAAATAATGAATTTATAAAGTAGTTTTTATTCAATGAGATGAGGAGAGACTAAAACACCATTTTAGTAAATATTTTACAAAGAACACCATTTTGGTAAATGCTTTTTCTACCATTACTAGTTTAGGAAAAAACTCGTGTAATTATTGTATTGATTTTTGTGGAATATGAAATTATTTTTAACTAGGAAAAATTACAAGTTTTGTACTTTATCTTTATACCACTTTTTAGGCGGTGTCATTTTTAACGAATATTGACAGGCGGTGTCCTTTACTAGGTATTTTGTTGCAAGTTTAGTCCTTTACACCCAACTCAGTTAAAAAACCCTTTTAATTGTTGATAGGCGGTGTCCTTTACTAGGTATTTTGTTGTAAGTTTAGTCTTTTACCTAGGTATTTTGTTGCAAGTTTAGTCCTTTACACCCAACGGATGTAAAAGACCAAACTTGCAACAAAATACCTAGTAAAGGACACCGCCTGTCAACATTCGTTAAAAATGACACCGCCTGAAAAGTGGTATAAAGATAAAGGACAAAACTTGTAATTTTTCCTTTTAACTAAGAGTTAAATGCATGGTTGGTCTATGTGCTTTGTAGATTTTACACTATTGGTCCTTATCCTTAATATTTAATAATTGCACAATTGGTTCCAATGGTTAGAAAATTGTAGCTAAAGTGGTCCTTGATGATGGATGGTGTTAATTTTTTCAGTTAAGTGAATTTAAATGTCTATTTTACCCTTATTTATGAGTGAGTTACAAGTTTTATCCTTTATCTTTATACCAAATTTCAGGTTGTGTCATTTGTCTTTAAAATTAACGAGATTTGTACTTTATGTTTTCAAATGCTACATGTTATGTCCTTTAGCCCTAACTCAGGTTATTTTTTCTGTTATATTTTGTCACACCCCGATTTCCACGTGTCACCGGTGGGCCCGGTGGGGAGTATCGTGACGTCATGGTTGGCAACATAATAGTCAAACAACACAATATTATTAAGCACAGCGGAAGCAATTGAAAATATAATACAACCGAATTTATTATTGTAATATCAAATGTCACAATATTCGGAAGTTTATCCACAGAAGGATCGAACATAAAATGGAGACAATAGTTCAACAGACTTTTAGGCATCTTAAGCTTGCGAGACTTCTATTGATGCTAAGGAGAAATATCCAGCCAATTTCGTATAGTACCTGCATTTAGCCTTTTTGGAAAATACGTCAGTTTACACTGGTAAATACGTTCAACTGACTCATTTTGGAAAAAGAGTTTGAAAAGTGATTCGAGTGCAAACGGCACAAAATATCTTGACACATTGATTAAAATGCACAGAGGCAAAATTAATCTTTTTAACTTGGGAGAATTATTTAATATTATAATCTTGTGAACGAATTACATGTTACTTATGCGTTCAGTAGCCCGGATCTAGTCCGGGTTAAAGATCAATAGACACACCACGTTATTGAGTTATACACTGCCAGGTGTACGCCTACACCCCGTGCTCAGGTCGTGGCCAATCTCGTAAGATGATGCCAAGGATATCCGGGACATGGTCATTAACCCCCCAAAGGCTGTAAAGTAAACAAGACTGTTTAAACGAGCCGATCAAATTATTCAATTACCCACTAAGCGTGGAGATTTGATGCTCGATCAAGCGGTATACTATATACCGTAACCCAAGCCCGTATAGGGAAAATAAGTTAAAAGTATTTACCTGAGCTAAGTATAAATTCAATCCCAGCCGTACATCAAATCAGCAAGTACAGATAGCTTTTACTGGGCTCCTAATCTGGAATGAAGGTTTTTAATAACCTATTAGAATCCTAACGGGTCTTTAATTAAGCTTAGGCTTAGACCGGCTAGTTTCAAAAATACGGTTCGTACGCACGATTAAGCGAAGACCGGATAGAATGTGATTTAGACCCGACAAGTTCGGAGACTTGTTTAATATGGGTTTATTATTCACATTCTGGATTTTGAGATAAAACCGATAAGGTTTGACCCGTATCGGCTAATTTATGTAAACTTGTTACATAAACCGAACCGAACGCGAAATAAGCGTAACGGGTATCCGTAAGAGCCATATACAGGTTTCCTAAGTTAATATGCTTCAAATATGTTGTGACATCAGTAGGATGTCTTTCATTATGCCCCGAACTAATTTAAACACAAACTATGCCCCGTAGGGGTAGTTTGGTCATTTTAAAGGTTGTAAAAGAGTTTAAATGTTTAACTGAGTTACAGGTCTGATGTAAACAGAAAACATACTCACTTTGATGAGTTATAACAGTAGGCTAAAGCATATATGTGAATTTTATCATCTTTAACCAAACTATGCCCCGTAGGGGTATTTTGGTAATTTCACATAAGCCGAAAAAGCTCAAAAACGAAGTCTGAGTTAATCAACCTTTGCTTACTGTTAAAATATCATAATTTGCCTCATATATCAGTAGGTATCAACCCGGGTATGCTCAATATGATTTTAAAACATACTATGCGTTAAAAACGCTAAATAAGGCGATTAAAGGCCATTTCCGGGTTTGATACTTAAATCTGATATTTTTATATTTCCAGAAGGCTTAAAATAAATTATTTATCATATGTGATCAGTAGCAAAAGGTTTGGAGTCGTTTTGATAAGTAAAACTCATTTTATGGCCCGTAAGGCAAAACCGACAATTACCGGATTAAGCCTACGACTACTAGTTATGCTCAGCCTAAAATTAATTAAAAATCTTTAAAAATCTAAAAATATTATATTATATCAGTGGGTATTAAGTTTGATACCAAAAAGTAGGCTTAACTAGGCTATACGCTAATTACGCCATTTTATTAACATAAAGCATTGGATTTGCGATATTGAGCATAACTCTTAATCTATAAGTCAAACTGATGTCAAACTTTGCATACAAGTTTATATATCAGTAACTAAGGTTTCTACACTTTTACATTTTCATAAATCACGTTTTAAGGTAATAAGGGCATAACGGTCAACATATGAGTAATTAACGGAAATCTGCATATTAATTGGATAACTAGTGAACCAAGGTGTATGATCACAGAGGGTTGTTCTAACATGTAACCTAATCCAATTTAAGCTCTGAGGCATTTCTAAAACATACCTAAACGGGTCAGAACTGAAAGTCAAAGTGAAAGTCAAACTATGTGACTTTCGGTTCCGAACCGGGTCAAAACAGGAAATAGTCGGGTTGAACATGTTCGGACATGTTCTTACACTTATTACTAAGTTATAACAATGATCAAACAGGTTATATATGTTCTAGATAGCTAATTATGCATAAATGACATTTTAAGCATCATGTTGACTTTTTACTTAAAAGTTTGACCCGACTTTTGACCTGGTTAGAGTGGTGATCAGGGGAAACCCTTTTGAGGTTTTATTACCCACATAAATACCAACTCATAACTACTTTTAATTCGAGATATAACTGAGCCATTATAGACTAATCTCGAAGTCAAACCGTAATTACGACGGTTTGACTTTTAGCTAATTAACCAAGCTAAACTCAACTAAATAAGAACTAGCAGACTTACAAGAGTCCTATGCACGAGATATGATCAGTTGGACCTGCTTGAGAGCTCCAGGAATGATCAAATTATGCAGAATGAAGTGTGTCCAAAGTTGTTGCATTTCATGGCCTTTTATAGTGATCAAGAACACCATAAATCTTTGACACATAGGTCTAGGACTTACCACAATTGATTAACACATGTCTCTAAGTGTTTAGGGGGTGCCTAGGGGCCAAGAGATATGAGGAAAATCGATTTGAAGGGCCAGATTCGCGTATAACAGCAAACAGCAACGATCAGACGCTGGGCAGACCCCTTACGGACCGTAAGGGGTCGGCTTACGGTCCGTAAGCCTTGGACCAGGGGCAAAAATCCTTCTTGTTATTGCACAGTTGGCTCTTGGCTTTTCGAAAGGGCAACTAACTTATATCTTGCACTTTGAACCCTCCATATTGACACATAAGGGCCTCAAGACTTGTACCCCTCTTGATAAGTCCCTGGCCACTCGGTTAATGCCCGAAAAGTCACAGTTTTCAACGTTGACGCTTTAACCCCTCGCACACGAATTTGATCATAACTTTCTCATACGATAACGAAACTTTATGAAATTTGAATCGTGCATTCTAGTGAGCATAATTAACATTTACAGAGCTTCGGGTTTGTCAAAAGGTCACTCAGAGGTATATCTTTAAACATGTTGACACATTTAACCCCTGTAGTTTGTAATCTCTCACTTTTAGCTTCGTATGATCCATGATTTATTCGTTTGATGTTATAAACATCATGTAGGGTTATTATGAAGTATATTTCTTCACTGTTGACACTTAGAACCCGTATAATCACATACTTTCCATGTTTGTCAACTTTAATCCTTCTGTAATATTTCTTTCACACGTTTAAACATTTGACACGTGTCTACACATTATAGGACGTGAATTTTCGAGGTGTTACATCCTCACCCCCTTAAAATAAATCTCGACCCGAGATTTACTGAAATAAGTAAGGGTACTTTTCTTTCATCGTGGATTCAACCTCCCACGTGAATTCGGGACCTCTACGGGCATCCCATTTGACCTTTACAATAGGTACACGCTTCCTTCGAAGCTTCTTTACCTGTCGATCTTCAATCGACAAAGGTTTTTCCACAAACTTTTAAGCTCTCATCTATATGCACATCTGTATACGGTATAACCAGTGATTCGTCAGCGAAGCACTTCTTCAGATTGCAGATGTGGAACACATTGTGAATTCCACTGAGCTCTTTTGGTAAGTTTAACTTATAGGCAACTGACCCGACACGTTCGATAACCTCGAAAGGTCCTATGTATCTCGGACTTAGTTTGCCTTTCTTACCAAATCGCATCACTCCCTTCCAGGGTGACACTTTAAGTAGGACTTTGTCACCTACTTCGAAGTGAAATCCTTACGCTTAGGATCAGCGTAACTCTTATGCTTATCACGGGCAGCTTTGAGACGGTCACGAATCTGGACAATCTTGTCCGTCGTTTCGAACACGATCTCTGGTCCTGATAACTGGACATCTCCAATTTCCGCCCAACAAGCTGGCGTTCTACACTTTCTACCGTATAATGCCTCAAAAGGCGCAGCCTTAATGCTAGTATGGTAGCTATTGTTGTAGGAGAATTCGATTAATGGTAGGTTCTTATCCCAGCTTCCTCCCAAATCGATCGCACATGCACGTAGCATGTCTTCCAACGTTTGAATAGTACGCTCACTCTGACCGTCAGTCTGAGGATGATAAGTCGTACTAAAATTCAAACGTGTGCCCAAAGATTGCTGGAAACTCTTCCAAAAATGTGACGTGTACCTAGTATCTCGGTCAGAGATATTAGCTACAGGTATGCCATGTAAGGCTACAATCTTATCAACGTATAACTGGGCTAACATATCGGAGCTATAAGTCTCCTTGATGGGTAAGAAATGAGCTGACTTAGTCAGTCGGTCAACTATAACCCATATCGTATCATTTCCTTTCCTTTTCTTGAGTAACTTGGTAATAAAATCCATAGTTACCATTTCCCACTTCCACGTAGGAAGTTCAGGCTGTTGTAGCAAGCCTGACGGCTTTTGATGCTCGGCTTTGACTTGCGCACATGTCAAGCATTTAGCTACATGGGTGGCTACAGACTTGTTCAAGCCTATCCACCAATAATTTGCCCTTAGATCCTGGGTAGCTGATGGCAAATTCTTAATCGTTGCCTAATTAGGGTTGCGGCATTTAATACGTAAGCAATATGAACCGTCTTTCTTATTTAATAATATAAAACCCTCAGAAGATTGAGTCAGGATTTATGTGCCTATGTTTTAAAACCTACTAAATCAAGGTTTCGATTTTTCCATAATCAATATGGAGTTTTCATAATACTCCAGCCCACAGCGGGGTGTTAATCTTAGTTCTACCTGTCTTCCAGGAGGTAAGCAGGGAAAACTTTTGAGAAGATAATTAAGATACAAGGAGGCTATAGAGATTTTCCATATCTCAGGCTCCAGTTCATCCATCATTGTTCGTGTCAAATAAGTGACACCTTTATGTTATAAGTCCACGAATTTCTTAATCGGGAACATTTACTTGAAAAAATTCCATTTTTGGATATCTTCTCTGAATACTACTAGTCGACTTTAGTACAATATGATCATTGGGATATCTTAGGGTTCCATGTATTAAACCTCCATGCTGATCAGACATGGAAATAATCTATGGGGCACACTAGGATACGCCAATCCTCATATGGCACTTTTATCAAACATAGTTTGGCATTCGCAGGCGATAGAAAACAATGAGAAAAATAATTAAAATAACATATGTTGTCGTACTCTATGCAAAGAAAGAGTGCTCTTAGATTTTTCGAAAGGATTCCTTGCCGATACGAGAAGAATCGGTTACTATGGTTTCCTTGGTAATTTATACCTTGTGGATGATAATAAAAATTTGCTAAGTTTATGGTTCATGAAGATTTATTATTGCTTGTATTAAAAACAGGACACTTAGCAGAAGTTATCATTGATAAATGATAAGGAAGTCTATTGTATAAGTGCTTATATTTAATCAATAATGGAAGTTTCACAAACTAGGCACCTAGCTCAGTTGGCTAGGCGCGCGAAAAGGTGCGGCCTAGACCCAGGTTCGATTCCGGGGACGGCCAATTCCACCATTTTTTTATGTTTAATACTTATTAATCGTACGGATATGTGTAATTACGAGGGTTGTCTCATAAGGAGTCTCGATAATTAATTGCTCCTTATTACCCACAATATGGGCTTGATTTTTAAGGCAACCAATCGATTTTTATCACTTTATTGAGTCCTTATATTTAACGGAACTAGGATATCGGAAAAATGATTTCCTAATGGATATAAAACATCCATCTAATAATGTTGAAGCAGTCTTAGAGGTATACAGGCTTCTTACTGAACTTTCGTTGCTTTTTTTTTCAGCCTGTACTCGCTCTCTTTCTCAGATTTCTAGGAGTTATTCTCCTTCTTTTGGTTCATCCTTCATATACGAAGTGTGAACACAATCTCCTCATGAGCAATTTAAACATGGTTTTGAATGAGATTTAGAGCGAGAAGAATTCGGCTCTTTGGATTGTCTCATGATCTCTCCAACTGCTGCGTCAACCACAGCTTGGAGATTAACTCCATCAATATTGAGGTTTACGTTTTCAGTTTTTTTTTTTTTTACTTTCGTCGCATTAATAGTATTGCGACTGTCGTCTACCTCCTCCGAGTTTTCGATACTCGAAACTTGGTACTAATCACCAAGATTTAACAATTTTTTAGTCATCATCCTGATGACCTGACTTAGATTAGCCACGGCATTCATAATCCGTATGGGCTATTCCGTTCTGAACATTCTTAATGAATGCTTTTTGAATGTATATCTATTACATTTAGCTTAGGTCACAAAAGGACTATCAATGTCATTTAAGGTTTGGAGCGAGTCCAATACCTGCTTGACAGGGGACCATAATGTCACAACTGTCTTTGTCACAAGGACGCTTATAATTAGCTCAAGGGCTAGCCTTATAAGACTTTTATTATATATATACATATATGGCATAGAAGCCTGTCATGAAGGTCATAAATGATTATACGGCACGAAGGCCTTGTCGCAAAGGTCATTTAGATAGGGCACGAACGGCCTTGACATAAGGACATTTATCAAATCTGGCACAAAGGCATGTCACCAGGAATGTTAACATTTAATATGTTAGCTTGTCTCGAATGACAAATTATAGCACATAGGCTTGTCATGAATGGCTTTAAAGCATAACTTGATGGTCATTTTTTTTTCAAGGACCTTAATTTATTAGCCGCAATCTTATTAGATTAGGGCTTCCAGGTTTGAACGTGGTTCTTCACTTTTAGACAGGGAGTCGTAGACCACAACCGTCATCGTCTTGAAAGACGATTCATTTGGCAGAAAGGTAAGCCAAATCAACATCACTAATGGATGTTTATATATAACCATCGTATTTAATGATATTAGTCATGATCACATCGATCATATTGACTATTAGGGTTGGGTATAATCACACCATTTTGAACAGGGAATCATAAAGATCACTACTATCTTTGTCTTACCGACACTAGAATAAAGTATAGCCCGTAGGCATTTCATCACGAGGAATGTTAATATTATGATCATCATACTGATGATACTAGTCAGGATTGCAATGATAGTATAGATTATGGGATTTGAGTATAGCTCACCCCCTTGGGCAAGGAATCACAAAAGATTTCAATTGTCTTGTCTCAATTGGACAATATAATATAGCCCTTAGGCCAAAACATCATTAAGGATGTTGAAAAATGCTTTAATCATCGTACTGATGATTTTTGTCATGCCCGCATTGATCATATAGATTATTAGGTTTGAGCATAGCTCACTACCTTGGACTGGGAATCGTAAAGATCCCAATGTCTTTGTCACGCATGGACAATATAATATGGCCCATAGGCGAAACATCTCTAATGGAGATTTATAATAGGTTCATCCTATTAGAGGATATAAGTCTTGATTGCATTCATCATATTGACTATTTTTGGCTTGAGCATAGCTCACCACCTCAGACAAGGAATCATAAAGATAACAATGTCAATGTCTCAAATGGACAATATATTATAGCCCGTAGGCAAAACATCACTAAAGGATGTTAAATAATATTATCATCGTATTAGATGATATTAGTCATGATCGCATTGATCATATAGACTATTATGTTTGGACATAGTCCAATATTTTAGACAGGAGGTCAAAGACCATCACTGTCGTTGTCTTATCGGACAACAAGTTTAGCCCGTAGGCACTTCATCACTAATGGATGTTCATAATATGATCATTTTATAGGATGATATAGGCCATGATTCCTAATTCACTAGGCTAGATATGGGAATTGAAAGAATCCAATATAAGGATGACTGTTGTGATTTTCTCGAATCACATTTGTCGAGGGTGCTAACACGTTCTTAGATGTTAACAAGGATCTGAATCCCTTGAGTAGGTTTCACCATCTTGGCCGCGTAGGCTAGGTTTCACCTTTAAGATTTCCTGTTAAAATGCATACTGACAGGGAAGGAAGGATGTTTATTTTATTCAGGATTTTTATCATAAATCCTAATTCATAAGTTAATAATAATAGCACAAATGGCCTAGTCGCGTAGACAAGTTAAATTTATAAGCCATGATTTCAGAGAATCGCGACATTAAGGTTTGAATCAAAGTTCATTACCTTTTCCTGACAGGGAGCTGTAGGCTGCCACTGTCTTCAGTCTCAGAGGACATTAACTATAGCCCGTAGGCACTTCCCTTATAAGGGAAGTTTATTACTGAATTGCCCCTTAGGGAAATTCATTAACCATGGTAAACAGAGACCATATTTGGTTAATTTATTAATCATTTATATTTAGGATTTCCATTATAATTTATCCTAATTACAAAACATTAATAGTTTTATTGGTGGCACCCAATGGCCTGGTCTCATGGACATTTATAAATTATAAGCTTATGATTTCAGAGAATCAAAGCATGACAGTATCTTGGCACAATAGGCATAGTCACAAGGACATTTATAAATTTTAAGCTATGATTTCAGAGAATCAAAGCATGAAAGTATATTGGCACAATATGCCTAGTCAAGAGGACAATTATAAATTATATGCTAGGATTTCAGAGAATCAAAGCATTTGAGGTTTGAACCTAGTTCATTACCTTTATCTGACAGGGAGTCATCACTACCACTGTCTTTTGGCTCATATGGAAATGAGCAGGGCCCGTAGGCATTATATTACCACGTATGGTTAAAAATATGATCATCTTAATTGATGATGTAAACCCAGGATTCAGAGATCATTAAACTGGGTTAGGAATCTTTAGAAAGATCCTTATATAGTAATAACGTGTGTGATTTTAAATGGATCACATCTGACAGGAGTGTTAACATGTTTTAAGATGTTAACATGGATTTTAATCTTTCAAACAGGTCTTACCATCTTGGCCCGGTCTTATAATTGACCCGTAGGCTAGGTTTCACACTCAAGATTCTTAGTTAATGGGTTGAATCTTTTTAACAGGTCTTACCATCTTGGCCCGGTCTTTTAATTGACCCGAAGGCTAGGTTTCACACTTAAGATTCTTAATTTAATTAACGCAGAACAATTTTTTAACTTGAGGTGTTAATATGGATCTGAATCTAATTATGGAACTACCATCTTGGCCCGGTCTTAAAATGACACTTGGCTAGGTCTTGTCCTTTTTAGACTTTGCCATTTTATTATAATGGTAGATCTTATAAAAGAAATGTTATTTTACATTTATTTAATATTTCTTGTTTAGAATGAAAGTTTAAACTTAATCATTCCACTATATAAAAATAAAAGCATAAAGTTGCCCTAAGCGGGACTTGAAAGGAATAATGTTGTCCTCGTAGGGACTGAAAGGTAATTATGTCCTTATAAGGACTAATAAGGAAACGATCTTCAGAAAAAGGAGTTTCTTCTTCATTTTATTTCTGAATGCTTTCTCCTTGGATGCTCGTTTCATTCTAGTCGCGGTACGAAGCTCAGCATCTCAAGGCTCCGGGTGTGGAGAACTCCTATTTCGGCTTCTTTGCTTGGCGACGTATCCAATAAAAATTTGGAAGTAAAGTTTCAAGATTAGGATTGAGAATATTCCTAAGTTAAGTCTAGACTCAGAAGGTTTAGATATGTGCAATTGTGTAACTGAGATTAAACACTAAGGCTAGTGTTTAATTCACTCAGTGTTGGCTCTGATACCAACCTGTCACACCCCGATTTCCACGTGTCACCGGTGGGCCCGGTGGGGAGTATCGTGACGTCATGGTTGGCAACATAATAGTCAAACAACACAATATTATTAAGCACAGCGGAAGCAATTGAAAATATAATACAACCGAATTTATTATTGTAATATCAAATGTCACAATATTCGGAAGTTTATCCACAGAAGGATCGAACATAAAATGGAGACAATAGTTCAACAGACTTTTAGGCATCTTAAGCTTGCGAGACTTCTATTGATGCTAAGGAGAAATATCCAGCCAATTTCGTATAGTACCTGCATTTAGCCTTTTTGGAAAATACGTCAGTTTACACTGGTAAATACGTTCAACTGACTCATTTTGGAAAAAGAGTTTGAAAAGTGATTCGAGTGCAAACGGCACAAAATATCTTGACACATTGATTAAAATGCACAGAGGCAAAATTAATCTTTTTAACTTGGGAGAATTATTTAATATTATAATCTTGTGAACGAATTACATGTTACTTATGCGTTCAGTAGCCCGGATCTAGTCCGGGTTAAAGATCAATAGACACACCACGTTATTGAGTTATACACTGCCAGGTGTACGCCTACACCCCGTGCTCAGGTCGTGGCCAATCTCGTAAGATGATGCCAAGGATATCCGGGACATGGTCATTAACCCCCCAAAGGCTGTAAAGTAAACAAGACTGTTTAAACGAGCCGATCAAATTATTCAACTACCCACTAAGCGTGGAGATTTGATGCTCGATCAAGCGGTATACTATATACCGTAACCCAAGCCCGTATAGGGAAAATAAGTTAAAAGTATTTACCTGAGCTAAGTATAAATTCAATCCCAGCCGTACATCAAATCAGCAAGTACAGATAGCTTTTACTGGGCTCCTAATCTGGAATGAAGGTTTTTAATAACCTATTAGAATCCTAACGGGTCTTTAATTAAGCTTAGGCTTAGACCGGCTAGTTTCAAAAATACGGTTCGTACGCACGATTAAGCGAAGACCGGATAGAATGTGATTTAGACCCGACAAGTTCGGAGACTTGTTTAATATGGGTTTATTATTCACATTCTGGATTTTGAGATAAAACCGATAAGGTTTGACCCGTAGCGGCTAATTTATGTAAACTTGTTACATAAACCGAACCGAACGCGAAATAAGCGTAACGGGTATCCGTAAGAGCCATATACAGGTTTCCTAAGTTAATATGCTTCAAATATGTTGTGACATCAGTAGGATGTCTTTCATTATGCCCCGAACTAATTTAAACACAAACTATGCCCCGTAGGGGTAGTTTGGTCATTTTAAAGGTTGTAAAAGAGTTTAAATGTTTAACTGAGCTACAGGTCTGATGTAAACAGCAAACATACTCACTTTGATGAGTTATAACAGTAGGCTAAAGCATATATGTGAATTTTATCATCTTTAACCAAACTATGCCCCGTAGGGGTATTTTGGTAATTTCACATAAGCCGAAAAAGCTCAAAAACGAAGTCTGAGTTAATCAACCTTTGCTTACTGTTAAAATATCATAATTTGCCTCATATATCAGTAGGTATCAACCCGGGTATGCTCAATATGATTTTAAAACATACTATGCGTTAAAAACGCTAAATAAGGCGATTAAAGGCCATTTCCGGGTTTGATACTTAAATCTGATATTTTTATATTTCCAGAAGGCTTAAAATAAATTATTTATCATATGTGATCAGTAGCAAAAGGTTTGGAGTCGTTTTGATAAGTAAAACTCATTTTATGGCCCGTAAGGCAAAACCGACAATTACCGGATTAAGCCTACGACTACTAGTTATGCTCAGCCTAAAATTAATTAAAAATCTTTAAAAATCCCAAAATATTATATTATATCAGTGGGTATTAAGTTTGATACCAAAAAGTAGGCTTAACTAGGCTATACGCTAATTACGCCATTTTATTAACATAAAGCATTGGATTTGCGATATTGAGCATAACTCTTAATCTATAAGTCAAACTGATGTCAAACTTTTCATACAAGTTTATATATCAGTAACTAAGGTTTCTACACTTTTACATTTTCATAAATCACGTTTTAAGGTAATAAGGGCATAACGGTCAACATATGAGCAATTAACGGAAATCTGCATATTAATTGGATAACTAGTGAACCAAGGTGTATGATCACAGAGGGTTGTTCTAACATGTAACCTAATCCAATTTAAGCTCTGAGGCATTTCTAAAACATACCTAAACGGGTCAGAACTGAAAGTCAAAGTGAAAGTCAAACTATGTGACTTTCGGTTCCGAACCGGGTCAAAACAGGAAATAGTCGGGTTGAACATGTTCGGACATGTTCTTACACTTATTACTAAGTTATAACAATGATCAAACAGGTTATATATGTTCTAGATAGCTAATTATGCATAAATGACATTTTAAGCATCATGTTGACTTTTTACTTAAAAGTTTGACCCGACTTTTGACCTGGTTAGAGTGGTGATCAGGGGAAACCCTTTTGAGGTTTTATTACCCACATAAATACCAACTCATAACTACTTTTAATTCGAGATATAACTGAGCCATTATAGACTAATCTCGAAGTCAAACTGTAATTACGACGGTTTGACTTTTAGCTAATTAACCAAGCTAAACTCAACTAAATAAGAACTAGCAGACTTACAAGAGTCCTATGCACGAGATATGATCAGTTGGACCTGCTTGAGAGCTCCAGGAATGATCAAATTATGCAGAATGAAGTGTGTCCAAAGTTGTTGCATTTCATGGCCTTTTATAGTGATCAAGAACACCATAAATCTTTGACACATAGGTCTAGGACTTACCACAATTGATTAACACATGTCTCTAAGTGTTTAGGGGGTGCCTAGGGGCCAAGAGATATGAGGAAAATCGATTTGAAGGGCCAGATTCGCGTATAACAGCAAACAGCAACGATCAGACGTTGGGCAGACCCCTTACGGACCGTAAGGGGTCGGCTTACGGTCCGTAAGCCTTGGACCAGGGGCAAAAATCCTTCTTGTTATTGCACAGTTGGCTCTTGGCTTTTCGAAAGGGCAACTAACTTATATCTTGCACTTTGAACCCTCCATATTGACACATAAGGGCCTCAAGACTTGTACCCCTCTTGATAAGTCCCTGGCCACTCGGTTAATGCCCGAAAAGTCACAGTTTTCAACGTTGACGCTTTAACCCCTCGCACACGAATTTGATCATAACTTTCTCATACGATAACGAAACTTTATGAAATTTGAATCGTGCATTCTAGTGAGCATAATTAACATTTACAAAGCTTCGGGTTTGTCAAAAGGTCACTCAGAGGTATATCTTTAAACATGTTGACACATTTAACCCCTGTAGTTTGTAATCTCTCACTTTTAGCTTCGTATGATCCATGATTTATTCGTTTGATGTTATAAACATCATGTAGGGTTATTATGAAGTATATTTCTTCACTGTTGACACTTAGAACCCGTATAATCACATACTTTCCATGTTTGTCAACTTTAATCCTTCTATAATATTTCTTTCACACGTTTAAACATTTGACACGTGTCTACACATTATAGGACGTGAATTTTCGAGGTGTTACATATTTGATCATGTGCAAGCACATGAGGACAATTTTATCATTTCACCTTTTAAATAACCGGGGGACTGGCAATTGGGTACCTGTTAAGACACGATTAGACCTGTTTGACTGAAAAATACACCCTTTGACTTTTTTAATTTTTAAAATAATTAAAATTACAATGTTAGGATCTATCATTTATTCATCTTTGTACATAAAACATAAAACTGTTTTATAAACATGAGGTAGAAAGTAGTTAAACGAGTCGTAATCATGTTTGAAACTTATGTTGTGCGCGCCGTCAGAAACCTGTTAAACCTGTTAAGACACGATTTGCCAGCCTTATAACCCTCTGTCTCTCTCAGGTCTCTAATCTCACCTACTAAACACCACCTACAATTCCTAATTCAATAAGAAAGAATCCGAACTAATTCAAATCAACGAGTTGTTCAAAACTAGTGGGTGTTATCTATACCCAAATCTCTCTAACTCTCAGCCTAAATTCCTACATAATCTAGCCAAAAACCTATCATTTTCTATTCTATTCTAATTTTAAATGTAGCTGATGTCAAATGGGGCTAACCGCTCAATTCAGCCACCAAATCCTAACCCACTGCCCTCAATTATCTTCTAATGGAGAACCGATTCCCACAAGTGAATAGCAAATCTATGTGGATATCCTCACTAATGGTGACCGTCAAGATGAGACGGGAGTTCTCCCACCCCCGATTCAAACTCCTATGGTTGATACTATGGAGGATATGCTTGAAGAATCGCTTATAGATTGCATTCAACCATGTCGTCTGATGTTTGTGGTCGTGAATAGGTGGGTCGTGGTTGTGGTGGTTAGGTGTTGGTGATTCCCACAAATAGAGCTTTTGTTGTTATTGCTAGTGAGCGCGGGGGAGCGGTGGCCAGTGGTGGTATTGCGACGAGAGGTGGGGTGGCTGCAGGTGCTGGGGTGGTGGCGGGTGGAGGAGTGGTTGGAGATGTGTGTGTTTTTAGAGAGAGAAAAGGTATGTGGTTAGCAATAGTCTGATGGTGGTGGTAGATTTCCGGTGACGGGTGGTCGCAGTGGAAGGTGGATGACGGTTGTGGCAACTGGGATTGATGAGGGGATAATGAAATAGAGTTTGGGTTATTTAATTTGGGGAAATAGAGAGGGGTAGTGCAAAAGACGGATTTACCCTCATGTGATAAGCACATGATCATATTTAACAGAAAAAATTAATTGGGTTAGGGATAAAGGACATAACATGTAGCATTTGAAAACATAAAGTGCAAATCTCGTCAATTTTAAAGACAAAGGACACAGACTAAAATTTGGTATAAAGATAAAGGACAAAACTTGTAATTCACTCCTTATTTATTAAATATTTAATGATCATAATATTTAGATACTTGTGGGACCTACCGAACCCTAACTCCATATCTCCCTTGTGACAATCAAACCTATCGGCCTCAACTCAGTTCATCTCAACTCCGACAACTATCGTTCATCTCAACTCCATATCTCAATTCCCACGTCTGTCGAATAACCCTAACCGCCACACTGTTCATCTCTGTCGAGCACCACCTTCGTCGTTACACCCAACGGTGTTCACCCACCAACACCTTCATAACCACCATGCATCTCCGCCAGGGCCGGCCCGCAGGGGGTGCGGGGTGGGCGATGGCAAAAGGCCCAAACCCTTCGAGGGCCCAAATCTTTTTAATTTTGTGTAGCATTTACGATGTATAAGAAAGAATATATATGCACTGAATCGAGAAATAACATTAATGAGCTCTTGTAATAGTGGTTACTTCCTTGCTTAAATAACAAGGAGACACGTGTCCGACAACATGATGCATCGGGCTGACTCTTCCAAGTGACTTGGCTGACTCCTCTAGTTGTTGATGCGTCGGGCTGACTCCTCTTAGTGGCTTGGCTGACTCCCCCTCCATTCAAATGCCGGTGATTCTGCCAATCTCTCACCGTGCTCCTCATCACTCATTACACACATTCCCGAATTCCTAAACCAATCCCCGATCCGAATTCCTATTAATTCAAAATCAAATCACCCAACATAACTCCATAACCAATCTGTAACATGTCGAAACAGATTCGTAAACGCATGTGTGTTCTTCATCACCAACTAAGATGTACAATTACCAGTTTAAGCGGGTGATTATGGTATGGAAGACCCGGGTTGGAGGTAGGTCCAGATCTAGTACTCCAGTGCCGTCGTGGAGGATGACGTCATCAGTTGTTGGTGGTGGGGTGGAGTCGCCGAATCACGACGGCGGAGGAGGTGGGTCCAGGGTGGTTTCCGCCAGGAAGATGACGACAACACTATGGGAGATGAATGAGATGTCGCCAAAGAATTTGGAGACAAGGAGGAAAAGGAGAGAGAAGCAACATAGATCTGTTCATACTCATTTATCGAATCCCTCTCGTACTCCTATTCCTGAGGTGGGTTTTGAGTTAAAAGCTTAACTAATTTATTATGAGAGTGAATTTCAAGGATTATCCTTTATCTTTATACCCATTTCAGGCGCTCTCCTTTATGTTCAAAATTGACGAGTTTTATCCTTTATGTTTTCAAATTGTAACACCCTTAAATTTTTCATTTTAATTTAATAATAAAATACACCATTACTATTAAACTATTGGTTAAGTAACATAACATTCATTAACGGAGTTTCATAAGTGCGTCAACTTTAGTCAACTATGACTAAAGTAAAAACATTTCAAAAGTTGTTTAACGAATGATTACAACCCATAAACAAAAGTACTAAAGTTTAAACACATTGCGGAAGCTTCAAAAAGTAGTGTTCGGTTCTTCATCATTTGCTTGATTGCCATCCGTAAGATCCACATTGTTACCTATTATCAAAACCTTTGAAACTTTAGTTTTGAACATTATTAAGTAGTGCATAAACACAACATCTTTCATCAAATATTAAATAAAAAAAATACAAATTTTCTCAGGTTCCACCGTAAATTACGGTGTCACCGTAATTTACGGTGAGTCCTGGAAATTCTTTGTTTTGCCGTAAAACAGTACTAACCTACTGTAAACACATATCCTGTACCATAAATTACGGTACTACCGTAATTTACGGTAGTACCTGGAATTCCATGTTTTGTTTTGTTTGTTCATTGCACCAAGACCCCAACTCTCGGATTTCAGTTTTCTATGATACCGATACATTAAAATCTCGTATTTCTAGTATGTTATATAATATTCAAAATCAACAATCAATCTATCAAAATCCGGAGCATTAACCATGCCTCACTTGATTATCCGACCCGTTTGGCTCGTCTACGGAATTCCTTCCTTTTTGACGACTACCAACGAGTTCTAACCAACTTTTGACCAAATATTCAATATAGCGATATCATCGCTTTAATTCATAGCAACCTTTATTCTAAATTTCAACTATGCATACTACAAAAATCTAAATTTACTTAATGCAACGGGTCAAGTTACATACCTTTAAAGCAAGCCTTTCAAACGTGCGTCCACACCGGTTTGCCCGCTAGATGCCCCGGCTTCCTTTCCTATAGAGTTCAATCACTTGATGTTTAGAAACTCTATGTTTTACATACATAACGCACATTTTGTCATACTTGATAATTATGCGTTTTTAACTTTACAATTCAGTTTCAAGCCTTCTTTGAGGCATTTCAACAAACACTATAAGGGCAGAATTCTTACATTTTTCATATTCATGTTTATAACTTGCTATTTAGTTAACTTAACTTCAATAAAGTCTTCACATAACATTTAACATCATACTTTTTCTGAAATCACCTTCTAAGATTGAATTACACTAGGATAGTCATTCTAAACCCTAGTGTTCATCATCATCTTATAAAACCCACAACCCACCTTCAAAGTGTTCATGAACTTTTCTGAATTTGGTCATGATTTCACATGTAATTGGCTAAGTTTCACTTCTAGACACCAAATCAACTCTAATCTAACCAAATAACACACATGCAACATCTAATTTCAGAATTTCCAAAATCATGAGAAATTCAAGTTGAGATACTTCATCAATTTTTACATACCTTACAATCCTCTTGTGATGAGGATCATGATTCTAATCTCAATTTTCGATTTCGACTTGAATTGATCCTTCAATTTGCAAGACTAAAGAGTTTTAGGGTTTTGGAGGAGTGGGGATCGCCCCCTGCTTCACTTGATCGACCAGACACCCCTAAATGGGGTGTTTGGTTTATTTTTATTTGTTTTAACTAATTTAGTTTCAGATTTAACAACTAAGGCCCCTCTACTTTGTTCAACATATCATTTAGTAACTTTTAACCCTATTATAGACTATTTCTAGTCTTGTAACTAACTAACTAGGTTAAAATTTCCTAGTTAGTAAATTCTCGTCTATTTATACATTATAGTTCCAATATAAAGTTTTATATTTTCGGGGTGTTACAAGTCCACCCCCTTAAAAGGGTTTCGTCCCCGAAACCGAAGTACGTACCAAATAATGTAGGGTAGAGCCGTCGCATCTCTTCCTCGGTCTCCCACGTGGTGTCCGAGCCTTTTCTATGCTCCCATTTGACTTTGACTTGATCAATTTGTCTATTTCGTAAGTGTTTGACCTTTCGATCTAAAATCTCCAACGGTCTCACAATGTAATTCAGACTATTATCCACTTCGATATCATCATAATGGATATAGGCTGTTTCGTCCGCTAGGCACTTTCGTAATTGTGACACGTGAAACGTGCCATGAATCCCACTTAGTTCCTCCGGTAGCTCAAGGCGGTAAGCTACCTTGCCAACTTTCCCGATAATTTTGAATGGCCCAATAAACCTCGGGCTTAGTTTCCCCCTTTTTCTGAATCTAATAACGCCCTTCCATGGGGAAACCTTTAGCATGACCATGTCACCAACTTGGAATTCGATTGGCCTCTTTCTTTTATCAGCATACGCTTTTTGCCTGTCTTGAGCTGCTTTCAAGTGTGCCCGAACTTTTTCAATCTTTTCATTCGTGGATCGTACTATATCTTGGTGGGCGAGTTCGCGTGGACCCACTTCACCCCAACATACCGGGGTTCGACACTTCCTACCGTAAAGCATTTCGTACGGTGCCATCTTAATACTAGATTGATAACTGTTGTTATACGAAAACTCGACTAACGGTAGGTGAACATCCCAACTGCCTCCAAAGTCGATTATACACGCCCGTAGCATGTCCCCCAATGTCTGTATTGTTCTTTCACTTTGTCCATCCGTTTGAGGATGGTACGCAGTGCTAATGAACAATTTGGTTCCCATTTGCTCTTAAGAATCTCGCCAGAAATTTGAAGTAAACCGGGTATCCCTATCAGACACGATGGATACCGGAACCCCATGACGTGCTATTATTTCATTAGTGTAAACTTCTGACATCTTTTCTGACGTATAAGTCTCACGAATCGGAATGAAGTGAGCACTTTTCGTCAATCTATCTACCACTACCCAAATGGCATCGAAACCACGATTCGTCTTAGGCAACTTGGTTAATAGGTCCATTGTAATATGTTCCCATTTCCAAACCGGAATTTCTAACGGTTGGAGTTTGCCATATGGTTTCTGGTGCTCCACCTTGACTTGTAAACATGTCAAGCACTTTTCCACATACTTCGCCACATCCCTCTTCATTCCGGGCCACCAATAATTTTGTTTCAAATCGTTGTACATCTTGGTCGCACCCGGATGAATTGAATAACGGGATTTATGAGCTTCATTAAGTAGAAGCGTCTTCACTCCACAAGTATGTGGGACCCAAATCCTTCCGGATCGAGTCTTCAACCCGTGATTCCCATCCGACAAATCTTTCAATTGACCAATTATTCTTTCTTTCTTCCAATTCTCTTCTTTTACTGCTTCTAACTGCGCCTCTCGAATACGTTCAAGTATACCCGAGGTCACTACGAGTTGCATCGACCTTACTCGTATTGGGACGTAGTCCGCTTTTCTGCTCAGAGCATCCGCTACCACATTAGCCTTTCCGGGGTGATAATGTATTTCACAATCGTAGTCTTTCACCGTTTCCAACCATCGCCTTTGTCGCATGTTTAACTCCTTCTGGTCAAAGAAGTATTTCAAGCTCTTGTGGTCGGTGAATATGGTGCACTTTACCCCATACAAGTAATGCCTCCATATTTTTAATGCAAATACCACCGCAGCCAATTCGAGATCGTGCGTGGGATATTTCTTCTCGTGTATCTTCAATTGTCTCGAGGCATAGGCTATTACCTTGCCCCGTTGCATCAACGCGCAACCGAGCCCCGATAATGAAGCATCCGAATAAACCACCATGTCTTCGACTCCGTCCGGCAATGTCAATACCGGAGCTTGAGTTAACTTTTCCTTTAGCGTTTGAAACGCTTTCTCTTGATCAAAACCCCAAATGAACTTTTCTTTCTTTCGTGTTAGTTTGGTTAGCGGTGACGCAATCTTGGAGAAATCTTGAATGAATCTCCTATAATATCCCGCAAGCCCCAAAAAGCTTCTAATTTCAGAAGGGTTCGTTGGGGGATTCCATTTTGACACAGCCTCAATTTTCGACGGATCCACCAAAACTCCGTCGGCACTTATGACATGGCCAAGAAATTGAACCTCTCGTAACCAGAAGGCACATTTAGAGAATTTTGCATATAACTTCTCTCGTCTAAGTGTCTCTAACACTTCTTGTAAGTGATGTGCGTGTTCAGCTTCACTTTTCGAATACACCAAGATATCATCGATAAACACGATGACCGACTTATCCAGCATTGGCTTGCAAACCCGGTTCATGAGGTCCATGAAAGCCGCGGGTGCGTTTGTTAGCCCAAATGACATCACGAGGAATTCGTAATGTCTGTATCTCGTGCGGAAAGCCGTCTTCGGCACATCTTCTTCTTTGACCTTTAGTTGGTGATGCCCCGATCTAAGGTCAATTTTTGAAAACCAGTTCGCACCTTGTAGTTGGTCGAATAAATCATCTATCCTCGGAAGCGGGTATCGGTTCTTTACCGTGAGTTTGTTTAACTCCCGGTAATCGATACACATGCGCATGCTTCCGTCCTTCTTTCTCACGAACAATACCGGTGCGCCCCAAGGAGACACACTCGGCCTTATAAATCCCTTGTCAAGCAGGTCTTGAATTTGAGACATCAACTCTTGTAATTCCGACGGTGCAAGTCGGTACGGGGCTTTTGCAACGGGTTTTGCGCCCGGAATCAATTCGATCCCGAATTCTACTTCCCGTTCAGGCGGTATCCCCGGTAAATCTTCCGGAAACACGTCTTCATAATCTCGTACTACCGGCACGTCTTCAATCTTTCGTGATTCTTTCTCGGGCTCATTTGCATATATCATGAACGCCTTGCATCCTCGCTTCATAAGCTTGTGAGCTTTCAACATTGAGCACACTCTGGGGTTACCTCCTTTTTTGCCATAAATGATAACGTGTTTCCCGCTCGGAGATGTTAGTTTTATCTCTTTACGGAAATATACGACCTTTGCATGGTGCTGGGCTAGCCAATCCATCCCAACGACTACTTGGAATTCCCCCATTGACATCGGGATTAGGTCTATCAAGTATTCCTCATCATCGATGCTTAATTTATAGCCTCGACAAACATCACAAACTATAAAACTTTTGTTGTCCCCTATTTCAACTTCTAAAGGTACAGGTAATTTCGTCAATACAAATGAAGGATGTCGAATAAATCCATGTGAAATGAAGGATTTATTTGCACCCATATCAAACAATACACGTGCTGGAATTGAGTTAATTGTGAATATACCTGAAACCACATCGGGTTCTGTCTTTGCTTCAGCCGCGGTAAGTTGGAAGGACCTCGCCTTCGCTTTGGGAGCTTCTGTTGGAGACTCTTTGGTGTCTCTCTTTCCCACCAACTCGGGGCATTCAGACTTCTTGTGACCGGGTTGATAACATTTATAACAAACAGTGACTTTTCCCGGGCATAGCGAGGCCGTGTGCCCCGTCTTATTACATATAGGGCATGACTTGTCTTTAAAACGACATTCCCCTTTGTGTCCCTTCCCGCACACTTTACAACTTGGCGACCCACCTTTCGCATCCACCTTCTTTCCCGATTCTCCAGTTCGGGCTTTCTTTGTCGGGCTTGGATTCACATCTTGTGCCCTCCGTTCACTTCTTTCGACTTGCTTCTTCAACTCGATTTCCCGTTCCCGAGCAACATTAATGATTTCGGTAAGGGTCTCGTATTTTGAAGGAGTCATAAACTCCCTATATTCAACGCTCAACATATTGTAGTAGTAGTATATTTTCTGTTGTTCGTTCGTCACCAACTCACTACTAAACTTCATCTTGTCCATAAACATCGCCGTGATCTTGTCTATGGTTTCACCCTTATGCCTAAGTTGCATGAACTCTTCCTTGATTTTGTTAATGACCGCTTTAGGACTATGATGTTTAAGAAATGGTGTCTTAAACTCCTCCCATGTCATGGTCCTTGCCGCTTCGGCCCCTATTTCATTCTTCTTGTTATCCCACCAATCCTTGGCTTGTCCTCTTAACTGACCCGTTCCGTAAGCAACGAAATCGCTTTTGTCGCAATGGGTTCTTTCAAACACCTCTTCAATATCGCCCAACCATCTTTGGCAAATTATCGGGTCGACTTCCCCGTTATAGATTGGCGGTTTACACGCCATGAATTCCTTATATGAGCACCCTTTACGTTCTCCCATTTTGTCTTTCGTAAGGTTGACAATATCCTCCAACCTTTTAACTCGCTCTTCTACGAGTGACAACACTGTGCTTTGGATCTTGTCTATAAACCCGGATAGACTACCCTCAATTGCCTTTCCTACTTCCTCGGCAATCATTTCTTTCAATTGTTCGGTGCTTGTCGGCACTGGATCATTAGTGCTCTCTTTCGACATCTTGAAACTGAAATGTTTACATCAAACGTTAAACATTTCATTCATGGCATTGTTTCATTTGTTTCGGTTTAGCCAAGTTTCTAACTTGCTTTAACCGTTCACATTTAGTGCACTTTCCGGGTTTGAGTGTGTTAACACGCTTTTCCCATGCATAACAATTCGTTTCTTATTCCTTACACAAGATATAATCTACTTAACATAATAAGTTAATTCTTACCGAATGATCGATCAAGCTTGAACCGAACACTTTGTTGACAACCTTAAGCTCTGATTACCAACTTGTAACACCCTTAAATTTTTCATTTTAATTTAATAATAAAATACACCATTACTATTAAACTATTGGTTAAGTAACATAACATTCATTAACGGAGTTTCATAAGTGCGTCAACTTTAGTCAACTATGACTAAAGTAAAAACATTTCAAAAGTTGTTTAACGAATGATTACAACCCATAAACAAAATTACTAAAGTTTAAACACATTGCGGAAGCTTCAAAAAGTAGTGTTCGGTTCTTCATCATTTGCTTGATTGCCATCCGTAAGATCCACATTGTTACCTATTATCAAAACCTTTGAAACATTAGTTTTGAACATTATTAAGTAGTGCATAAACACAACATCCATCATCAAATATTAAATAAAAAAAAATACAAATTTTCTCAGGTTCCACCGTAAATTACGGTGTCACCGTAATTTACGGTGAGTCCTGGAAATTCTTGGTTTTGCCGTAAAACAGTAGTAACCTACCGTAAACACATATCCTCTACCGTAAATTACGGTACTACTGTAATTTACGGTAGTACCTGGAATTCCATGTTTTGTTTTGTTTGTTCATTGCACCAAGACCCCAACTCTCGGATTTCAGTTTTCTATGATACCGATACATTAAAATCTCGTATTTCTAGTATGTTATATAATATTCAAAATCAACAATCAATCTATCAAAATCCGGAGCATTAACCATGCCTCACTTGATTATCCGACCCGTTTGGCTCGTCTACGGAATTCCTTCCTTTTTGACGACTACCAACGAGTTCTAACCAACTTTTGACCAAATATTCAATATAGCGATATCATCGCTTTAATTCATAGCAACCTTTATTCTAAATTTCAACTATGCATACTACAAAAATCTAAATTTACTTAATGTAACGGGTCAAGTTACATACCTTTAAAGCAAGCCTTTCAAACGTGCGTCCACACCGGTTTGCCCGCTAGATGCCCCGGCTTCCTTTCCTATAGAGTTCAATCACTTGATGTTTAGAAACTCTATGTTTTACATACATAACGCACATTTTGTCATACTTGATAATTATGCGTTTTTAACTTTACAATTCAGTTTCAAGCCTTCTTTGAGGCATTTCAACAAACACTATAAGGGCAGAATTCTTACATTTTTCATATTCATGTTTATAACTTGCTATTTAGTTAACTTAACTTCAATAAAGTCTTCACATAACATTTAACATCATACTTTTTCTGAAATCACCTTCTAAGATTGAATTACACTAGGATAGTCATTCTAAACCCTAGTGTTCATCATCATCTTATAAAACCCACAACCCACCTTCAAAGTGTTCATGAACTTTTCTGAATTTGGTCATGATTTCACATGTAATTGGCTAAGTTTCACTTCTAGACACCAAATCAACTCTAATCTAACCAAATAACACACATGCAACATCTAATTTCAGAATTTCCAAAATCATGAGAAATTCAAGTTGAGATACTTCATCAATTTTTACATACCTTACAATCCTCTTGTGATGAGGATCATGATTCTAATCTCAATTTTCGATTTCGACTTGAATTGATCCTTCAATTTGCAAGACTAAAGAGTTTTAGGGTTTTGGAGGAGTGGGGATCGCCCCCTGCTTCACTTGATCGACCAGACACCCCTAAATGGGGTGTTTGGTTTATTTTTATTTGTTTTAACTAATTTAGTTTCAGATTTAACAACTAAGGCCCCTCTACTTTGTTCAACATATCATTTAGTAACTTTTAACCCTATTATAGACTATTTCTAGTCTTGTAACTAACTAACTAACTAGGTTAAAATTTCCTAGTTAGTAAATTCTCGTCTATTTATACATTATAGTTCCAATATAAAGTTTTATATTTTCGGGGTGTTACAAGTCCACCCCCTTAAAAGGGTTTCGTCCCCGAAACCGAAGTACGTACCAAATAATGTAGGGTAGAGCCGTCGCATCTCTTCCTCGGTCTCCCACGTGGTGTCCGAGCCTTTTCTATGCTCCCATTTGACTTTGACTTGATCAATTTGTCTATTTCGTAAGTGTTTGACCTTTCGATCTAAAATCTCCAACGGTCTCACAACGTAATTCAGACTATTATCCACTTCGATATCATCATAATGGATATAGGCTGTTTCGTCCGCTAGGCACTTTCGTAATTGTGACACGTGAAACGTGCCATGAATCCCACTTAGTTCCTCCGGTAGCTCAAGGCGGTAAGCTACCTTGCCAACTTTCCCGATAATTTTGAATGACCCAATAAACCTCGGGCTTAGTTTCCCCCTTTTTCTGAATCTAATAACGCCCTTCCATGGGGAAACCTTTAGCATGACCATGTCACCAACTTGGAATTCGATTGGCCTCTTTCTTTTATCAGCATACGCTTTTTGCCTGTCTTGAGCTGCTTTCAAGTGTGCCCGAACTTTTTCAATCTTTTCATTCGTGGATCGTACTATATCTTGGTGGGCGAGTTCGCGTGGACCCACTTCACCCCAACATACCGGGGTTCGACACTTCCTACCGTAAAGCATTTCGTACGGTGCCATCTTAATACTAGATTGATAACTGTTGTTATACGAAAACTCGACTAACGGTAGGTGAACATCCCAACTGCCTCCAAAGTCGATTATACACGCCCGTAGCATGTCCCCCAATGTCTGTATTGTTCTTTCACTTTGTCCATCCGTTTGAGGATGGTACGCAGTGCTAATGAACAATTTGGTTCCCATTTGCTCTTGAGAATCTCGCCAGAAATTTGAAGTAAACCGGGTATCCCTATCAGACACGATGGATACCGGAACCCCATGACGTGCTATTATTTCATTAGTGTAAACTTCTGACATCTTTTCTGACGTATAAGTCTCACGAATCGGAATGAAGTGAGCACTTTTCGTCAATCTATCTACCACTACCCAAATGGCATCGAAACCACGATTCGTCTTAGGCAACTTGGTTAATAGGTCCATTGTAATATGTTCCCATTTCCAAACCGGAATTTCTAACGGTTGGAGTTTGCCATATGGTTTCTGGTGCTCCGCCTTGACTTGTAAACATGTCAAGCACTTTTCCACATACTTCGCCACATCCATCTTCATTCCCGGCCACCAATAATTTTGTTTCAAATCGTTGTACATCTTGGTCGCACCCGGATGAATTGAATAACGGGATTTATGAGCTTCATTAAGTAGAAGCGTCTTCACTCCACAAGTATGTGGGACCCAAATCCTTCCGGATCGAGTCTTCAACCCGTGATTCCCATCCGACAAATCTTTCAATTGACCAATTATTCTTTCTTTCTTCCAATTCTCTTCTTTTACTGCTTCTAACTGCGCCTCTCGAATACGTTCAAGTATACCCGAGGTCACTACGAGTTGCATCGACCTTACTCGTATTGGGACGTAGTCCGCTTTTCTGCTCAGAGCATCCGCTACCACATTAGCCTTTCCGGGGTGATAATGTATTTCACAATCGTAGTCTTTCACCGTTTCCAACCATCGCCTTTGTCGCATGTTTAACTCCTTCTGGTCAAAGAAGTATTTCAAGCTCTTGTGGTCGGTGAATATGGTGCACTTTACCCCATACAAGTAATGCCTCCATATTTTTAATGCAAATACCACCGCAGCCAATTCGAGATCGTGCGTGGGATATTTCTTCTCGTGTATCTTCAATTGTCTCGAGGCATAGGCTATTACCTTGCCCCGTTGCATCAATTGCGTGGGATATTTCTTCTCGTGTATCTTCAATTGTAACTAACTAAGTAGGTTAAAATTTCCTAGTTAGTAAATTCTCGTCTATTTATACATTATAGTTCCAATATAAAGTTTTATATTTTCGGGGTGTTACACAAATCATATACGTTTTGTCTTTTAGGCCTAACTCAATTAGTTTTTTCACTTAAATTTGGACATGTGCTTTGCACATGAGGGCATTTTTATCAATTCAAAAGGAAAATGAGTCCAGGTGGTGATGAGTGGAAGAGACTACATTTGAATTGACAAAAATGCTCTCATGTGCAAAGCGCATGACAAAATCTAACTGAAAAAACTAATTGGGTTAGGCGTAAAGGACAAAACGTGTATAATTTGAAAACATAAAGGATAAAACTCATCAATTTTTAAAAATAAAGGACAGCGCCTGAAAGTGGGTATAAAGATAATGGACAATTCTTGAAATTCACTCTTTATTATTATTCACTGTTTTTATTATGTTGAGTTTTGTGGCTTGGTGGTTAAACGGAAAAAGATGATCTGAAACTATTGTAGTGATTGAAGATGTTATGGACTTTTGATTATTATACATGAATGGATAAGGTAAAAAGGGTGAGAGGAACTTTGTTGAAGAGGAGTCAGCTAAGCCACTAGGAGGGTCAGCTCGACGCATCAACCACTAAGAGTCAGCCAAGCCACTTGGAGGAGTCAGTCCGACGCATCAGGTTATCAGACACGTGTCAGCACCCCCTTAAATAGACGCAACAAATGACACACGGACGCCTCTCATGGTTGAAGCGCCACTCCATAGACGCTTGAAGGTGACAATTTAGTAATGTGAGTTGGTCAACTACCATTTTCGTAATTTTCCTATGAGTAAAATGCAATTTGCGTCCCTGTGGTATGTCCCAAACATCAACTTGAGCCCCTAAAAGAATTTTTTTTGCATTTTGAGCCCCTGTGATATTAATTTCATAACATTATGAGTCCCTGCCGTCAGTCTTCCGTCAGTTTGACCGTTTGCCAGTTGTGAAAAGTCCATAATACCCCCACCCTTTAATATCTACACTTAATTAAAGGAGACAACTTGAGCCAGTTTCATTATCATCATCAACAGTCGCCCAAGATCATTATTATCATCAACAGTCTCCCAAGATCATCATCATCATCTTGAGCCAAGAGATCAACAGATCATCTTCATCATCTTCATCGAACATCGAACAGATCATCTTCATCGAACATCGAACAGATCATCTTCATCGAACAGACCAGGTTCATCTTCATCCTCATATTGCTCATTCGATGTGTTTATGTGTTTATATTGTGAAAAAACAGAGCGATGATTCTGGGTTTGATTTTGGGTTCCATTCGATGATTTTGGGTTAATTTTGGGTTACATTCGATGATTTGGGTTGATTTTGAAAAAACAGAGGGTTGATTTCATTCGATGTGTTTATGTGTTTATATTGTGAAAAAACAGAGGGTTGATTCTGGGTTTGATTTTGGGTTCCATTCGATGATTTTGGGTTACATTCGATGATTTGGGTTGATTTTGAAAAAACATAGGGTTGATTTTGGGTTTGATTTTGGGTTCCATTCGATGTTTTTGGGTTTGATTTTGGGTTCCATTCGATGATTTTGGGTTGATTTTGAAAAAACAGAGGGTTTATTTTGGGTTCCTCATTTGAATGTGTTTGATTCGATGATTTGGGTTCCTCATATTAAGAACTGATCGGATCGGATCAGTTTCGGATTGAATGTGTTCCTCATTTTGATTCGATGATAACAGTTATTTGGGTATTTTGGATTTGATTTGATGATTTGAATGTGTTATTTGGGGTTAGGGTTTAGGGTTGAATGGATTTTTGGTTTGATTCTTGTGGGTTTAGGGTTGAATGGATTTTTGGTTTGATTCTTGTGTTTTGTTTTGTTGTACAGAATGTGTTTTGGTTTGAATGTGTTTAGGGTTTAGGGTATCAACTGAGTATTAAGAACTGATCGGATCAGATTCGAATGTGTTCCTCATTTGAATGTGTTTTGTTGTACAGAATGGCTGCGGATGTAAAGATACGCAAAACACCAACTACGAAGGCGAGAACACTTGACAACCTCCTAGAAGATGCGGTGCACATAAGGAAGTGATTGATATGAATGAATATAACCCCAGTGGAGCTCTTCGATTTTCCTTGAAATTCCAGAGTTCGCTAATTACATATCTACCACTGGGGTTATATTCATTCATATGAATGAATATAACCCAAGTGCCAGATATGTAATTAGATACACTGGGGTTATATTCATTCATATCTAGATCAGTTTCCCGAAGTGCACCCGTCAATAAAGATCCACAATTGCTTGTGGTCGTATGACGTTTTGTCTCTGTATTGTATGTTACGGTCTTTTGGTATGACGGGTCTTTTGTTATCGAGTCTGTAATAATTTGTTCCGTCAAGTCTACGAAGTTGGTATGACGGGTCTCTTGTTATCGAGTTGTATGTATAAAAAGTTTACATTTAATATACAATTTAGGCTTAAATAAATTGTTATATATATTATAAATTTAATTATTAGATTTCTTAACAAAAAACCAAGAAAAGAATTTAGGGGCTCAGGTTGATATTTCACTCATACCATAGGGACGCAAAGTGTTATTAATATATGCAAAAAGACGGTCTTACCCCTGCCTCTAACAGTCAACCTGGCGGCAGGGACTCAAAGTGTTATGAAATTAATACCACAGGGTCTCAAAATGCAAAAAATTGTTTTTAGAGGCTCAAGTTAATGTTTAGGACATACCACAGGGACGCAAATTGCATTTTACTCTTTTCCTATTAAATTTTCAAGGGGTGACTAAAATTTGAGTGGGCATCACGCACACGCACTTAGAACTGTATAACTTTCAACTTTCAACCAAACTTGATATTAACGAATTAGGGTTTACACTTTACACACACCACAAGCAAGCATCCACCAACAATGGCAGAAGCCGCCATCACGCCGGCGCTCAACAACCTAACCCTCTCCGACACAATCCCCCAACACGACTTCTCCCAACGCGTCCTAATCCGAACCATCCTAACCCGCCCCGACGGCGGCGCCGGACTCGCCAACCAAACCCTCAAAGTCGGCGGCTGGGTAAAAAAAGGGCGCGAACAGGGGAAAGGAACATTCGCATTCATCGAACTGAACGACGGATCATGTCCGGCGAACCTGCAACTTATAATACACTCCGATGTGGGGCCCTTAGGGCAGTTTACTCCGACTGGCACGTGCCTGCACGTGGAAGGTGTGCTTCAGATGCCGCCGGAAGATAAGCAGGGGAAGCAGGCGATTGAGATGAAGGTGGTGAAGGTGTTGGATGTTGGTAGTGTGGATCCTGCGAAGTATCCGTTGCCGAAGACGAGGTTGACGCTTGAGTTTTTGAGGGATTATGTTCATTTGCGACCCAGGACTAATACTGTAAGCCTTTTTGTTTTAATGATTGATTGTTTGTTATATTGACGATAATCATGTGTGTATCAGAAATGACTGAGGGTTGTTCTGAACATAATATGTTCATGAATATAAACATAGGTGTAGGGGTGTTCAGAATTCGATTCGAATTCGAAAAATTCGAAATTCGACTCGATTCGAATCCGACAAAAACTGTTCGAATTCGAGTTGATTCGTATTCGAGTCCAGTAATCGAATTAGAATCAGAATCGAATACGAATTTATGATTTTGAACTCGATTCGAAATTCGAATACAGTTTATATATAATTTTTTTATATATGTATATACACACACAAACATACATACACACATATAACTTCTAAACATGGCCAAAATATGAACTACCTCCATAAGTGATAAGTTTATTATTCATAACATTACCAAACCTACTGACTAATAGTCCATACTACTTATTTCTAACTTTTTACTTAACTTAAATCGCTACCAGTAACCAACCTATCTTCTAATTTTTGGTGTTTTGACATATTGATAGTTAATTAATTTTGCGGATTATTATGTTTTATGTTGAATATATAATTAGTTTGTAGTATTTTAAAAAATGAAAGTAAAATAATTTATTGTTTAGGGTGAATTTGAATTAAATCGAATTTATTCGAATTCGACTTCGAATTCGAGTTTCAAATAGTAGCCGAATCGAATACGAATTCAGGTAAAAATAAAAAAATTTGAAAAATTCGATTCGAAAAATTTGAAAATTCGGTATGATTCGATGAACACAATAGGTAAGGTTCCTGTAAAAAAAAAGACGTTTTTCGTGAGAAGGCATAGAAATTGACATGTAGGCATGATGTTTTGAACTTAGGCATGATGTTTTGGGTTGTTTTGGCAAGAAAAACACCAAACATAACAATTTAAAACACAATGCAACGTATTATGGGCGTGAAATTTACAACACACTGCGCGTAAGACTTCAAACACACTACTTAACGTTCTTGGCATAGTGTTTTAAGTTTTAAGCCTAGAATTCATTGCATTGTGTCTTAGATTGTTATGTTTGGTGTTTTTCTTGCCAAAACAACCCAAAACATTATGCCCAAGTCCAAAACATGATGTCTACATATGAATTTTTATGCTTTCTCACACTTATCACAAAAAAATGTCATTTTTACAGGATCCTAGGACTATAAACATAAATGGAAGTGAAGGAACTTTATATTTCTAAAATTAAAAGCTGTATAAATAAATGTTATATGGTTGGTTTGATTTACAATGCTAGTTTCAAATTCCAACCGGATCGTATATATTTCAAACCGGTCAGACTTGTTTGGTTTTACATGGCAGGTTCCAAGTTCCGGTTTGCTGTCAAACTTGTTCGGTTAAAATGTTATATGGTCGGTTTTGTTTACACGGCTGGTTCTAAGTTCCAAACTGTTAAAACTAAACTCTGAATCGGACCGTATGTATATTGTTTTTTAGCTTGGGTAGTTTGGTAGATCACAGCAGCTTATGAACACCTTTAGCTCATATTCAATTTGCTTGCGTTTAAATTATTTGATAAATGTTGATGGCCGGTTCCAAATTCAAACCTTAAACCGTTGAACCTTAAAAATCAAATCTTGAACTGGGCCATACTTATTTGAAATCGACCGATTTTGTTTGGTTTAGGTGGCTTGTGGACACCCTTGCTAGTCTGCTGGATACAGTTCATATCCAATTTGCTTACCTAACTATATGATAAAGTTCTGATGTGTATATTTGGAAGTTTGAATCATCTTGTTGGTAATCCTTTTTGAAGGCGCTACTGATCATAACTCATACTCTCTTTTCTTACCGTTTCAGATTGCTGCTATTGCTCGTATACGTAACGCATTGGCTTACGCTACTCACACATTCTTCCAAAAACACGGGTTCCTATATGTACACACCCCAATTATCACCACCAGTGACTGCGAAGGTGCTGGAGAGATGTTTCAAGTCACAACGCTAATAAACGAGGCCGAAAAAATCGAAAAAGAACTAATCAACAACCCGCCACCAACCCAAGAAGACGTCGATTCAGCCAAGAGTGACGTAAAGGCAAAAGGCGAGATAGTCGCCAAATTGAAGGCCGATAAAGCCGGTAAACCTGAAATAACGGCCGCAGTTGTCGAACTTACGAAAGCGAAAGAGAATTGTTCGAAGATTGAAGAGAGATTTAAACTGAAACCCGGTATTCCGAAGAAGGACGGGAAGATTGACTACGGTCAAGATTTCTTCGCACGCCAAGCGTTTTTAACCGTTTCGGGTCAACTTCAAGTCGAGACGTTTGCGTGTGCGCTTAGTAGCGTGTACACTTTCGGGCCGACTTTTCGAGCGGAACATTCGCATACGTCGAGGCATCTTGCTGAGTTCTGGATGGTCGAGCCCGAGATTGCGTTTGCGGATATCGAGGTACGGTAATTGTGTAATGTACTACTTTGTTTTTCCTAGTTTTAATAAATGAGTAAAGTACATAGATGGTTCCTGTGGTTTACCAAAATTTTGGATTTGGTCTCTAGCTTTCCAAAATTTTGGATTTGGATTTGGTTTACATTGTATACCACAAGGACCATCCATGTACTTTTAGAAAAAAAAGCTAGGGACTAAATGCGTTATAAAGTGCAAACCATAGAGACAGTCTGTGTACTTTCGGAAAGCTAGGGACTAATCCCAAAATTTGGGTAAACCACAGGGACCATTCGTGTACTTTACTCTTAATAAATCTAAAGTAATATGCTTGTGCAGGATGATATGAAGTGTGCGGAAGCCTACGTTAGGTTTCTTTGCCAATGGTTACTCGACAACTGTCTTGACGATATGGAATTTATGGTTGAGAAATTTGATAAAAATGCGATTAAGCGGCTCCAAATGGTTGCGTCAACCAACTTTGTACGTCTTTCGTATACAGAAGCCGTAACGATTCTTGAGGAAGCGGTTTCTAAAGGTCATAAGTTCGAGAATAAAGTAGAATGGGGAATTGATTTGGCATCCGAACACGAGAAGTATGGATTTTTTTAATCATTTTTAACACCACATGTAGGTCTGCAAACGCACTGAACGTTCAACGAAAAATTCGTGAATCGTTTGACACGAAGTTCGTTTGTTTAATAAATGAACGAGCACGAACAAGAAAATTTGTTCCTTTAGTTAAATGAACGAAAATGAATAGAGGCCGCATACATTTATTTATGTTCGTGAACGTTTAGTAACGTGTTCATTTATGTTCGATGGTTTACTCGGGTTTTTCATTTTAATATATTATTTGAAGACCTTAAAATTTCCCACAAATTAAATATCTTATAAAATTAGTGTATTGTGTATTACATTGTATATCACATAATATTTAATCATATTTATGTACCTTTAAAATTTGATATATGTTCGATTCTGTTCATGAACGTTTTTTTGCGTTCGTGACCGTTCGTTTGCGTTCAAGACCGTTGTTTGTGTTCTTTACCTAAAATTAATGAATTGACACGATGATGTTCATTTCCTTAAATGAACGAACACATACAAAAAGTCTTGTTCGCTAAATGTTTCATGAACGTGTGAACACATTTATTTTCTTAAGGAACGAACACGAACATGGCCTTGTTCGTGTTCTTTTGCATCCACATCCGTATATTTTTGTTTTACCCTGTAAATTGTAAGTGTGCTCACTTATTCATGATTTGCAAATTTGCATTGTGTAGGTTTCTAACGGAGGTGAAATTCGAGTCACCCGTAATTGTATACAACTATCCTAAAGGGATCAAGGCGTTTTACATGAAAGTCAACCCCGACAAGAAAACAGTAGCTGCTATGGATGTTCTTGTGCCAAAGGTAAAGCGTTTTAGGTTTTACGATTTACAAAAGTATTTGTTTTTGGATATTTACGTTGGAAAACTATGAACGTTATGCAATATTGTGTCTCTTACGCTATTATTATGTGGTTTCCGATAGGTGGGTGAATTAATTGGTGGAAGCCAAAGAGAAGAGAATTACGAAGTCATCAAAGAAAGGTACGAGAAGCATAAACTACCCATTGAGTTTTCTTTTTAACAGTTAAAATTATTGGTGGCAATTTCAACATAATTACTTGTGAACGGGTTTATTTGGGTTGTGTTTTATTCTTGGTTTAAAAAAGCGCGAAGCGCTCCGAAGCGTTTTGGTTCCAAAAGCTTTAAGCGAAGCTTCAAGCGCGAAGCGAGAGCTTCACGTATACGAAGCGCTCAATTAAAAAAAAATTAAAAAAAGTATTGTACACATCAATATGACCTATTCTACTTGTTAATCAATAACAAACACAAAAACATGATTAAAAAACACACTTAACACATAAAAAACATAGTTAAAACACAAATTAAAGTTGAAACACACTTAAAACATAAACATAAATTAAAGTCGAAACACACTTAAAACATAAAAATAGTCTTCAACCCTATTTAAAACTGTTGGGCTTAAAAAATGGCCCAAATATTAAAAAATGGCCCAAATGGTGATCTGATTGGCTGGAGCGTCGCTTCACAACTTCATCGCTTCGCCGCTTAAAGCTCGCTTCACGTAATGTAACGCTTCAGACCCAAAAAAGCGTTTTTTCCAGCGCTTCATCGCTTCACGCTCGCTTGAAGCGCGCTTTTTTAAACACAAGTTTTATTATCTCAAACGAGTAAAAAAATAGCTAAAAATGTGTTTAAAGTTTCTAGAATTATTTGATTTAATGCAGACTAACTCTTAAATTGATTTATTGAAAGATATGTTTTTTATTGTATTAATGTTTTTCTTAATCATAGTTAACATAATAAATATTTTATTTTTCTTATAATATGTTAGCAACTCAAATCGACGTTTGTCAACCCAAACTCATCTTGACCCATTAGGGGTGTTCAACGTATCGAATAATGAATTTTCGAATTAATCGAATCGAATTTTTAAACTTTTTTACCTGAGTTCGTATTCAATTTGTATGCGATTTAGAGTTGATTTATTCGATTCGTATTTGAAACTCGAATACGAATAAATTTGATTTAATTCAAATTTACCCTAAACAATAAATTATTTTACTTTTATTTTTAAAACTACTACAAACTAATCAATGTTAACATCAAAAGTACTAGTCTACAAAAATAATAAACTATCAAATTTTAGAAATTGGGCTGGTTAGTGGTAGCGATGTGAATCAGGTAAAAATTTAGAAATAAGTATGGGTTATTTATCATTTGGGTTTGGTAACTTGAAATTGAATTCAGAAATCAAATCATAATATATATATATATATATATATATATATATATATATATTAAATAATGTATAACTTGAAAGTTGAATTTCGTTTCCATATGAAAATCATAAACTCGTATTCGATTCGATTCTGATTACTAGACTTGAATACGAATCAATTCGAATTTGAACCTTGATAATCGAATTTCGATTTTTTTGAATCCAAATCGAATTCTGAACACTCTTACGTTACACAACTTGCCCAACATTCACGTAAAACACAAGTGATCGTTACATGAGTATGCAGGATTCTTGAGATGGGACTGCCACTTGAGCCATATGAGTGGTACCTTGACCTACGTCGCTACGGGACCGTGAAGCATAGTGGGTTCGGTCTAGGGTTCGAGAGGATGATTCTTTTTGCAACCGGGATCGACAACATTAGGGATGTAATCCCTTTTCCAAGGTATCCAGGAAGAGCAGATCTTTAAAGGTCCATGTGACGATACAGATAGGCACATCACACCAAATATTCCTTTATTTGTAGTATTTATCAGCAAAGCTGTGTGTTTTTATTGCTAAAACTGATTTGACTATACGTTTTGTGATATTTTGATTGGTGATGTTAAAACCTTTTGATGTGAAAAGTTAGACGCATACTTTGTTGACATGTAAAGATTTGATCTTGTATTTAGTTTGTAACAGGTTTACTATGACTGGCGTATCTGCCACATCTTGACGTTAGGGGTGCTAAACGGGTTGTGTTTGCGGGTTGGTGGGTTTAACCAGACTTGAACCCGGAAATTTTAGACAAATCCGAACCCGAAAATCGTGTCAATCCTTAAAATCCTAATTTCAATTTCATATATCTTGTCTGTTCCATCGCTCGATCTCTCTGTTGATGTATATTATGTTTTATATTCATTTTGTGTTTTACATCCTTCCGATTTCGAGCATAAACGAAACCCTAAATCGGCATGAATGGCGTTGAACACCGAATTGAGATCGTTTTTGATTTGTGTAGATTTGTGGAATCGTTTTTTATTTTGTCGTTCAATCACCATTTAGCCGCTATCAAGCCTCAATTTTAGGGCTTGTGGGTATGTGAATATGGGTTGGTGAACAAGATTCAACTGAAATTGGAGCAATTACTTATTCTACAATACTCACAAACATCGAATGGTAATAAGTTTTTGTTCAAAATCTTTCCATTTCCTTGACTTCAATTTGTTCATCTCTTTTGTATCGTCTCTTTATGGTTCAGAATTATCGCCGGAAACGGTTATCTCTGTTGCGTAACCTGAGATGCTTGACCAACTCGCTCAAGTAATTCTCTCTTTGAAACTTCTGTGTTTTTCCTTTTTGTTTATGATTGAAGTTTGTTAAACCAACTTTAAAATTTGGTCTGGTAATACGGATCATGTTTAGAAATCTGGTTTATGTCTAGAGCAGGTGTTGGAGGTTTTTGCATCAGTTGTAGAGCTCTACTGCAATTGTTAATTCTATGGTCATCTACTGCAATAGTTCAGTATGAAGCACATTGAAGAACACCCTACAAGAATTTATACGGATGATTGGCGGTTTTTGCAGCTGTTGCAGGGTTCTGCTATTGGGGATATGAGGAAAGTAAAGAAAGATAGTGAGGGTAAGTGAGGTAACGCTGGAAAGGTTTCACTATATCATTTGGTCAGTAGCATATGAATTTGTTTCTAATTTATTTGCTTTTGTTGTAGCTATTTCGTCTTTAAAGATGTTTTTTTTACCATATAGTCTTTCACTTTTGGGATTTTTTGTCATTTTCATCTAAACGTCTGACTTTTTTTGTCAAAATCGTCCTTGAGATTTGGGATTTTTTGCCATTTTAATCCAAATGTTTGATATAAAAAATAAAGCAAATTAGATATTTGGATGAAAATGGCAAAAAAATCTTAAAAGTGAAGTACTATATTGTACAAAAAAATTGTTTTGAATGAAAATGACAAATATGCCCAAACCTCAGGAACGATTTTGGCAATTTACTCAAAAAAATAAGAAAAACGTATGACAAGATAAAACAAATACCTTTTCTAATACTTTTGTACCTTATAATCAATGTAATATATTTAAAGTTTGAATTTAAAATTTAGAATTTCACATCCTGTCTTATAATATATTTCTAAACTTTTTTATCTTTAATTGAGCAATATTAATGTAATTTTACTTTATTATAATGAAAAAAAATTGTAAAAGGTGGTGACCATGTGAAAATGAGGGATTGAAGATGAGTAAGTTGTTCCGAGATCAAAGCTGATCGAATGGTATGGTCTCGATACAATCATGACTCCAAACGGCAACGCATGAGTAATTTGGCCCGAGACCAATGTCATGCCCTACCGCCTCGTTTTCTCTATCCGCCATTACATTCCAAATTCAAAAAGAGGTGAAACCACAAAAGCATGTTGCACTTCTATTTGTCCATAAAAGATGATGGTAAAATTAAAAAGAAAATGGTTTTAAAGACAAGTTGAATTTTGGTCTTTGGATGGAAGATATATCCTTAGACCAGTTGACATTTTGGTCTGTGGATCTAACAGGGGTTTCCCCGCTTGACTATCAGCAAGCGTTTATCCCATTTGCTTTTGATACTTTTTGTTTCCTGGAGCCAGAGGCTGTGGACCTACTTAGTCGAGATGTTATGACCCCGAGATCTATAGACGTAGTTTTTAAAAGACTTGGTTTTGCTATTCAAAAAGGGGTAGCGACGCAGCGTGTTGCCCATTCACCATATATAAATTCTCTTGTTTTGATTAATAATAATTTATATTGATGTCAAAAAAATCATAAATAAATGAACATATATAGCACCTTTCGGTTTCTGTTTACAATACATCATCCTCTTATTGAGTCAACATGGATCAAGAGGCAAGTCCACTGCATACATCAACTCTCCTGTTTTTAATTTGGAATTTATGTTACAAGCTTTGAAAATTCACAAAGAATTATGAAACATAGCTAATCTACTTCCCAAAGTGAAAGGTATCCTTCGAGATCAATGTCAATTGCTGGCATGATCTCAACGCGATCATGCTAACAAACGGTGCTAACAAACGGCAACCCATGAGTATTTTGTCCGATGTCAAAGCCGATCGCTGGCACATTTCCTCTTCCCACCATTAAATTAAAAATGAGGTGCCACTACTAAAACATGGTTAGTTTCAGGGGGGGAGTTAGTGTGTAGCAAAGGTAGCACGGGCTACCCCTCAACCCCGTCCCCGTAGTGTAAAAATACCCCTCAAGTTTGTCATTGTAGTGTAAAAATACCCCTCAATTCCGTCTACGTTATACAAAGGATACTCCTGATCCCAAAATAATTTTTTGGGATACCCCTAAACTTTTGAACTAGATCCGCCACTGGTTAGTTTTTACAGTGACTTCCATGTGACGATAAAAGGATGTGTATGCTAGGAATGTTTTTCAAGATATAAGAAAAGCCTTGCATAAACTTAACTTTTTGTGGAATGTTCAAAATAAGTTTGAAAGAATTACCCGAATAGCGGATGTGATATAGTTCAAGTAAGATCATAAAATCCAATACAAAAAAAACATGCTCAAAGTAATTCTTGCAAAATAATTTAATATCACATTTCATCACGCCTAGTTCTAAAAGCATAGGCTTATGCCTTCTTTGCATAGATTTTCACATAATAAAAGCTCGTCAGTAACGTAAATGAACCAATTAATGGGTCACGGAAATGCTTATCATATCATACTTGACACGACGCAACAGAATACGAATTATGCTATAAATTTCAAACTATTTAATATCCATACATACAAGGCATAACAAAAGTGGAAGTCTGATAAGCATCAAGCAGATTGTCTCTAAATCCAATCGCATCCACTTACTTGGATTCCAATGTTCAACAACCATTGATTTCAATAACAGATTAAGTGGAACAAAAAGATAAACACAAGTTGCACTTCCAATGTTCAACAACCATAATTTGGGACTTAAAACATAGGCTTGCAAACAAATTCTAGGTGTACCTTCTTAAGATGAAGCTCAGCAAAAGGTGCAGCTTGGTTGTCCTCGAGCCAGATGCTCATTTCCTCAATGGCTTTCTTCACTTCCTTCAAGATCGAGGGGTGCAGACTCTTCTTGATATTGTACTCTTCGATCTTATTCTTCATCTTGTATAAGCAATCCTCTAATGCATTGTAAGCTTTCGCTTTCTTCTTGAATTCTTGGTCCTCAAGTCGGAACTTCTCAGCATCACTTACCATTTTCTCAATATCTTCTTTGGAGAGTCTTCCATTTTCCTTGGAAATTATGAGTTTTTCTGTCTTACCGGTGGACATTATCGCAGCGGTAACTGTGAGAATACCGTTGGCATCTATTTCAAAGCATTCCATAACTTTAGATACTCCTTTGGGAGCTGGTGGTATTCCAGAAATACGGAACTTTCCCAGAAAATGGTTATCTGTAGATTTTGATCTTTCACCTTGATACACCTTGATTCCAATGATAGATTGGTTATCATAAGCGGTGTGATATTGTCTGGCATTATGTGTGGGTACTGGAGTATTTCTCGGGATCACAACATCAAATACTTCTCTTGCTACTTCTACACCAAGTGATAGAGGAGTGACATCATGTAGCAAAACAGTTTGAAGGCTCTTGTCATTGCTACCGCTTACCTTTGCAGCCATAACAGCCGCACCATATGCAACAGCCTCATCAGCATTCACACTCTTGCATAACTCTCTGCCATCAAAATAATCCTGCAGCATATGCTGGACCTTTGGTATCCTAGTTGAGCCACCAACAAGAATCACTTGGTCTACAAATGATTTTTGCATCTTAGCATCATTTAAACATGTCTCCAAAGTCTCAATGCACTTGTTAAACGAACCCATGTTCAGATATTCAAACTTAGCTTGAGTAAATTTCAAAGAAAAGTCAATGCCCTCATGCAAGCAATCCAATTCAACTGATGTCTGAGTAGTACATGAGAGAATCCTTTTTGCTTTCTCACAAGCAAATCTCAGCCTCCCCATTGCCCGTTGGTTTTGACTCATGTCCTTATTCCATCTCCTTTTGAATTCCTCAACACAGTGATCCACCATGCGATTATCAAAATCCTCACCTCCCAAATGAGTGTCACCACCAACAGCTTTCACCTCAAAACTTCCTCCTTCCTTTATAGTCAATATAGAAACATCAAAAGTGCCACCACCTAGATCAAAGACAAGGACATTTATCTTGTCAACAATATCAGACTTATTGTCAAGACCATACGCAATTGCAGCTGCTGTAGGCTCATTGATGATACGAATAACGTTTAATCCAGCAATAGTACCAGCATCCTTGGTAGCTTGACGCTGTGAATCATTGAAATAAGCAGGGACAGTTATCACAGCATCTTTCACGATTTTTCCAAGGTACGCCTCAGCAGTTTCTTTCATGTTGACAAGAACCATTGAAGAAATTTCTTCAGCCGAAAACTCCTTCTCTTGACCTCTATATGTGATGACAATCTTTGGAGTGTCGGCAGGCCCTTCAATGACCTTAAACGGCCACAGCTTCATGTCTTCCTGCACTTTGGAATCACCGAATCTCCTTCCAATCAACCTCTTTGCATCTGGAAATCAAGAGTTAAGCCAAAATCCAAGTAAAAACAAAGTATATCATCACCAAGTTTTCATTGTAATTCAAATACTAAGCAGCAGATATAAACATCAAGGAGCTAACCGAGCACCTAACATAATTAGAACTTGAACTTTTGTAATATACTTAAATTAATAATAATGTAGTCATTCGTATCCACATGTGGTGTCTATTGTTTAGCCACTGATAAACCTAAACTTAGACCCTAACCCTAACCCTAACTTTAAAAATGAGCAATTGCGATTGCCTTGCTTGAAATATTGTTTCATAACAAGAGTCAAACAGTCCAGATATTTCACTGAGAACCAATATTTTTGACGATTTCTTATTTTCTTACAATTTGTTCTACGGATTTTATATATGCTTAAACAAAGTAAGTAAGTAGCATGCGTTCGGTGGAAACTCATAAACTGACCAAATACGGTGTTAGTAGGGTTCATTGGTGCTTGATTTTTGGCGCCATCACCTATCAGACGCTCTGCATCAACGAAAGCAACATAAGACGGTGTGGTTCGGTTGCCTTGATCGTTAGGGATGATCTCGATCCGATCATGCTTCCAAACGGCGACACATGAGTACGTTGTTCCCAGATCGATGCCGATCGCCGGCGCGTCGTTTCCATTTCCGTCCATTATATATTTATATTTCAAAACTGAAAGTGACTGTAAATGTGTGTTTCCCTTTTTTACCTTGACTTCTATTTGACGATAGAAGGACCGACCGTTTATTGTATCATTGTAGTTACCCATGTCCAATGATATAAACTAGGTTTTGCCCGCCCGCGTTGCGGGGCATTAAGCCGAATATTTCTTTCTCATAGCATGTACGTCTGTGTTTTAGTTACTTGTACATACTACTCATAACACGATCTTAAAAAAATTACATTGAGTAAACAAAGTAAAACAAAATACTACCATACTTTTGCTAAAAAAAAAACTAAAACGATAGAAAAACTATCGCTTGGCATGACGGATAAAAATTAAATCGAGCCAACCAATTACAACAAAACACTACCATAGTCTTGTAAAAAAATTATTAAAACAAATTTTATACTGGGACAAAATCGTAAATAAACACAAAAAAATCATGTCCAAATGTAAATCAACTTAAGTTTATATCGACACGTAAATAAAAATAAAGACGTAAAACTCGACTAAAAAGTATTTAGAAAGTTAAGGGGTTGTAAGAGTCAATGCTGAAAATTAAAGGGTAAACGAAAAAAAAAACCAAAAAAAAGAAAGAAAAAAAAAGGGGAAAAAAATGACAACACCCGAATCAAGTGATTTCTTCTTGTCTATTTGTTTTTCCTTATATTTTATTTTTGCTTTTTAGTTTATCTTTTTATAACTTTAAAAATTTACAACAAAACACTACCATAGTCTTGTAAAAAAATATTAAAACAAATTTTATACTGGGGCAAAATCGTAAATAAACACAAAAAATCATGTCGAAATGTAAATCAACTTAAGTTTATATCGACACGTAAATAAAAATAAAGACGTAAAACTCGACTAAAAAGTACTTAGAAAGTTAAGAGGTTGTAAGAGTCAATGCTGAAAATTAAAGGGTAAACGAAAAAAAAACCAAAAAAAAAGAAAGAAAAAAAAAGAAAAAAAATGGAAAAAAAGAAAATTAAAGGGGTTGTAAGAGTCATTCTATCTCAGAGAGCTTACGGTAGCCATCAAACTCATACGGTGATTTCTTACTGCCTTACGGTGGATGAATTGTGGTCTGGGGGCTACCGTAAGCTACGGTAGTTTCTGAGCCAAACTCCTTTGTTTCTTCATTTTTGAACATGCAACCTCAAATCGAGTCCACTCCATTTATGCCCCGAACATACCTTGATTTCTCCTACGAACTCTAATGAAGGATGGTAGGGTTTAGGTGAGCGTCTTTTGGAATAAGAAAAATGATCCTTTACGACTAAATTGATGGCAGATAATACACTCGGTCGGTTACCTAATTCAATATTAACACCACCCCGTATTCATATTAAATTTTCATTTATTTAATATCACTAACAATTTATACATTAATCTATCTCCTATACTAAAGCAAAATAACTTTTCCACCTCACTTGATGATGTGGCATTGTACTTATGCAAAGAATTGTGAATTTGAGCGTTATATCCTTTTCCTTATTCCTCAGTCATTTTGTTAAAGCCTATTATGTTCTTCAATATGGAAACTCCAATCAGTTGAAATCTTCTCCAATACGTTGTCTTTTCAATCAATCCTTAATACCCTAATTTCAATTTTATATATCTTGCCTGTTCCATCGCTCGATCTCTCTGTTGATGTATATTATGTTTTATATTCATTTGGTGTTTTACATCCTTCCAACTTCGAGCATAAACGAAACCCTAAATCGGCATCAATGGCGTTGAACACCTGATTGAGATCGTTTTTCATTTTGTATAGATTTGTGGAATTGTTTTTGATTTTGTCGTTCAATCACCATTTAGCCGCTATCAAGCCTCAATTTTAGGGTTTGTGGGTATGTGAAAATAAGTTAGAGAACAAGATTCAACTGAAATTGGAGCAATTTCTCATTCTATAATAATCCCAAACATCGAATGGTAATAAGTTTTTGCTCAAAATTTTTCCATTTCCTTGACTTCAATTTGTTCATCTCTTTTGTATTGTCTCTTTGTGGTTCAGAATTATCGCCGGAAACGGTTATCTCTGTTGCATAACCTGAGATGCTTGACCAACTCGATCAAGTAATTCTCTCTTTGAAACTTCTGTGTTTTTCCTTTTTGTTTATGATTGATGTTTGTTAAACCAACTTTAAAATTTGGTCTGGTAATACGGATCATGTTTAGAAATCCGGTTTGTGTCTAGAGCACGTGTTGGAGGTTTTTGCATCAGTGGTGGAGCTCTACTGCAATTGTTAATTCCTTGGTCATCTGCTGCAATAGTTCAGTATCAAGCCCATAGAAGAACACCCTACAAGAATTTATACGGATGATTGGCGTTTTTTGCACCTGTTGCAGGGTTCTGCTATTGGGGATATGAGGAAAGTGAAGAAAGATAGTGAGGGTAAGTGAGGTAACGCTGGCAAGGTTTCACTATATCATTTGGTCAGTAGCATATGAATTTGTTTCTATTTTTTTTTTTGCTTTTGCTGTAGCTATTTCGTCTTTAAAGATGTTTTTTGTACCATATAGTCCTTCATTTTTGGGATTTTTTGCCATTTCATCCAAACGTCTTACTTTTTTGCCAAAATCGTCTCTGAGATTTGGGATTTTTTTGCCATTTTCATCCAAATGTTTGATAGAAAAACAAAGCAAATTCGATATTTGGATGAAAATGCAAAAAAAAAAAAATCCTAAAAGTGAAGGATTATATTGTACAAAAAAGTTGTTTTGGATGAAAATGACAAACGTGCCCAAACCTCAGGGACGATTTTGGCAATTTACTCAAAAAAGTAAGAAAAACATATGACAAGATAAAACAAATACCTTTTCTAATACTTTGAATAAATTACAAGTTTTGTCCTTTATGTTTACACCAAATTGTAGGCATTGTCCTTTAGCGCAAAGGTTGAAAAGTTTTGTACTTAATGTTCCAAAGCACGTTATGTCCTTTAGGCCAAACCCAGTTAATTTTTTGGTTAAATCTGGTCATGTGCCTTGCATATGAGGGTATTCTCGTCATTTCAGCTCCCAGGGACTATTGACTAAATAACTTGTATTAAGAGACTATTTCTGTAAAAAAAATGAAAAAGTAAAATATAGATAAAAAAAATCTCTACACACATCTCTCTCTACCACTTCCATCACCACTCACCAATACCCACCGTCACCATCTGCCACCCACCACCAGAAACCTACCATCACGTTCAAACCGTTGCCACCCCACCCCACCCCACGCCACTACCACCCCCACACCACCTGCTACTGCAACCACCCATCACCACCATTCCCGTCAACCACAACCACCACCGTACCCTTGCCACTAAAAACCCTAGCCGCACCACCACCACCGTACCACTCCTACACATCAGAACCACCATCACCACCCAATTCACCACCATCCACCCCTGTTCATCATCTTTCTGAGTTATACCCCAAAATTAAACTCTAAAAACCCTAACACAACCATTTTAGAACCTGTTCATCAATACACCTATTTCAGAATCAAACACCCAAAATTAAACTCTAAAAACCCTAACACATCAGAACCTGTTCATCAATACACCCATTTTAGAATCAAACACCCAAAATTAATCTCTAAAAACCCTAACACATCAGAACCTGTTCATCAATACACCCATTTCAGTAGCAGGTGGTGTGGGGATTTGTGGGACATGGAAATGTTGTTGTACCTTGCATCCCCATCATTAATCTCTCTTTGGGACATGGAAATGCTGCTATACCTTTCGGAATCAACGTCTCCTTCTTGTCGAGATCTCTTTGATACGAAATCGACTTGTCTTTCGGGTGATGGCTGTTGGGGGTTGTTAACATTGACAATCTGGGCATCATCTAAACTCATACCAGAGTTAGATGATCATGATGGATCAAAAGTGGTGGATTTGTGGTGATGATCTAAACATCACCCACCTCGATCTCCCTCCCTCCCTGGAAACAATCAATCTAAAAATTGCATATAAGTTATATATATATAGTCTCAGGATTTAGAGAAAACGGTGGAAAGTGTGAGAACGGTGAGAACGGTTATGGATCGTCCAATCAAAACAATCTATGGACTAGATTGGCGCGGTGTCGTTTTCGTAAATAACACCAATTCTATTAAGTGGACACGCTTCGTTAAGGGTAAAAGGGTCTTTAGACATCTCTACCAAAAACGCCAAACTAATGAATAAAACGTCATTACGGGCCAAAACACATCCTATATAAACAAAACATCTCAGACATTCATTAAACACACCCCGAACTGGAAACGCCATATTTACTACTATATACCATTCATCTTAGAAACGCCAAAAAACCCAAAACATCAAACACACCAACTCAAAAACGCCATATTTTACTATATACCAATCATCTTAGAAAACGCCAAAAAACTCAAACATTAAAGATTCCAAAAATCGGCGTTTCTTTTAGATACACTATTTCCTCAGTAAAACACCAAAATGGCAAACATCGTTTCTTGTATATTCAATATTGTTCTACTCGAAGTTTCGTAGAATGCATTCTTGGCTGAGGTGCTGTGACTCAATAACATTTTGCTGCATGAGATGGACAAATCTTCAACAAAAAGATGCTGGTGTCAGACTTATGTCATTTTTTTGTGTTTTGTTCTTGATGAATATTATAATGACATGAAGAGACGAATGACAATGATTAGGGCTGTAAACGAACCAAACGAACACGAACAAGACCTTATTCGTGTTCGTTTGTTAAAAAATATATGTGTTCGCGAACGTTCACGAACACTTATCGAACATGATTTTATGTTTGTGTTCGTTTGTTAAGGAAATGAACTTGTTCGTGTTCGTTTGTGTTTGTTTGTTAATTTTAGGCAACGAACGTTGACGAACACAAACTAATGTTCATGAACACAAATGGAAACAAATGAACACAAACAATCGTTCATGAACAGAATATATAATACATTAACACTTATTAGATATTTAATTTGTCAGAATCTTGATATATTTAAATAAATATAAAAATTAAAAACACTAATGAACTATCGAACACAAGCGAACACGTTACCGAACGTTCACGAACATAAACGAACGAACGCGACCTCTGTTCATGTTTGTTCATTTAACTAAACGAATGAAATTTCTTGTTCGTGTTCGTTTGTTTAATAAACGAACGACCATAAACGAACTTCCCGCCGAACGGTTCACGAACTGTTCGCCGAACATTTGGTTCGTTTACAGCCCTAACACTGATGAGTGGTTTGAAGATAAACATGAAGATAAAGATGAACTTCAAACAAAAAACTCACGTCATTTTGTCCTTCCAAACGGCCACAAAAAAGCTACTTCAACAACAAAAACACAAAATGAAGCATGCCAAAGTCAAACCGCCAGTGAACATGTTTCAAAGAAGAAAGAGACTGATGACAGTGAAGATTTGGAAGATGAATTGTTTCTATCTATATTTATTTTTTTAATTTTCTTTTTCTGTTGTTTGTTATGTATTTTTCAGCTAAGAACAAAAAATACATTATTTTTATAAAAACGCCAAACAGACATAATGATTGTGAAACGCCATCATGCCATAAAACGCCAAAAACTCCCAAACTATAATAAAAGTAATTTGGACAAGTATTATTAAAAGCTAAAAATGAAAAAAAAAGCCAAAAACTACGTAACGCCATAAAAAAACGCCAAACTTGGAAGATGGCACGTCTATCACCCTAAAAACTCATAAAAAGCTAAACAAAAACAGTAAAAATACAAACAGTAACTGAAAAGACGGCTACTTTATTAATATCATTTATTATAATTAAAAATCCCTCCTAAACTACGCGCCAAAAACATCCTATAAGAGAGACGTCTCTGCACAATCAATTGATCACACCCAAAAACAACGCCATGTTTCCTAAAAACCACTCATTTTAAAACGCCAAAAAATAGTTAAAAAAGCCACAAATGGGAAACCTCGTTTCTTCTATGTTGAGTATTGTTCTGAATGAAGTTTCACTGAATGGATTCTTCTCTGAGGTGGGTATCTCTATAAGCTTTTGCTGAATAAGATGGACAAATATTCATGAAAAAGAGACTGATGACACTGATATGTCATCATGTCACTTTGTTCTTGATGGATATATTGATGACATGAAGGGATCAATACATTCGAGTAGGCGTTGATCTTCAACATGTCACCAAACAAGTATATATCAAACCACAATACAGGATGCCAATAAAAATAAGCATCTTCTAAAGACGGGCATTATGTAGGAAAATAAGGATCTAGATAAGGTATTCAAAACAGGTTCAAAACGCCAAGAAGGTTAAAGTAGAAGAGGCTGATGATAGTGAAGATTTGGATGAGAAATTAGATTAGAATTTTTAAATTTTTTTTTCATTTTCTATTGTTTGTTATCTAATTCTCTGTTGTTTATTATCTAATTCTCTAGTAATAAAAAAATTGAGTATAAAACGCCAAAAGCTACAAACACCAAAACGCCTGATAGTATGAAAACTTTGACAAAGGATGCTAGCAAAGCACGTTGTTGCTATATAAAATGCCAAAAAATGCCAAACAAAGTATTACTAGAAAGAGTAGGGTTCGCACGGAAAGTGTGTTTTTCCTAGAAAGTCTAGGAAGCGATCTGGTCCATCCGATTGGTGTGTTTAAGGGTTGAGATTAAATCAATGGCAATCTTGTAATATTTGAGTTTAATTAGTTGATTGTTTTAAATGAGTAGGGGCAATTTTGTCAATGACCGTGTTTTAAATCAATTAGATAACCGCCCAGTTCCTAAATTCAAGCGATTTTCCCTCTCTCTCTCTCTCCAAACCCATCTTGGAAACCCCAATCCCTACCAAAAATAACTACAATCGTGGAAGAAGATAACTTTAGAAACGATGGAGAGCACCGGGTCAAATTAAAACACTTCTCCATCTCCACCATCTCCGAGTTCATCATCACCATTCAAATATTGTTCTTATCATCTCCGTTTTCTTGACGATGTGTTTTAACAGCAAGCAAATTAATACAGTTGTGTTTTAGCAGCAAGCAGATTCATACAGTTGTGGTTTAGCATCCAGATTCATATATATGTGTTTTAACAGCAAGCAGATTCATACAGTTGTGTTTTAGCATTCAGATTCATACATATGTGTTTTAACAGCAAACAGATTCATACAGATGTGTTTTAACAGCAAGCAGATTCATACAGATGTGTTTTAACAGCAAGCAGATTCACACAGATGTGTTTTAACATCCAGATTCATACAGATGTGTTTTAACAGCAAGCAGATTCATACAGTTGTGTTTTAATAGCAAGCAGATTCATACAGATGTGTTTTAACATCCAGATTCATACAGATGTGTTTTAACAGCAAGCAGATTCATACAGATGTGTTTTAACAGCAAGCAGATTCATACAGATGTGTTTTAACATCCAGATTCATACAGATGTGTTTTAACAGCAAGCAGATTCATACAGCTGTGTTTTAGCATTCAGATTCATACAACTGTGTTTTAACAGCAAACAAATTCATACAGTTGTGTTTTAACAGCAAGCAGATTCATACACTTGTGTTTTAGCATTCAGATTCATACAATTGTGTTTTAACAGCAATCAGATTCATACCCTGTGTTTTACCATCTTTATATTGTGGGATCTATAAAAAAAAATTGACTTTAGCCCTGTAAACTGTTAAAACACAGCACCAAGAACATGTTGATAAATTCCAGTAATCTTCTGAACAATGGAATATGCGATGTAATGTGACATGGAATTTTAGTTAATGAACACATTGACTTCCAGATTTGAATTCGAAAATAATAAAAATTCCGAAAATCATGGAATTTTAGTTAATGAAGATACATTCCAAAAATAAAATTAAAATGTGAAATTACATGATAGCCCTTCTACTTAAAATCCCTCAATGACACATGTCCAATTCTTATTCCTTCCTAGACTTTCTAGGAAAAATAGACTTTCCACCCAACTCCTACTCTACTAGAAAAAGCAACACTAATTGACAGATGAAACTGAACGAAACAGTAATTGCAAAACAGTAAAAATAAAGAGACGGTAACATTATTGCTAAACATTTATTATATTAAAAGCCACTACATGGAAAATTGAATTTGTTTATCTTTTAAAAACGCCATAATTGTCTGTCACATTATAGGCCTGCATCCTACATGGCACAACAATTGATAGAAAAAAATAAACATCAAGAAAATTACTGTTTTTTTGACATTATAGGCCTGCATCCTACTTGGCACAACAATCAAAGCCATACTTAGTTAAAACGCCAAAATATTTACTATTCTCCTGTAACACCCCTAATTTATTAAATTATATATGTTGTGTACATGTATAAGTAATAATACTGAAGAAACACTGACCTTCACGGTAGTATCCAACTAGGACTTCAACTCTTGGTGATCCGAATTGCTAGCTACAAAACAGAACACCGTTAGGACTCGTTACAGGAATGGGGTTATTCCTGTAACCACCCTCCTGCGTGAGAATAAGTCTCGGTTTGGGAGAAAGTATAAGTGTATAAAGAGAGAATAAACGAGAGCAAGATGAATCATACCTTAGATGTTTACCTCTATTTATAGTTTACCATTAGGGTTTCCCTTAACTTAGGATGGGCTCCGATAAGTTAGGGATTTGCATGATCTTCCCAAAAAGTTGGGGATTCGGTTACGTAATTTATCCATGCAGAATAGAACATTCTAGAATAAACGTTTATAATTAATTATTTATAATAAAATAATATGTAATGACCGGGTCGGGTTAGTCGATCCCGGTCATACCTCGTCATGTCCCCCCAGTCCGAAGTTATGAAATGAAATTCATGAAATCGGACTAAAAAAGGAAAAGTCAAAATTTCCCCATTTGAGTGTAAGTTTCTCGAGTGGGGTTCCGTTGTGTTTTTTGAAAAAATGGCGGCGATGGGAAAGGATGTGACGGTTAAATCATCATGAAGACGACAACTGTCACCACCCTGTTCTGACGCGTGTTCCCGTCCGTTTGTCTTTTTGAATTCGAAAAGTTGCCATTCCGTATAAATAGAGTTCCTGTTTAGGGTTTTGAGTTTCATTTCCTTCCTTGTGCACAACCATTTCTTTCAATTTCTTGAATAAAAAAATGGCCTCAAAAGCCGGCGAATCGTCTTTATCTGCCCCAGCAAGTTCCGATGCCCTGTATGTTAAATGGGGGCAGACTTCATTCAACAATCTTCTTCAAGATTGCGATATTAGGGCGGAGTGGAATCCGGTGTTGCCGTCGAAGATAGACACGGCATTTCCGTTGAAGAAAGATAAAATCACTCTGTTTAGTGAGTTTTTCAAGTTTTGCAACTTCCGATTGCCGATCACCAAATTCTGCAAGTTGGTCCTTGACCATTATCCTATCCACATTTCCCAACTACATTCGTTAGGGTTGGTGAAACTCCGACAGTTTGAGTTTGCCTGTATCTCCTTAGGGCATATCCCCGAGCTCCTCGTTTTTAGGGCTTTTTTCGTCCTTGTGTGGAAATCCCCCCCTTTTTACTTTCGACAGAAGGGACACCGATGTATCTTGCTTGAGAGACATTCCTGCCAGTTCCAAGGATAAGGACTGGAAGAAGAAGTTCTTCTATATCGATGCCGCTGTTATTCCAGGTGAGATACAGTGGAGGGAGATGGGACCGAAGGACAAAGTTAAAGACGAAGCTCCTCCAGAGGATGCCTATGTGGCCAACGCTCTTTATATACAACTATGTGGGCACCCTTCCGAGTGCACGGTAATCCCGGAGGGGGCTTTAGTGATGGCGGGAATGAGCCTGTTATGGCGTGATATAAGGCTTTATCCTTCTTTTCGGAGGGATGATGAAGGTATGTAGCTTTTGTCCTTGCATATGTTTTGCCAACTGTATAAACTTACATGTGTACATATCACAGGTAAATGGAGCTTGTTTGATTTAGTGGATCCTCCGCGAAATGCTGCGTTAAGGGCCGCGGCCCGCGTGCTTGGTGAACAGGAACCAGATGTCCTGAAGATTCACTTGGAGCAGTTTTTGCTGCCAGCTGTGCCGGCGGACCCGGCTGCTTATATTTCTCAGCCTCCCCACAGCGGAGGAGGTAATGTTGCTGCCATAGAGAAGAAACCGGTTAGGGTAAGAATCACCGGGAGGAAGTACATGGCCGCGGGGGCCGGTGCTTCTTCGGTTAGCGTGACTGCACCTGCTGGGAGTGCTGCTGAGTTGACAAGTCTGACCCATGTGTCAAAAAAACGCAAGACTTTTACTGTACCTGCCCTTACTGCTTTCGAGGCTATGCAAACTGCTTACGCCTTGCCCCTCGGTAAGTAATTTTGCCTGTGGGTGTGTTGTGGACTTTGTGTTTTATGTTGCTGAACTTCTGATTTAATACAGGTTCTATAGCTGGGGTTCAAGTTGAGGGTGTGTCTACTCCCCTCATGACATCTGTGGATACCATGCCTTCCGCCACTAGCGGGCCAAACCTTTCAGGGCTTATATATCGGGCGAGTGTTACTGCTAATGTCAGCTGTACCCTTCCGCCTCCTATGCCCACTGCTGCTGTGGCGATGACCACTAGTCCGGTATCTACATCGCTGCCTGCCAGTATTACCCCCTCTTCCCTGTTTGACTCTCCTTTCAGTGTATTCTCTGCAACTGGAAAGGAAACACCTACGGTGTTTGTTTCTCACGAGGCAACTAGTGCTGGAGATACCGCCGTGAGCGATGCTGGAGGGTCCAGTAGCGGGATTGTTGATGACGGGGCCCGCTTGGGCGATGATTTGTATCTGCCCACCATCAATTGGGATCCGATTGCGCAGGATAAGCTCTACCAGCCCTGGTGGAAAATTGCTGAGTCTACAAGGTTGATCTTTCCTCCAGTGATTCAACACTGGGTTGAGCGGGCCTACCCCCCGGCTGAGTCAGCGTATGTCGAGGGGTTAAACAATGAAAACTTGATGAATGCCACCATGGAGGATTCCGTTAGTCAGCCCCGGAGGCTTGCCGAGATCCAGCGTAGATGGATGCATGACAACAACGAGCTCCATCAAGCGCGGGCTACTATTCAGGAGTTGAAAGATGAGAAGTACCGCTTGGAGAGTCAACTCCAAGCCGCTGGGTTGAGGGAGAGCAGGTTTTTATCGGAGAAGAACAAGGCGGAAGATGACCTGAAGCGGGTGACTACCAACCTTGCTGAGGAGAGGATCTTATGGGCTCGTGACATAGCGGAGAAGGATCGGGTCCTTGCTCATGCCAAAACTATTCAAGAAGAATTGGAGCGTAAAGCTATTACTGAAGCCCAAAAGGTGAGAACTGAAATGTCTGCTCAGGTGGAAAAATTCCGAATTGACACTGACTTTGTGTCTCAGCTGCAGGAGCGGTACCAAGCTTTGACTGTTGAGGTAGAAACATCTAATGCCAAGGCCCGAGCCAAACAAGCTGAGTTGGAGGAACGGGAAGATCAACTTAGAAAACTTCAGCAACAATGTGATTCCCTTGTTTCTGAAAAGAATGAGCTTGCTCAGTCTTTCGCCATCCATCAGGCATGCCTTAAGGAGGCAGAAAGTGCTCTGGAGCAGTCAAACGCCGAGGTGGACAGCCTAACTAATCAACTGGCTGCATTGCGGGGCGACAAGAATTGGCTAATAACCAATGGCCTGGTTGGGGCGTTTGAGTATCTCCGTCAATCCGAGTCTTTCACCGCTATGTTAGACCGCCTTTCTGCTGCCGCCTATCAGTCTGGCCACCATGATGGTGTGTACAAGGGCTACTTTGAATGTCAATAATCAGAGAAAATTACTCCCGCTTTCCACACAACTAGAGGCAAACTCCAGGGAGACATGGCAGATGCTCTTGAAGCAGCGCGCAACGATCCGCTACCCGCGTATGAGGATTTAACGAAGAAAGTTGCTGAAGATGGCGTGGATGCCTTACGCCTAATGCTGGAACTAGTGGAGGAGTCGGAGCAGGAATGAGTGTTTTTGTTTTGTTTATAACGTACACTATTCCTCAGATATTTTGTAAGAACACTGTTTTACTTGGTTTTTGCGTAAATACTTGATTTGTTTGTCAGACATTTAATGCTAATGTCATGATTGACGACGTCGCCGTTTATCTGAAATGTGGCGATTTGACATGCCATGATGGTTTTTTATTAATTATGCTGTCGTCATCACTGCCAAACTGTTTAAACTTCTATACATTAAGTTGCTTTTTTCCAAATTTGGTAATTCGAAAAGATGAGTCGGAGGTGCTATAAACACAGACTTTCTGACATTTTCTAACGATTGGATGCAGTCGATGGTCTGATTAATCTCCAAATTCCGGTGACGGAGGAGATGATCAGAGGAAAAGATGTGCACTCTGATGATGCTTTACCCCGGGTTAGCCGGTCTTGCAAAAGCGTCATTTATGAGGAACCTGCAAAAGCTGATGCAGGTGCGGCCTCACTAACAGCTGAGACTCTGATGGGAGCTTTTCCACCGGATCATGTTCAACGCTGTGAGTTGGTGTACGAGGCGCCGTGGTGGCCGTTCTGGTAAAAACCAGGTTGGTGATCGGGAGGTGGTGGCTCTTTCGGTGGATGAGGAGAATGTTGACGACTTGATCGTTGATCCTCACCCATTGGAATATTATGGTGTGGCGTTGCACACCCCTGCAGAGGTGAGAGCAACGCTTTCCCAGAAGTAGATGTTTAGAACATGTTCGTTTTTTGTTCCCGTATGTTGGTATTTAGCAACAGGGACAAGTACTTGGTTTTTTGTAAGATAGTTGTATGTATTTATTACCAAAATACCTATCTTTTTGTAGTGGTTAATGTATCTATTACCAAGATACCCACTCTTAGCGCTGTATATTTATGATCCTTTAACTTATATGTGAAAAATGTTTCGTGTCAAGGATGCTTTTTTACCGTTATTTGCAGTTTAAATGCGATGGTAATTGTTCATACCGTAAAGTGCACTATGGATGCGATGGTAAATGTTATTGTGCATGTAAGTAATTAGAGATGATCATAAAAAAGAAAAGAACTTTTATTAACTCAATACTTAAAAAGAGACATCGTTGGAGATGGATTACACTTGTTTGCAAAAAAGAAAACAATCACACCCGCCGTTAGGGGCAAGGTACTACATATAACATTTTTTTAATTGAGCCGCGTTCCAGCTACGTGGAACCGCGGTACCATCTAGCCTAGATAGGTGGTAGGCCCCTTTGCCTAGGTCCTCTTGGATGACGTAGGGGCCTTCCCAGTTGGGTCCCAATTTGCCAGAGGGTTCCGCTCTACTGGCTTCATTATCACGCATGACATACTCGCCCTCCTTGAAAGTGTGCTGAGCCACGCGCTGATTATAGTATTTTTCCAAAACATCGAATGGTAATAAGTTTTTGCTCAAATTTTTTCCATTTCCTTGACTTCAATTTGTTCATCTCTTTTGTATTGTCTCTTTGTGGTTCAGAATTATCGCCGGAAACGGTTCTCTCTGTTGCATAACCTGAGATGCTTGACCAACTCGATCAAGTAATTCTCTGTTTGAAACTTCTGTGTTTTTCTTTTTTGTTTATGATTGATGTTAGTTAAACCAACTTTAAAATTTGGTCTGGTAATACGGATCATGTTTAGAAATCCGGTTTGTGTCTAGAGCAGGTGTTGGAGGTTTTTGCATCAGATGTAGAGCTCTACTGCAATTGTTAATTCCTTGGTCATCTGCTGCAATAGTTCAGTATCAAGCCCATTGAAGAACACCCTACAAGAATTTATACGGATGATTCGCGGTTTTTGCACCTGTAGCAGGGTTATGCTATTGGGGATATGAGGAAAGTGAAGAAAGATAGTGAGGGTAAGTGAGGTAACGCTGGCAAGGTTTCACTATATCATTTGGTCAGTAGCATATGAATCTGTTTCTAATTTTTTTTTTGCTTTTGCTATAGCTATTTCGTCTTTAAAGATGTTTTTTGTACCATATAGTCCTTCATTTTTGGGATTTTTTGCCATTTCTGTAACACCCCGTGTTTCGAAAGTCAAAGTCAAGATTGAAGTCAAAGAAAGAAAAGATTGCTAATTGCGATCTGTCACTCTTTGCTCAACTATTGTTTTGACTTCTTTGACTTATAATCGAATCTATTTAGTTTTTTGCTTTAGTTGTATTATGTGGAGTATCTATTAATAATCAAGGTTTAATCGCTATTTTATTCGCATGTTTAATCGATTTGTCGCTTATCGCTATCGAAATCGCAACTCGAATTATGTGTTCTGGATATTTTTTTACGTGTGTGTGCTATTTATGTGTTACTTGTGCATGTTATGTTTATGTTGAGGTGTTAATCGCAATCGCAAATCTATCGCATCGCATTCGAATCGAAAACGCTAAACGCAGGTTAATTATAGTGATTGTATATTAGATATAGTAGTTATGTTATTTGGGTAACTAATGGGTAATACTACGCATCGCTCTCTCGAATCGCATCGCAACGCAACGCTCAAGACTTGAATCGAAATGACAAAACTCATCGCGCCGGACAAGCGGATCGAGTGGCCAACCGATCGAGTGGCCATCCGATCGGATTGCCATCCGATCGGGTTGCCATCCGATCGAATTGCCACCCGATCGGGCCGCCACCCGATCGACCAGCCACTTTCCCCACTTTCCTTTTTGGGAAACCCTATAAATACCCACCTGTCACATCATTGTGATGTGACAGCTCCCTTGTTTGACCAGCCGACCTTCAGCCCTTACTTCTCTCGATTTCTCTCGATTCTTGTTAGTTTTCAACCTAAATCTTGTACTTCTATGATCTACACGCACTATTACATCATTTTCATCTTTGAATCTTAACTTTTAACCGTGAAATCACCGAATTTGAGGTGTTCTAGGGTGATGTCATCATGGAGTTCTTATGAACTTCAAAGGTTGGCTTCATTCCACCAGGAACAACTTAGATCTAAAGGATTTCCACAAGATTAATCAATGTTTTCGTATAGATCTACACAAATTCATGGTTAAAAGGATTGAGAGAAGGTTTTCTAACTTTCTTTCAACTCTTTTACACTCAATGCACTCAAAACCGATAGAATCAGAGCTTGTTCTGATCTTCTACTCATTCTTAGTGATGTATTAGTTTCAGATCTGAATTCTATCCAAGAGATATCGATTTCGAGTTTGAACATGAACAACCGACTCGAACCGTGAACCGGTCTGACTAGGGTGACTCCTGTTCGATCGGGTCACTTAGGTCGAGATGGGGTTTCTGTTGTTTAAAGCCAGTTATCGTCACGCCTCGTTCAAAAACTGCAAAACTTCAAAAGAATCAAGTGTCAAGATGATCTGACCGCTGTTACGGATTGCCGTCCGATCGGATTGCCATCCGATCGACTGGCCATCCGATCGGGTTGCACTTGGTTCCATACTTAAACTTTTATTCCAACTTTTCAAAGATCTGAACGTTGAACGGATTGCCGCCCGATCGGATAGCCATCCGATCGAGCGACCGTCCGATCGTGTGACGTTGGGACTTTGGTACTTAAAACAATTTTCAAACATGTTCAATACATACGGATTGCCACCCGATCGGATAGCCATCCGATCGAGTGACCGTCCTGCTGTGAACTTGTTCACAACGAAGAAGGATTGCCAATCGGATTGCCGTCCGATCGAACGACCGTTCGATCGAACGACCTGAAGGGTAGAGATACTTCTCTATTTTCAAAATGCTACAACGAAAACTTCAAAGTACAAACCATCATACACAAACACATCCTCACCAAACGAGGTGACAATCTAATCGAATGGCCATCCGATCGGATGACCATCCGAGCGGATTGCCACCCGAACGGCTGGCCATCCGATCGGATTGCCATCCGATCGGATTACTATCCGATCCTTGGTACTTGCATCGTTTTACGCGCCGCTCATCGTTATGCTATCGTTAACTGTTCAGGCTAATTTCCCTCAGCGCTCCCTTCAATCCAAGGCAATGTTTATTTAGTTAAACGCTATCTGTGAGTATACTCAATCCCTTTTTGCTTTATGCACTTTTGGGTGTTACATACGTTACTTATTCTAAATCACATCGAACACACAACCACTATTTATACGCTGACCTCTAATGCATGTTATACGTGACTCGATGAATGCCTGTTGTTGTGTTAACACATTGATTGCTGTCTACATGCCTTAGCAACGATAGTACTATAGTTTGGACTCAGCACCTGTTTACTCAGGGGTTGTTAAGGACAATTACTTCACGTGTTCACAGTGGTGAACATGTGATGCGCACTCGCTATTCGCAGTCAACTCGCAGTCATTGGTATTGATAGGATCTTTGTCGATAACTTACATGCTTCACATTATACGTTGTACATGCTGGTTATGAGTAGACGATTTCAAACTCTATTATGTTATTATCAAACTTGTATGCTCACCTTTACACTATGTGTATTGACCTTTATTTTAACGTATGTGACAGGTGTTTAGGATGCTTGCTATGTGGAATCAAGTTAGGATGAGTCTAGAAACAAACAAAGACAATTTATTTTTATTTGAAATCTGAGTTGGCGGAACATGATGTGTTTTGAGGATATCATTGTCTGTAATAATTAGATTACTTGAATGGGTTACGGTATGGGATGTAATATTAACTATTTGGTAATTTAGTCGTTATGGAATTTCTCTTGACAATCTGTTTCGCTCAGTGCCATGCCCCGATGTTTCCGCCATCGGTTGGGGTGTGACAGATTGGTATCAGAGCCATAACTATAGGGAATTAGGCAAGACTCGACCTAGTCCGGGTCGATGTCTTAGAACGACCTAGTCTATAGTCTAAGTACCAGCAGACTGACTTGTGCATGCCCAGTAGGGTTTTGTACGAGCTTACTCGCTAATTATCGTTCGAACTCGCTGTACACTACACACTTGCGCGAACATCGCATACTACAGTTCCGTGCGAGATCAGCTTTTCCTAAGGCTGATTACACACACAAACGAATGATCTGGTTAAGATTAGGTGTGAAAACCGCAAACTCTCGACGAGATTACTCATTCGAATTGCTATTTTTACTATAAAACAAGAGAATTTGCGTTGAATCAGGAGTGAAATCCATACTTCGACGCAAATCTCCTTTTCAATCTCATGATTTTATCACACAAGCAGGAATGTAGTTGCTAAGTTAGGGGTGAAACCCGAACATTGATGACTCGTTCTACTCTTAAATGTGGTTTTACAACACTCTCACCAAAGTCTCGACGTTCTCCAACGACTTGAAGTCACACTATAACTGGAAGGATGCGTGTCGACCGCTTGAATCAAAGCGAGAGCACAGTCCCGAAGGCCAAAGTGTGAACTTAAAGTCCTTATGAATAGTCGAACCACTTTAGGTAGTCGACGTCTATCTAGCCAAGACAATCTATCCCCGAATTTTATGTGTTTCGATTATGGAATTACCGCAGCTAACTCTGTGATTTATCAATTTTATGTGGAATTTATGTGTTTTATGTGATTACGTGTTTCGATTTTGGTGACTTAATCATTTTCGCTGTTCATTTCGATCAACACGCACTGCACATCTACCTCAAAACGCAAACAAATCGCTGGTCATTATTCGCAATCGCTGCTCGATACCCGCAATCGCTGTAGTTAATCGCTAAACACGCTGTGAAGAATAGGGAATACGTGCAACATATAGTTAGGTTTCTGTATTCTGACTGCTTCATGTGCTTCTATGCCTTACGTGCCTATGTGTTTCTGTGCTCTACCTGATTATGTGCTTATGTGTTTATGTGCCTGTGTGTTTCTGTGGATACGTGTTCCTGAGCTTTATGGTGAATCGCTAGACTATATTAGGATTAATCGAAATTTATGTTGAGTCCTGTGACGATGTCTGTTGCAGACAATGTCGTCATCTGGATCTCGCGCTACTCAAGCTGCACGCCGAAAGCAGGCAGATAAATGCCTCGCCTCTATGATTACTAAGCAAATGGCGAAGGTTATCCCTCAGATCATGAGTGAACTACACGAAAATGCGAGCAAATCTTCTGAAGAGTCCCGAACTGATTCGCCAAAAGCTGATTTTAGCTTCAATCAGTTCAAAGCCTGCGGACCGAAAGAGTTTACTGGTGAAGATGGTCCTACGGCCATGTTCCAATGGTTTGATTCTATCGAGGTCACACTGCGTCAGAGTGGCTGTCCTGACAATCTCCGTACTCTCAACGCAACTGGCGTCTTCCAGTCCCACGCTCTAGACTGGTGGATGGCCGAGAGAAACAAACGCGGAAATGATGCAGCTTACGGGCTATCATGGGATGAGTTGAAGGACGAGATGATGGAAGAGTTCTGCCCTCCCCATGAGCGCCAAAATTTGGAGGACGAATTCTGGCATATTAAGGAGAAGGATGGTGATAACACTGGTTTGACTGCGCGCTTCAAGCAGTTGAGTATTATCTGTCGGGATCAAGTCAAAACGCCCAAGATCGCCATCAAAAAGTATATCCGTGCTCTTCCGGATTACGTGGCGGATTTTGTTCAAGCCGCAAAGACGACAACGATTGAAGAAACCTACTTGCTTGCTGCTGAGATCAACGACAAGCGTGTCAAGTCTGGAGTCTGGGATAAAGCTCCCAAGAATCTGCATCAAGCTACCACTGCTTCAACCGCTGAAACCTCCATCGCTCCTCAGTCATCCAAGCTTTCGAGACGCAAGAGAAAGAACAACAGCAGTTCCAGTAACAAGAACTGTGCTGTGACCAATGCTGCCCCGCTCCAATCAGTTCCAGCTCCTCAGCAACATCAACACCGCCAAGTAGCGGCCCCGGTTACCAACGCACTGACGGCAAAGCGTGTGTATACTGGTCCTCATCCGGTCTGCCCTACTTGTACTTATCACCACCCAGTGGGAATCGCCTGCAGATATTGCGCTCATTGCAACATTTACGGTCACTTCACCGCCAACTTCCGTACAGGTCCACGTCAAAACCCTGCTCCAACCCAAGGTCAAGCTCTTGCTCATCAAGCTCTCCTTGCTGCTCCTCAAGGCCATCAAGTGGCTCAGGAACTCGCGGTCAATGCTAGAGCTTGCTATGTGTCTGGTGATCCCAACCACTTCGCCAACATGTGCCCAAACCGAGTGGTCAAGCAAGAGCCACAACAGCAGCAGCCCTAGCAGCAGCCTCAGCAATAACAGCAACAACCAGCAGCCCCCGGACGTGCGTTCAACATTAACGCCCGCCAGGCTCAAGCCGATAACAATGTGGGCAATGGTACATTTCTCGTGAATGGTATGTATGCTACGTGTTTATTTGATACTGGAGCAGATAACTGTTTTCTATCGTTTGAATTCGAGAAGCTCCTCAATCGTAAGCGTGCTCATCTCCCCTCGACGTTCGATGTTGAAGTTGCCACTAGAAGAACTATCACCGTCAATTCTGTTCTTCGTGATTGTACTCTCGAGCTCAACAATCACATTTTCCCCATCAACCTTATTCCGATGCAGCTTGGAAGTTTTAAGGTCATAGTAGGCATGGACTTTCTTCGTGAAAACCATGCTGAAGTTGTTTGCTTCGATAAGATGATTTGATTCTAGCTCGCTAATGGTGATCAATTGTGTGTTTATGGTGAAGTCGCGTCGAAGAAACTCCAACTCATGTCATGTGTCCAGGCTAGCAAGTATCTCCGCAAGGAATACCAAGCTTTCTTGGCTCACATTATAGTAGCGGAGAAAAAGGAAGTTAAGGAGCTGAAAGATGTTCTTGGTGTTTGTGAATTTCCTAATGTTTTCCCCGATGATCTTCCGGGACTACCACCCGCTCGTGATATCGATTTCCGAATCGACCTCATTCCTAGAGCCAACCCTGTTGCTAAAGCGACGTATCGTCTCGCTCCTTCTGAAATGTGCGAACTCTCAAGTCAGCTCCCGGAACTTCTTGATAAAGGCTTTATTCGCCCTAGAACCTCTCCATGGGGCGCACCTGTCCTTTTCGTCAAAAAGAAGGATGGATCGTTCGGGATGTACATCGACTATAGGGAATTGAATAAGTTGAATATCAAGAACCGCTACCCCTTGCCTCGAATTGATGATTTATTTGATCAGCTACAAGGTGCTACGTGTTTTTCTAAGATCGATCTATGCTCAGGCTATCACCAACTAGGCATTCAAGAGGAAGATATCCCTAAATCCGCTTTTCAAACCCGCTATGGTCACTATGAGTTCGTTGTCATGCCTTTTGGTTTGACTAACACTCCTGCAGTCTTCATGAACTTGATGAATCGAGTGTGCAAGCCATTTCTTGATCGTTTCGTAATCGTATTCATCGACGATATCCAAATCTATTCCAAGTCAAAATCCGAACACTCGCAACATCTACGTTTGGTTCTTGAGTTACTCCAGGGAAACTGTCTCTATGCCAAGTTCTCCAAGTGTGAATTTTGGCTGGAGGAGGTCTAATTCTTGGGTCACAATGTCAATAGTCAGGGTATCCATGTTGACCCTACGAAGATCGAAGCTGTTAAGAGTTGGGTTATACCCAAGAATCCGTGTGAAGTTCGTTCCTTTCTCGGACTGGCAGGATATTATCGCCGTTTTATCGAAGGTTTTTCCAAGATCGCCGTACCGTTAACCTCTCTCATGCATAAGGATAAACCTTTTGTTTGGGGAACCAAACAGGAGGAGGCCTTTCAAACCCTCAAGACCATGCTTTGCAATGCTCCCGTGCTCTCATTGCCCGACGGAAACGACAATTTCGTAGTTTACTGCGATGCCTCGAACCTTGGTCTTGGTTGTGTTCTTATGCAACGGGACAAGGTTATCGCGTACGCTTCTTGCCAGCTCAAGTTCCACGAGAAGAACTACACCACACACGACCTCGAGCTTGGCGCAGTTGTTTTTGCGTTAAAGATTTGGCGACACTACCTTTATGGTACCAAGTGTACGATCTTCACTGATCATAGGAGCCTGCAACATATCTTTGACCAGAAAGAACTGAATATGCGTCAACGCCGATGGGTAGAACTGCTCAACATTTACGACTGTGAGATCCGTTACCATCCAGGCAAAGCAAATGTCGTTGCCGAAGCTCTCAGTCGATGAAGCTACTTGCTTAGCGTTCGTAATTCCCAAGCCCAATTTAATCTCGAAGCTCTCATCCGTGATGCGCAGCATGCTTGTTTTACCGAGCGAACTCTGAAGAAGGAAAGGATTCTAAACGATGGCGCTCAACTTGAGAATAAGTCGAATGGTATCTTTCATTACTTGGATCGAATCTGGATTCCCACGCGTACGAACTTGCGACAACTTCTGATGGACGAAGCCCACAAATCTCGATATTCTATTGATGTGTGCAAAATGCAACATATAAATTACATCAAACAAGGCATAAAACTAACCCTTTTTAAGTACTAATATTGGAAAAAGAGTGTTTTTGTCTTCCTTTTGTATTTTCAGGATTAAATGAGCTCAAAAACACAAAAGAAGCAAAAAGACAGCTAAATCCAACATAAATACAAGGAAAGGAACATTAGTGGACTGCCCGACCCCTCAACGGCACCTTCCAAAGCAAACTAGAGAAGTCAGAAGACTGAACACGCCCCGTGCTCAGCCAGCACGGGGCCGTGCCCATGAAGCAGCAGAAAAGACAAATCTATAGAAGCTTCTATTGCCCACCACGGGCCGTGCTCAACGGACACGGGGGCGTGTCGAAAGTACAGCAGGCGCATTTATTGTAATTGCGAATTACAATTAATGAGGAGAGAGAGTGTCAGACAGGCACGGGGCCGTGTCCAGCGGACACGGGGCCGTGCCCAGCTCTCTGTTCAGCCTATAAATAGGAGTGCTTGGATTCATTTCATCTCATCCCTTGGCACACCACCTCTCTCACACTTCATCCACCACCCACCACCATCACAACACCATCATCCACCACCATCATCCATTGTCCATCGTAGAGTGTGTGAGTCGTCTCGAGATCCAAGATTGATCGTAAGAGTTCTTGACAATCAAGGCCATGTTTGCCTAAGTCTCTTACATCACTTGGTGAAGACAAAGTGTCTAGTATAATACTTTTTATTTCTAATCTTTTGCACTTTTTATTTGATTTTGTATTAATGACTTTAATAACTAGTTACTTATGTTGAAGGTGATCTTTCCTTATCGTTTGTCCGTGGTGTCTTGGCATTATTTTACTGTCTATATAAAATAAAGGATTTTCACCATTCATATCTCCACGGTCTATATGGAGGTATGTTGGCTACCTGGTCGGGGGTTAAGGGAACGGTTTGGTAAAGGTCTTGCCATTGTTCAGCGTTTAGAGGTCCTGCAATGGACCTGGGTCAAATTTAGTAGGACCTCCTTCAATGCTTCACGGTATTGGATGGCGGGGGTCCAAACTCTTTGATCCCCTCATAAGTTAACTACTATTAATACTATAACCCGGCTACTTAGGACTGTATCCGTGCTGACTCAGACTACTTAGCCGAGGGTAACGTCACCGCCAAAAGCGGGGCCTACCACAATACTGCATTAATAACTTAATTCATTATCTTCCAATAATCCACCCTTTTAGGATTGTATCCTTGCTGACTCAAACTACTGGGGTGAGGGTAACGTCACTTTCAAAAGAGGGGCCTACTACAATAACTAAGATAATCTCTTAATTATGTGCAAAAGTGCGGAAATAATCAAAGGTTATACTAGATACGAGTCGGAACCAAGTGATTCATCTTGTCTATCTGTTTTTCTTTTATTTTTATTTTCAGCATTTTAGTTAGTTTTTATTTTTCCTAGTTTTAAACATTTTTCTAAACTTTTATTTTGATTAGACGTTGAGGATAAACCGGTACTAAAAGCTCTTGTGTCCTTGGACAACCTCGGTATCTTACCAACGCTATACTACACTCAACGATGGGTGCACTTGCCCATATGTGTGTTTAGTGTTAGTGAAATATCGTGTTTTATAAATTTAAAACTTGGCTAAAATAAGTGTTAAAAAGGGCTTAAAATATACACCTAATATATACGACACTTAAACGCGCATCAAGTTTTTGGCGCCGCTGCCGGGGACACAAGGATTTTAAGAAAGTTAGGAATCAACGGCCTAATCATTTTTTTTATTTTTTTTCTTTTTATTTTTTAGGATTTTCTTAGTTTTTCAGCTTCTGCAGCGCTCAGCACGGGCCGTGCCCGGTCAGACACGGGCCGTGCCCAGCATCATCACTGGCAGTTTTTATTTTCTGAGTTACAGAGAGCTGAACACGGGGCCGTGTCGGTGCAACACGGGGTCGTGTCCAACTCCCAGTAACAGGGATCCAGAAATCAATTACTGTGCCTCTGACCACGGGCCGTGTTCACTGAGCACGGGGCCGTGGTGAATGTTCTGACCAACGTTCTTTTCTGTTTTTATTGCAGGACTTGGAACCTAGGCGCCACGTCTGAACCTCCTACGTAGTGCATGAGCTCCAGTTCTAGTAGAGACATAAAAGAACCTCTAGAAGAACCCGAACGCTTTCTCAGAAAAAGACTTAAAGCCAAAAATCAAGAGAAAGTTTCGGGGGACCCACTTCCAATGGCGGACCAACGTACCCTCATGGATTACCTACGGCCCACCGTAGGCAATCTCGGCGCCGCTATCAATGCACCGAATGTCGAAGCCAATAACTTCGAACTTCGGCCGCATTTGATACAAATGCTCCAAAACTCCGCAACCTTCCACGGGCTTGCGGACGAGGATCCCCATCTACATATTACTAACTTCTTAGAAATATGTGATACCTTTCGGATCAATGGAGCATCAAATAACGCCATCCGCCTTCGAATGTTTCCATTTTCACTAAAAGACCGAGCTAAGGCTTGGCTTAACACCCTCCCAGTTGGATCGGTAAACACTTGGGATGAACTTGCCCAAAAGTTTCTATATAAGTATTTCCCTCCTGCTAAAACGGCTAAATTAATGACTGAAATTAATACATACTCACAAGAGGATGGGGAATCCTTATATGAAACTTGGGAAAGGTTCAAGGAGCTTCTAAGAAAGTGTCCTCATCACGGTCTAGCGGTATGGCAACAAGTATCCACTTTCTACAATGGGTTGTTGCCACACACAAGACAAACACTTGATTCAAGCTCCGGGGGACTTTTAGGTAATCGTCGCCCAAATGAAATATATAACCAAATTGAGGAAATTGCTCAAACCAATTTTCAATGGCACACTCCCCGAGGTAATAAATCTATTGCCCCGGGCGCCCATAAGGTTGATGAAAGCACCTCTTTACAAGCCCAAATCGAGGCCCTCTCTTCAAAAATCAAAAAGCTAGAAATGACAAAAGTGGCCTCGGTTATGGCTTGTGAAGGGTGTGGTGGGTCACATGAAAATTGGAGTTGTATGAAAGAATTAGATGAACAAACAGAAACGGTAAACTACATGGATAATAGACCTAGGCCGTCGGGTCCTCCAACGGGTACCTACAACCAAGGATGGCGTAACCACCCAAATCTTGGTTGGAGAGATCCCGGCAATAGTAGTAACCAACAAAACCAACGAACTAATTTTCAACAACCGCAAAATTTCTCTCAACAACAAGGTGGAAGAGAAAGGCTTGAAGATACTGTATCTCGCCTCATCTCTGACACTGAAAAGAAAAACTCGGATCGATTTCAACAATTGGAATCGAATTTCAGAAATCAACAAGCTAGCATTCAAAACGTTGAAAAACAATTAAATCAACTAGCTCAAAATTTCTCCGAGAGGCCACAAGGCGCATTACCTAGTAATACCGAAACAAACCCGAAGGCACAAGTACATCTCATCACATTAAGAAATCGAACCGTGGGTCCCGAGGATGCTCCATTGCCGCCAAATGAAGGAAGCCATTCTAGCCAGCCTATGACTCCTCCTGCGCCAGAAAAGGCTTCTACACCAAATCAAGAGGCCACCAAGACTCCTCCAATTCCGTACCCCGGTAGGTTAAATCGTCAAAAGGCCGATGAGCAATTCGCAAAGTTCGAAAGTTTACTAAAACAATTGCATGTTAATATTCCTTTTATTGAGGTCCTAACCCAAATGCCTAAATATGCAAAATTCATGAGGGATTTCCTCACTCACAAAAGGAAAATTGAATCATTGCAATTAGTTAACTTAGGCGAAGAATGCTCAGCTTTAGTACTCAACAAACTTCCACAAAAGAAAATCGACCCCGGGAGCTTCACAATCCTTTGCTCGATTGGGAAGTCTCCCGTCCGAAATGCTTTAGCCGATCTTGGGGCTAGCATCAACCTCATGCCGACATCAATGTTCAAGCGACTCGGCCTAGGAACAACAAGCCCTACAAAGATGAGCATACAACTCGCCGACAGGTCCATCAAATTCCCACAAGGTGTCGCCGAAAATCTGCTAGTCAAGGTTGACAAATTCGTCTTTCCAACCAACTTTGTCATCCTAGACATGGAAGAAGACACCGATGTTCCTCTCATCCTCGGGAGGCCATTTCTAGCCACCGCCCAAGCATTGGTGGATATGAATGACGGAACTCTAACATTGAAGTTTGGGGATGAGGAAGTGAAATTTGAATGTGGAAAGCGAGTAGAGGAAGAAGATCTGGTCAACTACATGAAGGTCATAGACTCAAGCTTGGATGACGCTCTCCGACGGTGTAACATGGGATGCAAGACATCCCACTTAGGTAACATATGACCAGGCTTTGGGTCTAGCCAAGGACCCTTATAAACGTGGCGCACCATGGAGGCATTCCACGGAACTATCCTTAGTTTAATTTAGATTTATTTTTATGTTTTCTAGTTAGTTTTAATTTTCAGGAATAAAACACACTCATGGTGGTAAAGGATGAAAAGGGGAACGAGAAAATTGAACTCATGCACAAGAACAAGGCAACCCGACAATTCTCTCCATTTCAGAAGGTTCAACACGGGCCGTGCCCAACCAACACGGCCCCGTGCTGAACCACCTGCAGAAAAACGCCCAGTTCAGGTACCTGGACACGGGCCGTGTTCACCCAACACGCCCCCGTGTCCAGACTTCTGCTTTTCTTATTTCAATTTTGTTACTGGCACTTGAACACGGGGCCGTGCCCGGATAACACGGGGCCGTGTTCAGTGCCCAGTAACACAATTTTTTTGCTTTTTAAACACTATTTTACACATCTAATCAACCTAAAAATTTATTTTTGGGACACATTGAGGACAATGTGTAATTTAAGTGTGGGGGGAATGCTAAAACCTTGAATTTTGCAAGTCCTAAATACAAGCCTTACACAAAACTCTATTGGAACCGCTAATCACCCCAAATTTTTTCAAAAATTTCATTTTTTTTACTTGTCTAGGTTTAACTCGAGAAATTCAAGTTCTCAAAAAAAGGTTATATTTTTAAGAATTTACAACCGATAGCGTAGTGATAAAAAGAACCAACATAAGAAAATTATGAAAAGGCATGGCAAACTTAGTTAAAATTTGATTATATATACTTGATCACATAAAAAAAAAACCCATTCCCACAAAAGTGAGTTTTGAGCCTTTATTGAGCATACAATTACATATCATTAAAACTAAATGCTCATTTTTCGTTTCTTGTGTGAATAGCCGCTTGGTTCTTACGACTCTAGAACTTGCCATGACGATACATTCCCGGTCCTTATCAACTTAAACCCGAGTAAGTAAATGATGGAGGCATTAGGACTAACCCTTTTTATTTCTACACCATTATTTTTCTTTTTCCACCTACCCAAAAATCCCCCTAGTTAACCCCTTTGAGCCTAAACCTTTTCATTTTATCACCCAAACCAAAAACCCTTTTACCCACCAAAACCTTTTTCATTTTTTTAACCCTTTGTTTTAGTAACAAGTTCGGTTTTTCGTATGATAAAAAAAAATATATATTTTGTGTTGATAATGAAGCAAAAAGGAAATAAACAAACAAGTTTATCAAAAATAACTTTGTTTGAATAAAAGCTTCATCAAAATAAAAATAAGAAAATCTTACGAAAACCGACACTTGTTACGCTTTTCGCCATTTTTCTACTAACCACTAACCACTTTCCCAACCACCTACCTTTAACCCAAGCCTAACCCTTAACCTACAAAGTCCTCTTGATATTTACAAAGGTATAAAAGTTAAAAAGGAGGAGGATTGATTGCTTGGCAAGCCTATGGTAGGAATAAGTTCCATGCCGCTCTCGAGTGATTCACTAAAAATACACCTTCGGCCGAGTGTGAGTGATTTCTCTCGTGAGGTATGTGAACTTGTATATAAATGGAATTTTAAAAAGGCATGTTATGCCCAAATAAGTAATTTCTCCTATGAAAAGTTCTAAATAAATCATTACGAATAGGAGTGTAAATAAATAAAAATAAAACCAAAAAAGATTTTGGACATCCCGACACTCTACGACAAGCCAAAACCTTCTCTTCTACCTATTCCATTTGGGAGTGTAAGCCACATATTAAAGAGTTTTGCTTGAGGACAAGCAAAAGTTCAAGTGTGGGGGTATTTGATGTGTGCAAAATGCAACATATAAATTACATCAAAGAAGGCATAAAACTAACCCTTTTTAAGTACTAATATTGGAAAAAGAGTGTTTTTGTCTTCCTTTTGTATTTTCAGGATTAAATGAGCTCAAAAACACAAAAGAAGCAAAAAGACAGCTAAATCCAACATAAATACAAGGAAATGAACATTAGTGGACTGCCCGACCCCTCAACGGCACCTTCCAAAGAAAATTAGAGAAGTCAGAAGACTGAACACGCCCCGTGCTCAGCCAGCACGGGGCCGTGCCCATGAAGCAGCAGAAAAGACAAATCTATAGAAGCTTCTATTGCCCACCACGGGCCGTGCTCAGCGGACACGAGGGCGTGTCGAAAGTACAGCAGGCGCATTTATTGTAATTGCGAATTACAATTAATGAGGAGAGAGAGAGTGTCAGACAGGCACGGGGCCGTGTCCAGCGGACACGGGGCCGTGCCCAGCTCTCCGTTCAGCCTATAAATAGGAGTGCTTGGATTCATTTCATCTCATCCCTTGGCACACCACCTCTCTCACACTTCATCCACCACCCACCACCATCACAACACCATCATCCACCACCATCATCCATTGTCCATCGTAGAGTGTGTGAGTCGTCTCGGGATCCAAGATTGATCGTAAGAGTTCTTGACAATCAAGGCCATGTTTGCCTAAGTCTCTTACATCACTTGGTGAAGACAAAGTGTCTAGTATAATACTTTTTATTTCTAATCTTTTGCACTTTTTATTTGGTTTTGTATTAATGACTTTAATAACTAGTTACTTATGTTGAAGGTGATCTTTCCTTATCGTTTGTCCGTGGTGTCTTGGCATTATTTTACTGTCTATATAAAATAAAGGATTTTCACCATTCATATCTCCACGGTCTATATGGAGGTATGTTGGCTACCTGGTCGGGGGTTAAGGGAACGGTTTGGTAAAGGTCTTGCCATTGTTCAGCGTTTAGAGGTCCTGCAATGGACCTGGGTCAAATTTAGTAGGACCTCCTTCAATGCTTCACGGTATTGGATGGCGGGGGTCCAAACTCTTTGATCCCCTCATAAGTTAACTACTATTAATACTATAACCCGGCTACTTAGGACTGTATCCCTGCTGGCTCAGACTACTTAGCCGAGGGACGTCACCGCCAAAAGCGGGGCCTACCACAATACTGCATTAATAACTTAATTCATTATCTTCCAATAATCCACCCTTTTAGGATTGTATCCTTGCTGACTCAAACTACTGGGGTGAGGGTAACGTCACCTTCAAAAGAGGGGCCTACTACAATAACTAAGATAATCTCTTAATTATGTGTAAAAGTGCGGAAATAATCAAAGGTTATACTAGATACGAGTCGGAACCAAGTGATTCATCTTGTCTATCTGTTTTTCTTTTATTTTTATTTTCAGCATTTTAGTTAGTTTTTATTTTTCCTAGTTTTAAACATTTTTTTAAACTTTTATTTTGATTAGACGTTGAGGATAAACCGGTACTAAAAGCTCTTGTGTCCTTGGACGACCTCAGTATCTTACCAACGCTATACTACACTCAACGATGGGTGCACTTGCCCATATGTGTGTTTAGTGTTAGTGAAATATCGTGTTTTATAAATTTAAAACTTGGCTAAAATAAGTGTTAAAAAGGGCTTAAAATATACACCTAATATATACGACACTTAAACGCGCATCATCTATTCATCCCGGTGCCGACAAGATGTACCAGGACATGCGTTACAAGTACTGGTGGCCGGGCATGAAAAAGGATATCGCTAAATATGTTTCAAAGTGCCTGACCTGCTCCATGGTCAAGGCTGAGCATCAAAAACCCTCTGGCTTGCTCGTTCAACCCGAGATCCCGATGTGGAAATGGGAGAGTATAGCCATGGACTTCATAACGAAACTTCCGCGTACTCAATCTGGTCATGATAGCATTTGGGTTGTGGTTGACCGTTTGACTAAGTCAACTCACTTCCTGCCGATACGAGAAGACTTTAAGGTAGAAAGATTAGCCTGAATCTACACTAACGAGATAACTAGTCGACATGGGACGCCTCGTGACATCATTTCTGACCATGACAGTCGGTTTACCTTGCGTTTTTGGGATTTGTTTCAATCTGCTCTCAGTACTACTCTTAATCAAAGTACCGCTTTCCATCCCCAAACCGACGGTCAGACTTAAAGAACGATGCGCACCCTTGAAGACATGCTCCGTTCGTGTGTCATAGATTTCGGTGGTAATTGGGACTTGTACTTACCTTTGGTCGAATTCTCGTACAATAGCAGTTATCATTCTAGCATATAAATGTCACCATTTGAGGCTTTATACGGAAAGAGATATCGATCGCCTATTGTATGGCACGAGATCGGAGACGCACAAATTACCGGTCCTGAGCTGTTGCAAGAAACGATAGACAAAATCCTCCAAATTCGAGACAATCTATTGAAAGCTTGGAGCCGACAGAAAAGTTACTCTGATAGACGCCGCAAGCCCCTTGAATTTGACGTTGGCGATCACGTACTCCTAAAGGTTGCACCTTGGAAGGGGGTGATCAGATTCGACAATAAAGGAAAGCCCGCGCCTCGATATGTTGGACCCTTTAAGATTATGGAAAGGATTGGAAAAGTTGTCTACAGACTCGAACTACCAGAGGAACCGAGTAAGGTCCACCCGAGTTTCCACGTTTCGAACCTCAGAAAGTGCTTGGCCGACCAGGAATTACATGTCCCTCTTGAGGACTTGCAAGTGGACAAAACGTTACACTTCGTGGAAAAGCCTGTCGAGATCGTGGGACGAGAAAACAAGGTACTCAGATGCTCACGCCTTCCCATTGTGAAAGTTCGCTGGGAAGGCAAACGCGGTGCCGAGTTTACCTGGGAACTCGAAAGCGACATGAAGACGAGGTACCCGCAGTTGTTTGTTACGGCTAAAGCCTAATTTCGGGAAGAAATTCCCTTAAGTAGGGGAGGCTGTAACACCCGTGTTTTGAAAGTCAAAGTCAAGATTGAAGTCAAAGAAAGAAAAGATTGCTAATTGCGATCTGTCACTGTTTGCTCAACTACTGTTTTAACTTCTTTGACTTGTAATCGAATCTATTTAATTATTTGCTTTAGTTGTATTATGTGGAGTATCTATTAATAATCGAGGTTTAATCGTTGTTTTAATCGCATGTTTAATCGATTTATCGCTTATCTCTATCGAAATCGAAACTCGAATTATGTGTTCTGGATATTGTGTGTTACTTGTGCATGTTATGTTTATGTTGAGGTGTTAATCGCAATCGCAAATCTATCGCATCGCAATCGAATCGAAAAAGCTAAACACAAGTTAATTATAGTGTTTGTATGTTAGATATAGTAGTTATGTTATTTGGGTAACTAATGGGTAATACTATCGCATCGCTCTCTCGAATCGCATCGCAACGCTCAACACTCGAATCGAAACAACAAAACTCATCGCGCCGGACAAGTGGATCGAGTGGCCAACCGATCGAGTGGCCATCCGATCGGGTTGCCATCCGATCGAATTGCCATCCGATCGGGCCGCCACCCGATCGAGCTGTCACCCGATCGACCAGCCACTTTCCCCACTTTCCTTTTTGGGAAGCCCTATAAATACCTACCTGTCACATCATTGTGATGTGATGGCTCCCTTGTTCGACCAGCCGACCTTCAGCCCTTACTTCTCTCGATTCTTGTAAGTTTTCAACCTAAATCTTGTACTTCTATGATCTACACGCACTATTACATCATTTTCATCTTTGAATCTTAACTTTTAACCGTGAAATCACTGGATTTGAGGTGTTCTAGGGTGATGTCATATTAAATTTTCATTTATTTAATATCACTAACAATTTATACATTAATCTATCTCCTATACTAAAGCAAAATAACTTTTCCACCTCACTTGATGATGTGGCATTGTACTTATGCAGAGAATTGTTAATTTGAGCGTCAAATCCTTTTCCTTATTCCTCAGTCATTTTGTTAAAGCCTATTATGTTCTTCAATATGGAAACTCCAATCAGTTGAAATCTTCTCCAATATGTTGTCTTTTCAATCAATCCTTAAAACCCTAATTTCAATTTCATATATCTTGTTTGTTCCATCGCTCGATCTCTCTGTTGATGTATATTATGTTTTATATTCATTTGGTGTTTTACATCCTTCCGACTTCGAGCATAAACGAAACCCTAAATCGACATCAATGGCGTTGAACACCTGATTGAGATCGTTTTTCATTTTGTATAGATTTGTGGAATTGTTTTTGATTTTGTCGTTCAATCACCATTTAGCCTCTATCAAGCCTCAATTTTAGGGTTTGTGGGATGTGAATCTAGGTTAGAGAACACGATTCAACTGAAATTGGAGCAATTTCTCATTCTACAATACTCCCAAACATCGAATGGTAATAAGTTTTTGCTCAAAAATTTTCCATTTCCTTGACTTCAATTTGTTCATCTCTTTTGTATTGTCTCTTTGTGGTTCAGAATTATCGCCGAAAACGGTTATCTCTGTTGCATAACCTGAGATGCTTGACCAACTCGATCAAGTAATTCTCTCTTTGAAACTTCTGTTTTTTTCCTTTTTGTTTATGATTGATGTTTGTTAAACCAACTTTAAAATTTGTTCTGGTAATATGGATCATGTTTAGAAATCCGGTTTGTGTCTAGAGCAGGTGTTGGAGGTTTTTGCATCAGTTGTAGAGCTCTACTGCAATTGTTAATTTCTTGGTCATCTGCTGCTATAGTTCAGTATCAAGCCCATTGAAGAACACACTACAAGAATTTATACGGATGATTGGCGGTTTTTGCAGCTGTTGCAGGGTTCTTCTATTGGGGATATGAGGAAAGTGAAGAAAGATAGCGAGGGTAAGTGAGGTAACGCTGCCATTTCATCAAAACGTCTTACTTTTTTGCCAAAAACGTATCTGAGATTTGGGATTTTTTTGTCATTTTCATCCAAATGTTTTATAGAAAAAATAAAGCAAATTTGATATTTAGATGAAAATGCCAAAAAAATCCTAAAAGTGAAGGACTATATAGTACAAAAAAGTTGTTTTGGATGAAAATGACAAACGTGCCCAAACCTCAGGGACGATTTTGGCAATTTACTCAAAAAGTAAAAAAAACATATGACAAGATAAAACAAATACCTTTTCTAATATACTTTGAATAAATTACAAGTTTTGTCCTCTATGTTTACACCAAATAGTAGGCGCTGTCCTTTAGCGCAAAGGTTGACAAGTTTTGTACTTAATGTTCCAAAATCTTGCACGTTATGTCCTTTAGGCCAAACCCAGTTAATTTTTTGGTTAAATCTGGTCATGTTCCTTGCATATGAGGCTATTCTCGTCATTTCAGCTTCCAGGGGCTATTGACTAAATAACTTGTATTAAGAGACTATTTCTGTAAAAAAAGGAAAAAGTAAAATATAGATAAAAAATCTCTACACACATCTCTCTACCACTTCCACCACCACTCACCACAACCCACCGTCACCATCTGCCACCCACCACCGGAAACCTACCATCACGTTCAAACCGTTTCCACCCCACCCCACCCCACGCCATTACCACCCCCACACCACCTGCTACTGCAACCACCCATCACCACCATTCCCGTCAACCACAACCATCACTGTACCCTTGCCACTAAAAACCCTAGCCGCACCACCACTGTACCACTCCTACACATCAGAACCACCATCACCACCCAATTCACCACCATCCACCCCTGTTCATCATCTTTCTGAGTTATTCCCCAAAATTAAACTCTAAAAACCCTAACACAACCATTTCAGAACCTGTTCATCAATACACCTATGTCAGAATCAAACACCCAAAATTAAACTCTAAAAACCCTAACACATCAGAACCTGTTCATCAATACACCCATTTTAGAATCAAACACCCAAAATTAATCTCTAAAAACCCTAACACATCAGAACTTGTTCATCAATACACCCATTTCAGCAGCATGTGGTGTGGGGATTTGTGGGACATGGAAATGTTGCTGTACCTTGCATCCCTATCATTAATCTCTCTATGTGACATGGAAATGCTGCTATACCTTTCGGAATCAACGTCTCCTTCTTGTCAAGATCTCTTTGATACGAAATCCACTTGTCTTTCGGGTGATGGCTGCTGGGGGTTGTTAACATTGACAATCTGGGCATCATCTAAACTCATACCAGAGTTAGATGATCATGATGGATCAAAAGTGGTGGATTTGTGGTGACGATCTAAACATCACCCACCTCGATCTCCCTCCCTCCCTGGAAACAATCAATCTAAAAATTGCATATAAGTTATATATATAGGGTCAGGATTTAGAGAAAACGGTGGAAAGTGTGAGAACGGTTATGGATCGTCCGATCAAAACAATATATGGACTAGATTGGCGCGGTGGCGTTTTCGTAAATAACACCAATTCTATTAAGTGGACGCGCTTCATTAAGGGTAAAAGGTTCTTTAGACTTCTCTACCAAAGAATAAAACGCCATTACGGGCCAAAACACATCCTATATAAACAAAACATCTCAGACATTCATTAAACACACCCCGAACCGGAAACGCCATATTTACTACTATATACCATTCATCTTAGAAACGCCAAAAAACCCAAAACATCAAACACACCAACTCAAAAACGCCATATTTTACTATATACCAATCATCTTAGAAAACGCCAAAAAACTCAAACATCAAAGATTCCAAAAATCGGCGTTTCTTTTAGATACACTATTTCCTCAGTTTAACACCAAAATGGCAAACATCGTTTCTTGTATATTCAATATTGTTCTACTCGAAGTTTCGTAGAATGCATTCTTGGCTGAGGTGCTGTGACTCAATAACATTTTGCTGCATGAGATGGACAAATCTTCAACAAAAAGATGCTGGTGTCAGACTTATGTCATTTTTTGTGTTTTGTTCTTGATGAATATTATAATGGCATGAAGAGACGAATGACACTGATGAGTGGTTTGAAGATAAACATGAAGATAATGATGAACTTCAAACAAAAAACTCACGTCATTTTGTCCTTCCAAACGGCCACAAAAAAGCTACTTCAACAACAAAAACACAAAATGAAGCATGCCAAAGTCAAACTGCCAGTGAACATGTTTCAAAGAAGAAAGAGACTGATGACAGTAAAGATTTGGAAGATGAATTGTTTCTATTTTTATTTTCTTTAAATTTCTTTTTCTGTTGTTTGTTATGTATTTTTCAGCTAAGAACAAAAAATACATTATTTTTATAAAAACGCCAAACAGACATAATGATTGTGAAACGCCATCATGCCATAAAACGCCAAAAACTCGCAAACTATAATAAAAGTAATTTGGACAAGTATTATTAAAATCTAAAAATGAAAAAAAGCCAAAAATTGCGTAACGCCATTCAAAAACGCCAAACTTGGAAGATGGCATGTCTATCACCTTAAAAACTCATAAAAAGCTGAACAAAAACAGTAAAAATACAAACAGTAACTGAAAAGACGGCTACTTTATTAATATCATTTAATATAAATAAAATCCCGCCTAAACTACGCGCCAAAAACATCATATAAGAGAGACATCTCTGCACAATCAATTGATCACACCCAAAAACAACGCCATGTTTCCTAAAAACCACTCATTTTAAAACGCCAAAAAATAGTTAAAAAAGCCACAGATAGGAAACCTCGTTTCTTCTATGTTGAGTATTGTTCTGAATGAAGTTTCACTGAATGGATTCTTCTCTGAGGTGGGTATCTCTATAAGCTTTTGCTAAATGAGATGGACAAATATTCATGAAAAAGAGACTGATGACATTGATATGTCATCATGGCACTTTGTTCTTGATGGATATATTGATGGCATGAAGGGATCAATACATTCGAGGAAGCGTTGATCTTCAACATGTCACCAAACAAGGATATATCAAACCACAATACAAGATGCCACTAAAAATAAGCATCTTCTAAAGACGGGCATTATGTAGGAAAATAAGGATCTAGATAAGGTATTCAAAACAGGTTCAAAACGCTAAAAAGGTTAAAGTAGAAGAGGCTGATGACAGTGAAGATTTGGATGAGAAATTAGATTAGAATTTTTAATTTTTTCATTTTCTATTGTTTGTTATCTAATTCTCTGTTGTTTATTATCTAATTCTCTAGTAATAAAAAAATTGAGTATAAAACGCCAAAAGCTACAAACACCAAAACGCCTAATAGTATGAAAACTTTGACAACGGATGCTAGCAAAGCACGTTGTTGCTATATAAAATGCCAAAAAATGCCAAACAAAGTATTACTGGAAAAAACAACACTAACTGACAGATGAAACTGAACGAAACAGTAATTGCAAAACAGTAAAAATAAAGAGACAGAAACATTATTGCCAAACATTTATTATATTAAAAGCCACTACATGGAAAATTGAATTTGTTTATCTTTTCAAAATGCCATAATTGTCTGTCACATTATAGGCTTGCATCCTACATGGCACAACAATTGATAGAAAAAAATAAACATCAAGAAAATTACTAATGTTTTTTACATTATAGGCCTGCATCCTACTTGGCACAACAATCAAAGCCATACTTAGTTAAAACACCAAAATATTTACTATGCTCCTGTAACACCCTTAATTTATTAAACTATATATGTTGTGTACATGTATAAGTAATAATACTAATAGTAAAATGGTGAGAATAAAACTAGGCAAAAATTAACCTAGTTAAAATCTTAGTCATAAAAGAGGGGAAATCAAAGCATTTTAACCTTTTATAAAATTTAGAGAATAGAGGGGCCAATTGTGTCATACTGTCATAATTGAAAGTTGTTTTATAACAAAGGATAAGTATTCAAAACACACTATGTGTGTGTGTGCTACCCCCTGTTCGACCAAAACACAACCAGGAGCAAACATCATGTCCAAAACCCTAAATTCACATAAATCTCTTCAAAAATCAAAGAAGAATTCAACCAGGAGTCAATTTTAAGCTAGAATCTTGATCACTAACATTAGGGGATCTAAAGGTATGCTTAATTTTGATATGTGAAGAGGTTTTGATGATTCTTGAATTCTTATAATAGAAATTAGTGGTGAATTGATTGATGTTATGGTTAAATTAGGATGAATACAAGTCTAGGAACAAGTCTTAGACAATAAATTGATTCATTTATGTCATAATTCATGAGTTTCATTATTTATCATATATGGGTTATATGGGTTTTTGATAACTACTTGATTCATTGTGATAACTGATGTTATTTGAATGTTATGAGGCAAGTTCAAGTGTCGATTATGGTGTTCTAGTCATATTAGTATGCAAATGATGTTTGATATGGTTAATTAGTTAATCATGAACATGATAATGGTATTATAATGATTATGCCTTTAAGATGTTCGATGAAATGTCGAAATGAATCGGAATGACTGAAAATATGAAGTAATCGCTCAATAAAGTAACTAAAAGTATGAAATGTCGAATATTGAACTATGAGTTCTAAACAATATATTCGAATTGAATTATATAGGTAATTTGGGTGGATCATCGAGTGAGTAAGGCGGAACGGATAACCGCTTAAAAGGAAAGCTTTGAAAGGTACGCGGCTATGCGCTTAGTAATATCTTGTTAGCACTTTTATGTTTAGTTGTTGAATGATAATCAATTCGTTATAACGTTTGGATAGTATTAAAATGAAGGATTTCGTTTGTAGTAACCAAACAAGAATAAGTAGAAATTTCGACAATATAGAAATGATGAAAGTGGTGGATTCCACTTAAAAGTTTAAACGGGTCAAATTGACTCGAATACTACATGTTTGATTCTAAAAGGCGATGGATTTCGCTAGTAAAATCAAACGGGTCAAAATCACCAATGTATTGAACTTTGGAAAGTTAAAGCGATGAATATCGCTAATTTGGATAAACGGGTTGATTAAGACGTATATACTTTGTTAACGGCACTTGAGTTTTAATAAAATGTGTCATAAAAATATAAGTATGTTGATGGGTAAGCTCTTATAGATGTTTTGAGCTCTTAAGTAAATTCTATGGTTCATTAATGGAAACGGGTTGAATAATTGTGAAAACTCCTATAAGCCGAGGGTTCAAAGTAAGAAAAATTGTTCAGTAATATGTTGGATTTTTATTCCATGTTATAGATGATCTGATTACGGTCACGTAGAAAGAAACGTGACCCAAATCGGATTAGAAACGAACAAGTTATGATAGTTTTCGTAAAATGGCTCATAGCTGGGAAATGCAGGTTTTTAAAACAAACTCGCTGGAAAAAGCTATCTGTCGCGCCACACGACAGAAACTCAAACAAGCGTCGTGACACGCGACAACTCTCGCGGCCCGCGACCGCCAAAGCTTTCTCTGTCGCGGCCCGCGACCGCCAAAGCTTTCTCTGTCGCGCCCCGCGACAGCAGTACAGAGCTGCAAAATTTTTTATTTTAATCAGTTTGATATTCTAGACTTGTTAACCCACATTATAACATCATATAATTGATGTTTTGGATTATTTTGGTCACAGGTAACTAACTATAAGAACTTGCGGATGAAGATCAAGCTATATTATAGAACCGAACGCGCGCGCAAAGAAGCTTCCGCAAATGAAACTAGTTCTTTTGTCACAAAACGTTAGTGAACGTCTTTGTAAAGTTTTGAAACTTATATAAATGTCGTTAATTCGATGTTTCACTATTAAAGGGACTTATAAATGCATTACGTATTATATAAATGATAAAGTAAGCATTAAGGGTCTTACAGCTCCTGATCTAAAAAAAACAATAAAAACGCCGCGTATTTGTTAAACGCCAAAAAATGGAGAGGTGATGTGAGACGCGTTTAAAAAAGAATATAAAAGGACAAAAAGCCCCTCCGTCCTTCACTATGTCGCGTGACACTTGTTACGCCATAATTCGTTCTCACCGTTCTCACACTTTTGGGCGTTTCTCCTGATCCCGTACCTATATATATATATATATTTACACAAAAACAGTCCCTGAAAATGAAATGACAAAAATGCCCTCATGTGCAAGGCACATGACCAAACTTAACCAAAAAATCTAACTGGGTTTTGTCAAAAGGACATAACGTGCAACATTTTGGAACATTAAGTACAAAACTTGTCAGCTTTTGCGCTAAAGGACAACGCCGCAATTTGATGTAAACATAAAGGACAAAACTTGTAATTTACTCTAATACTTTTGTACCTTATAATCAATGTAATATATTTAAAGTTGGAATTTAAAATTTAGAATTTCACACCCTATCTTATAATATATTTCTAAACTTTTTTATCTTTATTTGAGCAATATTAATGTAATTTTACTTTATTATAATGAAAAAAAATTGTAAAAGGTGGTGACCATGTGAAAATGAGGAATCGAAGATGAGTAAGTTGTTCCGAGATCAAAGCTGATCGAATGGTATGGTCTCGATACAATCATGACTCCAAACGGCAACACATGAGTAATTTGGCCCGAGACCAATGTCAAGCCCTACCGACTCGTTTTCTCTATCTGCCATTACATTCCAAATTCAAAAAGAGGTGAAACCACAAAAGCATGTTGCACTTCTATTTGTCCATAAAAGATGATGGTAAAATTAAAAAGAAAATGGTTTTAAAGACAAGTTGAATTTTGGTCTTTGGATGGGAGATATATCCTTAGACCAGTTGACATTTTGGTCTTTGGATGGGTAGGAGGAAAACATGTATACATGTATGTGTGGATCTAACAGGGGTTTCCCCGCTTGATAATCAGCACGCATTTATCCCATTTGCTTTTGATATTTTTTGTTTCCTGGAGCCAGAGGCTGTTGACCTACTTAGTCACGTTCAAAGGGTCATGCATAGTAATGTTATGACCCTGAGATCTATGGACGTAGATTTTAAAAGACTTGGTTTTGCTATTCAAAAAGGGGTAGCGACGCAGCTTGTTGCCCATTTACCATATATAAATTCTCTTGTTTTGATTAATAATAATTTATATTGATGTAAAAAAAATCATAAATAAATGAACATATATAGCACCTTTTGGTTTCTGTTTACAATACATCATCCTCTCAGGGGGTGGGGATGGTGATCACTCATCACTCACAACACCCAATCAAGTTCCGTCATGTCATCAACCATTTTTCCATCACTCACAACCTTTTTAGTGGCAATGGTCATCACTCACAACACCCAACAATAAATCCTACACCCTCTCACATGTTCCATCACTCAAACCTTTGTCACGTGTGAAAAACTTCATGGAAACCATATGATTACGTGATGAACAATATGGTGGCGGTGGAAAAATGCAAACAACAACGCGTGGAACTTCCATCACGCGTTATAAAACCCCACCACCCCCAGTGCCCTTATTGAGTCAACATGGATCAAGAGGTAAGTCCACTGCATATATCAACTCTCCTGTTTTTAATTTGGAATTTATTTTACAAGCTTTGAAAATTCACAAAGAATTATGAAACATAGCTAATCTACTTCCCAAAGTGAAAGGTATCCTTCGAGATCAATGTCAATTGCTGGCATGATCCCAACGCGATCATGCTAACAAACGGCAACCCATGAGTATTTTGTCCGATGTCAAAGCCGATCGCTGGCACATTTCCTCTTCCCACCATTAAATTAAAAATGAGGCGCCACTACTAAAACATGGTTAGTTTCAGGGGGGGGGGGGGGGGGGAGTTAGTGTGTAGCAAAGGTAGCACGGGCTACCCCTCAACCCCGTCCCCGTAGTGTAAAAATACCCCTCAAGTTTGTCATTGTAGTGTAAAAATACCCCTCAATTTCGTCTACGTTATACAAAGGATACTCCTGATCCCAAAATAATTTTTTTGGATACCCCTAAACTTTTGGACTAGATCCGCCACTGGTTAGTTTTTACAGTGACTTCCACGTGACGATAAAAGGATGCGTATGCTAGGAATGTTTTCAAGATATAAGAAAAGCCTTGCATAAACTTAACTTTTTGTGGAATGTTCAAAATAAGTTTGAAAGAATTAACCGAATAGTGGATGTGATATAGTTTAAGTAAAATCATAAAATCCAATACAAAAATTAAAAAACATGCTCAAAGTAATTCTTGCAAAATAATTTAATATCACATTTCATCACGCCTAGTTCTAAAAGCAAAGGCTTATGCCTTCTTTGCATAGATTGTTACATTTTCACATAATAAAAGCTCGTCAGTAACGTAAAAGAACCAATTAATGGGTCACGGAAATGCTTATCATATCATACTTGACACAACGCAACAGAATACGAATTATGCTAAAAATTTCAAACTATTTAATATCCATACATACAAGGCATAACAAAAGTTGAAGTCTGATAAGCATAAAGCAGATTGTCTCTAAATCCAATCGTATCCACTTACTTGGATTCCAATGTTCAACAACCATTGATTTCAATAACAGATTAAGTGGAACAAAAAGATAAACACAAGTTGCACTTCCAATGTTCAACAACCATAATTTGGGACTTAAAACATAGGCTTGCAAACAAATTCTAGGTGTACCTTCTTAAGATGAAGCTCAGCAAAAGGTGCAGCTTGGTTGTCCTCGAGCCAGATGCTAGTTTCCTCAATGGCTTTCTTCACTTCCTTCAAGATCGAGGGGTGCAGACTCTTCTTGATATTGTACTCTTCGATCTTATTCTTCATCTTGTATAAGCAATCCTCTAATGCATTGTAAGCTTTCGCTTTCTTCTTGAATTCTTGGTCCTCAAGTCGGAACTTCTCAGCATCGCTTACCATTTTCTCAATATCTTCTTTGGAGAGTCTTCCATTTTCCTTGGAAATTATGAGTTTTTCTGTCTTACCGGTGGACATTATCGCAGCGGTAACTGTGAGAATACCGTTGGCATCTATTTCAAAGCATTCCATAACTGTAGATACTCCTTTGGGAGCTGGTGGTATTCCAGAAATATGGAACTTTCCCAGAAAATGGTTATCTGTAGATTTTGATCTTTCACCTTGATTGATACACCTTGATTCCAATGATAGATTGGTTATCATAAGCGGTGTGATATTGTTTGGCATTATGTGTGGGTACTGGAGTATTTCTCGGGATCACAACATCAAATACTTCTCCTGCTACTTCTACACCAAGTGATAGAGGAGTGACATCATGTAGCAAAACAGTTTGAAGGCTCTTGTCATTGCTACCGCTTACCTTTGCAGCCATAACAGCCGCACCATATGCAACAGCCTCATCAGCATTCACACTCTTGCATAACTCTCTGCCATCAAAATAATCCTGCAGCATATGCTGGACCTTTGGTATCCTGGTTGAGCCACCAACAAGAATCACTTGGTCTACACATGATTTTTGCATCTTAGCATCATTTAAACATGTCTCCAAAGTCTCAATGCACTTGTTAAACGAACCCATGTTCAGATATTCAAACTTAGCTTGAGTAAATTTCAAAGAAAAGTCAATGCCCTCATGCAAGCAATCCAATTCAACTGATGTCTGAGTAGTACATGAGAGAATCCTTTTTGCTTTCTCACAAGCAAATCTCAGCCTCCCCATTGCCCGTTGGTTTTCACTCATGTCCTTATTCCATCTCCTTTTGAATTCTGCAACACAGTGATCCACCATGCGATTATCAAAATCCTCACCTCCCAAATGAGTGTCACCACCAACAGCTTTCACCTCAAAACTTCCTCCTTCCTTTATAGTCAATATAGAAACATCAAAAGTGCCACCACCTAGATCAAAGACAAGGACATTTATCTTGTCAACAATATCAGACTTATTGTCAAGACCATACGCAATTGCAGCTGCTGTAGGCTCATTGATGATACGAATAACGTTTAATCCAGCAATAGTACCAGCATCCTTGGTAGCTTGACGCTGTGAATCATTGAAATAAGCAGGGACAGTTATCACAGCATCTTTCACGATTTTTCCAAGGTACGCCTCAGCAGTTTCTTTCATCTTGACAAGAACCATTGAAGAAATTTCTTCAGCCGAAAACTCCTTCTCTTGACCTCTATATGTGATGACAATCTTTGGAGTGTCGGCAGGCCCTTCAATGACCTTAAACGGCCACAGCTTCATGTCTTCCTGCACTTTGGAATCACCGAATCTCCTTCCAATCAACCTCTTTGCATCTGGAAATCAAGAGTTAAGCCAAAATCCAAGTAAAAACAAAGTATATCATCACCAAGTTTTCATTGTAATTCAAATACTAAGCAGCAGATATAAACATCAAGGAGCTAACCGAGCACCTAACATAATTAGAACTTGAACTTTTGTAATATACTTAAATTAATAATAATGTAGTCATTCGTATCCACATGTGGTGTCTATTGTTTAGCCACTGATAAACCTAAACTTAGACCCTAACCCTAACCCTAACTTTAAAAATGAGCAATTGCGATTGCCTTGCTTGAAATATTGTTTCATAACAAGAGTCAAACAGTCCAGATATTTCACTGAGAACCAATATTTTTGACGATTTCTTATTTTCTTACAATTTGTTCTACGGATTTTATATATGCTTAAACAAAGTAAGTAAGTAGCATGCGTTCGGTAGAAACTCATAAACTGACCAAATACGGTGTTAGTAGGGTTCATTGGTGCTTGATTTTTGGCGCCATCACCTATCAGACGCTCTGCATCAACGAAAGCAACATAAGACGGTGTGGTTCGGTTGCCTTGATCGTTAGGGATGATCTCGATCCGATCATGCTTCCAAACGGCGACACATGAGTACGTTGTTCCCAGATCGATGCCGATCGCCGGCGCGTCGTTTCCATTTCCGTCCATTATATATTTATATTTCAAAACTGAAAGTGACTGTAAATGTGTGTTTCCCTTTTTTACCTTGACTTCTATTTGACGATAGAAGGACCGACCGTTTATTGTATCATTGTAGTTACCCATGTCCAATGATATAAACTAGGTTTTGCCCGCCCGCGTTGCGGGGCGTTAAGCCGAATATTTCTTTCTCATAGCATGTACGTCTGTGTTTTAGTTACTTGTACATACTACTCATAACACGATCTTAAAAAAATTACATTGAGTAAACAAAGTAAAACAAAATACTACAATACTTTTGCTAAAAAAAAAACTAAAACGATGGAAAAACTACCGCTTGGCATGACGGATAAAAATTAAATCGAGCCAACCAATTACAACAAAACACTACCATAGTCTTGTAAAAAAATTATTAAAACAAATTTTATACTGGGACAAAATCGTAAATAAACACAAAAAAATCATGTCCAAATGTAAATCAACTTAAGTTTATATCGACACGTAAATAAAAATAAAGACGTAAAACTTGACTAAAAAGTATTTAGAAAGTTAAGGGGTTGTAAGAGTCAATGCTGAAAATTAAAGGGTAAACGAAAAAAAAAACCAAAAAAAAAGAAAGAAAAAAAAAGGGAAAAAAAATGACAACACCCGAACCAAGTGATTTCTTCTTGTCTATTTGTTTTTCCTTATATTTTATTTTTGCTTTTTAGTTTATCTTTTTATAACTTTAAAAATTTACAACAAAACACTACCATAGTCTTGTAAAAAAATATTAAAACAAATTTTATACTGAGGCAAAATCGTAAATAAACACAATGATATAAATTACCTTTTTTACCTTGACTTCTATTTGACGATAGAAGGACCGACCGTTTATTGTATCATTGTAGTTACCCATGTCCAATCAATGATATAAATTACGAAAAAGTTTAAATAAAACCACCGTAACAATGATTGGAATGGTGAAAAGTCTCAATTAAATGTTATTAAAGATGGGGAGTTACATTCTGTCTCAAAGGTCACCGTAAGCTACGGTAGTTTCTGGGCCAAACTCCTTTGTTTCTTCATTTTTGAAATCAATTCTCAATCAGTTGAAATCTTCTCCAATACGCTGTCTCTTCAATCAATCCTTAAAACCCTAATTTCAATTTTATATATCTTGTCTGTTCCATTGCTCGATCTCTCTTTTGATGTATATTACGTTTTATATTCATTTGGTGTTTTACATCCTTCCGATTTCGAGCATAAACGAAACCCTAAATCGGCATGAATGGCGTTGAACACCGGATTGAGATCGTTTTTGATTTTGTATAGATCTGTGGAATCGTTTTTGATTTTGTCGTTCAATCACCATTTAGCCGCTATCAAGCCTCAATTTTAGGGTTTGTGGGTATGTGAATATGGGTTAGTGAACAAGATTCAACTAAAATTGGAGCAATTTCTTATTCTACAATACTCCCAAACATCGAATGGTAATAAGTTTTTGTTCAAAATCTTTCCATTTCCTTGACTTCAATTTGTTCATCTCTTTTGTATTGTCTCTTTGTGGTTCAGAATTATCGCTGAAAACGGTTATCTCTGTTGCGTAACCTGAGATGCTTGACCAACTCAGTCAAGTAATTCTCTCTTTGAAACTTCTGTGTTTTTCCTTTTTGTTTATGATTGATGTTTGTTAAACCAGCTTTAAAATTTGGTCTGGTAATACGGACCATGTTTAGAAATCTGGTTTGTGTCCAGAGCAGGTGTTGGAGGTTTTTGCATCAGTTGTAGAGCTCTACTGCAATTGTTAATTCTATGGTCATCTACTGCAGTAGTTCAGTATGAAGCCCATTGAAGAACACCCTACAAGAATTTATACGGATGATTGGCGGTTTTTGCAGCTGTTGCAGGGTTCTGCTATTGGGGATATGAGGAAAGTAAAGAAAGATAGTGAGGGTAAGTGAGGTAACGCGGAAAGGTTTCACTGTATCATTTGGTCAGTAGCATATGAATTTGTTTCTAATTTATTTGCTTTTGTTATAGCTATTTCGTTTTTAAAGATGTTTTTTTGTACCATATAGTCTTTCATTTTTGAGATTTTTTGCCATTTTCATCCAAACGTCTGACTTTTTTTGCCAAAATCATCCTTGAGATTTGGGATTTTTTGCCATTTTAATACAAATGTTTGATATGAAAAATAAAGCAAATTAGATATTTGGATGAAAATGGCAAAAAAATCTTAAAAGTGAAGGACTATATTGTACAAAAAAATTGTTTTGAATGAAAATGACAAATATGCTCAAACCTCAGGAACGATTTTGGCAATTTACTCTAAAAAGTAAGAAAAACATATGACAAGATAAAACAAATACCTTTTCTAATACCTTTGTACCTTATAATCAATGTAGTATATTTAAAGTTTGAATTTAAAATTTAGAATTTCACATCCTGTCTTATAATATATTTCTAAACTTTTTTATCTTTAATTGAGCAATATTAACGTAATTTAACTTTATTATAATGAAAAAAAAATTGTAAAAGGTGGTGACCATGTGAAAATGAGGGATCGAAGATGAGTAAGTTGTTCCGAGATCAAAGCTGATCGAATGGTATGGTCTCGATACAATCATGACTCCAAATGGCAACACATGAGTAATTTGGCCCGAGACCAATGTCAAGACCTACCGCCACGTTTTCTCTATCCGCCATTACATTCCAAATTCAAAAAGAGGTGAAACCACAAAAGCATGTTGCACTTCTATTTGTCCATAAAAGATGATGGTAAAATTAAAAAGAAAATGGTTTTAAAGACAAGTTGAATTTTGGTCTTTGGATGGGAGATATATCCTTAGACCAGTTGACATTTTGGTCTTTGGATGGGTAGGAGGAAAACATGCATGTGTGGATCTAACAGGGGTTTCCCCGCTTGACAATCAGCACGCGTTTATTCCATTTGCAAAATAACTTTGCCACCTCACTTGATGATGTGGCATTGTACTTATGCAGAGAATTGTGAATTTGAGCATCAAATCCTTTTCCTTATTGCTCAGTCATTTTGTTAAAGCCTATTATGTTCTTCAATATGGAAACTCCAATCAGTTGAAATCTTCTCCAATACGTTGTCTCTTCAATCAATCCTTAAAACCCTAATTTCAATTTTATACATCTTGTCTGTTCCATCGCTCGATCTCTCTATTGATGTATATTATGTTTTATATTCATTTGGTGTTTTACATCCTTCCGATTTCGAGCATAAACGAAACCCTAAATCGGCCTCAATGGCGTTGAACACCGGATTGAAATCGTTTTTGATTTTGTATAGATTTGTGGAATCATTTTTGATTTTGTTGTTCAATCACCATTTAGCCGCTATCAAGCCTCAATTTTAGGGTTTGTGGGTATGTGAATCTGGGTTAGAGAACAAGATTCAACTGAAATTGGAGCAATTTCTCATTCTACAATACTCCCAAACATCGAATGGTAATAAGTTTTTGCTCAAAATTTTTCCATTTCCTTGACTTCAATTTGTTCATCTCTTTTGTATTTTCTCTTTGTGGTTCAGAATTATCGCCGGAAACGGTTATCATTGTTGCATAACCTGAGATGCTTGACTAACTCGATCAAGTAATTCTCTCTTTGAAACTTCTGTGTTTTTCCTTTTTGTTTATGAGTGATGTTTGTTAAACCAACTTTAAAATTTGGTCTGGTAATACGGATCATGTTTAGAAATCCGGTTTGCGTCTAGAGCAGGTGTTGGAGGTTTTTGCATCAGTTGTAGAGCTCTACTGCAATTGTTAATTCCTTGGTCATCTGCTGCAATAGTTCAATATAAAGCCCATTGAAGAACACCCTACAAGAATTTATACATATGATTGGCGGTTTTTGCAGCGGTTGCAGGGTTCTGCTATTGGGGATATTAGGAAAGTGAAGAAAGATAGTGAGGTAACGCTTGCAACATTTCACTATATCATTTGGTCAGTAGCATATGAATTTGTTTCTATTTTTTTTTGCTTTTGCTTTTGCTGTAGATATTTCGTCTTTAAAGATGTTTTTTGTACCATACAGTCCTTCATTTTTTGGATTTTTTGCCATTTCATCCAAACGTCTGACTTTTTTGCCAAAATCGTCTCTGAGATTTGGGATTTTTTGCCATTTTCATTCAAATGTTTGATAGAAAAAATAAAGCAAATTTGATATTTGGATGAAAATGCCAAAAAAATCCTAAAAGTGAAGGACTATATTGTACAAAAAAGTTGTTTTGCATGAAAATGACAAACGTGCCCAAACCTCAGGGACGATTTTGGCAATTTACTCAAAAAAGTAAGAAAAACATATGACAAGATAAAACAAATACCTTTTCTAATACTTTGAATAAATTACAAGTTTTGTTGTTTATGTTTACACCAAATTGTAGGCGCTGTCCTTTAGCGCAAAGGTTGACACGTTTTGTACTTAATGTTCCAAAATCTTGCACGTTATGTCCTTTAGGCCAAACCCAGTTAGATTTTTTGGTTAAATCTGGTCATGTGCCTTGCATATGAGGGTATTCTCGTCATTTCAGCTCACAGGGACTATTGACTAAATAACTTGTATTAAGAGACTATTTCTGTAAAAAAATGAAAGAGTAAAATATAGATAAAAAAATCTCTACACACATCTCTCTCTACCACTTCCACCACCACTCACCACAACCCGCCGTCACCATCTGCCACCCACCACCGGAAACCTACCATCACCTTCAAACCGTTGCCACCCCACGCCACCACCACCCCCACACCACCTGCTACTGCAACCACCCATCACCACCATTCCCGTCAACCACCACCACTCCATTTATGCCCCGAACGTACCTGAAACATAAACAACCGTAGTTATCTAATTCAAGATAAACACATGGATAAATGCAGGATTAAATTATCATTTATAACACTTAAGGGTCGTCCTACGGACTACCCGTCAATACGCAGACCCAACTGCTTTCCATGGGGTAGTTCTTAACGGGGGGGGGGGGGTGGAACCGGATGGGGGATTGAAAAGGCGATTCCAGTGAGTTGATATGTGAACTGACGCCGGTGAACTCTTGATTTCTCCTACGAACTCTAATGAAGGATGGTAGGGTTTAGGTGAGCGTCTTTTGGAATAAGAAAAAAGATCCTTTACGACTAAATTGATGGCATATAATACACTCGGTCGGTTACCTAATTCAATATTAACACCACCCCGTATTCATATTGAATTTTCATTTTTTTAATATCACTAACAATTTATACATTAATATATCTCCTATACTAAAGCAAAATAACTTTGCCACCTCACTTGATGATGTGTCATTGTACTTATGCAGAGAATTGTGAATTTGAGCGTCAAATCCTTTTCCTTATTCCTCAGTCATTTTGTTAAAGCCTATTATGTTCTTCAATATGGAAACTCCAATCAGTTGAAATCTTCTCCAATACGTTGTCTCTTCAATCAATCCTTAAAACCCTAATTTCAATTTTATATATCTTGTGTGTTCCATCGCTCGATCTCTCTATTGATGTATATTATGTTTTATATTCATTTGGTGTTTTACATCCTTCCGATTTCGAGCATAAACGAAACCCTAAATCGGCATCAATGGCGTTGAACATCGGATTGAGATCGTTTTTGATTTTGTATAGATTTGTGGAATCGTTTTTGATTTTGTCGTTCAATCACCATTTAGCCGCTATTAAGCCTCAATTTTAGGGTTTGTGGGTATGTGAATCTGGGTTAGAGAACAAGATTCAACTGAAATTGGAGCAATTTCTCATTCTACAATACTCCCAAACATCGAGTGGTAATAAGTTTTTGCTCAAAATTTTTCCATTTCCTTAACTTCAATTTGTTCATCTCTTTTGTATTGTCTCTTTGTGGTTCAGAATTATCGCCGGAAACGGTTATCATTGTTGCATAACCTGAGATGCTTGACCAACTCGATCAAGTAATTCTCTCTTTGAAACTTCTATGTTTTTTTTCTTTTTGTTTATGATTGATGTTTGTTACACCAACTTTAAAATTTGGTCTGGTAATACGGATCATGTTTAGAAATCCGGTTTGCGTCTAGAGCAGGTGTTGGAGGTTTTTGCATCAGTTGTAGAGCTCTACTGCAATTGTTAATTCCTCGGTCATCTGCTGCAATAGTTCAGTATCAAGCCCATTGAAGAACACCCTACAAGAATTTATACAGATGATTGGCGGTTTTTGCAGCTGTTGCAGGTTCTGCTATTGGGGATATGAGGAAAGTGAAGAAAGATAGTGAGGGTAAGTGAGGTAACGCTGGCAAGGTTTCACTATATTATTTGGTCAGTAGCATATGAATTTGTTTCTATTTTTTTTTTTTTTGCTTTTGCTGTAGCTATTTCGTCTTTAAAGATGTTTTTTGTACCATATAGTCCATTTTTGGGATTTTTTTGCCATTTCATCCAAACTTCTGACTTTTTTGCCAAAATCGTCTCTGAGATTTGGGATTTTTTGCCATTTTCATTCAAATGTTTGATAGAAAAAATAAAGCAAATTTGATATTTGGATGAAAATGCCAAAAAAATCCTAAAAGCGAAGGACTATATTGTACAAAAAAGTTTTTTTTTGCATGAAAATGACAAACGTGCCCAAACCTCAGGGACGATTTTGGCAATTTACTCAAAAAAGTAAGAAAAACATATGACAAGATAAAACAAATACCTTTTTCTAATACTTTGAATAAATTACAAGTTTTGTTCTTTATGTTTACACCAAATTGTAGGCGCTGTCCTTTAGCGTAAAGGTTGACACGTTTTGTACTTAATGTTCCAAAATCTTGCACGTTATGTCCTTTAGGCCAAACCCATTTAGATTTTTTGGTTAAATCTGGTCATGTGCCTTGCATATGAGGGTATTCTCGTCATTTCAGCTCCCAGGGACTATTGACTAAATAACTTGTATTAAGAGACTATTTCTGTAAAAAAAAGTGAAAAAGTAAAATATAGATAAAAAAATCTCTACACACATCCCTCTCTACCACTTCCACCACCACTCACCACAACCCGCCGTCACCATCTGCCACCCACCACTGGAAACCTACCATCACCTTCAAACCATTTCCACCCCACACCACCACCACCCCCACACCACCTGCTACTGCAACCACCCATCACCACCATTCCCGTCAACCACAACCACCACCACTCCATTTATGCCCCTAACATACCTGAAACATAAGCAACCATAGTTATCTAATTCAAGATAAACACATGGATAAATGCGGGATTAAATTATCATTTATAACACTTAAGAGTCGTCCTACGGACTACCCGTCAATACGCAGACCCAACTGCTTTCCATGGGGTAGTTCTTAACGGGAGGTAGGGTGGAACCGGATGGGGGATTGAAAAGGCGATTCCAGTGAGTTGATATGTGAACTGACGCTGGTGAACTCTTGATTTCTCCCACGAACTCTAATGAAGGATGGTAGGGTTTAGGTGAGCGTCTTTTGAAATAAGAAAAATGATCCTTTACGACTAAATTGATGGCAGATAATACACTCGGTCGGTTACCTAATTCAATATTAACACCACCCCATATTCATATTAAATTTTCATTTTTTTAATATCACTAACAATTTATACATTAATATATCTCCTATATTAAAGCAAAATAACTTTGCCACCTCACTTGATGATGTGGCATTGTACTTATGCAGAGAATTGTGAATTTGGGCGTCAAATCCTTTTCCTTATTCCTCAGTCATTTTGTTAAAGCCTATTATGTTCTTCAATATGGAAACTCCAATCAGTTGAAATCTTCTCCAATACGTTGTCTCTTCAATCAATCCTTAAAACCCTAATTTCAATTTTATATATCTTGTCTGTTCCATCGCTCGGTCTCTCTATTGATGTATATTATGTTTTATATTCATTTGGTGTTTTACATCCTTCCGATTTCGAGCATAAACGAAACCCTAAATCGGCATCAATGGCGTTGAACACCGGATTGAGATCGTTTTTGATTTTGTATAGATTTGTGGAATCGTTTTTGATTTTGTCGTTCAATCACCATTTAGCCGCTATCAAGCCTCAATTTTAGGGTTTGTGGGTATGTGAATCTGGGTTAGAGAACAAGATTCAACTAAAATTGGAGCAATTTCTCATTCTACAATACTCCCAAACATCGAATGGTAATAAGTTTTTGCTCAAAATTTTTCCATTTCCTTGACTTCAATTTGTTCATCTCTTTTGTATTGTCTCTTTGTGGTTCAGAATTATCGTCGGAAATGGTTATCATTGTAGCATAACCTGAGATGCTTGACCAACTCGATCAAGTAATTCTCTCTTTGAAACTTCTGTGTTTTTCCTTTTTGTTTACGATTGATGTTTGTTAAACAAACTTTAAAATTTGGTCTGGTAATATGGATCATGTTTAGAAATCCGGTTTGCGTCTAGAGCACGTGTTGGAGGTTTTTGTATCAGTTGTAGAGCTCTACTGCAATTGTTAATTCCTTGGTCATCTGCTGCAATAGTTCAGTATCAAGCCCATTGAAGAACACCCTACAAGAATTTCTACAAATGATTGACGGTTTTTGCAGCTGTTGCAGGGTTCTGCTATTGGGGATATGAGGAAAGTGAAGAAAGATAGTGAGGGTAAGTGAGGTAACGCTGGCAAGGTTTCACTATATCATTTGGTCAATAGCATATGAATTTGTTTCTATTTTTTTTTGCTTTTGCTGTAGCTATTTCGTCTTTAAAGATTTTTTTTGTACCATATAGTCCTTCATTTTTGGGATTTTTTGCCATTTCATCCAAACGTCTAACTTTTTTTGCCAAAATCGTCTATGAGATTTGGGATTTTTTGCCATTTTCATTCAAATGTTTGATAGAAAAAATAAAGCAAATTTGATATTTGGATGAAAATGCAAAAAAAAGTCCTAAAAGTGAAGGACTATGTTGTACAAAAAAGTTGTTTTGCATGAAAATGACAAACGTGCCCAAACCTCAGGGACGATTTGGCAATTTACTCAAAAAAGTAAGAAAAACATATGACAAGATAAAATAAATACCTTTTCTAATACTTTGAATAAATTACAAGTTTTGTTCTTTATGTTTACACCAAATTATAGGCGATGTCCTTTAGCGCAAAGGTTGACATGTTTTGTACTTAATGTTCCAAAATCTTGCACGTTATGTCCTTTAGGCCAAACCCATTTAGATTTTTTGGTTAAATCTGGTAATGTGCCTTGCATATGAGGGTATTCTCGTCATTTCAGCTCCCAGGGACTATTGACTAAATAACTTGTATTAAGAGACTATTTCTGTAAAAAAAAAATGTAAAAGTAAAATATAGATAAAAAAAATCTCTACACACATCTCTCTCTACCACTTCCACCACCACTCACCACAACCCGCCATCACCATCTGCCACCCACCACCGGAAACCTACCATCACCTTCAAACCGTTGCCACCCCACACCACCACCACCACCACCCCCACACCACCTGCTACTGCAACCACCCATCACCACCATTCCCGTCAACCACAACCACCACCACTCCATTTATGCACCGAACATACCTGAAACATAAGCAACCGTAGTTATCTAATTCAAGATAAACATATGGATAAATGCGGGATTAAATTATCATTTATAACACTTAAGGGTCGTCCTACGGACTACCCGTCAATACGCATACCCAACTGCTTTCCATGGGGTAGTTCTTAACGGGGGGTGGGGTGGAACCAGATGGGGGATTGAAAAGGCGATTCCAGTGAGTTGATATGTGAACTAACGCCGGTGAACTCTTGATTTCTCCTACGAACTCTAATGAAGGATGGTAGGGTTTTGGTGAGCTGACGCCGGTGAACTCTAATTACTTTGCCACCTCACTTGATGATGTGGCATTGTACTTATGCAGAGAATTGTGAATTTGAGCGTCAAATCCTTTTCCTTATTCCTCAGTCATTTGGTTAAAGCCTATTATGCTCTTCAATATGGAAACTCCAATCAACTAGTAGTTTACCCGTCCGCGGTCCGGGTATATATGATTAAGGCCAACCAAACGCACTGCATATTTTAATATCACAATGACTTCTTATCCAACACTTAAGAACATCAATAACAGTGTCTACATTTAAGATAATAATGACTTTTTATTCGATTGCGATTAGTAACTACAACTGCTCTTATATTCTCATACATCAAATTGTCATACGTACTAACTTAAAATCTTACATCTAATTCACACAATTTAAAATTTTTAAGTAACTATTTTTAAATTGATTAACATAGCAATTGCTAACACCATTAAATAAAGATAGATGAGATTTATCAAAGTTAGATGTTTATGGTATAGATAGTGTTTTTTTTTTCATGTTTGCAACTCTATATTCAGGCACAATTTAACATCAACATAAACTAAATCAATTACAGTTCTTTATATGGTCGCTCGAAGAAAACTGAGCATATGAAGAACTATACAGAAAAGTCGGCATCATCAGTGATAACAATTACAAGCAAACCTGGAGCAGCATCGGATAGCTTGATGAAGTCCTCCACTCTCCCCCATCATATTTCAAGAACAACGCAAAAGAGTTTATCACACACACTGTTGAAACAGGATCAGAAAATCTGCGACATCCTAGCCGATCTGCAAAACAAAAGAAAGAATGAAATCACGTGGAAGAAGGTGATGTGTGCAAAATGCAACATATAAATTACATCAAATGAGGCATAAAACTAACCCCTTTTAATACTAATGTTGGAAAAAGTGTGCTTTTGTCTTCCTTTTGTATTTTCAGGATTAAATGAGCGTAAATGAACAAAAGAAGCAAATATGCAGCCAAATCTAACATAATTACAAGAAAAGGAATAAACGTGGCTTACCCGACCCCTTGACAGCCTCTTCCCAAGGAAAAACAACTAAACAGAAGGCTGACCACGGACCCGTGCCCAGCGGACACGGGGGCGTGTTCAGGTGTCTGCAGAAAGGACAAAAGCATAGAAGCTTCTATTTCCCAACACGGGGCGTGCCCAGCTCAACACAGCCATGGTCAACGCTAAGATTCACAGAATCGAAGCAAATCTTGATAGTACAGATACGCTTCTACACACGGGGCCGTGCCCAGCGGACACGGGGCGTGTGGAGCTAATGCAGACAAATTGCAATTAATGAAGAAAGAGAAAGTGGATGGACACGGGGCCGTGTCTGGGCTTCTGTGCAGGCTATAAATAGAGGTGCTTGGTTCACTTGAAAAGCATCCCTTGGAAAACCACATCTCTCCCACTTCACCCACACTCCACCACCACCACCACCACCACCATCACAACCCACATCCACCACCATCATCCATCATAGAGTGTGTGTAGTAGTCTCGGGATCCAAGATTGATAGTAAGAGTTCTTGAAAATCAAAGGCCATGTTTGCCTAAGTCTCTTACATTACTTGGTAAAGACAAGCATTTACTGTAATACTTTTGTTTTTTTAATCTTTTCGCACTTTTTATTTGGTTTTGTATTAATGACTTTAATAACTAGTTTCTTATGTTGAACGTGAAACTTCCTTATCATTTGTCTGTGGTGTCTTAGCATTATTTTACTGTCTATATAAAATAAAAGATTTACACCATTCATATCTCTACAGTCTATATAGAGATATGTTGGCTACCTGGATGGGGGTTAAGGGAATGGTTTGGTAAGATTCTTGCCTTGTTCAGTGTATAGATCCTGCAAGGACCTGGGTCAAGCTTACTAGGACCTCCTTCAATACCCACTGGTATTGGATGGCGGGGGTGTGAATGGCTTGATCCCCTCATATGTAAACTACTATTAATACATTTACCCGGCTACTTGTGATTGTATCCCTGCTGACTCAAACCACTTAGCCGAGGGTAACGTCACCTTCAAAAGAGGGGCCTACCACATTACGCATTAATAACTTAATTAATTATCTTTCAATAATCCAACCCTTTAGGATTGTATCCTTGCTGACTCAAACTACTGAGTTGAGGGTAACGTCACCTTCAAAAGAGGGGCCTACTACTATAACTAAGATAATCTCTTAAAAAGTGCAAAAGTACGGAAATCATCAAAGGTTACACTAAAGGCGAGTCGGATCCAAGTGATTCATCTTGTCTATCTGTTTTTATTTTATTTTATTTTTCAGCATTTTTAGTTTTTATTTTCATGTTTAAAACTTTTTCTAAAATTTTGATTTGATTAGACGTTGGGGATAAACCGGTACTAAAAGCTCTTGTGTCCTTGGACGACCTCGGTATCTTACCAACGCTATACTACGCTCATGATGGGTGCACTTGCCCATATGTGTGTTTAGTGTTAGTAAAATATCGTGTTTTATAAATTTAAAACTTGACTAAAGTGTTAAAAAGGACTTAAAATATAATTAAAAATATATTCACACCGACACACATCAAGTTTTTGGCGCCGTTGTCGGGGCACAAGGATTTTAAGAAAGTTAGGAATCAACGGCTTAATCGTTTTTCTTATTTTTCTGTTTTTTTAGGATTTTCTCTTAAATTTTTAATTTCTGCAGAAGCTCAGCACGGGGCCGTGCCCGCTGAACACGCCCCGTGCCCAATCTTTGGTACTGGCAATCCTGTTTTAACTCAGAGAGTAGCTGAATACGAGGCCGGACCCACTGAACACGCCTCATGCTCAAACTTCAGATACTGAAAACAGAGCCGTAAGATCCCGACGGCTGGTAATTTCAGATGCAATCATGAGTGATACTGATAATATTTGATAATATTTACTTTCGCTCCTCTTATGGTATGTGGTGTCAAATATGTGGTGGAACTCATGAAGATTTAAAATGTTATTTTTTAAATTACAAACCCCACTATATAGACCCATTGTTTTCCTGTAGCCTTAAGATGGGCGAAAGTAAAAACAATCCCTATCTCTCCCTCAAATGCTCTTAATCATCCCTTCGAGATGAAATGATTCTTGAAGAATAATTTCAAATAGAAGAACTAATTCTCCGATGGATAAAAGAACTTGAGATGGATATAACTAATTCATCTCAAGACGACGATCAAGGAGAATTAGTGAGATCGCATTCGGATTATAACAACATCGTTGCTCCCGAAATCACCTTTAACTTTTGCGAGGACTTGAGCGATAATCGTCCCTGTGTCGATTGTACCGTGAAGGACTCCCCATCGGTGTCCATCGATGCATATATAGACCTGAGCGATTCGACATATACCTTCTTTAATGAGAGCCCGGATAAGGGAAATAAAGGTTGGTTTTGCCCACCGGTATTTAGCTTAGGAATCACCCTTTCCGATAACCTCTTGCGTTCTTGTCTAAAACTAGGGCAACTTAGGTATCTCAGGCACTTCGGTGTTATTCTGTCTAGTAAAGAACCGTCCGATCCGGATAAATTCCTTGAAAATAGACAAAACTTCATAAACAACTTCTAGCCACGGGGCCGTGTCCAGGTCAGCATGCCCCCGTGTTCACCCAAAGATTCCCGTCTGACTTTTGATCAGAATACGGATAAAAAGTGTCAGAATTTTGTCTGCACACGGGGCCGTGTCCAGCGTGCTGTCGTTTTCTATAAATGCAGCAAGATTCCTGCACTCTTGGACCCATTCCAAAGACAGAGATTTGGTGGGATCTTCACATATACCATACTAGGTATATTCTAAAGAAGGTTCTCAACAACCATCTTGTCTTTTCTACTTTTGTCCATTGCCTTCTTCTTCATTTTCCCTCAACACCTCCATTAGAGCTTGAAATCACCATAGTTTCAAGCTTTATTGTGATATTTGTTAGATTTTTATTCAAGGAATCTTGTTAAAAATAAGTTTTACTAACACTGTTTTAAGTTATTTCTGCTTAAAAATGCTTCAAAAGTCAGAAAAATAATTTAAAGCTCCAAGATTCCTTGTTCCAAAAATCTACAGAGAGGTGAACACGGGGCCGTGCTCAGTGAGCATGGGGCCGTGTCCGAGGTACTGATTCATTTAAATTGAACTCTTCGACTTGTTTTTCGTAGCATGTTAAGCCAGAATAGTGGAACCTCTTCAGCACATTCAAGAAACAGTCGTAGGGAACGAAGGCCTTCCATCTAAGCAACTCTTGTGCGCTATGTGATGGCACTGCGAGAAGCTCTCGAAGAAATGACATCCGTAGAAGAGGTCCTAATCGACCGTATTAATTATCTCACGGTGGGGCTAGAAAACAGTTTTTAAGAAATCAACATCTTGCACCAAAGGTTGAACATTCTTGTAACACCTCCCTTGGAACCAATCCTTCCTCAAGAGGATTGGAACCTAGCGCTTGGAGTCGTTAACCCCACCGGGTGGGATGACATCCCCACGGAGCCTCCTCTTGAAAATCTACAAGAAGTTCCGGTGGAAGTCACACCCCCTCAAAACGGGACGCCAATGAGCCCGCCTTTCTTCTCCCTCGAGAGATAGAAGAATGGCTCAACGATGTATGAGGGGCCATTCCCGGAAAAGAAGTTCTTCATGCCGCATTCAACAGAGAATTATTTTTCTCGAAAATTTTGCTCCTAAAATAAACTATAGGCTAGGACTTCTTTGTGGTTTTAGATTTCTTGCGTTTCCTGACCTACTTATCTAAGATTTAGTTTATGCTTTTATTTTCTAGGATCTTATGTAATTCACTCTTTAATGAAATAATGGTTTCTAGTTATTAAATGGTGTTTGGATGATGTTGTAACGGGTAAAACACACTCGGGATGATGGAGGTCACTAAGGGAAACTTGAACCTACACCCCATGCACAAAAACAGAGCCCCCCGATAATTTTTCTTCATTACAGCAAGTTCAGCACGGGGCCGTGCTCAGCCAACACGGCCCGTGCAAAATGATCTACAGAAAATGTGTCACACCCTGAAATATCAGAGCATTGGCGTGACTGGACTGGTATCTTCATTGCACAGCGGAAGCAAATAAGCTAAGAATTTTAGAATGCGAACGCCCACTAAGTACTCGACTTCACATGGTTCTCCTATTCCAACTATGCCTTGTCTTAGAAATGCAACCTGAGAAAGAAACATGCGAAAAAGTCAACATAAAGTTGAGCGGGTTCATAGTTTGTTTGTAAAAGATTTGAAATAAATCATTTTGAATAACCGGTTTTTGAAATAATGTTGAGAAAACGAGTCTAAAATCATTTTCTTGTCATGTTATATGGAAACTCTGTATTTGTAACGCATTATATTCGCAAAAACCTTGCTTTTGTAAACTCTTGTGTTTGTATAACTTGTATAATCGTCAATGCCCACCACGACATTGACAACATGCATGCATAATCCTATGCTTCGAATTTGTATAAAACATGGTATGTAATTTGTAAAGACGTATTGAAACTGAGTTCTGTATATGTAAGGAATACGAGATCGCTAATGGTTCGCGAAACCACTAACATATGTAACGACATAGGAAGCATCCAAACCATAGGCATTTTTAGTAGTCGATTCACGACTGAGACACAAAAGCACTGCTTGGTACTAGTTATCACCAAGAGTGTGGCTGCCTGAAACCCATTAGATCTAACCTTTTGTTCTACGGTCTTAGTATGTACACGATTAATGGTGCTTATGTTACCCTATTCGTGACATGATCTTTTGTGTCATTCCTTAGTTTAATGTACCTCTTTATACTTGTATTTTCCCGTAGTTTAGAAAACTAGAATTCGTGTGTATGCACATTTCGAAAAATACGCTTGTTTGAAAAACCGGTATAGAACATAAGCTTTTCGTAAACCATTTGTGTCTGTTAAAACTTGTTTGTAAAATGGTTTAGAAATATGTAATTCATGTTTATTGAAAACCTTGTATGCTTTGCAAAAAGTGCATGTCTTTCCACCCCGAAAACATTTATAAAAATGTAAAACCGTAAAAAGTGGGGTTATGAACTCACCTGAATTGCTTTGTGCAAAGCTAGCTAATTATGACTTCGTGATGTCGTTTCCAAGACGAGACTCGCTAGCGTGCATTCTACAATATTCCTAACATGGAATATCTTATAAGTTTCTAAATAAAAGCGGTAACTAAACTACGTGTCACCGAGCTCTACCGAGTCATTAATCGAACGATTTGACGGTATGTTGTTAACTTGATGAAAATAATAAAGTTATACTTTGTTTAGTTCGTCTATACGCCGGTAATAATTAATAAGTCTTGTAGGACTTAGTTCCGCATTAGTCGCCTTGAGAAGCCGTCGTGTATGTAATACACATTTATACGAAAATAACATGTAACCAACTCGTAAGTGATATATATGATATATAGTGTGCCGTTTAGGCGTTTGAAATAAATATAAAAGATATATTTATTTTACAAAAGTATCATCGAGTTGTTTTTGTTTAAAAATAAATATACAAGCTATATTTACTTTTATATAAGAATACGAGTCGCTTGATTTAAAAATAAATATATAAACTATATTTATTTTATAAAGGAATCGTCGTTTTTGTAAGTTGTAAAGTGTTATCGAAAATATTATATGCTTGCATTTAATTCTAAAAGATCATTCGAATCCGATAGTTTGTTTTCTAAGAAACGTGTTTTGGTTTTACAGATTTTTCTCGAAAAACGGGCAGAGTCTCCTCTGTTTTTGGACGCCCCCGACAACGTAAGTTGTCGTTATTTTTATCAAAATTCAATCAATATTCAATTAAACTATATGTAATTTTGTCAAATATATCAAATGTAAACTATAATCAGTCGGTTTGAGCTCGTTATCACGTGACATAAACTATAAAGATAATGAAATAATCGCGCCGTATATCTTTACCAAATGCTTTGTGTCGGTATGCTGAGATGACGGAGTTGACCGAGTTGACTCGCTGAGTTGACTGAGTCAACCGGGTTTGACCCGAGTTGACCGAGCCAAAACTGAAGCTGACCGTCTGCCCGAACCGCGAGACCCGAAATGACCCGTTTGACCTGTTGACTGAGCCGGACCATGACCCGATGATCTGAACCAAAACTCGAGCCCGCTGACCCGGAACCCGAACCCGTAACATAACCCGTTACAAATCTCGAGCCAACTGAAAATGTCATCACCACAGCCGTAGTCCCGCCTTCGACTGCCACAACTGTCATCATCATCATCATATCATCGGAAGAAGAAGAACAAAATGAAAGAAGATGGAGAGGGATTTACCGGTTAAACCCGTCGAAAGAAACAAAACACCACTGCCTTGCCGTTGCCGGAGTCTGCTGCCGCCGCCGTGAGCGACGGTGCCGCTCCCTTTTCTTCCGGTCTCTCTCTTTTCAACCGCTCCTCTGTGTCTCTCTCTCCTCGTCGCCACCCTCTTTCTCTCTCGGTTTCGCCGTCGCACCACCACCAGACGGTGGTGGTTGTCGGTCGTTCTTCAACGATTAACAGGTGGGGTTTGTGGGATGAGTTATAGATGAAATGGGTGTTGCTGGTGGGGTGAGTCGCCGGAGAATAGGGGCGCTGGCAGCCCGTCACCGGCCCTGTGTCGCCGGTCAGTCAACGATCAGAGGTAGGGGGTTGTTTGGTAGTGAGTTTGTGTGTGTGTATTTGAGAGATGAGAGTTTGATTCATATGTGTGTGAGGGTGATGTTGCAGAGAAGTCTTTTTGGGAGGGAAGGATCTGAGTTTTTGTCTGTGTTTTGTTTGAGTGTTGAAAGGAATGAGGGGATATGGATCTTATATAGATCTTGTAGATCTCATAAGATTTCTTGTGTTCCATATTTTTGAGACAAAAATCTCTTGGAGAGATTTATAGAGATTTTGGAGATCTTAAAGAGATTTTGCAAGATTTGTTAAGATTTGTTAAGATTTTTTAGAGATCTTGCATATTATGTGCAGGTTTAGGCTTGCGGGTTTTGGGCTTGGGCCCAGGGCCCACAAGCCCATCTCATGTGTAAGTGGCCCGTAATTCCTTCGAGACCCGATATCACAACCCAAACTCCATAAGTGTCGAAAGCATAAAATTTTTAAAATTAAAAGGCGTATAATAGTGGCGTTGTCAGTATTTTGTACGGTATCAGTTTGTTGTCGTTTGATGTTCCGCAGATTCCACGCGAATCTTCATACGCGTACTGTAAAGTCGGGTAAACGTTCCTAGGCACTCCAAAGGCCTAATTAAGTTAATTTGTGCTGTAAACACTATTTATTGTCGCGTTAATCATTTGTTAATCACGTAATTAAGGGCATAAACTACCGGTTGTCACAAAATGCCCAGTTCAGGTAATTGGACACGGGGCCGTGTTCACTGAACACGCCCTCGTGCCCAGCCTTCTGTAAACCATGATACTCTCAATCTGAACACGGGGCCGTGCCCGGTCACCACAGGCCCGTGTCCAGATGCCTAGTAACATAAAAATTTTCTTTTTAACACCTTTTTACACATTCAATCAACCTAAAAACTTATTTTTGGGACACATTGAGGACAATGTGTAATTTAAGTGTGGGGGGGGGATGCTAAAACCTTGAATTTTGCAAGTCCTAATAACAAGCCTTACACAAAACTCTATTGGAACCGCTAATCACCCCAAATTTTTTTCAAAACTTTTCATTTTTTTACTTGTCTTGGTTTAATTTAGGAATAACAAGTTCTAAAAAGGTTATATTTTTACAAATTTACAATCGATAGCGTCGTGAAAAAAAAAAGAACCAACATAAGAAAATTATGAAACGGCATGATAAATCTAGTTAGAATTTGATTATATATACTTGATCACATTATAAACCCATTCCCACAAAAAGTGCGTTTTGAGCCTTTATTGAGCATACAAATACACATCTTTAAATTAAATGCTCATTTTTCGTTTCTTGTGTGAATAGCCGCTTGGTTTCTTACGACTCTAGAACTTGCCATGACAATACATTCCCGGTCCTTACCAACTTAAACCCAAGTAAGTAAATGATGGAGGTATTAGGACTAACCCTTTTCTTTCTTTTTCTTTTCAACACCATAATTTTTCAATTTTTTTTACCACCTACCCAAAATCCCCCTAGTTAACCCCTTTGAGCCTAAACCTTTTCATTTCTAAACCCACAAAACAAACACCCTTCACCCACCAAAAACCTTTTTATTTTTAACCCTTTATTTTAGTAAAAAATCGGTCTTCATGTGACATTCCTTCTTAAAAAAATGATGAAGTCTAGCAATAAACAAACAAGTTCCTCAAAAGAAACTTTGTTTGAAAATGCTTTGTTTGAATAAAACTCACAAAAACAAAAAAAGTTTTACGACGACCGACGCTTTTTACGCCTTTCGCCCTTTTTACTAACCACTAACCCAAAACCACCTACCTTTAACCCAAGCCTAACCCTTCCCCAAGTCCTCTTGATATTTACAAAGTTGTATAGTTAAAAAGGAGGAGGATTGATTGCTTGGCAAGCATATGGTAGAAGTAAGTTCCATGCCGGTCTCGAGTGTTTCACAAAAATACATCTTCGGCCGAGTGTTGAGTGATCTCCCGTGAGGTGTGTGAACTTGTATTTAAATGGAATTTTAAAGAGGCATGTTATGCCCAAATAAGTAATTTCTCTTATGAAATGTTCTAAATAAATCATAATGAATAGGATTGTAAATAACATAAAAATGAAACCTAATAAAGAACTTGGATTCCCGACACTCAAGACAAGCCCAAAACTTCTCTTCTACCCATTCCATTTGGGCGTGTAAGCCACATTATAAAGAGTTTTGCTTGAGGACAAGCAAAGATTCAAGTGTGGGGGTATTTGATGTGTGCAAAATGCAACATATAAATTACATCAAATGAGGCATAAAACTAACCCTTTTTTAGTACTAATGATGGAAAAAGTGTGCTTTTGTCTTCCTTTTGTACTTTCAGGATTAAATGAGCGTAAATGAACAAAAGAAGGAAAAATGCAGCCAAATCTAACATAATTACAAGAAAAGGAATAAACGTGGCTTGCCCGACCCCTCGACAGTCTCTTCCCAAGCAAAAAAAGTAAACAGAAGGCTGACCACGGCCCTGTGCCCAGCGGACATAGGGGCGTGTTCAGGTGTCTGCAGAAAGGACAAAAGCATAAAAGCTTCTATTTCCCAACACGGGGGCGTGCCCAGCTCAACACGGCCGTGGTCAACGCTAAGATTTGCAGAATTCAAGCAAATCTTGATAGTACAGATACGCTTCTACACACGGGGCCGTGCCCAGCGGACACGGGGCGTGTGGAGCTAATGCAGACAAATTGCAATTAATGAAGAAAAAGAAAGTGGATGGACACGGGGCCATGCTCAATGGACACGGGGCCGTGTCCGGGCTTCTGTGCTGGCTATAAATAGAGGTGCTTGGTTCACTTCAAAGGCATCCCTTGGCAAACCACCTCTCTCCCACTTCACCCACACTCCACCACCATCACAACCCACATCCACCACCATCATCCATCATCCATCATAGAGTGTGTGTAGTAGTCTCGGGATCCAAGATTGATAGTAAGAGTTCTTGACAATCAAAGGCCATGTTTGCCTAAGTCTCTTACATCACTTGGTGAAGACAGGCATTTAGTGTAATACTTTTGTTTTTTTAATCTTTTCGCACTTTTTATTTGGTTTTGTATTAATGACTTTAATAACTAGTTTCTTATGTTGAAGGTGAAACTTCCTTATCATTTGTCTGTGGTGTCTTGGCATTATTTTATTGTCTATAGAAAATAAAAGATTTACACCATTCATATCTCTACGGTCTATATAGAGATATGTTGGCTACCTGGTCGGGGGTTAAGGGAATGGTTTGGTAAGGTTCTTGCCTTGTTCAGTGTATAGATCCTGCAAGGACCTGGGTCAAGCTTACTAGGACCTCCTTCAATACCCACTGGTATTGGATGGCGGGGTGCGAATGGCTTGATCCCCTCATATGTAAACTACTATTAATACATTAACCCGGCTACTTAGGATTGTATCCCTGCTGACTCAAACCACTTAGCCGAGGGTAACGTCACCTTCAAAAGAGGGGCCTACCACATTACGCATTAATAACTTAATTAATTATCTTTCAATAATCCAACCCTTTAGGATTGTATCCTTGCTGACTCAAACTACTGGGTTGAGGGTAACGTCACCTTCAAAAGAAGGGCCTACTACTATAACTAAGATAATCTCTTAAAAAGTGCAAAAGTGCGGAAATCATCAAAGGTTACACTAAAGGCGAGTCGGATCCAAGTGATTCATCTTGTCTATCTGTTTTTATTTTATTTTATTTTTCAGCATTTTTAGTTTTTATTTTCATGTTTAAAACTTTTTCTAAAATTTTGATTTGATTAGACGTTAAGGATAAACCGGTACTAAAAGCTCTTGTGTACTTGGACGACCTCGGTATCTTACCAACGCTATACTACGCTCACGATGGGTGCACTTGCCCATATGTGTGTTTAGTGTTAGTAAAATATCGTGGTTTATAAATTTAAAACTTGACTAAAGTGTTAAAAATGGCTTAAAATATAATTAAAAATATATTCACACCGACACACATCAAAGGCGAGAGTCGTCGAAATCTTAGGAAGTGTTAATTGTAGCGTGTAATATTTTATGCATATTTCACTCTGTAATCTTTCTTTATATTTAATTTAATAAAATTAATATCCATTGGATACAAATTAAACACAATGAAAAGAACACATAACTTAATGTATAGAAAACCCACCTAGTTGCAAAACACAATAATCAGATGCAATAACACAATATATAGAATCAGTTGCAATATTATGGCTAAAATTAACACTATCCATACCACCAATATTCAAGTATTTCATTATTTAATTAAACAAACAATAAAATATAAAAGATTATAAAAGATACGCAATCAACACCATATCTCTCACAATCAAATCAACTTCATCATCACCGGCGTTTCATATCTCATTGAAGATCATCGCCGCCGAAGATTTGATCGACAAAAAGGTAACTTCCGATTGTAAATCTTAACGGTTTAAGTTCTATTAGTTATCTAAACCTCAGTTAGATACTTAATCAGTGACATATGCTGGTTTCTCCGGCGAATAACTTGTTTGTAGACGTCAAATCTGATTTTAGGTTTCAATCATCTTCAACCTCTCATATGTTATGTATAGTTGATATATATCTTAGTTCAGTATCAAGCCCTTGAAGAACACCATACAAGAATTTATACGGATGATTGGAGATTTTTGCAGCTGTTGCAGGGTTCTGCTATTGGGGATATGAGAAAAGTGAAGAAAGATAGTGAGGGTAAGTGAGGTAACGCTGGCAAGGTTTCACTATATCACTTGGTCAGTATCATATGAATTTGTTTCTAATTTTTTTTGCTTTTGCTATAGCTATTTCGTCTTTAAAGATGTTTTTTGTACCATATAGTCCTTCATTTTTGGGATTTTTTGCCATTTCATCCAAACGTCTAACTTTTTTGCCAAAATCGTCTCTGAGATTTGGGATTTTTTGCCATTTTCATCCAAATGTTTGATAGAAAAAATAAAGCAAATTAGATATTTGGATGAAAATACCAAAAAATCCTAAAAGTGAAGGACTATATTGTACAAAAAAAATTGTTTTGGATGAAAATAACAAACGTGCCCAAACCTCAGGTACGATTTTGGCAATTTACTCAAAAAGGTAAGAAAAGCATATGACAAGATAAAACAAATACCTTTTCTAATACTTTGAATAAATTACAAGTTTTGTCCTTTATGTTTACACCAAATTGCAGGCGCTGTCCTTTAGCGCAAAGGTTGACAAGTTTTGTACTTAATGTTCCAAAATCTTGCACGTTATGTCATTTAGGCCAAACCCAGTTATATTTTTTGGTTAAATTTGGTCATGTGTCTTGCATATGAGGGTATTCTCGTCATTTCAGCTCCCAGGGACTATTGAGTAAATAACTTGTATTAAGAGACTATTTCTTTACAAAAATGAAAAAGTAAAATATAGATAAAAAAATCTCTATTCACAGGTTAAAGCTGAACATCAGAAACCCTCAGGGTTATTACAACAATTAGAAATGCCAAAATGGAAATGGGAATTGATAACAATGGACTTTGTTACCAAAGACACGAAAAGGTAATGATACAATCTGGGTGATTGTAGACAGATTAACCAAATCTTCTCATTTCTTACCTATGAAGGAAACTTTCAGTATGGAACAGTTAGCCAAGTTATATGAAATAGTTTCATTAGATGGAATTCCTTTATCTATTGTTTCTGATAGAGATAGCCGTTTTACTTCTCATTTTTTTGACAAGTTTCCAAAAAGCAATGGGAACCAGGTTGAATCTAAGCACAACTTATCATCCTCAAACGGACGGACAAAGCAAAAGGACAATACAAACAATGGAAGATATGCTTAGAGCCTGTGTAATTGATTTCGGAGGAAATTGGGACGATCATTTACCATTAATAGAATTTTCCTTAAATAACAATTATCATACCAGCATCAATGCTGCACCGTTTGAAGCACTTTATGGACAAAAGTGCCGAACTCCAGTCTGCGGGGCAGAAATTGGAGAAAAGCAATTATTTGGACCAGAAATAGTGCAGGAAACAACGGACAAAATTATTGAAGTCACAGAAAGACTAAAAGCAGCACGAGATCGTCAAAAGAGTTATGCAGATAACAGACGAAAACCATTGGAATTTCAAGTTGGAGATAAGGTATTATTAAAAGTTTCTCCATGGAAAGGAGTGGTCAGATTCATTAAAAGAGGAAAGCTAAGCCCCAGGTATGTTGGACCTTTTGAAATTATCAAAAGAATAGAACCAGTAGCTTATCAGCTACAACTGCCAGAGGAAATCGCAGAAATACATGATTATTTCATGTATGTAATCTCAAGAAATGCTTAGCAGATGAATCATTTGTAATACCTCTTCAGGACATAGAAGTAAATGACAAAACTCAACTTTGTAGATAAACCACTATAAATTGAAGATAGAAAGATCAAGAATCTTAAACAAAAGAGATTAGTTCTAGTCAAAGTGAAATGGGATTCCAAGAGAGGACCAGAATACACTTGGAAGCTCGAGTCAGAAATGCAACGGAAATATCCACACCTAGTTGCAGTAGATCTTAAGGACGAGATTCAAAACAAGGTGGGGAGGATATAACAACCCTCCTAAAACACCCCTAACGCCCTAAATATACCACGTATACTCGTTAACGGTCCCAAATAACATTTATATTAATAAAAACAAATATTAGGGTCCCTCGCGGGCCACGACCCATTCCTCTGGGTCTGTCGCGGGGCGCGACGAAGTAACACCAGGCAAGCCCTCCGGCTGCCACGTGTCTAGGTGCGTTTGAAGTCTAGACCGTTGATTCACCAAGGCTAGGACCTACCCTACCCTGCTCGCGGGCCGCGAAGGAGACAAAGGTGGGACTTGCGGGGCGCGAGCCGCCCTATATCAGCCTTATAAAAGGGAGGCCGAAGCCTCAGTTATCTGTCGCTCTTTTCTTTTCTTCTCTAAGCCCCTATTATAGCAAAGTATACTCGGGAATAATACCCCTAAAACGTGAAGCTCTTCTCGTTATAAGTATTATAACCCCCGATCACGTATTTGTTACCCTACCCGATTGATCTAGGACTCCATAATGCATCTCAAGGCTCTGCCTGAATCAGTTCGTTGAAGTTCTGTCTTGTGTTGTATGGCTAATGTGATTTGGGTTATCTTACTAACACGTGTGCATTGTTTAATTTTAATAGATAATAACCAGGAAAAGCACCAGAAAGCTATAGTAACACCTAAGTCAACAAAATGAGTCATTCTCCTTTTCTCACCATTTGTGAGCTATTATTACAAATATTTTACAAAACCCTAAACGTTTATCAAAATACTTACAGTGATTAAGTTTTTGTAATTCAACAATTATAATCAGTATGTGGGGTTTTGTATACATAACTTGACACTCGTTACTATTGCGAATAGTAGCATGACCGCAAGCACGGGGGACAAAGGTTGCCCAGTAGCAATGCTGTATTGAATAATTGGATAGATATAAACATTGTAAATCTTAATACTGTAAAGTTATAAACACTTGTTTTGATTAAACTAGGATGCACTCGCCCGTATTTCTTACTGAAAAAACCTTTTTAAAACACGTTTCAGGTAACATAATGTGAAGCTAATAGAAGCCAGCTGGAGAGCACTGAAGGCTTAAAGAAGTGGCTATAAAAGTTATCTAAATAAAAAGGAGATTTTGTTTTCAATAATTAGGGTTTACCCCTATAAATGTATTGCAAATGAAACTTGGGTTTTATCCCATTTATTTATTATAAGAGTTTGGTGTTTTAAACTCTGATATATGTTTCCTAACTACGATCCCGATGTATAAATTCCGCTGCCAAATTAATAAACACCGATACCACCCGCTTTGTGCGCGTCTCGCGGCCGCCCGCTCCTGGAGCAAGGGTCGGGGGCTACGACATTGGATAAGACGTTATCGTGATCTTCAATGTATACATAGTTTGAATGTTGAATTTTTCCGAAACCTGTCCCAGCGGACGGGTATACTGCTAGTTATTTCTGTTGGAAAGCGAGTATGGAAAGGTTACCGGTCAAAAAAAGAACTATGGAAGCGAGGTGTAAACATAGTAAACCAAAATTGTTCGCGATGGGGGGGAGGTGCATGAAAAAACTGCTAAGCACTTACTATTGTCTTGTCTAACCGCAAAATCAGTTTGATGAAACATGATAAATTTGTTGAAGCGACCAAACTCATTGATGTTCAGGTCGTGTGAAGAAGCAATGAATTATGTGGATATTATGACAGGATCGAATAACTGGAAAAGTGGCGGGAGTAGTATTCTTGACAACAATGTGGAAAATTTGGAAGACGAGAAACAACAAAGAGTTCAATGGTATCAATACCCTGGAGCAAAAATAGTAGAAGACATAAAGGAAACTGCATTCTTATGGATAATAAGCAGGACGAAATATGATTTGGATTGGGGGAAATGGGTGGGTTTTAATGTCAGAGATATAATTCTCTAATTGAGCAAGTATGGGTTAAAAGCATAGGTAGATTGTATTTAAAATTTTGTTCTGTATTTTGTTGGGCTTTTACAGTATTTGTTGGCATTGTTCTATAATTATAGAATTTTAGTGTTTAAAAAAAGAACAAGTATCCTATTAAATAGTAATAGTATATGATGATAGATTTATGATCGTGTATAAAAGATAAAATTTGTGAGAAGGATAAGAAATAACATGGTAAGGACACATGTCATTATTTAGTTTATCAGGATAAGGGCAATTAAATAATTAATAAAAAACCTAATTAAATAAAATTCAAAAACTCACATGCAATGCATATGCACGTTCCCCCGTCTATTTTAAGCGTCAATAACTTTTTATACGTAACTTCTTTTTATTTTAAAAATTACACCATAATAACGAGTGTTTTTTATCTTTAATATGAGTACCATATTGCTATACTTATAGAGAGAAAAAAATTATGTTTCGATCGAATATTTTAGTCCATGGTGTTTTGTCTATGTTGTTTTAATTGTATAGTGATTCAAGGCGTTGTGTATTACAGTAAAACATCAGGAACGTATATAAGACACCATAACATTGCGAATACCATTTACATTCAATCTTTCAATCTTGTTTTCAATGGTGTTTATTTTTAGGAATTCAAAACAGATGATGGTGTCTTATAAAAGGAAAACGTTAGCTCGTTGAATATAATGATATTTTTATTGCTAATGGAATGGTGTCTTTGTATACTTGTATGTGTCTTGTTTTCAATGGTGTTTTAATTTAGTTTCATGGTGTTTCTTTATAAGAAAATGGTAGTTTGATGAATTCAATGGTATTTGCAATGTTATGGTGTCTTATATATGTTCATGATGTTTTACTGTAAGTAGTTTGCTGAATTCAATGGTATTTACAATGTTATGGTGTCTTATATGCCTTATGGTGTTTTACTGTAAAACACAACGACTTGAGTCACTATACAGTTAAAAAAACCCATACAAAACACCATGGACTAAAACATCCGATCGAAACATAATTTTTTCTCTCTATATAGTTATAGCAATATGGTACTCATATTAAAGATAAACAAAACACTCGTTATTATGGTGTAATTTAAAAAAAAATTACCTATAAAAAATTATTGACGTTTAAAGAAGACGAGGGAAACTTGCATGTGCATTGCATGTGGGTTTTTGAATTTAAAACTGTTAAATTTACCTTTACACCCTTAATATAGAAAATTAATTATTTTAATTGTAAACACTATTTATAATTTTTCCATTATAATCTCAACTATTAGATTATAGATCAAATGCTATAGATTCCTTCCTACACTTCTCACAAAACACACCCTTTTTACAATAATCCTACCCATGATGATATAACCACCGATCTTCTAGAAAATCATGCCTGAGACAGGGAATGAGGAAACCGTAATATTAAACACTGATGCATTGATTAAAATAAAAGTAAAAATATCTTGCATAATTTAGGTACGTGGCCTAGTGGTCAAGAGGATTTTCATTTTTTAAAGAAACCTAGGTTCAATTCTTGGGATGAGAAGTAATTTAGGAATTTAGAGTATATTATATACTGTAAAAAAAGGAAAAACAACTTGTGTAAATTTACTTTAATCTATTTTTTTCGTTAATTAAAAAAGTTCACAAAAATAAAGAAATATCAATCAAAAGAAATATTGCAACCAATATATCCGATACATGGTTTACATCGATCAAAAACCATAAAAATGAATAGTTGTAGCGATAATATTCGACCGACATCAGTTCGGTTCGTCATGGTATAGAAAAAATTAATTCTATTTCACCCGTTTGAATAATTTTTTTATTGAATCGTAAGATAAAACATAATATTATATTAATAAATAATGGAAAAGGTTAATGATGTCGCTTTATGTAAATAAAAAGAAACCATGCAACAACTTTGGTAACATGTATTTATTATATCAAGATATAGATAAAAATAGGCACATTGCAACGGCATTCCCGTAAGTCTATAAATATCGTATCTTAAAAGTTATAACCGAAAAACATAGTAATGAAATTGTTCCGTTACTGTAACGAACTTAGTCGGTAATGACCAAAAGCCAGTCGCGAAACACGGATAACCCCACTGGCCTATATTAGCTAACAAAATAGTAAATCTTACATCTCTATTAAAGGAGAATAGCTGCTGACATAGGAAAAGCTTACTTGGCAACCTGTTGGTGCATTTACTGTCTGTTAACTTCGTCTTAATCGAGTCTTATGTCTAAATCGGATAAACGAGCACACAACAGAGTTAGAAATTAGGGTTTTGCATGTTAAAGTGGGTGATTCAGCTTGAATGTGTCATTGTGCAGTTCAAGCGAAATCAACACATGTGATTTCGCTTGAAACTGACATGTCATGTTCAAGCGAAATCAGCTCAAGTATATATAGGTGTTGTGTGTTATCATTTGAAGCGGAATTACGAGTGTGTGTTTGAGAGCCGAGGTGCTGCCGAATTGTAATCAGACTTGTAAAAGCTCAGGAAATCATCTATAGATAAAGATTTAAAGGAAACAAGCTGTTTGACGTCATTTACATTGATTCCGCCTTTGCAAATGATGATGAACTACTCAGATTGACTGTTTAGGGTCACCAGTACGATCCAACAAGTGGTATCAGAGCTCAGGACGAGGAGTTCATAACAATTCAGCTTGAAATCACCGGATTTTCTCACTTCTACCCTTTCTTTTCTGATTTGAACAAGATTTAACGGTTGAAATGGCCTAAATTATACATATATCACATAAAACATAGTGTTAACAAAGCCTTGAGAATATTAGATCAAATCTCTGCTTAAAACTGATAAAAAATGGCCTGAAACCTAATTCCGCTTGAACGATCCTTCGTATTCCGCTTCAAAGTTACTGATTTAGCTTGAAACTACAATCTGATTTCGCTTGAAATCAGATTCCGCTTGAATATCTATTTCCGCTTGAAAATTCTTGCTAATTCCGCTTGAAGCTATCCCGCTTCAAACTAATTCCGCTTGGATTTGCTGTTTTTCAAAATTTTCTAAGTGTTTGTTGACTGTTTCAGGTACGTGAAAGATGGACGAATTCATGAATCCTTTCAGTGATATGTATGCCTTTGCTGGAAAGTCTGGAGATGATACTTCTAGCAACACCAATGAGAACACGATGAATGCAAAGAAAACTTTGTCGGATGCTTTAGGTGTGGAAAGTGCATACGGAACATATAACAAACCCCCAAAGTTGATGGCGATCGAAGAGTACAGTCGGTGGGCCAAGAAATTTGAAGAATGGTTAAAGGCATTTGCGTATCCCAGCTGGAAAAGTCTAAAGAATGGATATAGAGATGGAGGGAAAAATGGTGAAAATTTGACATCAACTGAAGAAATAGAAGTTTTTGTTGCCGAGCAAAAGTGCATCGCGTTGTTGTTTTAGTCTGTCTGGGAAGATATAATATCTTTGATCGAGTATAACAATGCTAAAGATCTGTGGAAAAAATTAGAAGTGAAATGCTTGGGTAGTGCAGAAATAGTGAAAAACAAAAAGAAACTGCTAAGAAAGGAGTTTGATTTATTTGGTTGTTTAAAAAATGAATCAGTTTGTAAGATGATTGAGAGGTTTGGGCATTTGAAGTTGGAGCTGGCGAGACATGGAATTATCTATTCTCAAGAAGAGTTAGTCGACAAATTGTTTGACTCATTGCCATATGAGATGGATTGGCAATACTATGCCTTGATGTTGAAGAATACGATCAAGTCTGAGGATCTTACAGTTGATTTGTTGATTGAAAGAATAGAGAGTCATGAGCTGGAGATAAAGAAAACACACCAAGTCAATCACTCGTCATATCAGCAGAATTTGGAGCTGTATTATCCAAAAAGCATGATTCCCAATAATGCATCTCCCAAGACAACTTTTTCTGCTGAAAATTCCAACACATCTAGCAAAGAGAGTGTAAGCAGTGGATTTCACAGTGGCTCTTCATCAACTTCAAACCAATCAGCTGCAACGAACTTATTTCAATGCAACATAGCTGTGGATTTAAAGAACGCTCAAACCTTCAGCGAGGAGTCTGCAAAGCAACAAATGGTTTTCTTAGCTTCTGTGCTAGAGTCGTATGAGAGCCTTGTGGCAGGCAAGATAGGCAACACCAACCTAACAAAGGAAGACTACGATCAAATAGATCCCGAGGAGATAGAATTGATCGACATAAGGTGGTGTATGGCCAGTGCAGTGAGAAGGGCACAACGTTTTATGGAGATTACAGAAAGAAAGTCTATTGGTGGACCATCTACCAAGTTAGGCTTTGACAAGTCAAAAGTGACCTGTTTCAAGTGTAAACAGAAAGGTCATTTTAAAAGAGAGTGTCGGAATGCTTATGCTGATGATTCTGAAAATCCGTTCAAAGAAGATTACTACAAGAGAGCGATTTATCATCAGAATAAATCAGAACCGCTCAGAATGAAACAACTTGAGGATAATAAAGAAAAATCCAGAGCTCTTGCTGTGATCCATGACGATGAAGGTTTTGACTGGAGCGAGTTGTTACCAGAGGAGGATGCGGTTGGATATGCTTTTATGGCAAAGATTGTTGAACCTGTTCCTTTTAAAGATAACAGAAATGAAAAAGAAAAGTATGTCAACAGAAAGATGATAGCTCAAAACAGAATGATCAGAATATCTGATATATTTACTGAAGCAAAAAGGGCGAAGAGATGGGATCCAGACAGAGATTGTTATCTTGACCCCATGGGAAACATTGCTATTGACTATAAGACCCTCGATCTTGAAACCATAATTCAACAAATTGCTGAAGAAGAAGAAGAGGGTTGGCAAAGAAAATGGTGGGGAAGTGGAGAAGAGAAAGAAAAAGAAAAAGAAGAAAAATCAAAGAAGATTGAAGATGGGATCATTGATACTTCACAAGAGTTGACATCTGAAAACTTAGGAAAGATGGCTGTCAAAGTGCTGGCTGCTAAGGAACGTGAGGTAGATTCTAAGTCCGTATCTGAGTCTAAAAGCCAGGTCAGTTCAAATGCGTCAACGAGTGCGTCAGGTAAGAAGGTTAATGGTGACATTGACTGCAAAAATTGCATGAAAGAGTGCAAAGTTTGTAGTACAATCACTTATCTAAATGGTAAGAAAGTTGATGATCTGACTGATAGAGTCAGAAGTGTTGAGGATCAGATCCTTAATCGTGATAAAATGTTGAAAGCTTCGAACGACAGATTAAAAGAATTAACTGACAAAATTGAAAATGATAAAATTGATAAAGAAAATGTTAGGAAAGAAAATGAACAGTTAGTTCTTGAAAAGCGTCAGATTTTAGAAAAATTTGAGAAGCTTAAACGAACGGTTAAAGATGCTGATGACAGAAATGGTAAGACAATTAAAGAAAATAATCACATGTCAGGAGTTCTTCGGGTAAAAGAAGAGTTAATCAACCAGCAACTAGATGAAATTGCAAAGTTGAAGCTTAAATTTCAAGAAGCTGAAATTGAAAATGAACGAATCCAGTTGAAACTAAAAAGTTCCAACTCCGCAAGCTTTGTTTTGCAACACATTGTTCCTAAACCCATTGGGAAAAACAAAGCGGGCGAAGATGTTTACTCGGATGGAACTGGGGTTGGGTTTCATTAGGTTCCACCACCAGTTTTAAACAATTATTCAAAGAAAAAGTCCGGGTTGGTTAATGATGACGATGAAACAAATGAAATAAAACTTCCAGAGTCAATTGATGTGACATTTTCATCATCATCATCTGATGATAGTGTTCAAACTGAGATTGTTCAAGGCATGGCTGAAAGTGTTTTGAAGTCTGATAGTGATTCAGCTGATGATGATGAGTGTTTTCTGAACAATTACATTCCGAAACAAAAATCCAAAAACAACTTAAATGAAGAACCTACTCTTGTCATGTACAAGATGTCGGGATCGGATAAGTTGTATTCGGATTCTGAGTTTTCATTGGAGAATGTTAATGTGAACAAATTGAAAAATCTTTTCAAACTGGTTGAAATTGATTTGTCTGAAGTAGAAGGTTTGAATCAGACAAAGAGGCAAATGAATTTTGAAAAAGATAAAGCTTACTACAAAAAGCCTATTGTTCCACCGCATTTTTATAACAACAATCGAAACAGATGGTCGGGTGGTTATCAGGGTGGTAAGAATTATCAATGAAGAAATGTTCAAAACAATAAATTTGATGAGAAAAAGGTGTTTGTGAACGGTTCAAGTTCACTTTCTGATGAAGAATTTGAGATTTTTTCTAAATCAAACAAAGAGTTCTTTGAGAAGAAAGCATCGCAGCCTTAGTCTGAAGGCACAAGTCGGGTAGTTGACACCCGAACATGCTTCAAATGTAATCAAGTTGGACATATTGCACGAAAGTGTACCAACTTGAAACCTAAGACTAAAGTTGTGATGAACTCAAGAAAGAAGGTTGATGCAAAAGGAAAAGCTCCATGGGTTGTTGAGAAAATTTTGAAAAATGAGAAAATAAAAATTCAAAATTGAACCTGTTAAGAAGGTGGTAACTAAAAATGACAAATTTTATAAACGGGTTGCTTCATCTCAACAAACATGGAAGCCAAAAACTGTTGAAAAACCAAAGGTTTCAGAGTTGGAAAAACAATCGTCTTCTACCACTCCGGTAAAGATGAATGTTCCTTTGGATTATTATGAACAGTTGGAGAAACAATCTTCTACTCCACCAGAGAAGAAGAATGTTCAAAAGAAAGATCAACCAAGTGGTCAACCTAAGAAAGATGAGTTTGTTTTATACAAAAAGGTTGAGGTTGGATCTGAGGAAAGCTTGAAGATGAATGACAAAAACTTTCCAACACTTTACATTGGAAAATCTCACATTAATGTCAAGTTACCCGAGTCAAAAGAGGCTTGGGTGCCAACAAAATCTCACTAAATGTTTGTGATATGTGCAGGAGCTTCCAAGATTCGTTTCACGATGGATTATGGATAGTGGAGCTTTTCGGCACATGACAGGGAAGACAGCGTTGCTGTATGATGTTAGAAATTTCAATGGAGGTTATGTAGGGTTCGCAGGTAACCAAGGTGGTCGAATAGTTGGTGAAGGAACGTTATCCAATGGAATTGTCACGTTTGAAAGAGTGAATTACATCGCCGAGCTTGAAAATAATCTTCTGAGCATATCTCAAATCTGTGATAGGATGTATACAACGCACTTCACAGACAAAGAATGTTTGATCTTGAAACCAGGATTTGTTTTTCCCGAAGAGTGGATTATCATGAGGGCACCTAGAGTGAATGATCTGTACGTGTTGGACATGAGCGTAGCTACTACAACCACGGGTCAGGCTCACTGTTTTGTGTCAAGAGCAACAGAAAAAGAATCGAAGTTATGGTATCGAAAGATGGGTCATATTCACTTACGAAAAATGAATCACCTGGTGCATAATGATTTAGTTACTGGTGTTCATGTGAAAGGTTTTCATCTTGAAGGAGAGTGCATTAGTTGCGTCAAAGGCAAGCAAAAGAAGAAATCACATCCTCAAAAGAAAGTCAATTCAGTTTCCAGACCATTAGAGAGACTACATATAGATCTGTTTGGTCCAGTAAACGACAAAAGTATTACAGGGGATCTCTACTGTCTTGTGGTAACTGATGATTATTCCAGATCAACAACCGGGTTCTCACTGTAAAGAAATTCAACAAGACATGTTTCGAGCTGATCAACAATCGGAAACCGAACCTGAAGTATTTAGAACCGTTTGGGTCTCCCTACACAGTTCTAGAACCTTCTGGAAAGTTTGGCGCAAAGAGCTTTGAAGGAATTTTCGTGGGTTATGCTAGTCCATTGAAAGGAGTCTTTGTTCCAACCTTGAAGCAGATCATCGAAGCACAACATGTTGAGTGTCAAAGGTATACTATGCCGCCTCAGAATCCTGGTGACTAATGGCATTTTAATTGCGATAAATTGTGGGATTCGTTTGACATTGAAGAAGAACATGATTTCTTTGACGAGTTAGATATTTTAAGAGAGTATGAAGAATCACAGGAAAGATTCCCAGCAGAGACTTTCAGTCGTCAACGACAAGCTTCAAATGATGATGAAGCAGGTCCAAGTAATGCTGGTGAACATGATGATATTCAGGAATCTCTTGACAATCAGACGGCAGTCAACGATAATCAAGAATCTGATAATAGACCTGTATTTGATCATGGTGATTCAGATTCTGAGGGGGAGCAAATCCAGATTTCGAGTCAAACAGTTCCAATCGATGAACAAGGTGCAAATCAGTATATCACAAATTTGGAAGGTGAGGTAGATGTTCCAGGCGAGGTGATGCCAAGAACACTTTCATACCATCCAGAGGAGCTGATAATAGGAGAGTTGCAGTCAGGCATCCGCACTCGAAGACAACTTGATCAAGGGCTTACATGTTTTTATTCAAAAGTTGCTCCTTTACAAACTGAATTCTCATTGAGCTGTTTTATTTCGCAGATTGAGCCAAGGACCTATAAAGAGGCACTTACTGAAGATTCTTGGGTCAATGCAATGCAGGAGGAATTGAGCCAATTTGAGAAGTTAGGTGTGTGGAAGTTAGTGGACTTGCCTGATGATCAGAGGAAGATAAACACCAAGTGGGTGTTCAAGTGCAAGAGGGATGATAGAGGAGTTGTTGTTCGTAACAAAGCTCGACTCGTAGTCCAGGGTTTCAGTCAGCAGGAGGGTATAGATTTCACTGAAGTGTATGCTCCAGTTGCTCGACTAGAAGCAATCAGAATCTTCCTAGCATTTGCATCCTGGAAAAACTTCAAAGTGTGTCAGCTAGATGTGAAATCGGCGTTTCTCTATGGGAAGGTAAAAGAGGAGGTATATGTCGGTCAGCCACCGGGCTTCACCGATCCAATCCACAAAGACAAGGTCTACTTACTGGATAAAGCGCTGTATGGTTTACACCAGGCCCCGAGAGCTTGGTACGAGACATTGTATCAACACCTACTAGCCAACAGCTTCATTCATGGAAAAGTGGATGCCACTCTCTTCACCAAAGAAGTCGACGGTCATCTTCTGATAGTTCAAATATACGTGGACGACATCATATTTGGGTCAACAAATGAGAATCTGTGCAAAGATTTTGAACAGGTTATGAAGCAGAAATTTGAAATGTCATAGATGGGTGAGATGAAATTCTTTTTGGGATTGCAGGTTAATCAACTACCCAAAGGAATTTTCATACATCAAACGAAGTACGTTCATGATATCTTGGAGAAATTCGGGATGTCAGGTTCTACTCCAGCTTCCACCCCATTAGCGACAAACCATGGGATAAACCCTGATCTCACCGAAGAGAAGGTAGATGAAACGTTGTATCGTTCCATGATCGGATCATTGATGTATTTAACAGCTTCAAGACCCGATATTATGTACCCAACCTGCCTCGCAGCAAGATTTCAATCTAACCCGAGAGCTTCGCATATGGTGATTGTGAAAAGGATATTACGCTACCTGAAAGGAACTCCATCATTGGGGTTGTGGTATCCAAGAGAAGGCGATTTCATGCTTGAAGGGCATTCCAATTCAGATTTCGGATGCTGCAAAGTTAACGCTAAATCAACAACAGCGGGGTGCCAATTTTTCGGACCACGATTGGTCACCTGGCAATGCATAAAGCAGACCTCTGTGGCTTTATCCACATGTGAAGCTGAGTATGTATCTGCTAGCAGTTGCTGCTCTCAGATCTTGTGGATCCAGCAACAGATGCGCGACTACGGTTTGCAATTTCTAAACACTCCTATCTTTGTTGATAATGAGGCAGCGATAAACATTACAAAAATCCCTTACATTACGCTAAACCAAGCACATTGAAATTTGTCATCACTTCATTCGCGATTGTTTCGAGAAGAAGTTGATACGAATTGAGAAAATCCACACTGACGAGCAAAAAGCTGATTTACATACCAAAGCGTTTGATAAAACACGTTTTCAATATTTGCTAAAACTGAATGGTATGAAGATTTTATCGGTGTTGGAGGAGATTCTTGGCGTTGATGAAGGAGACATTGTAGATGATGTTGAGAAGCAATCTGCAATGTTTTGTCGAATCTTTACATGTTTTGGTATTTAGGGGGAGAGTATAGGGTAATATTTTTAGAAAATACAAAAACAATAAAAAAATGACAAAAATACAAAAACATGAGATATTTTCAAAATCCAAAAACAATATAAAACCAGAAAAGAGCTTGTGTAAAAAGGGAAAATGATAGTACATAGGCTTGACAGTTACGGTATGCTAAAGAAATGGAAAGTTTAAATGTGTTAAACAGTCTCGCTGATGATGTGCCGATAGGTTTTTACACATTTAGTAGGTTTGTTCGGGATATAAACCTAAATCTTTAATTTACTTACTTATTTCGTGAGGAACACTAATTGGATATATAGGTAACCCCTGAAATCTTGTTTGAAAGATCCCTCTTTCTGAGATACTAGGTCTTTATACTCAGTGATATCTGGGGTATTATCCCGGGACTTCTGAGTTTGCGGAAGCAATGGCCTAGTCCCCGGAGAATACTTTATAACATGCTTGAAATATAGCGCCGCCCTCAGCATAAATGATAAGACAATAAAATTGCTAATCAATGATGTTGTAAAAAAGATCCTCTAAAGAGGACACGCCTTAAGTCGAACCGGCATCTCTCTGCTGAACGGAAGTTCTGACCTGAGCTCTCACGGTTTCACAATTTAACCCCTTACAGATATCATCTGTGGTATACTCACCTGTAAGACTGAATATTGGGATTTGGATACGGGAGTATATTCAAGAGGTGGGACACATGAATAAGTTTAAGTCTCAAAAACACTAAATCCGTATCCTGGACAGATTGAAATGTGTGTGAGAATTTAAGTGGATCAGTATATCGACAATCTAAGCGAATTGTTTAATTCTGAATATGTAATCAAAGCTTAACGGTACTTGTGACTTGTCGAATAGCTGATATGATTCCCTAACACGCTCAACCAAAAATATATTTGTAAATAGTTTACATTATGTATTTCATTTTTGTAATTCATTTTCTAGTTTAGAACTTTATTAAAAATCCAAAAAGATTTTACATTTCTGCTTTATTTTCCGACAAACCAAAGTGGAAAGCTGATCTTCAGATTCGAATTGAAGCAGATGCAGGAAGTTTCTGGACTGGATAATGAGTTTGGAGCTTAATCATGATAAATGTGTGAAAGTTGAAAAGTTAAAGCAAGTTCATTAATTTGAAACTTGTAAATTTTCAGAAAAATGTTTGAAAAAGTTGAACTAAATGTCAGTGTGAATTATCTCTGATCAACCAAGGTCATTAAGTTGGACTTGGTAGATTAATTGAGTAATCAGGGTCATTAATTTGGATCTGAATACTTAAGTGGATTTCTAATTCAGACAAATTTTATCAAATGAGGTTGAATGGTAAGATTGGATTGAAATTGTTGTAGTTATATATCTTATATTTGGGTAGAGTATATGCAGGTAACAGGAATTCCCATGGCAATAAAAATGTCAAAGTTTGAACCAGAATTAAAGCCCTAGCTTATCGAGAGGGGGAGTCTGCGAAAGGGGGAGTTAGATTTCTGGATCAATAATCAAAGGGGAGAATGAAGATTAAAGTTTGAAGATAAAGATTGATGGGAGCTTTTACAATGTAAAATTATTTTGGAAAGAGACTAAGACTAAAGACTCGACGCCGAAGACTTCGTCAACATCCAAGGGGGAGTCTGTTGGTGCATTTACTGTCTGTTAACTTCGTCTTAAACGAGTCTTATGTCTAGATCGGATAAACGAGCACACAACAGAGTTAGAAATTAGGGTTTTGCATGTTAAAGTGGGTGATTCCGCTTGAATGTGTCATTGTGTAGTTCAAGCGAAATCAACACATGTGATTTCGCTTGAAACTGACATGTCATGTTCAAGCGAAATCAGCTCAAGTATATATAGGTGTTGTGTGTTATCATTTGAAGCGGAATTACGAGTGTGTGTTTGAGAGCCGAGGTGCTGCCGAATTGTAATCAGACTTGTAAAAGCTCAGGAAATCATCTATAGATAAAGATTAAAAGGAAACAAGTTGTTTGACGTCATTTACATTGATTCCGCCTTTGCAAATGATGATGAACTACTCAGATTGACTGTTTAGGGTCACCAGTACGATCCAACACAACCAATGAGCTATGCCAACCCAACTTTGCTTACTCCATTATTACATCATAAATAAATATCACTTTTATTTATTTAAAATACATCACTTTCATTTATACATAAGTAGTTGAGGGGGGAATTCAAAATCAAATCTGCCTCTCATCTTTAAAGCGCCCAAATATATACTTTCAATACCTCTCTCTTATGAACGATTTTAAAATTTGAATTTCTTAATATGTTTACCTATCGTCTTCCCCTCCCTTGATCACTTCAAAGTTCAACCAAACCGTAAAACTCTTTTTCTACCATCGCAAGCTACAAGGTTAGTTATCCCTAATCATTTAATCTCTTATTGTTGGTTGTTTGTTTTCGTACTTGATGTCAAACCCTAGGTTCTTCCACTGCTGCATCATCATCCTTAACACCACAATCATCCCCATGTTGATTCTCTTAATGGTATGTTATGTATACACAATCTCTCGAGACAAACCCTAGATTTATCTCCTTGCCATCTGCTCTTATTTTCGATCAAAAGTTTAATACATTTTCAATTCAATTGCAGAACAATCTCTTGGTGGCTATTTAGAGGTAAATTTAGTGAGTTTGATAAATAGATGCAGACGTTGAAGATTATTCTAATTGAAGCCAATAAGGTAATGTGGTTTTAAATTTATTATGAAGCATTTTGTTTGTATGAAGCATTTATTTGTTGTATCTGATGCAGTTTGATGTTAAGCATTCAGATGTTGCCCACCAAATCAGACCTTGAGCTTTTGAATATCATCATAGCAAAGTTATGATTCAATTTTAACAACCTTTTATGCAATTTGGTTAAAGCATGCTTCTACAATTTCATAAATAACCTATCCCAAATATGTAGTTTTGAATTTAGTCGTGTACTTGATTTGTTTCCACAATTTATTGTGTTTCCAAAATAATCTTTCAGGGCCATGTGTTTCACATTTTTTTGCATTTAGACTTTTACACATCATGTGGGAAATGACTGTTACAATAGTTATTTGGTTTTTACATTTTGTGTTTATTAATTTCACTGGGATCAAAATGGATGTTACTTATTAAGGGTTTGTGCTTTTGGGTTCAAAGTTTAAACTTTCTCACACCAGGTGTTTCTAAAAACGACTGTTCGATGAATTGTTTGTTTCTTGCTTAAGTGTTCATTTTATTTTTAGATGAAAAATAATTTGTTTGGCCACAAAAGTCAAAGTTACCTCTTCATAAATAGATGTGAATATATATGATAAGCTGATTAAATGTAATAGGTGGACAAAGGGCGGGTTAAGTAACAAGTCAACACGGCTAACTTTTGGTACAGGTCAGATTAGGACCCAACACACTTTTTTAATGAAAGTTAGTGTAACAAATATATTTATAAAAAATTAATTTATTTAAATAGTGTTCTTTTTTTAATAAACACTTACAGAGGTTTATGCACTAAAATACACTTTGAGCGTTTTTGACCCGTTTAATATATTATCCTTTTAGTTAAATGTGTGCTGTCTATTAGCTAATTATTTGTAATTTATAACGTGTTGGACCAGGTGATCAGACCCTGAAGAACAGATGATATGGAAAGCCAAAACTAGATCCCAACAGTTGATCCATAATAAGCACTGCCCATCTAAGTTTCCTCCAATGACAGTGGTTATAACAAGTTAATAAGGCAAAACACTGATCTACCTAACAACTATTGGATATAATCTCTGTTGAACACAAAGACTGATGAAGATCATCCACTGTTGAAGACCAAAGCACTGATGAAGACCAAAGCCTGTTGAAGACAAGCACTGATGGATCAAAGGCCTGATCAACCAAAGGTGAACTACTGCCCAACAACAAAAGTAGTTCAGCATCAACACCAGATATTGCATCAGTGTTTTATAGTCTGTTAGGTTGTTAGATGTCATTGTCTAGCTGTCGTCAGCTTTGATTCTCAATGGTTTGATCCGTACTACAAATAGAACTGTTTAGTATATGAGCATGCATTTAGTTGATTGATTGTAAACCTTTTGATTGTAATCTTTTGACTAATGAAAAGCATGTGTTTATCTCCTCTTTCATTGTGATAATGTTTATTTCCATTTCGCTGCATTTAATCTCCTTTTATATTCATCCATTTGTTCATTATTATCAAACAAACACAATCTTCCAATCAATTTGACATAAAAGTTCAGCTGAAAAGTGTATTTATCTCAAAAGTTTGGAAATCAAAAGAAAAGAGTATAAATCCAAAACACTTAAGAGCCCACAGGTTAGTACTGCAAAAGGAGAACCAAAAATAGATATACACATTTGGCCAAACTTATGTCATCAAGCAACCATGTACAATCACTGTATTAGGGAAGTTCAAGTAACAAAGGTATCACCAGATAATTATCAATAAAGAGGATTAGGCCAAATTTTCAGAAATTTTTCACAAGGTAATAAGATTTACAAAGAACTTTCAAAACCATTGTGAACAGGCTACCTCATAGTTTCAATCATCTGACAAGGTAATGGTATCAAACAGTGGTTATGAAATTTTGGTTCAAACCACTGACCATGTTCCTAAACTTGAGAATGAAGTGAATCTGACCTAATGAAAAGTTACATTGACTTTGAAACAGACATTGGATCATCAAAGTGACCAACTTTTGTTGACTAAACATCTGATTTGTTGAAAATTATCCACTGCTGAAAGACAACCTCTATTTATCTATTTTCTTTTTTATCACTGTTGACTAAACATCAGTGTCTCAACCACTTATGTCTATCCACTGATAGTTAAAATCAGTCATTGTTCTCATATTTTCACTGTTGTCAACCACTGATATTGTCCATCAGTGGTTTCCAAACAAATGCTATACATACTGTTTCCAATCACCGATATGATCCATCAGTGGTTTCAAACAACTGTCATCCACTTCTTTCATCAGAGGTTGTGACGTGGTAAGTTATTAACCATCCGATCGGTGAAACCGCTGACACATCAGCATTTCGCCTTTTCAAATACAAAACCCTGATGAAAACTTCAAACAGAGTTTTTACGACCGTATCGAATTCTAAAAGTTCTCCAAAGCGGTTATCAATCTTTCTTCATCGATTGTTCATCCATTCACAAATCTTTCACTCAAATCATGACTCTCAACATCAAACACTCCCACAACTACTTCTGTATACTGGAAAAATCCAGTCAAAACACAGATTTCCATCCAATCATCGATGCTTTATCATCATCAAAGTACAAAACTTTGCTAACTTGTAATGCACCTATTCACCAAGAGACCCTACGTGAATTCTGGAAAAATGCCCAACTCCAAACTCAAGATAAAAAGGCATGGGGAATCACTTCAAAAGTAGGGGAAGTTTTGGTTTCAATAACCCCACAGACCATCTCGGAGGTTTTTCAGATGAGCGACATCATAGGTAAAAATTCTTTGCCTAAAAACAAGTATCAAACCGATTTAATAGAAAGAGGGTATGAAGGACAGATGACAAAGGCAACTTTACAAAAGGGAGAATTTCCACCTCTCATGAAATTTTTATTCCATGCCTTGCTCATCTGTGTTTCTAATAAAACTACTGCGTTCAATTAAATTCCTTTGAAAATACAATATTTGGGTTATGCTATTATGGCTGAAAAAGATTTTAATTATTCCCAAGAGATTTTCAACGATTTGGTCAAAAATGTTAAATATATTCAAGAAAAGAAGCAACAGGCCTTCTTATTATTTCCTAGGTTTTTAAGTTATTATTTACAAAAACAAATACCAAAAGAAAGTGCCCATGTACTTGTACAAGGTGCACTATATCAAATAAACATTTTGTCTTCTAAAACTTTTACTCGCCTTATGGAAAAAGAGTCAAAAAGTTCAAAAACACAAACAGGGGAGTCTGAGCAAGTTTTAGATGAGTCCACATCTGCCCATCAGACTTCTACTGTTGAGCCTACTGCTTATGGTGACCACAGCAGTACAACCACTACTGTGAAACCCTCACCAAAAATTACCATAAAGTCCAAGAAGAAATCCACCAAACCCACCAAATCCACCAAAAAGGGTCCTCTGGAATATGAGATCCCAGAGGTTAACCCAGTGACAACACAAATGTCACTAGAAACCACTGCTGCTACTTCCTCACAGCAGATGGTAGAAAGATCTCAACCTGAGCTTGAAACTCCTCCTGCATCCTCACAAAAGGATCAGGTTGTAAACACAAGGACACCGCATTATGAAGCTCTGGATTCACTTGAATCCATCTTCCACAGTCCATCTCCCAGGGACATGTCTTTTTCTACTTCACACCGTTCACCAATCACACTACCACCCACTATCTTACCTCTGTTGAAAGCATTAGATATGCATCAGACACAAATCAGTTCTTCTCAACAACCTATCACTGAGAATATGCTCCAACAAGTGACTGTGTCTGATGCCTTTACCCTTGCTAACCCATCAACAGTTGAGGAGGTTACACCCCTAAAGTTACATGTAATTCTTGGTGGTATTTCAAGTGGAGCAACTACTACAGGTGTTGGATCCACTGATCTATACCTGGATAGTAGTTACATCAATCAGACTCCCTTGAAGGCAACCACTGTTGATTCTATCAAGGTAGCGACTGGTGTGTTCAAGTTAACCACTGGTGTGTTTACTAAGGTATCAACAACAGAGGGAAGTCCCTAGTACCAAGAAAAAGGGGCATCAGTGGATGAACCATTGGAGACTTCTCCTGGTCTAACTGCTGATACAACCACTGCTGGTGGGAAATCAGATGATCCCATTAACTTGGGTGATGGTTTAAGGTATCAAGAATTGACGGAGAGAGTTCCCAATCTTGAAACATCTGTGGCAGATATCAAAAATATGCTGCAACAGTTGTTACAATCCACTACTTCATAATCTGCTACCACAACAAGTGAGCTATGGCAACTCCTACAACCTCTGCTTCATCAACAAAGAAAATATGTTGATCAACAACATGAAATCCAGTTACAATTTTTTGAGAAATTTGATAGATGCAAGGTACAAGGACACTCAAGCTGATATTAAAGCCATCAAATCTCAGTTACTTCAAACCACTAGTACTTCTCCTCCTACAATTATCTATGTAAACACTGATGATGCCAAAAAGGATGAGAAAGGAAAGAAAGGAAAGGAAGGTTTACACCTAGAGCCTGATCCAAAAGCTAAACCTGTTGTAGAGATTTCTAGGCCAGATGGTACAAAGAAGGTTGATGTGACTCTCAATCTATTTGCTGAACAAAAAGCAAATAGAAAAGAGAGAATGGAACAAAAGGGTTCTAAAAGATTTGCAGAAGAAAAGAAAGTTCTGTTGGAAAAGGAAGAGCAGGGTACTTCAAATAGAAGGAGAGCCACCAAAAAGGTCAGCCAACCCAAAACCACTAAACACACTTCTGAAATCCCCAAAAGTTCCTCTTTACAAACCTCTAAGCCAACAGATGTTGAGACACCTGTTATATCAACAGTTGTTAATACATCAGTGATTTCAATAGATGTTACCACAACTACTGCTCTCACCACCTTTCCAACCACCACTAAACCCAAGTCAACACCACCATCACAAAAACCTATTGCCAAAAAGCAGAAGACAATAGTTGACACTTCAACAGTTGTAATGACAATAGTTTTTGAAACACCAGTTGTTTCAACAGCTGTTAGTCAGTCATCCACCACTTCAAACACTCCTTCCCAAGCCATAATCCTTTCTGTTCCAAAACCTCAAACAATCAGTCCTTCTCCTTCAAAAGTATATACCAGAAAAAGAAAGTTTCAGGTGCATGATGATGACATACTAGCACCTGATCCTATTTCATCTGCACCCTACAATCATATCTCAATCATTCATTCCTCCAAAATTAGCCAATCCAATCACTGATCCAACAATACTTGAAGGACATGATCCTGCAAGGGTTGTTCCTTTAGCAGCAAACTACCCACTGGAACTGCCTGCTGTTAAAAATGAAATAAGGCAATTCTACACAGTGGATGACCCTTCCAAAAGAAAATTCCCATCCCTCTGTGGTTTCAGACCTCCTAAGAACTTGGATGAGTACTTAAAACTCAAAGCAAAGCATGCTGAATTACAAGCCAAGTGTAAAGGTCAGGGAGAAAGTGATAATAGCATCTCAAGTCGAATGCAACTGTTACTAAGCAAAGTCAAGAAACTGGAAGATTATGCAAGAGACTTAAGCAAAGAGATGTCTAATTTACTACCAAATCCTAACCTACAAACGGAGGTGAGACAAGATCTCTTGGAGCTGATCATGAGAGACAAGTTCTATCCTACGAAGGTTGAACAATTTAAAGACTGGCCACTCATTGCACTTAAAGATGAGGCAAGCATAATTGAAAGAATTAGAAATGATCCAGGTATGAAAAGATCTGCACCAGACTGGAGTAAGTAGAAAAAGAAAATTGCAGATCTTACCTTGGAATATAAAAGAAAAGAAGCAAGAGTTGGTTGCAGCCAAATATGGTACAACAAAAGCCATATCAAAATGGTCAAGGCAGTACACTGACATGGTATATGAGAAGCTTGAAAATAGAAGAGAGACAAGTCCCACAGTTCCAAAGAAACCAGCATACAGAAACAAGAAAGCTGATGAGCCACAGCAGCAGGCCCTCTCTTTGAAAACATTGTTCACATCATCTAACACCTCCATCATTGCCTTAAATTAAAGAAAAAGGCAAAAACAGACTGATGAAGAAGAAGATGCAGAAAGAGAAGCTGACATTATGAAAGTGGTTCTTCAGCAAATAATTGTAGAGAATCCTGACTCGGCAAAGCTTCAAGAAATTGCCAAAAGAGTCATGAGCAGGCCTCCATCACCAAACTCATCAAAAATAAAAGCTCTCCCAAGAAACCCGCTGAACTCAGAGATACTAAAGTGGAAGTCTGATCAAAAGACCCACGTATTGACCTTGCTCAAGTCCAGTGGAGAAGTTAAGCACATATCAAGGGAGGATGCACTAGGCCTGAGTGTAGCTGACCTCCAAGATCTCCTAGAGCTTCAACTTTGCAGGGATGAGGATGATGAAGATTCCCTTAACTTTGAGCTGCAATCCAAGGGCCACGTTAGGGAAATGTTGATGAGACAATAAAGATCAAGAATAACGAAGTGTTTTGGCATCATCTGTTCTAGGGGGAGATTGTTGCACCACGTGATCAGAACCTGAAGAACTATAAGGACCATCAAAAATATTCCAATTTCAACCCGTAAGTACAAACCCGAACCCCGGAAACCCTAAACCAATACTTAAAATCAAAAAGAATAGAATTCTGGTTTCTAGGCGGGCCGTGTAAGAGACAAGCCTTGTCTTCCGCGGGTTGCGTCAACCCTTGGTTTGACCGGATAAGTATCCGGATCCACGTATCAACCACCTGTCGACCCTACTCGTGACCGATCAAGCCTATTCGTAGACTAGGCGGCCACGCGGGCCGCGTAAGATATGATGGATGGTTTACACGGGCCGTGACAATGTCAAAATTCAGCTATAAATAGCTTGTTGCATGCACAGTCCACTGGTGTCAAAATCCAAACACAAAAACGAATTTCTAATACTCTGAAGTCGAAATTACTTTCAAAATAGTGAGGTGCTGCAACGATACCGGGTATTAACTCGATCGCTGCTATGATTCAATGTCCGATCGATTAAAACTATCCAATGGATGTTTAAGTGCTGCCCACATTAGGGTTATGCTTTGTCATTCGTCGTAAATTCGATGGATGTTTAAGTATTGCACTTTGTCATTCATTGTGAGGGTTTAATCTCGTGAGTTATCGTAAATGTTGTATTAGTTACTAACCTAGTTCGTGTGCATGTTGTTTAAATTTAGGTTAAAAGGCTAATCAGTAGACTAGACTCTGCCCATATTAAATCTGCAATGTGAGTCATTCTATTTTTATCAAAGTGCTTTATAAATTCTTAAATATTTCAAAGTTATAATTACAGGGATTAAGTCTTTGTAATCACCAAATTACAGCCGGTATGTGGGGTTTTGTATACATTACTTGATAATTGTCACCATTGGACAACGGGTTAGCCAATGGGTGATATGACCATAGTCACAGAAATGAGTCGAGTGACAAATACCGTGGGTAGTTGGTTGATATATGGAAACATTGTAATCGCTCTTAATAATGTAAATTATAACAAATGCGTCGTTTAAAGCAAAATGAATGAATTCACCAGTATTTCCCTGCTGACAAAATATTTTTCAAACATGTTTCAGGTGATCTGTTGTGATCCAGGAAAAGTGCCGCGAAGCACTACAAGCTTAAGGAAGTGGCTCAATATAAATAAAGAAATATGTTTTGTAAAATAAAGATTTCCAGTGAAATCAACTAATTGTAAATTACCTGGGTTTTATCCCAAAATATAAAATAAAATAATCAGGAAATTCAGTTTTTAAAAAGATCCTGCTGAAATCTTCCGCTGTAAAACTCATTTAAGTAAATACCACGAGATTTCCTGTCCCACGGCTCCTGAACCGGGTCAAACCGGGCCGGGGGCCGTGACAGGAAAAGGTGGTATCAGAGCCACTGAGTTAAGCTAATTAAGTATTTGAGAAATACTTAATCTTCCTGATTGCCATTTTGTGATTATGTGTTTTATTAATTGACTATTTGTTAATTACAGTATGGGTAAGCAAAAGCTTTCGAACATCTATCTTAAATTAGATAGTACACCAAAAGAGAAGGGAAGTTCATCCCAAACAAAATCATCAATATACCTTGTAAATAGTGGGGAGGGAATATTTGTTCGAAAAGGCCAATATTAGGAACCACTTTCTCCTAATAAAAGAAGTTTGATTATTAGGAAAAGTCAGGAGAAAATAAAGAAATCACAACCAAAAGAGAAGAGAGTTAATCAGAAAACCCAAGAACTAGGCAGTAACCCACCATGCTTTGACCTAAGTTTTAGCACCCTTATCACTTACAAGCCAGAACCCTTCTCCAGTAAATAAATAAGTTTAGAGTAAACCCTAATATGTTTTAATTGTCAGTTGTCTTTTGTATTAAATTAGTCACACAGTATGCAATAATATTTAAAGGATATCTATTAAATTTTGTTATAAAATTTTAACTTGTTATTTTTACATATATGCTAAACAGCATGAATGGGTTATCTGGAGCCCTAGAGAATCTCAACCTCTACCTTGTAAACATAGAAGTTTCCAAAGACTTTACTGGTTACTTTGCTGATGTGGAATAACCTATGGAATTTCAAGCTCCACTTTTGGAGAAAGCCAAACCTAAGAAAAGAAGAAGATTGGTAGGCTGGAGACGGGTACGCCGAAGGAAACCAGCAACTAGAAAGATTCCCAAAATAGAGAATCCTATAGATAAAGGAAAAGGAATTGTTATGGGAGAAGATTCTAGGCAAGTAGGGATGGAAATTGGAGAAAGCTCCAAGCAAACCAATGAAATGAGATTGCAGGAAGATCTAAATTTCATACTAGAAAGTTGTGATACTATTAAGCCTATCAACGAAAATGTTTTTACTTATCCTGCCGAAACTCAACTTCCAATGAACTTGGAACCAGCAATCCCAGAACCTATAATCCACACCCAACCTCTAGGAATGGATGAGTGGTGGACCAATGATTGGCAGTTCCAAAACCTTCTCAACAATCCTTATACCTTTCTCCCTCAGTTCGACCCAGAACCGATACCAAATCCGCCAATGAGCAATGAAAATCTAGCTTAACTCCACCACTTTGTCGAGGAGCTAGTGGATGCAGGAAATAAGATCAGGGAAGTAGGAGAATAGATCTCCTGGAAATACGACGAGAGGGAACGTCGTTATTAAAATACCAACTGACGAGTGATAATGGGGTTGTGAAACTGTGCTTGTATAATAAATAGAAAAATATAATCTTATAAAATAACCTAAAATAAAACTTTGTAAGATAATGGTGTGTATCGATGCATATTATAAATGTATAAAAAAATGAGAATCGAGAAATCGATAATTTTGGATATATATATATATATGTATTGTGAAATTTGTATGATTGTTTTGTGTATAATTGTTATTTATTTTGTACTAATAAAAATATATATATTAATTATCAGATGGAAAACGCTAATAACGAACCAGTGAACGAGGTTAACCAATATGAGCAACACCCGGACGATCAATTTATGACTAGGCAAGATATAGAAAATACCGTTGCTCAAGGAATAGCCAATGCAATTCCAACAATCCTTGCTACTGCCCAGAAACCTGTTGAACCTCAACAAATCATACCTAGTAAACGTATTTCTGAAGATAACTTCAGTAATAGCGTAAACGGAGGCGGTAACCATACTAATAACAACAATAATGGGAGGCAAGCTCCGCTCCCTAAGAAAATGAAAGCTGCAACGCCTGGTTGCACCTACAAAGAATTTCTTGCTTGTAAACCCAATGAATTTGCAGGCAATGAAGGAGCGACTGCGACACTGCGTTGGTTAGAGAAAACCGAGCCAGTGATCATAATAAGTAAATGTGCCGAAAATGATAAAGTCATGTACGCGTCGAATCTTTTCAAAGAAGGAGCGCTAGAATGGTGGAATACAGTACTTCAAGCCAAAGGAAGAAGTGTGGCTTATGCCATGAATTGGGAAGAATTTAAAAGTCTGATAGAAAGAAAATTCTGTCCCGAATATGAAAAGGAACAAATGGCGAATAAATTTCTAAACCACCGGATGGTGAATGTAGACTGTCGAGGGTATACTTCGACATTCTTCGAATATGTTTGAGTAGTACCAACACTGGCTTCGCCAGAGCCGGTGCTCATTTCTCGTTATATTTGGGGATTGATTGGCGAAATCCGTAATATCGTTAAAGCTGCGAGACCTCACACTATTGATGATGCGGTAGAATTAGCTAACACCCTAACTGATGAACTGGTACGTACAAGAGATGAAAACAGGAAAAAGGAACTGGCTCAGAAAATTACCCAAGGATTTCGTGTGGGTAATAATAGCAACTTCAAGAAAAGAGGAACAGGGCAATCCTCAACTCCGCTGTTCTGCAGGAATTGCAAAAAGAAACATTATGGAAAATGTAATGTAATCTGCAATTTTTGCAAAGTTATAGGACATCGCGAAGAAGACTGCATAAAGAAAACAAGAATCTGCTTTAACTGTGGAGAAGCAAGACATTTCAAAACAGAATGTCCTAAATTGGGTAAACCAGCAGACAATAGAGCCAAGCCAGCTGACGGAGCTACCAAGAAGAATGTTCGAGCCTTCCAGTTTACTACTCAGGAAGCCGAGCTAATCCCTGATGTGATAGCTGGTACGTTCTTAGTTCACAACGTTTATGCAAAAGTATTATTTGACTCTGGTGCAAACCAAAGTTTTATAAATACTACATTCTGCCAAGCTCTTAACTTACCCTTAACCAACCTTAGGTAGATTTTTACAGTTGAAACAGCAGATGGGAATTCAGTTAACATAAATAAGGTTTTGCAAAAAGAAAAATAGAACTTTCAGGTCATAAATTTTCTGAAAACCTATTACCTATGAAATTAGCCGAATTCGATGTGGTGTTAGGAATGGATTGGTTAGTAGCCAACCATGCTCATATCCTCTGTGATGAACTCTATAGAGATTCGTGCACCCACCGGAGAAGTAATCATGATTACAGGAGATAAGCCACGTAAACCCATGAAGTTCATATCAGTAATGAAAATTGCTAATTATGAACGAAAACAAGGAATAGTGTATATGATTTCAGTAATCATTAGCAATAAGAGTAAGGAACTTAAGGAAATTCCAGTAGTATCAGAATACCCAGATGTATTCCCAGAAGAACTACCTGGATTACCACCTGATAGAGAAGTTGAATTTAGAATCCATCTAATTCCTAGAACTATACCGATAGCTAAACACCTTATCGGTTAGCACCCACCGAAATGCTAGAATTGAAAAAGCAATTAGATGAATTACTAAGTAAAGGTTTCATACAACCTAGTTCATCCCCTTGGGGAGCACCAATGTTGTTTGTAAAGAAAAAGGACAGTTCAATGCGAATGTGTATCGATTATAGGGAATTAAATAAAGTTACAATTAAGAATCGATACCCATTACCTAGGACTGATGATCTTTTCGATCAACTTCAAGGAGCTAGGTACTTTTCTAAGATCGATTTACGCTCCGGATACCATCAATTGAAGGTACAAGAAGAAGACATACCTAAGACTGCTTTCAGAACTAGGTATGGTTACGAGTTTACAGTCATGCCCTTCGGATTAACGAATGCACCTGCCGCATTCATGGACATGATGAATAGAATCTGTAAACCATACTTGGATAAATTTGTAATTGTTTTTATCGACGATATACTTATTTATTCCAAAAGTCAGGACGAGCATTGTCGGCACTTACATGCACTCTTAACTTTGTTAAGAAAAGAAAAGCTTTACGCCAAATTCTCGAAGTGTGAATTTTGGTTGCAGGAAGTGCAATTTTTAGGACATATGGTGAATCACGAAGGTATTCATGTAGATCCTGCTAAGATAGAAGCAATCACTAAATGGAAGGTTCCACAAACAGCTATGGAAATTAGAAGCTTTTTAGGATTAGCTGGATATTATAGGCGTTTTATTAAGAATTTTTCCAAGATAGTTGTACCATTAACTAAGTTAACCTGTACATCAGTAAAATTTGAATGGGGACCGAGGCAAGAGGAAGCTTTTAGGATTCTAAAGCAAAAGTTAACAAATGCCCCAATCTTAGCCTTACTAGAAGGAACTGAAGATTTTGAAGTATACTATGATGCTTCAAAACTAGGATTAGGATGTGTGCTAATGCAACGCAGGAAAGTAATTGCGTATGCATCAAGGCAATTGAAAAAGCACGAGGAGAACTATACGACTCAAGAGTTAGAATTAGGAGCTATAATTTTTGCCCTTAAGATTTGGAGACATTATCTGTATAGAAGTAAGTTTACTGTCTATACAGATCATAAGAGTTTAAGATATATATTTGGGCAAAAAGAATTAAACATGAGGCAAAGAAGATGGATGGAAATCTTAAGTGATTATGACTGTAATATTCAATATCACGAAGGAAAGGCAAACGTAGTTGCAGACGCCTTAAGTCGTAAGTATCATGAGAAACAACGACTGGTTCGTGCTCTTAGATTAAATCTACAATTAGATTTAATGGAACAACTAAAGCATTTTCAAGAAACAGCAATCAAAGACAATGCTGAAGGAATGAAAGGATGAATAAAAGAATTAGAGCAAGGAAATGATGGAATTTGGAGATTCCATAAGAAACGAATTTGGGTACTTAAGCAGGGAGAATTAAGGAATCAAATCCTAGAAGAAGCCCATAAATCTAGATATACCATGCATCCTGGAAACAATAAAATGTACCAAGATTTAAGAAATAATTTCTGGTGGATAGGAATGAAAAAGGACATAGCTCGATATGTTTCTAAGTGTTTTACTTGTTCACAAGTTAAAGCAGAACACCAGAAACCTTCAGGTCTACTACAACAACTAGAAATGCCTGTATGGAAATGGGAACTTATAACAATGGACTTTTTTACTAAGTTACCCAAAACCAGAAAAGGTAATGTTGCGATTTGGGTAATTGTGGATCGATTAATCAAGTCAGCTCATTTTCTACCCATAAAGGAAACCTTTAGCATGGAAAGGTTAGCAAAATTGTATGTAGATGAAGTAGTATCCTTACATGGAGTTCCACTTTCCATTGTATCGGATAGGGATAGTCGTTTCACTTCCCATTTCTGGAAAAGTTTCCAGGAAGCAATGGGAACCCGACTAAATTTGAGTACAGCATATCATCCTCAAACAGACGGACAAAGTGAAAGAACGATCCAAACTCTGGAAGACATGCTTAGAGCATGTGTGATAGATTTTGGGGGAAATTGGGACAACCATTTACCCTTAATCGAAATCTCCGATAACAATAGTTATCATTCAAGCATTGAAGCTACCCCATTTGAAGCACTCTACGGACGAAAGTGCAGAACTCCAGTTTGTTGGGCAGAAATAGGAGAGAGTCAATTATCAGGTCCAGAGATTGTGCAAAAAACTACCGACAAGATTACACAAATCAAGGAAAGATTGAAGACGGCTCGAGATCGCCAGAAGATTTATGCTAATAATCGACGTACGCCACTCGAGTTTCAAGTCGGAGATAAGGTACTTTTGAAAGTTTCTCCTTCGAAAGGAGTAGTTCGATTCGGTAATAAAGGAAAACTAAGTCCACGATACGTAGGACCATTTTCAGTGATCCAACGTATAGGACCAGTTGCTTATCGCTTACAACTACCAGAGGAGTTAGCTGGAGTACATGCTGTATTTCATGTATCCAACCTCAAGAAATGCCTATCAGATAAATCTTTGGTAGTACCTCTCCAAAATATAGAGGTAAATGAGAAATTAAAATTTATTGAGAAACCTCTTCAAATAGAAGACAGAAAGATCAAGTTTCTCAAGCACAAGCGGTTAGTACTGGTCAAAGTCAAATGGGATTTAAAAAGAGGACCTGAGTACACTTGGGAGCTGGAATCAGAGATGGAACGAAAATATCCTCACTTATTTCAGTGAATCTCGAGGACGAGATTTTAAATAAGGTGGGGAGGATGTAAGGACCATCAAAAATATTACAATTTCAACTCGTAAGTACAAACCCGAACCCCGGAAACCCTAAACCAATACTTAAAATCAAGAAAAATAGAATTCTGGTTTCAAGGCGGGCCGCGTAAGAGACAAGCCTTCTCTTACGCGGGCCGCGTCAACCCTTGGTTTGACCGGATAAGTATCCGGATCCACGTATCAACCACCTGTCGACCCTACTCATGACCGATCAAGCCTATTCGTAGACTAGGCGGCCACGCGGGCCGCGTAAGATATGATGGATGGTTTACGCGGGCCGCAACAATGTCAAAATTCAGCTATAAATAGCTTGTTGCATGCACAGTCCACTGGTGTCGAAATCCAAACACAAAAACGAATTTCTAATACTCAGAAGTCGAAATTACTTTCAAAATAGTGAGGTGCTGCTATGATACCGGGTATTAACTCGATCGCTGCTACGATTCAATGTCCGATCGATTAAAACTATCCAATGGATGTTTAAGTGCTGCCCACATTAGGGTTATGCTTTGTCATTCGTCGTAAATTCGATGGATGTTTAAGTATTGCACTTTGTCATTCATTGTGAGGGTTTAATCTCGTGAGTTATCATAAATGCTGTATTAGTTACTAACCTAGTTCGTGTGCATGTTGTTTAAATTTAGGTTAAAAGGCTAATCAGTAGACTAGACTCTGCCCATATTAAATCTGCAATGTGAGTCATTCTATTTTTATCGAAGTGCTTTATAAATTCTTAAATATTTCAAAGTTATAATTACAGGGATTAAGTCTTTGTAATCACCAAATTACAGCCGGTATGTGGGGTTTTGTATACGTTACTTGATAATCGTCACCATTGGACAACGGGTTAGCCAATGGGTGATATGACCATAGTCACATAAATGAGTCAAGTGACAAATACCGTGGGTAGTTGGTTGATATATGGAAACATTGTAATCGCTCTTAATACTGTAAATTATAACAAATGTGTCATTTAAAGCAAAATGAATGAATTCACCAGTATTTCCCTGCTGACAAAATATTTTTCAAGCATGTTTCAGGTGATCTGTTGTGATCCAGGAAAAGTGCCGCGAAGCACTACAATCTTAAGGAAGTGGCTCAATATAAATAAAGAAATATGTTTTGTAAAATAAAGATTTCCAGTGAAATCAACTAATTGTAAATTACCTAGGTTTTATCCCAAAATATAAAATAAAATAATCAGGCAATTCAGTTTTTAAAAAGATCCTGCTGAAATCTTCCGCTGTAAAACTCATTTAAGTAAATACCACGGGATTTCCTGTCCCGCGGCTCCTGAACCGGGTTAAACCGGGCCAGGGGCCGTGACAAGAACAGATGATATGGAAAGCCAAAACTGGATCCCAATAGTTGATCCACAATAAGCACTGCCCATCTAAGTTTCCTCCAATGACAGTGGTTATAACAAGTTAATAAGGCAAAACACTGATCTGCCTAACAACTGTTGGATATAAAGACTGTTGTACACAAAGACTGATGAAGATCATCCACTGTTGAAGACCAAAGCACTGATGAAGACCAAAGCCCTGTTGAAGACAAGCACTGATGAACCAAAGGCCTGATCAACCAAAGGTGAACTACTGCCCAACAACAACAGTGGTTCAGCATCAATAGCAGATATTGCATCAGTGTCTATGTTAACAGTGTTTATATGTAACAGTATTTATCACATTAGTGTTTTATAGTCTGTTAGGTTGTTAGATGTCATATCACCTCAGTGTTTATATGTAACAGTATTTATCACAACAGTGTTTATAAGTAACAGTATTTATCACTTCACCTCAGTGGTTTGATCTGTACTATAAATAGCATGTGTTTATCAAAACTATTTCTCTTTGATTGATAGCTAAGGGTTCATCTTAAGTCATTAAAGACCTATGTTCAGAAAAATTGCATTTATGCTTTTGGTAACATAAGAGAGTTGAACAAAACCTTAGGAACAAGATTTTATATGTGAATAACAATTTTGAAAAAACTTGCATCTAAAATGTGTTTATCAAGAACTAATTCTGTAGGAAATTCACAAGTCAAAATAACTTCCATTATCAGATAAGCAAATGTTCAAAACAGCTGTGAAAGCTCAACCACTGATATTCCAACAATGCTTGACCAAAGTAACTCTCATAAACCTTTACCAACTCACCCCTAACTACTGTTGAGAAAAATCCATCAAAATGGATAAAAATAATCAGTGTGCCATACCTATCTTTCAAAACCCTCTGTTTTCATTTCAAACAGCTGTTGGATCATTAAAAGTTACCAACAGTTGTTGGCTCAGATAATTCACATCTGCATCTTCACCTTTTAAACATCAATCCTTTTTAGAACTCATCCATTTTACAAAACACTTGACAACATCAATGAAAAGGAATTCCTACAAAAAGTCAATCCTAAAACATTTGTCTTCTTATTGGCATTCTACCATTCCTTCAATAAGTGAAGTACCATGGGGGACTAACAGACAGAAAGTTGGGTAGAGGTTATGTAAGAGGAGCTTCAACAGTTCAGTGACAACAAGATTGAAAAGTTGTACCACAGCTAAAGGATGAGAATCTAATTGGTAAAAAGTGGGTCCTCAAAGAACATAGCATATGTTAGAATTGGCATATTGAACATGGAATAACATGCAAAATCCTGTTCTTCTATGAATAAAGCATTAAAATGTTTTCAGAAAATAAAAAATTAATCCTTAAAAATAGTTAAAAATGATAGTTTTCATTAATCCTTAAAAGTCTGTTACAACCACTGTTTTGGTTCAAACATCTGATTGTTAAAAGTTATCCAATGCTGAAAGACAACCTCTGTTTCTTCATTCTTCATGTTGACCACTGACTGACCAAGCATCAGTGTTTCAATCACTGTTGGCTATCCACTGATAGTTAAAAAATAGCCACTACTCACATTTTTATTATTGACATCCACTGATATTGACCATCAGTGGTTTCCCTAAACAACTGTCATCCATTCTCATCAGAGGTTGTCACGTGGCCAGTTCTTAGCCATCCGATCTTTGTAACTGCTGCCACGTCAGCAGTCACTTTTCACTTTTATAAAACCCTGATCAAAACCCCAAACAGGGTTTTAACTGCCATTTCGAATTCCAAAATTCTTTCAAAAGCGGTTTCCATCAAATTCCTTCAAACGCTTCATCTTCTTCTTCTTCTTCCTCTCACAAATTCCTTTGAATCACCATGGCTCTTGCTCTCAAAAACCCTCATAACTATCTGTGTATACTTGAGAAAACAAGTAAAAACACAGATTTTCACTCAATCATCGATGCTCTTTCATCCTCAAAGTACAAAACTTTGTTGACCTGCAATGCACCCATTTATCAAGAAACCCTACGAGACTTTTGGAAAAATGCAAATTTGGAAGTTCAAGACAAAAAGCCTTGGGCTATTACATCAAATGTCGGTGAAATTCTTGTCTCAATCACACCACAAACCATATCTGAGGTTTTTGAGATGAACGATCATACAGGTAAAAATTCTTTCTCTAAAGATGAGTATCAGACAGATCTGATCGAAAGAGGGTATGTAGGACAAATGACTAAAGCTACTTTGCAAAAGGGAATTTTCCCACCTCCCATGAAATTTTTATTTCATACCCTGCTCATGTGTGTTTCAAACAAAACAACAGCTTTCAATGAAATTCCATTGAAGATCCAATACTTGGGATATGCTATCATGGCAGAAGTTGATTTTAATTACTCCCAAGAGATTTTCAATGATTTGGTTAAAATTTTAAATAATATAAAAGAAAAGAAGAAACCATTTTTGTTGTTTCAAAGATTTTTAAGTTACTACTTACAAAAGAAAAATCCCAAAGGATAGTGCACAAGTGCTTATCCAAGGTGCTTCTTGTCAAATAAACAGCCTTTCTTCTTAAACTTTTACAAGGCTGTCAGAGTCAAAATCTTCTGAAACAAAAACAGAGGAGCCTGAGCAAACTTTGGATGTGTCCACATCTGCTCCTCAGGTTTTTGCTGTTGAGCCCACTGCTCTTGGTGACCACAGCAGCACAACCACTGTGACAACCCTCGTAATTACATGTATCTGTACGATTGATTAATATTATATTGTGCTTAATGATTGTGCGGAAACTTGACTAAATGGTCCTGAATATTTTCCTAAGTGTTAGGAATTAAAAGTGTTACAAAAAGATATATATAGGACACTATACGGAACAACTTAGCACTTTAACGAAACAGTATCTAACCGAACAACCGGACATTACCCGGAACACTAAAATATTGCCAAACACATTGTTTAATATTTCTTGGCTAGTCATGATCCCCGAACACCCTAACACCCACTAAATATCAAGTAAATATCATATGTAAACATATACTTGGAAACTAACTAATACTTACCAACTTGTTGCAAAAAGTTACATCCAACCCCCCCCCCTAACCGAAATCGGTCCCAAGGGACCCACATATCACCAACATATCTTCAAGATCTCATTCCCATATTTTATTAGATTGTTTACTTGATTGTATAGACAAAATATTAGATAGGATGAGTATAAGTATGGTGAAATATCTAATCTAGATCACTTCATCATTCCTTCACAAAAGTTCACACTCTCTCACTCATCTCACTCTCTCTCTCTCTCTCTCTCGGCCCTCCCTACATCCGCCACCATCACCACCATTTCACCACCACATTCATCTTTCTTTTAAGTTTCATTCAAGTGTTGGAAGGAGGTTCAAAGGTGCTTGAAGTGTAGATAACTAAGGAGCTTCATACCTTGCTTTTCACCATCATTTTTCTTCATCTTGTCTAAGAGGTTCATCCCTAGCCTTTGTGCTAGTGGTAAGTTCCTTGTTAAAACTTTTGTTCATCTTGTTTCATGGTTAAAAGTTGTAGCATGATATGAATGTTTAAAACACTAAAGAACAAGAACACTAAAAAGGAGTTAGACAAGAAACTTGAACATAAGGTTACATGAAGATGAAATCTTGTTGGGTTAAGGTTGTTTAAAGCATGCATGATGTTTGATCGTTGATTTCTTGATAAACCCGTTGTTAGAACATTTGTTGATGCGTTTTAGTAACATTTAAACTCTAAAAAGCATGCTGATTGGCATTTTCAGCCAACTTCAACTGGCTGTAAATGGATCATAATAAATCGAAAAACTGATTTTCTGATGCCAAAATTAGGTATTTTCAAAAATCAGATCCAATGGCACTGGAATTGTAATTTTTCGAGGTCGTTTACTATTTTTAAAGGTCTGTTTTCGGACAGCAGCTCAAGCTGCATTTTTCTACAGAAAATATGTGTTATGTTTTTCGTCATAACTTGAAATCTGTGTAGAATTAGGTCACGAAATTTGTACTGTAGATGGAAACTGATGTCGTAGTAATTCTCCCACTAGAATTTCATCAATCGGGCTTACGACGAAATTTTAATGAATTATTCCGTTGACTGCAGTCAGAAAGTGATGAATCTGATTGCAGTCCGGAAAATGATTTTTTATAAAATATTGGTAGTGAATTGGATCCTGAGATTTTTACACAATAATATTTGGATCGTTTAAGACCTTCTGTAAAAAGTTGGAAATTTTTGGAACAAGTTAACTATTTTATTAAAATTCCCGAAAACAGCCCAGTTTTGAATGTAAAAGCTAAAACGACATAAGTAGTAATTTGCGTGTCTAAATGTCGGGTAGGTTATCTGAGAATGATCTTACATGTCATATGTCAATGAAAGTGTTATATGCAATGTCGTATGTTTGCTTATGAATGGGAATAGGTGGGAGGTTTATATGGGCATGAACCGTTAAGTGAGTGCATGTTATGTGATAGATGCGTGTAGGAACTTCGTGCTTATTTGAAGTCACTAATAAACTAAGTGGTAATCATACTAGGACATGATTGACCGACCTTGACTGTTAGCTATTTTTGAGAGTCAAACCGAGCAACCAAAGGTGAGTTCACACACTCTCTAAGGCATGGGATTCCCGGTGGTTGGGAATGGGTTAAAAAATAAAAACGGAACCTACATATCCTCCTTGGGTAGGATATGTACGGCCATCCTCCATGGGTAGGATGCCAATATAAATCCTGCGTATTCTCCTTGGGTAGAATGCGTACGTTCATCCTACTTGGGTAGGATAACAACCTTAAAACTTACTAGACAAAACTCTATCATTAAGTCCCTCATTTTATATCGACTTAATCGCCGAGGCCAGTGGCGAGCGGGTCATTAGTTAATAGCGCTATTAGGTTTAACAAACCTCACACCGTGCCGTTCGGACGGGCGTGTACTAATGGACTATGGCAAACTGTCAATGATGATAGAACATTGACGTAGGGCACAACTATTGTTCGTCAGTTGTCGATATGGTAACGGTCTAGTAGTTCATATGGGGAAGCCCCCACTGATTGTGGATATGGTTTGGGTAATAAAGAAGGAACTGGTTAATCATACTTTCAACTATGGGGTAACCCCCACGGCAAATAAGCCAACGAAAGACAAACCATGTTTTCGGAAATAACTTACACGAAACAACCAAACCGTGAACTCACTCAACTTTGTTGTTGACTCGTTGTTACATGCCTTACAGGTCGCTAGATGCTTATGGAGCTTGCACGAGGAGGAGGTCGTTGTGGGATATGGACTATTATGTCCCGTGCTAAATAAATAAACTTTATGAACTTATGGAACTTATGTTTTGTTCGTTAAACTTATGAACTATGAACTTATGTTTTGGACTTACGTTTTATGCTTCCGTTGTTTAAATTGAACTTGGTTAACTAGCTTTTGGTCACCAATCGTTTTGTGGTTGGTTTTATTTACTTAATTGTGTTGTTCAATATGATTGGTGGCTCGATCCCGGTCATGTCACGCCTCCAAGCAGTGAAGCTCCGCATGGTGGATTTTTGGGGTGTGACAACCACTGCTGTGCAACCCCCACCAAAAACTCTCAAAAAGACCAAAAAGAAATTATCCAAAAAGCCCCCCAAACCTTCTAAAAAGGACCTTCTGGAAGATGAGATCCTATAAGTTAATCTAGTGACAACACAAAAGTCACCAACACCCATTGTTGCTACTTCCTCACAACAGTTGGAAAGATCTCTACCCTAGGCCTCAACTCCTCCTGCTTCCTCACAAAAGGAACAGGTTGTAAGCACAGGGACACCATTCTATGATACATTACCCTCACTTGAGAGTATGTTCAATAGCCCTGCTTCCGGGGCAAATTCTCTTTCAACTCCTACCCCTACAACCACATTACCACCCAGCATTTTACCTTTGTTGAAAGCATTGGATATGGATCAGACACTAATCAGTTCTTCTCAACAACCCATCACTGAGAATATACTCCAACAAGTGACTGAGTCTGATGCCTCTACCTTTGCTAACCCATCAACAGTTGAGGAGGTTACACCCCTAGAGTTACATGTATCTCTTGCTGGTAGTTCAAGTGGAGCAGCTACTACAGGTGTTGAATCCACTGATTTACATCTGGGCAGTAGTTTCATAAGTCAGACTCCCTTGAAGGAAATTTCTTCCTTGGGAACCAAGGTATCCACCGGTGTGTTCAAGCTAACCACTGGTGTGCTTACTAAGGTAACTACTGCTGAAGAAAGAAGTCCCCAGTACCAAGAAAAAGGGGCATCAGTGGATGAACCATTGGAGACTTCTCCTGGTCCAACTGCTGATACAACCACTGCTGGTGGGAAATCAGATGATCCCATTAAATTGGGTGATGGTTTAAAATATCAGGATTTGACGGAGAGAGTTACCAATCTTGAAACATCTGTGGCAGATATCAAAAATATGTTGCAATAGTTGTTACAATCCTCAAAGTCTCAATCCACTGCTTCATCATCTGCTACCACAACAAGTGAGCTATGGCAACTTCTACAACCTCTGTTTCATCAACAAAGAAAATATGCTGATCAACAACATGAAATTCAGCTACAAATGTTCAGAAATGTGATGGATGCAAGGTATAAGGATACTCAAGCTGACATTAAAGCAATAAAAGCTCATTTACTCCAAACCACTGGAACTTCTCCTCCTACCATTATCTATGTAAACACTGATGATGCCAAAAGGGGGGAGAAAGGAAAGAAAGGAAAGGAAGGTTTACACCTAGAGCCTGATCTAAAAGCTAAACCTGTGGTAGAGATTCCTAGACCAGATGGTACAAAGAAGGTTGATGTGACTCTCAACCTATTTACTGAACAAAAAGCAAATAGAAAAGAGAGAATGGAACAAAAGGGTTCTAAAAGATTTGAAAAAGAAAAGAAAGTTCTGATGGCAAAGGAAGAGCAGGGTACTTCATAAAGAATAAGAACTACCAGAAAGGTCAACAAACCCACTTCCACACCTACCAAATCCACTGAACAACCTTCTGAAATCCCCAAAAGTTCCTCACCTCAAACCACAAAGCCAACAGATGTTGAGACACCTGTTATATCAACAGCTGTTGATACATCAGTGGTTTCAACTGACGTTTTCACAACAAATGCTCTTGTCACTTTACTAACCACCACTCAATCCATAAATACACCTCCAAGTTCAACACCTCCAACCACATCAAAAATCAAAAGAAGGAGGATAACAAATGGCATACTTGAAGATGACACTGTATCTTCTCCACTTCCAATATCTTCACAACCTCTGATCCTATCCACTGTGCAAAAACCTACTTCAACTGCTTCAATTCTAACCCCTGACCAAACTACTGCCTTGGTTCCTTTGGCAGTGAAATTTCCTCTGGATCTTCCAGAAGTTAGGGAGGAGATCAAATCCTTCTATTCTGAAGATGATCCTGAAAAGAGAGATCTTCCATCTCTTCAAGGGTATCCTTTGCCAAAGAACATTGATGAATACCTTCAATTGAAAGCCAAAGAAGCAGAGGATATCTCAAAACGAGACACAAAAGGAAAATCTGATAAAGAAATACAGAGAAATCTGCAATATCTGCTCAGCCAAGTCAGAACATTAGAGCAGTTTTCAAAAGATCTTTGTCAGCAGTTATCAGAAAGAGATGATGAAAGCCTAAGGAAAGATTACGTTGAGCACATCATGGAAAACAAGAAATACAAGGCAGAAAGGTATCAATTCAAAGACTGGACCATAAGTGAGCTCAAGCAAGAAATTGCAAGAATACAAAAGATGCTTGAAGACTGATGTGTGCAAAATGCAACATATAAATTACATCCATTGTGGCATAAAACTAACCCTTTTTTAGTACTAATGTTGGAAAAAGTGTGCTTTTGTCTTCCTTTTGTATTTTCAGGATTAAATGAGCTCAAATTAACAAAAGAAGCAAAAATACAGCAAAATCTAACATAAATACAAGAAAAGGAACAAACGTGACATGCCCGACCCCACGACAGCATCTTCCCAAGCAAAACAAGAAGACAAAAGACTGAACACGCCCCGTGCTCAGCCAGCACGGGGGCGTGCCCAAGTGTCAGCAGAAAAGACAACGTGGTAGAAGTTCTATTGCCCACCACGGGGCCGTGCTCAGCGGGCACGGGGCCGTGGTCAACTATAAGATTCGCAGAATCCAGGCAAATCTTCATAGTACAGATATGCTTCTGCACACGGGGTCGTGCCCAGCAGACACGGGGTCGTGGTAAACTAATAAAGACAAAAGCAATTAATGAAGAAATAGAAGGATGTGGACACGGGGCCATGCCCACTGGACACGGGGCCGTGCCCGAGCTTCTGTTCAGCCTATAAATAGGAGTGCTTGGCTCAAGCTCAAACCATCCCTTGGCACACCACCTCTCTCACACTTCACCCACCACCCACCACCACCATAACACCATCATCCACCACCATCATCCATTGTCCATCATAGAGTGTGTGAGTCGTCTTAGGATCCAAGATTGATCGTAAGAGTTCTTGACAATCAAGGCCATGTTTGCCTAAGTCTCTTACATCACTTGGTGAAGACAAAGTGTCTAGTGTAATACTTTTTATTTTTAATCTTTTCGCACTTTTTAATTAGTTATGTATTAATGACTTTAATAACTAGTTTCTTGTGTTGAAGGTGATTCTTCCTTATCGTTTGTCCGTGGTGTCTTTGCATTATTTTACTGTCTATATAAAATAAAAGATTTTCACCATTCATATCTCCACGGTCTATATGGAGGTATGTTGGCTAGCTGGTCGGGGGTTAAGGGAACGGTTTGGTAAGAGTCTTGCCGTTGTTCAGCGTTTAGAGATCCTGCAAGGGACCTGGGTCAAATTTAGTAGGACCTCCTTCAATACTTAACGGTATTGGATGGCGGGGGTCCAAACTCTTTGATCCCCTCATAAGTTAAACTACTATTAATACTATAACCCGGCTACTTAGGACTGTATCCTTGCTGACTCAGACTACTTAGCCGAGGTTAACGTCACCTTCAAAAGAGGGGCCTACCATAATTTGCAATAATAACTTAATTAATTATCTTTCAATAATCCAACCCTTTAGGATTGTATCCTTGCTGACTCAAACTACTGGGTTGAGGGTAACGTCACCTCCAAAAGAGGGGCCTACTACAATAACTAAGATAATCTCTTAAATAGTGCAAAAGTGCGGAAATAATCAAAGGTTACACTAAACACGAGTCAGAGCCAAATGATTCATCTTGTCTATCTGTGTTTTCTTTTATTTTTATTTTTCAGCATTTTAGTTAGTTTTTATTTTCTTAGTTTAAAACATTTTTCTAAACTTTTGATTTGATTAGACGTTGAGGATAAACCGGTACTAAAAGCTCTTGTGTCCTTGGACGACCTCGGTATCTTACCAACACTATACTACGCTCACGATGGATGCACTTGCCCATATGTGTGTTTAGTGTTAGTAAATATCGTGTTTTATAAATTTAAAAATTGGCTAAAGTAAGTGTAAAAGGGCTTAAAATATACTTAAACTTATATACACACTTCACACGCATCAAGTTTTTGGCGCCGCTGCCGGGGACACAAGGATTTTAAGAAAGTTAGGAATCAGCGGCCTAATCCTTTTTTCTTATTTTTCATTTTTTTTTTTAGGATTTTTTCTTAGTTTTTCAGTTTCTGCAGAGCTCAGCACGGGCCGTGCCTGGTCGGACACGGGCCGTGCCCAGCGTTATCACTGGCAGTTTTTATTTTCCGAGTTACAGAGAGCTGAGCACGGGGCCGTGTCGTTGCAACACGGGGCCGTGTCCAACTCCCAGTAACAGGGATCCGGAAAACAATCACTGTACCTCCGACCACGGGCCGTGTTCGCTGAACACGGGGCCCGTGGTGAACCTTCTGACCAACGTTCTTTTCTGTTTTTGTTGCAGGACTTGGAACCCAGGCGCCACATTTGAACTTCCTATATAGTGCATGAGCTCCAGTTCTAGTAGAGACATAAAAGAACCTCTAGAGGAACCCGAACGCTTTCTCAGAAAAAGACTTAAAGCTAAAAACCAAGAGAAAGTTTCGGGGGACCCACTTCCAATGGCGGGCCAACGTACCCTTATGGATTACCTACGACCCACTGTAGGTAATCTCGGCGCCGCTATCAATGCACCGAATGTCGAAGCCAATAACTTTGAACTTCGACCACATTTGATACAGATGCTTCAAAACTCCGCAACCTTCCATGGGCTTGCGGACGAGGATCCCCATCTACATATTACTAATTTCTTAGAAATATGTGATACCTTTCGGATCAATGGGGCATCAAATGACGCCATCCGCCTTCGAATGTTTCCATTTTCACTAAAAGACCGAGCTAAGGCTTGGCTTAACACCCTCCCAGTTGGCTCGGTAAACACCTGGGATGAACTAGCCCAAAAGTTTCTATATAAGTATTTCCCTCCTGCTAAAATGGCTAAATTAATGACTGAAATTAATACATATTCACAAGAGGATGGAGAATCCTTATATGAAACTTGGGAAAGGTTCAAGGAGCTACTAAGAAAGTGTCCTCATCACGGTCTTGCGGTATGGCAACAAGTATCCACTTTCTACAATGGGTTGTTGCCACACACAAGACAAACACTTGATTCTAGCTCCGGGGGACTTTTAGGTAATCGTCGCCCAAATGAAATATATAATCAAATTGAGGAAATTGCTCAAACTAATTTTCACTGGCACACTCCCCGAGGCAATAAATCTATTACCCCGGGCGCCCATAAGGTTGATGAAAGAACTTCTTTACAAGCCCAAATCGAAGCCCTTTCTTCAAAAATAAAAAAATTAGAAATGACAAAAACGGTCTCGGTTATGGCTTGAGAAGGGTGTGGTGGGCCACATGAAAATTGGAGTTGTATGAAAGAATTAGATGAACAAACGGAAATGGTAAACTACATTGATAACAGACCTAGGCCGTCGGGTCCTCCAACGGGTACCTACAACCAAGGATGGCGTAACCACCCAAACCTTGGTTGGAGAGATCCTGGCAATAGTAGTAACCAACAAAACCAACGAACTAACTTTCAACAACCACAAAACTTTTCTCAACAACAAGGTGGACGAGAAAGGCTTGAAGATACTGTATCTCGCCTTATCTCCGACACCGAAAAGAAAAACTCGGATCGATTTCAGCAATTGGAATCAAATTTTAGAAATCAACAAGCTAGCATTCAAAACATTGAAAAACAATTAAATCAAGTAGCTCAAAATTTCTCCGAGAGACCACAAGGCGCGTTACCTAGCAATACCGAAACCAACCCAAAAGCACAAGTACATCTCATCACATTAAGAAATCGAACTGTGGGTCCCGAGGAGGCTCCATTACCGCCAGATGAAAGAAGCCAATCCAGCCAAACCCCGACTCCACCAGAAAAGGCTTCTTTACCGAATCAAGAGCCCACCAAGACTCATCCGATCCCATACCCCGGTAGGTTAAATCGTCAAAAGACCAATGAGCAATTCGCAAAGTTCGAAAATTTACTAAAACAATTGCATGTTAATATTCCTTTTATTGAGGTCCTTACCCAAATGCCTAAATATACAAAATTTATGAGGGACTTCCTCACTCATAAAAGGAAAATTGAATCATTGCAATTAGTTAACTTAGGCGAAGAATGCTCCGCCTTAGTACTCAACAAACTCCCACAAAAGAAAATTGATCCCGGAAGCTTCACGATTCCTTGCTCGATTGGGGAATCCCCCGTTCGTAATGCATTAGCCGATCTTGGGGCTAGCATTAACCTCATGCCCACATCGATGTTCAAACGACTCGGCCTAGGAACAACAAGCCCTACAAAGATGAGCATACAACTCGCCGACAGATCCGTCAAATTTCCACAAGGTGTCGCTGAAAACCTATTGGTCAAAGTTGACAATTTCGTTTTCCCAACCGACTTTGTCATCCTAGACATGGAAGAAGACGCCGATGTTCCTTTCATCCTCGGGAGGCCATTTCTAGCCACCGCCCAAGCAGTGGTTGATATGAATGACGGAACACTAACATTGAATTTTGGGGACGAGGAAGTAAAGTTTGGAGTTGGAAAGAGAGTAGAAGACGAAGACCCGGTCAACTACATGAAGGTCATAGACTCAAGCTTGGATGACGCTCTCCGACGGTGTAACATGGGATGCGAAACCTCCCACTTGAGTGACATATAACCAGGCTTTGGGTCTAGCCAAGGACCCTTATAAACGTGGCGCACCACGGAGGCATTCCGCGGAACTATGCTTAGTTTAATTTAGATTAGTTTTTATGTTTTCTAGTTAAGTTTTAATTTTCAGGAATAAAACACACTTGAGATGGCAAAGGATACAAGGGAAAACTTGAACCAGCACCCCATGCAGGAAAACAGAGCCATCCGACGATTTTCTTCGTTTACAGTAAGTTCGGCACGGGCCGTGTCTGCCCAACACGGCCCCGTGCTGCACAGTCTGCAGAAATACCCAGTTCAGGTAAACTGGACACGGGTCGTGCTCACCCAACACGCCCCCGTGTCCAGGCTTCTGTTTCTCTTGATTTAATTTTGTTACTGGCACTTGAACACGGGGCCGTGTTCAGCGCCCAGTAACACAAAATTTTTGCTTTTTCACTTTTTTTACACATTCAATTAACCTAAAAACTTATTTTTGGGACACATTGAGGACAATGTGTAATTTAAGTGTGGGGGGGATACTAAAACCTTGAATCTTACAAGTCCTAAATACAAGCCTTAAACAAAACTCTATTGGAACCGCTAATCACCCCAAATTTTTTCAAAAATTTTCATTTTTTTACTTGTATAGGTTTAACTTGGGAATTTCAAAGTTCTAAAAAGGGTATATTCTTACAAATTTACAACCGATAGCGCCGTGATAAAAAGAACCAACATAAGAAAATTATGAAAAGGCATGGCAAACTTAGTTAAAATTTGATTATATATACTTGATCACATAAAAACCCATTCCCACAAAAGTGAGTTTTGAGCCTTTATTGAGCATACAAATATATATATCTTTAAATTAAATGCTCAATTTTCGTTTCTTGTGTGAATAGCAGCTTGGTTCTTACGACTCTAGAACTTGCCATGACGATACATTCCTGGTCCTTACCAACTTAAACCCGAGTAAGTAAATGATGGAGGCATTAGGACTAGCCCTTTTTATTTCTACACCATTATTTTTCTTTTTTTTTACCACCTACCCAAAATCCCCCTATTTAGCCCCTTTGAGCCTAAACCTTTTCATTTCATAACCCAAACCAAACACTTTTTCACCCACCAAAACCTTTTTCATTTTTAACCCTTTGTTTTAGTAAGTAGCTCGGTTTTTCGTATGACTTTTCAAAAAAAAATGCGTGTTGATGATGAAGCAAAATAAAATAAACAAACAAGTTCATCAAAAAAAAATAACTTTGTTTGAATAATAGCTTCATCAAAAATAAAAGTTACAAAAATAAAAAAGTCTTACGAAAACCGACGCTTGTTACGTTTTTAGCCTTTTCTACTAACCACTAACCCAACCACCTACCTTTAACCCAAGCCTAACCCTTCACCCAAAAAGTCCTCTTGATATTTACAAAGGTATATAGTTAAAAAAGGAGGAGGATTGATTGCTTGGCAAGCTTATGGTAGGAGTAAGTTCCATGCCGCTCTCGAGTGATCCACTAAAATACATTTTCGGCCGAGTGTTGAGTGATCCCCGTGAGGTATGTGAACTTGTATATAAATAGAATTTTAAAGAGGCATGTTATGCCCTAATAAGTAATTTATCTTATGAAAAGTTTTAAATAAATCATGACGAATAGGATTGTAAATAAATAAAAATAAAACTTAATAAATAATCTTGGAAATCCCGACACTCTATGACAAGCCCAAAAACTTTCTCTTCTACCCATTCCATTTGGGAGTGTAAAGCCATATTATAAAGAGTTTTGCTTGAGGACAAGCAAAGATTCAAGTGTGGGGGTATTTGATGTGTGCAAAATACAACATAACTTACATCAATTGTGGCATAAAACTAACCCTTTTTTAGTACTAATGTTGGAAAAAGTGTGCTTTTGTCTTCCTTTTGTATTTTCAGGATTAAATGAGCTCAAATTAACAAAAGAAGCAAAAAAGACAGCAAAATCTAACATAAATACAAGAAAAGGAACAAACGTGACATGCCCGACCCCACGACAGCATCTTCCAAAGCAAAACAAGAAGACAGAAGACTGAACACGCCCCGTGCTCAGCCAGCACGGGGGCGTGCCCAAGTGTCAGCAGAAAAGACAAAGTGGTAGAAGCTTCTATTGCCCACCACGGGGCCGTGCTCAGCGGGCACAGGGCCGTGGTCAACTATAAGATTCGCAGAATCCAGGCAAATCTTCATAGTACAGATATGCTTCTGCACACGGGGTCGTGCCCAGCGGACACGGGGCCGTGGTCAACTAATAAAGACAAAAGAAATTAATGAAGAAAGAGAAGGATGTGGACACGGGGCCGTGCCCACTGGACACGGGGCCGTGCCCGAGCTTCTGTTCAGCCTATAAATAGGAGTGCTTGGCTCAAGCTCAAATCATCCATTGGCACACCACTCTCTCACACTTCACCCACCACCCACCACCACCATAACACCATCATCCACCACCATCATCCATTGTCCATCATAGAGTGTGTGAGTCGTCTTGGGATCCAAGATTGATCGTAAGAGTTCTTGACAATCAAGGCCATGTTTGCCTAAGTCTCTTACATCACTTGGTGAAGACAAAGTGTCTAACGTAATACTTTTTATTTTTAATCTTTTCGCACTTTTTAATTGGTTATGTATTAATGACTTTAATAACTAGTTTCTTTTGTTGAAGGTGATTCTTCCTTATCGTTTGTCCGTGGTGTCTTGGCATTATTTTACTGTCTATATAAAATAAAAGATTTTCACCATTCATATCTCCACGGTCTATATGGTGGTATGTTGGCTACCCGGTCGGGGGTTAAGGGAACGGTTTGGTAAGAGTCTTGCCGTTGTTCAGCATTTAGAGATCCTGCAAGGGACCTGGGTCAAATTTAGTATGACCTCCTTCAATACTTAACGGTATTGGATGGCGGGGGTCCAAACTCTTTGATCCCCTCATAAGTTAAACTACTATTAATACTATAACCCGGCTACTTAGGACTGTATCCTTGCTGACTCAGACTACTTAGCCGAGGGTAACGTCACCTTCAAAAGAGGGGCCTACCATAATTTGCATTAATAACTTAATTAATTATCTTTCAATAATCCGACCTTTTAGGATTGTATCCTTGCTGACCCAAACTACTGGGTTGAGGGTAACGTCACCTCCAAAAGAGGGGCCTACTACAATAACTAAGAGAATCTCTTAAATAGTGCAAAAGTGCGGAAATAATCAAAGGTTACACTAAACACGAGTCGGAGCCAAGTGATTCATCTTGTCTATCTGTTTTTTCTTTTATTTTTATTTTTTAGCATTTTAGTTAGTTTTTATTTTCTTAGTTTAAAACATTTTTCTAAACTTTTGATTTGATTAGACATTGAGGATAAACCGGTACTAAAAGCTCTTGTGTCCTTGGACGACCTCTGTATCTTACCAACACTATACTACGCTCACGATGGGTGCACTTGCCCATATGTGTGTTTAGTGTTAGTAAATATCGTGTTTTATAAATTTAAAACTTGGCTAAAGTAAGTGTAAAAGGGCTTAAAATATACTTAAACTTATATACACACTTCACACGCATCAAGACTCAACAATAAAACCAACCCCACCAGTCTGGTCCCAGTATAAAAAGAATGTACCTGAAAGGGCTTTGAAATTGAAGAGAATGAAGGAAGAGTTTATAACTGCAAATTATGGCTCAAGGAATCAAATCACAAGGTGGATAGAGATTAAAGTGATAGAGACATACAAAAAATTGGAAGAAAGAAGAAAGAAAGATCCATCTGTTCCTAAAAAGCCAGATTATCCAGCATCAGAGGTTTCAACCAAACAGACCCAACCAACTAAAAGATCTGCTAAACCCAATGTTCTATCTGCTATTGACGTTTATCAAAGAAAGAGGCAAAAACAAATGGATGAAGAAGAAGAGGCACAAGAAGAATCCGAAATATTTAAAGTGGCCATCAAGCAGATGTTGGTAGAACATCCTGACTCAACAAAGCTACAAGAAATAGCCAATAGATTCATGAGCAGGCCTTCATCACCAAAGCACTGATGAAGATCATCCACTGTTGAAGACCAAAGCACTAATGAAGACCAAAGGCCTATTGAAGACAAGCACTGATGAACCAAAGGCCTGATCAACCAAAGGTGAACCACTGCCCAACAACAACAGTAGTTCAGTATCAACAACAGATATTGCATCAGTGTTTATGTTAACAGTGTTTATATGTAACAGTATTTATGCAGTAAAACACACTTTGAGCGGTTTTGACCCGTTTAGTATATTATCCTTTTAGTTAATTTTCTTTTCGAGTTGTCCCATCTAAGATAAAACACACGATGAAATCATATGGTCAAATTGTTAAGGGTCTTGATGATTTAAGATGCTAAATGTGTGTCGTCTATTAGCTAATTATTTGTAATTTATAACGTGTTGGACCAGGTGATCAGATCCTGAATAACAGATGATATGGAAAGGCAAAACTGGATCCCAACAGTTGATCCACAATAAGCACTGCCCATCTAAGTTTACTCCAATGACAGTGGTTATAACAAGTTAATAAGGCAAAGCCCTGATCTTCCTAACAACCGTTGGATATAAAGACTGTTGTACACAAAGACTGATGAAGATCATCCAATGTTGAAGGCCAAAGCACGGATGAAGACCAAAGCCCTGTTGAAGACAAGCACTGATGAACCAAAGGCCTGATCAACCAAAGGTGAACCACTGCCCAACAACAACAGTGGTTTATATGTAACAGTATTTATCAAATCAGTGTTTTATAGTCTAGACAATGAATTTGAATGTCAATATATATCAAATTCCTGACAATCTAAATGAACCGATAATTACTTACTAATTAATATAATAAAACGTTACTAAAACTACCCGTGTTTTACACGGGTGCGACTACTAGTGTTACTTTATGACATGATTTTTTTCTTTTTCTGCCCTGTGGAACAAAATGAGAATGAGAAGAAAAAAAAGGAAAAAAGGGTAACACCAGCCTATTTTTATTTATTATTGAAATTAAGAATTAATTTGTTCTACAAATGATATGAAATAATTTTAAACTGAATCATAACTCGTACATGCTTAAACCTTTATTAAATTATTGTGACAACATGTACCACAAAATCAAAACTTATTTAACAAATCTAGCAGGGCTAAAGCAATCAAGATCAACAATGCTAGCATGACCATCTAACACGAGCTCCGCCATGGCAACGCCACTAGCCGGACCAAACAGAATGCCCCAATAACCATGCCCGCTAGACACATAACACCGCTTCATTCCGGGAACTTCACCCATGATCGGCAGTTCATCGTCACTGCAAGGCATTAAGCCCACATCCTCGCTTTTTACACTCACATTGTCTTTTGCAAGATAACTCGAGACAATACCTGCCACTCTTTTAAGCTTTTCTATTGATTCCGGATCAGGAGAAACCAATTCTGGTCCTTCCGGGATCTCGGCTTCTACCAATGCTCCACATACAAACACCTCTCCTGTATTTTTTTTTACAAAACTTAAACATAAGGGTAAATAGACATAAAATATATAAACTCTAACTTGTTAAAATGAAAAGAAAAATAATAATAATCACAATTTTATTGAGTTAATAGTGGATTGGATAGTTACTTGTTGGACGTGGATAAAAATTCGTTTCTAATGGGCCCATGTTTTGGGCCGGATAGTAAGTTCCAAAGATTGCGTGAGGAGTGATTGCATCAGCATCTTTGGGCTCCAATACTACATTATGCACTTTCTTACCATGCACCTTGAATTTAGATGATGGGCCCAACAACTTACTTGTCCACGGCCCAAGAGCCAAAACCACCGCATCTCCACCAATAACACCACCACCCGCCACCTTCACCACCACACCCTCTTCCACCTCCTCCACACCCTCCACTTTCGCCGTCACAACCTCCACCCCATACTCCATCACCGCCTTGGCCAACAAAGCCCGAGTGAACAACTGCGGGTGAGTTTGGGCCGTGGTCTCCGCGGTACCAATGATTTCTCCGGGTTTAACCCGACCGTCCACCCAATGGGGGAGAATCGGACTTTTGGATGGGAGTTCCGATTCTCCCATGGATATGGTGAGGGTGGTAAGTGGACGGAAACTGTAGGAACGAGATGCATCGAGTTCTTCGGCTAGTGAACTATGAAGATCAAAGCTGGCACGGGCCAATGAGGAGAGAGGCCCGCCATCGCACATATGAAGTGCGAGGAAGGCGGGCGCCTTGCCTGAGGCAGCGCCCGCGATGGATGACCGCTCAATGAGTGTCACCACCGCGCCTTTCTTGGCCATAAAGTAAGCCGTACAAACTCCGATTATTCCTCCGCCACAAACCACCACTCGTTTGGGTGGTTGATCTTGACTCCGGTCATCAGGGCCGTCTCCGAAAATCACAAAAAAAATTTTGGCCCTGTTCGAGATAAAAAATTTGGGCCCTATTCGCAAATATTCATATAATATAAACAGTGGCGGATCCAGAATTTTTTTCCAGTTGGTTCACTATTTTTAGATGCTTCAATTTCATAGACTGGACATAAAAAAATTCGGGTCGGCTCAACAGTTCGGGTCAGGTAAAGTTCAAAACATAATAAGCAAATCCGTATGGTTGTTATGTTTTGTTTTTACTCGCTTCCTTTAAGTTTGTATCTTTGTTTTGCTGAAACGAGTTGGGATAGTGTGTATTCATTCAACTTAGCACATACATTAAATTAACCAAAAACACTAACAAAACCTACATCATTCACAGGCACCTTTATCCTTTATGATAAGGGATTCCCCTAAATAGCCACCAGCCCACCATCAACCCAACCTTCCTAATATCCCTAGCGGTCCTGCTTATTTACATCTATGAGCATTCATAGTAGGCTTCTTATCCCCATACTTATAATTTAACTAAAATTATAATAGAACGAAAAGAAGCAAGTATCTTCTTGATTTGCTGCCAGTGGGTACTCAATAAGCATATGAGATTCACAGCAATACAAACGTTTTACAGGATCTAACAACTTGAACCGATATTTGTTAACAAGGATTTATATATTCAAGCTTAAAGCATTATCATTTCCTCTATATATTTCAAAAATGATGTAAAGCATTATCAATGTCAATTTTCAATGTAGGGACCATTAAGCCATATGTATAGCAGCATTAAAGTGAGTAACGCAAGCATTTTGTGTAGAACCAGAAATTTCCTTAAATATATGTTTAACTCAAAAATGACATAAGCAAATAAATAATGCCAAAATAAAAGATTACATAAACATCTTTTCAACAAAAAAACAATGCCCAAATGGTTTTGAAACACATAACTTAATTACACAACTGACAAGGAAATAAAATCAAAATTTCACACAAATTAGAACTTATTGCAGCTTTATTTACTACTGGTATGGCTAAGCTTTATTTACTACTGGTATGGCTAAGCAAGTTTGTACTTGAATTACCCTATGTGTGTTTGAAGTTTAAACAGGTTTGAAATAAAAAAGAAACAAATAAAAATCACAAAAAAGATAAAAACGTGACTCGAACCCGACATATGAAATCAGGGCCTGATATCAACATACCTCAGACTGATGATAATTGCGATTTGCGTCTGATATACTCCGATTCCGAAATCCTTGTCTCCTGTGCGTGCAATACTGATCAGGAATTAGGAACTGATCAGCGTCGACCTTTTGTCTCCTGTGCGTGCAATACTGATCAGCGTCTGCGTCTTTTTTTTTTCCCCAAATCCCACTTTCCCTCGTCTCTCCCTCATGTGCGTGAATTTTCAATCATCAGGGCCTTATTGTTTGTATTTGGGCCTATTTCAATTCATTAAAACCGTGGGCCTATATAAGAACATACCGAAATTTTTGGGCCCCATGCTGGTTTGGGCCCTGTGCACAGGCCCACTCTGCACATGGGCTTAGCCGGCCCTGCCGGTCATCACCCATTGACACTATGATATCAAAGATGAAAACTTTTTTCAAAATCTTGGTGTTGGTACTTATTAGAAATGTGGCTTCAGATGTAGTGAACAAATAACTAAAGGAAGATATAGTTGGATTTATAATATCCTGGTAATCATCTTTGATAATAATTCAACCATACATAATACATATCTTCAATTATATTATATTATATTTATTATATAGTATTAATATTATAATCATGTTTCACATGATTGAATTTGAGTTTTTTCTTTTGATTTTATGAATCCTAAGAGGACCCACACTGCTAGGTTGTATAAATCTTTTATCTTGTCATACTAATATCAGATTTCAAACCTTTCTTAAAACTTCTAATTTTTCTCCAAACGTTATAACATTTTAAACCTTCATTGAAAATATTGAATTAATATACATATATACATACACATAAATTATAATTATATGTTGTGTGAGAGGGAGATGTGAGTAGGGGCCACCATCTGCACATCAGAACATGGTTTATGTGTTGAGGTCCGGTCCACAAATACTATGGGTGTAGAGGGGTTTGGACAGGGAGTGGGGGCATTTTCGATAGTAAGATGTGGGCATCAGTTCACACACAAAAAAGTAGGGTGTAGAAAGGGCGTGACTAGACAACATTGGGTGCCCTATGTGGCATCTAAAATTGTTTTTTTTTTTTTTCTATTTATCAAGAATTTAGTAAATAATTTTAAAAACACATTTTATTTATATTAAATAACTACAATAAAAAAAATCAATCATCTTCATCTTCGTCTTCGTCTTCGTCTTCGTCTTCATTGGAGTCGGATCTAAGAAGTGTCGAAACATGTCCTACCAAATCAGCTCGAAGGTTTGAATTTATTTGTCTTGACTTGATTAGATATTGGTTTTGCGTTCTCTCTTCGTCACTAATGTCTTCGTTATTTGATTCGGGTTCCTCGCCATAATATTCAACGATTGCAGGCCCTTCATCCTCTAAAATCATGTTGTGTAGAATGATGCACGCGTACATCACGTTTCTTATTTAATGTTTTTCATACAACCGACAAGGCATGCTCAAAATGCGCCACCTTTTCTGCAAAACACCAAATGCTCGCTCGATGTCTTTGCGTGCCATCATCTGAACTTTGTTAAACTTTATTCTTTTAGGATCTAGGGTTCCATCTCTTGAAAATAATTTCACAACAAACAGCATACTCAGGGTAAATTCCATCAACAAGATAGTACACATACTTGTATTAAATCCCATTTACAAAAAATGTTCCTTTCGTTCCAATACCATTTATTAGATCATTGAATAGGGGCGAGCGATGTATAATGTTTATATCGTTATGTGAACCAGGCATACCAAAGAATGCATGCCAGATCCGAAGATCTTGTGATGCAACCGCTTCAAGCATCATAGCCGGCATTCCATGATATCCACTTGTGTGAGAGACTTGTCATGCAGTTGGACAAAGTTCCCACTCCTATTTCATACAATCTAAACTACCGATCATCCCAGGGAGACCATGATATTCAGCGTGATGTTCCAAAATTTGTTGCATATCACTAAACGTCGGTTTTCTCAAGTATCTTTTCATATATAGTTCAATGATATACGCACAAAAATTGTGAAGACTTTCCCTACCCACTCGTGCCTACATTTTTAAATAGTCGTCCATTATGTCAGAACTATTGCCGTAAGCCAATTGTCTTAGGGCAGCCGTAAGTCTGTAACGTTGTGACACGTGGTAAATCCTAAATTACCACGCGCATCGAGTCTTTGTCGGAAAAAGCATATTAATCCTCTAAATCCTTTGATATTCTTAAAAATAATTTTTTACTCATACGAAAACAACGCCTAAACATTGTTTCATCATACGTTGGTTCGTGTGAGAAATAATCGCTTACCAGCAAATCGTTTGCGGTTTCGCGTTCACGAAAAATATACTTCCTCCGTTTGGGTTGGGATTGGGAAGTCCCTTCATCTGCATCTTCAACAATAGCTTTCACCACCATCCACACTACTGATAATAATAATTCCGCCCCATCGTTGGATGAGGATGACAAAACAAATGTATCATATGAATCGCTTGAACTTGAAGAATCCATTTTATATATTTATTGGAGTTTGATGGTGGTTTTTGGATTTTTGGATGGTAAAAATGAGTAAGAAATGTTTGGTTTATATAGAAAATAATTAAAAGACATTTTTTAAATAGCCGTTGGCCAGCCATATCACCCCAGCCCCCCGCCAGGCTCAATCCCCACGCCAGCGGGTAAACGCCATGGCCAACGCTAGCCGGGTGTGGTCTAGCCAGCGTTGAATGCATTCTGCCATCCCAACCCGAGCCCCACACCCGTAGTCTTATTGACATGATGTATATTGATTTCACAAATGAGTTGAATATGATATTTGTGGAGCAACTAGTTTTTGTCTCGCCCGCGTTGTGGGGCACTAAGCCGAATAGTTCTCTCTCATAACATATACGTTTGTGTTTCGATTACATGTAAATACTACTCATAACAAGATCTCAAAAAATGAATTCGAGTCAACCAATTAAAACAAAACACCATCATACTTTTGCTAAAAAAAAAAACTAAAACAATGGAAAAACTAAAATTTTAAACTGGGGCAAAATTGTAATTTTTCAGGACAGATGAGAATGTGCTAAGTAGCCGCCTGACACGAATAAAAATTACACCGACTTAACCAATTAAAACAAAACACTACTATAGTTCTGTAAAAAAAAAAACGATTGCATGACTATAAGTTCACACTGGGGGCAGTATTGTAATTTGACAAAAAAAACAAAAAAAAATGGCAAAACTGTAAATTTGAACCGAGTGCAAAATCGTAATTTGACTGAGAGGGAATAAACAAAACTAATGGCAAAACTGTGAATTTAAACGAGGCAAACTCATAATTTGGCTGAACCAATAGAGAAATGTCTGACACTATTCCCTTAGCCGCCTATGTCACCCAATGATGGAAAACACTATTACCGCCAATAAAATTTGTAGATGTTGAAAATGAAAATACCAAATATGAAATGTCCGTTGGTGTTCCATCGAAGTATCACCTCGACAGAGCTTCGCCGACCGGTATCCAATTAAACTGTCCATCGTTGAGGCCCTGGTTTTCTGTAGTGTAAATTCACTTTCTAATAGTTGTCGAAAATGTTAACAAGCATTATTGCAAAAGGTCACTTTCAAATATTGTACCAACTACTAAGCACGTTTATTTTACTTGTAACGTTTACATCACAAAAATATACATAAGCTCACGTTAGTGGTTATCTAACACTCTTTTCCTTCAATACAATAACAATCAATAATGAATCTGGTTTTCCATATAAAATGCTAGCTTATAAACTCGTATATTACACGGGTTGAATATCAAAAAATAGTAAAATTTATATCGAATATTATCTTAACTTAAAGGTGTTACAAACCCATGTATTACACGATGTAGGTCATAAATTTGTATATAACATTTATCACACCGTTAATAAATGTAATAATATTATAATCTTATACATCCATAATTCATAAATTTTATCACAAGGGTTGAGGAAATATAAACCATAACCTTATAAAACTATGTAAAACGGTTAATAATATTATAGTATTATCACACGGTTGAATATAGTATTGTTGATTGGTATATCAATTGCTTCATAAATTATAATATTATTAAATATTCCGTGTGATAAATTCAATCGTGTTTTTGTTTATAAGATTTGTGCAGAGGTAGTAGTTTATAATTTTATAAATTAAATTTTTATATATTATTTTTGTTTAGATAACGTCTTTGTTATAATAATTATTTTATATTATTTTACATCATTATAAAATTTTATAAAATAATCTTTTTGTTTCATTAGTTTTTTTAGTTTATTTTATTTGATTATCCGTTAATTTAGTTTATCACTTATCTTTTTGTTTATTATTTGTATAACGTGTTCAAGAAAAATTTAAGTGTAGGAAGATTATTATTATTATTATTATTATTATTATTATTATTATTATTATTATTATTATTATTATTATTATTAGATTACTATATTAATTAATTAATATTGTTATTAAATTGATGAAGATAATATCATATGAGATTAGTTGAAATTCTTTATTATCATTAAATAAGGCTTAAGGACAATTAAGTCCTAGGTTTGATTCCTACAAGAGGCGTTATAGTCTAGTGGAATCTTGCGGGTGGGATAAGGCTTATGGACCATTAGGTTCTCGATTCGATTTCCACAATGGAGGTTTTTCATATTTATTGGGTTTCATTCTGAATTTGTGTATAGAAATTATTGCCTAGTAAATATTGATATGATTGGGTGATTCCGCTGATGTCATAATGATATTACAGTCATTCGCCAATGATCCAAATTTGTCGTTCAAAAAAAAAAAATCGAGAACAAGTCATAAATTTCAATCATTATAAACAATAGATATAAAAAGAGTTAAATGCTTGGTTGGTCCCTGTGGTTTGCGAAAATTGCAGACTTGGTCCCAATGGTTCACTAATTACAGAGTTGGTCCTTGTAGTTGTGATTTTTGCACTCGGGTGGTCCTTACCATGGATGACCGTTAAAATATTCAGTTAAGTGTGTGTGAGATGTCCAAAATACCCTTGTCCATTTAATATACAATTAAACAAAAGAGAAGCAAAAGCCCTCCCTCCCTCTGAAACGAAAGAAAGAAAGTACTGGAAGGAAGGAAGCCAATGGCTTGTCTTAGCTTACGCCCCTCTTTCTTTACCACTGCCTCTACCTCTTCACTTCCAGTTCTCAGAATTACTTACTGCATCTTCTCGCCGTCGGCGACTCATTTGCGCCGCTGCTACTACTGACTACTACAAACTTCTTAAACTTCCTAAAAACGCTACTTTGCAGGAGATTGAATCCTCCTATCGAGCTCTTGCTCGTAAGGTTAGCTACTTGGAATGGATTTTATCTTATGGCTTGAACATTTAGTATCCTTTGCTTAGTCCACAACATTTTTTTAGCAGAATAATGTTATGCAACAGGTCAATTAGAAGTAATACCTACCATTGAACAGATCATGTGCATTTTCTTTTGGCTTATACTTGTTACTGAATTTGATTATAAGAAATTTTAAATTTTTCTTATGGAACCAAAATGAAGTTAGTTGCTATTTCTGGAAATTCAGTTGGTCCTGTTGTATCTCGAAAAGACAAGTTTGGAAGTAGAATAAAGGTAGAGCAGGTAGGCCATCACCGTCCAACCACCGCATTACCCCTTTCTTCCCTTTCAGCAACCACCCTTTAATTTGGCAGATCCGGCGACGGCAGTAGCGGTGGTGGGTGGTTTCTGGCGGCAGAAGGCGAGGAGGATGACGGTGCCGGAGACGGGGTGGGGGTTGTGGTGCCGGAGACGGGGTGGGGGTTGGCAGATCAGTGATTTCAGAGAGAGAGAGAGAGGGGGGTGAAGAAGAAGATGGTGGGTCCATCTCCTTTTGTTTCTCATTTTGCTTTTATTTTTTAATTGTTGAGGGCAATTTGGTCATTTAACTTCAACTTAACTGAGAAGTTTAACAGAGATTAGTGATAAGGACCACCCGAGTGCAAAAATTACAACTATTAGGACCAACTCTGTAATTAGTGAACCATTGGGACCAAGTCTGCAATTTCCGTAAACCACAGGGACCAACCATGCATTTAACTCATATAAAAATCTACAAAGTACAAACGTAACTTGAAATAGATATCATAAGTTTATAATTTTTATACAGGCAAAATAAATGAAATAGATATCATAACTTTATTATTTTTATACATGCAAAATAAATTTCAGTAATTATTGATTTCACAAATGAGTTGAATACAATATTTGTTGAGTAATATAACGACTCAATTAGTTTTTTTTTTTTTTTTTTCAAAATAAAGGCGTGGCTATTTGGGTAACCCAATTGGCAAAAGGCGAACTCGTATGCTCGCGACTGCAGACAGCGTTGAGTAGCCCAAACCTATCATCTCTAGTTCTGGGGAAAACTCACCGTCCAAATTAAGGCCCTTTGTGATAAAACCAGGTTAGGATCAGATTTAAACTCCCCCTGTGATGCCAATTTGACCTATAATTGGCCAATTCACTTTCTAATATTTGAAAATATCGAACATGTTGCAAGCATTATTGCAAAAGGTTTTTTTTAAATATTGTACCAAGCACGTTTAGTTTACCGGTAATTTTTACATAAAAAATTATACATGAGCTTACGTTAGTGGTTATCTCACTCTTTATATTCAATCAATCTGATTTTTCCAACATGTTATAAACTAGTATTAAACACCCCTCGCGTTGCGGCGGGGGCGAGCACTAATGCCACACTACTGTTAGCGACCACCGACACTGAAGTTGCGGTGTTAATGCGAAGAAATTAAACCGAAACGTCGAAACGTAAAACATATAATAAAATAACTAAGTTGATCTAGGACTCGCGCGTTACGATGAACCCGCGTCAATTTTTTCTCGTTTGACAGGTTCATCGTAATCTATATATAATATATATCATTACCACTATACAAAAAATAATGCATACATTACAAAAACCATTGCATCAATGTGTTGCAAATTATATTTATACAAGGTTTTGGCTAAATTAATTAGATTATTATAAATAATAATAATTTACAAATAAAACAACACAACTTTGAATGGATCAAACCGAATGAATATGGTAAGATAATGAAACCATTATTTGATTAGGGTACATCCACTTAAGTACAATTTACAACCATACATGCATTCAAAACAGATTGAATTTGGTAAGGTAATGAAACCATTATTATTTGATTAAGATACAACCACTTAAGCACAACTTACAACCTATATTTGATTAAGGTACAACTATTTAAGCACAACTTACCACCAAATATGCACACAAATATTTAAAATTAATAGTATATAAATAAACCAAATTGGCTTAAAATAAAACCCACAAATGCATTAACAAATAACAAAGCATAGTGTACAACTATCATTGCACAAATATTTTCTAAATTGATAATATATAAATTTCAATCACTGAGTGAACAATAAATCTAAAGAAACTACAAACAAACTGAAATAGATATTATAACTTGAGTAAATTACGTTTTTGGTTCACGTGGTTATATCACTTTTACTATATTAGCCCAAAATAAGAATATTTAAAATATCTGCCCCCATAGTCTCTATAACTAACCATTTTGGCCCCCATGATCTCTAGACTTAGGGGCCAAAATGGTTAGTTATAGAGACCATGGGGACAGATATGTTAAAATTTTTTATTTTGGGCTAATATAATAAAAGTGATATAACCACAGGGGCAAAAAACGTAATTTACTCTTATAACTTTTAGAATTTTATATAGGCAAAATCAAATAATTTTTCATATATAAATTTACATCGAGGTAGTTGGTAAACGGGCAACAAGTTGTGCCGCTACCCCTTTTTGAATAGCAAAACTAAGTCTTTTAAAAACTACGACCATAGATCTCGGGGTCATAACATTACTATGCATGACCCTTGAACTCGACTAAGTAGGTCTACAGCATCTGGCGCCAGAAAACCAAAAGTATCAAAAGCAAATGGGATAAACACATGCTGGTTGTCAAGACACGCTTTCTCGTGTTTGGTCACTTTACCCGAAGCAGCCTGACCCACCGTGAAAGCACTACCCCTAAGCCCACAAGCGGGGAAACCTCTGTTAGATCAACACAAACGTGTTTTCCTCATACCCATCCAAAGACTAGAATGTCGGTTGGTCGAAGGGTAGATCTCCCTTCCAACGGGTCAATTAAGAAATTAACGATTGCTTCTTTCTTAGCAGAAATACCAGCGCGCCTGAACATGTCAAAAAGAACATCCCTAACCAAATATCAGTATTTGAACCCCGGGAGCTCTTTACAATTAACAGCATGCTCCCCAAAAGAATCCAAACACGGCTTATGACAAACAGGGCATACCTCATCAACTGGGAATAAAGGAATCATGAAGCGATACTTAAGGATAGTACGATACTCCACCGACGACATATGCTGGCCTAACCCATCTATACCTAGCAAGAAGAAAATATTGTGCATGTGGTGCTCGTAGACACTCAAAAAAGGCTTTTTGTCTAACGGTCAAGTCAAACTGTACTTCGATGTTGTGGACAATTTTACTAAAAAGAGCACTCGCCAATGCATGTTGGGCTTTAGGAGGCAGTGTCCTTATTAGTGAAACCGCTGAAGTCAAAGCTTGGAATCGTATCACGAAGACAAGACAAAGCATAAACATAATCAGAATCCATACCACATATGCCACTGTCTCTTAAGATGTGGTCCTGTAGCACCCACGATTGGGCCTTCGAGGCCACAAAAGCATAGGATGAAGCCTCTACAACCGAATAAAACCCCAAACCCCCAAACCTAATAGGTAAGGAAGCAAGTCGCCACTGTAAGTCTCCAAAGAAAGGACCTCCACAAACCACCAATTCCCCAATCCATACCACGCAAACCTTTGTCAAAGAACAGCGCTGCATCTTCCATGTGTACAGGTTGGCATGTCCTCAAGCCAAAGAAAAGTTTGGCAATGCCCACACAGGATCGAAGCAAGAGTAGCTCACTTTGCGGGTCACCTAATTTGGGTAGAAGACGCATCAAATCTACCGCCTTAGCAACTATTTTCTTTGCCAACCCACTAATAAAGCTTACGTCTCTACTAACCCCCCCCCCCCCCCAAGAAGCTTCACCCCCACTAATGGCCTCCCGATATCCGTAGGAAATAACCCTTCACGAAACTTGCTACCATCACAAGAAGGCCAAAATAGCTCAGTTTTCTTTATATTAAGTTCAAGACCTAATGTTGGACTTGTCACCTTAATGATGTCCAACACTCTAGCCACCTCTTTTGAACCTCCAATGATAGTCCCATCATCAAGATACCAAGCATGAAGGAGAAGCTTGCATTTGTCTCTAATCTGATGCACAAGGGGGTGCAAAACAAGAGTGGAAAGAAGTGGTCCCAATGGGTCCCCTTGCTGAACTCCCGTGGTAGACCAAATGTGCCCATCTCCAAGATACAATCTTGCTGGTTGTCCGTATAGAAATTCTACCCACAAAGAAATAGAAGGGCACCTCATCCTGACCTCACGAAGTAAGGCTGATCTATTAACCTGGTTAAAAGCATTAGAAAAATCTACAGTAAGCATTGTAAGAGACCCATCAGTGTGACGTTCACTTAGAACCCTGTTGACGCTGTGTAAAATGGCCTCAGCGCCACCCGACACGCCGACCTCAAACTGAAAATCATTAAGGTACTTGGTCATTTCTTTACCAACACCCTTCATAGCAAACTTGGAAACCAAACGCCTCCGTATAGTACCCACTGCAATAGGTCTAATCCCATTGTCGAGTTTTAAGAGCGGTGTAAGGGCAGCAAAATGAATTTTAATAATGTAAACCATGATTTATATGTCAATCGTAATTCATAATGGTAATTTAACATGCAAGGTCATCTTTGAGAATTCGGGTGTCCTTGGAGTTTCTATAAGAGTAGAAAAAATAGGTCGGGGGTTTAAGTCCCATAGTGAACAAAGGTGTAGATATAAGATGTAGGAGCACCGTTCACAAAAATAAAGAAAATACACTTTTATTAATTTTTTCATTGCGAATTACAAGTAGTAAAATGAAAACTATAGAATAAAATTACAAACAGAACGAAACAAATAACGTTAAACTGATTAAAACGAAAGAAAAATAAACAAAAGCTGAAAAAGAGGAGATAGTGGCTGAGTCATGTTCAAGACGCTTCTCTTAAAACAGGTTTCGGGCCACCCAGGTGAACCCGTCTGTTTCCCAGGGTACAACAGCCTAAGCAGATTGTACTGCCGGGATTAGCCTAGCACCCAAAAGGATACCTGAAACAAGAGTGTGTAGAGATGCAAAGTCAGGGAATTCATTTGGTGTGTGTGTTGTATGAACCATACGACTTCAGTCTTGTGTATCTAAAACAAAGCACAAAGCTTTGTACATATATTGGTTAGAATTCGAAATGATAAGTCTATATTGAATGCACCATTCAATAAAATAAATTCTAAAATTCAATAGCACAATGAATTCTGTAACTTAATCATTTGACTGGTGGAATTTGAACAGTCTCTAGCTGACAACACCAGGCCAAGACGCATCTAAAAAATACTAAAGGCGACTCCAAGCGGCTCGCGGCGATGCAAGTGTGCGAAGTGCGCCATCAAAGCGCTCATCACCCTCGTCCCGGGCCCGAGCGCGGGCGCGGGGGCGTGTCGGGTGCTTCGCACCCTCCTGGCTACCACTGGGTGTGAGTTGTCACACAAGAATACATTCGTGTAGAAAATTCTAATTTTAAATCCACAAAAGATTTATCTCTCCACCTATGTGGTAAAAGCTCAATTTCCCACATATTTATGGTTCCAACACACAAACTTAATGCTCAAGATCTCTCGTTCATCTTGACTTAATTATTAAATAATCATTATATTAACTCATAATATAATATTATTTATAAAATTTCCAACATAAGAGTACGAGTATGAGTTATCCTAAAAAATATATATTAATTGACTAACAAGATAATTGAAATGATGAGTTAAAACTTAATAATAAAAATCTGAGAGTTTAACCTGGGTTAATTTGGCAAAGAAAACCCATATGATGACAATCGTATCAATTAAAATTAAAAAGTAATACAGCTTGTAAAAAGTGAACAGTGGAAATAAATATTGCTTACCTCAGAATATGCTAAATTTGGAACCTTAAGGATAAGTAATAACCGCTCAGTACAGCTGAAAACAGAAGCCAATAAAAGCAAGTTTAGGATACACAAACTGAAACTAAAACCGCAAAATGACAGAAAAGGCCGAGGATAGATGGTTGAGGCAGGGCCGGCCCTTGAGTGTGCACCGGCTCAGGGCCAAAATTGTAAAAGGACCCATAAATTTTTTTTAAATTTATTATACATATGTTATATTATATAATCTATAAGTCAACCATGTCAAACACCCACCATGGTTCATTGGCGCCTTCTCCAGAACACAAGTTTGATTCTTGCTGTCAATGCAAAAGATGGGTGGGCATCATGCACGTTCATCTTTATATTTTTCACAATTAATTGTTAAGAGAATGGATCCTGTACATGACAGCTTTTGCGTACTAAGTATAGGAGAGTTTGAGAGGAGGACAAGTGTCCATAGCTTAAAGGGTAATTTAGTCCTTTCTCATTTAAGCATCTTCCCTTTTAATTTTCAAACGTCTATAACTTTTTCATACGTTAATATTTTTTAAAAAAAATTACAATTAACGAGTATTTCATTCTCTTTAATTCGAGCAACATATTGCTATAGTTTTCTTAAAAAAAATTACAGGATTTTGAATACCCGTTAATTCATTACGTGATTTTGAATACCTAACACATGACTACGTGATTTGGAATACCCATTATGTAATTAGACATTTAACATAAACCATTACATGATTACACATTCAATATAAATCCATTACATGATTACACATTCAATATGATTTGTTATAACTAATGTTATTACAATTATGCGTATTACGTAATTACACATTCAAATAATAAGAACTTGATAATTTATGATTTATTACGTGATTAAATCTCTAATATTTGGCATTAAGTTGTTATTATAGGTTTATTTGGCTAATGCTTTATATATAATTTATCCTTAATACGTGATTAGACCTGAAAGCGCCACATTGCGCCCGTCGCCCTCGTCCCGGTCACGGGCCTGGGCGCGAGCGCGTGTCGGGTGCTTCGCACCCTCCTGGCTACCATTGGGTGTGAGTTGTCACACAAGAATACATTCGTGTAGAGAATTCTAATTATAAATCCACAAAAGATTTATCTCTCCACCTATGTGGGACAAGCTCAATTTCTCATATATTTATGGTTCCAACACACAAACTTAATGCTCAATATCTCTTATTCATCTTGGCTTAATTATTAAATAATCATTATATTAACTCATAATATAATTTTATTTATAAATTTTCAACAATCCCCACATGAATGGAGATCGTCCCATACACTCAAGTGTCACGATAAGATTTCAGCGGTTAAGTAATGCAGGATATGTAGGTTTCCCTTTGAACCCTCCTTTGTGACATATACTTAGTCTCCTAGTGGTTAGTAGACGCGATGTCCTTGAACCAACCCCTTTTTATGTAGACGTTATTACACATCACACATTACTCTTCCTAGTCTGGCTAACCCCTCATAGTTGTGTCCGTTATGGTCATGGAACACCATCCTGGTTCTGCGAGAGCTCTAGGAATTGTGCCCCAAATTCCATTCGAAGCGACCTTACTTCTCTCTAACATAGGTTATTTACAAATCATTAAAAGTCATATGCTTAACCTCTCTTAATATCACTGATTTTAATTTGGAATGGACTAGGAAGTTTGTAACTCCCTTTGTATGTTGAGATACTCCCCCACAGTGACCTCAGTTCGTACAGTTAGGTGGTCCTATTGAGCCTAGATCATGGGATCTCCAATCTTCTAGGATAGGTTTTCCGTTGTACAAACTTACTCCAAGGGCTTTAGTCCCATTCCCATTGACAACTTATGTACTACCTCTCTGCTTAAGCCTTTTGTAAGCGGATCCCGCAATGTTATTTTTTGACCTCACATAGTCAATCGTGATAACTCCAGTTGAGAGTTGTTGTCATATCATGTTATGCCGACGTCGTATGTGCCTTGATCTGCCATTATACATTGCATTTTGAGCTATACCAATAGCTGATTAGCAATCACAATGTATGCAAATAACATTCACAGGCTTAGGCCATCTTGGAACATATTCCAAGAATTGACGCAACCATTCTGCCTCTTCTCCAGCTTTATCAAATGCGATAAACTCAGATTCCATCGTGGATCTAGCTATAAGAGTTTGTTTGGACGACTTCCAAGATATAGCTGCTCCTCGAAGGGTAAACACATAACCACTTGTAGATCTAGAATCTTTCATATCGGATATCCAGCTTGCATCACTCAATCCTTCCAAAAGAGTTGGATTTTGGCCATAATGCAGTCCATAATTTCTCGTGTATCTCAAATACCTTAATAATCTTGTCATACCCTTCCAGTGCTCTAAACTAGGATTACTAGTATGGATTAGGATCAAATACAAAGGATCCTAATTGTAAGAAGTGTAAGAAGGATTTATAGAGTGACAAGTGTCCAATAACCTAAAAAAAACCCACTACACAAAAAAACCCCACTACAAAAAAAACCCCTTAAACATCAACCACCACCGAAAACCAAAACCCCCCCTCCCCCCCCCCCCCACATCACCCACCCAAAAAAAATTGTTTTTTCCCGAGGGGTGGGGGTTTAGGTTTTTGGGTGGTGGTGGGGGTGGGTGTTTAGTTTTTTTTTTAGATTTTTAGGGGTGGGGGGGGGGGGGTTATGTAACACCCTTCTAATTACTACTTGAATCTAATTATAACTTATACAATTTTATATAAAAGATGTCCAAACTTATAACATAAGTTCCATAGATAAAGTTCATAAGTAGCAAAACATTAGTCAACTAACGACTAATTCAAACATTCATAAGTTGATTAGCAAATAGGCTACATATTCAAAAACATTGTCTATTAGAATTAGATAACGCGGAAGCTTCAAAAGTTTGTGTTCGGTTCTTCAAAACATGCTTGATCATCGTCCACATACTTGCAACACCTACAAACTGAAACTTTGACAATTATTAGTATTAGAATTCTTGGAATTATTGCTTAATCAAAACTACGTTTAGAAACGGATTCAATTAGCTATGATATACAAAAGTTATCCAAGATTTCCAAGCTCTACCGTAACTTACGGTATCTACCATAAGTTACGGTAGTCATTTTATATTTGTGGTCCACCGTAACACAGGAGTGAACCACCGTAAACTATTGGCCTCTACCGTAAATTACGGTGGATACCGTAATTTACGGTAGCCACTGCAATTCCATGTTTTGATTGATTTGGTTATTTTGCCCAAACCCGATTCTAAGATCTCTCATTCTAGCAACCAACACACTGATTTCTCGTATTCTAATATGTCTTTTACGAACAATAACAATGACCGAGTGATCATACTACAATGCATTAACCACGCATCATTTGATTATTCGACCCGTTTGGCTCATCTATGGAATCCTCCATTTTGATGACTACCAACGCGATCTAACCAATTATTTACCTATTATTCAATATAGCGAACACTATCGCTTTAATTCAACTCGACTTCTATTCTAAAATTCAACTACACATATGCTAATTATCAAATTACCCAATGTAACGAGTTAAGTTATATACCTTCAAAGTACGCCTTTCAAACGCAAGTCGCTACCGGCTTGTCCACTCGATGTTCCGGTGTCCTTTCCTATAGAGTTCAATCACATTACGTTTAGAACTCTTTTAAATTCACATATCGCACAATTTGCCAAAACATCATAATCATGCGTTTTACTTTTAGATTTCAGATTTAAGTCTTCTTTGAGGCATTTATACAAACACCTTAAGGGCAGAATTTTAATTAATTCATTAACAAGCTCATGGCTTGCCATATAACCCGAATTTTCATCAATCAAACTATCTAACATACATATTTGTCTTTATAATTCTGAAATAGCTTTACTTAGGTCAAATTACACTAGAAAAACTCCAAATTTCCTAGTGTTTATCAATTTCTACATAACCCACTAGTCACCTACAATGGTGACCATGGATTTCACTAGAATTTAGTATAATTTCAACATCTACTTGTCTAGGGTTTACTCCTACACATTTTAATGTCCCTAATTCAACTACAAATCACACATGCATCATCAGATTTCAAGTTCTCTAAATTCATGAGAATTTCAAGTAGAGAGTTTTTGTCAAATTTTACATACCTTATGATCTCCTTGCAATGGAGATCATTAATCTATGCTCAAATTTCGATTTGGGACCGATCTTGACCTTCAATTTGTGAGATTTAACTGAGCTAGGGTTCTTGGGGAGCCTGGGGTTCGCCCCCTCCTTCTGGTCGATATAAGTAACACACAAACAAGTGTGTTTTGATTTTAATTTTCATGTTTTATTAATATTAGTTTTCACTTTAACACTTTTGGTCCCTCAATTTTCATCTTTTATTAATTTTCACTCCTAAACTACTCACAACTCATTCTCTAACTAGGTTAACATTATTTCTAGTTAGTTTATAATTCTTATTTATTCGAAATGTTATTGTAATATAAGAATTTGTATTTTCGGGTTGTTACAGGTTAGGTTTTTTTTTAGGTTTTTGGGGGGTGGGGGTGGGGGGGGTTAGGTTTTTTGGGGTTTTTTTTTGGTGCGGTATAGTTTTTTTTGTTTTTTTTTTTGCGGGGGGGGGGGGGGGTGTGGGGTGGGGGTTAGGTTTTTGGGTGGTGGGGGGGGGGGTGTTTAGGTTTTTGGGTGGTGGTGGGGTGGGGGTGGGTGTTTAGGTTTTTGGTGGTGATGTAGTGGGTTTAGTTTTAGATTATTGGACACTTGTCACTCTATAAATCATTCTTACACTTCTTACAATTAGAAGCCTTTGTAGAATAACTTGACCCTTACTAGTATATCTACTTAGCCTACTCACAACATATGCTAAGTCTGGTCGAGTACATGTCATGAGATACATAATATTGCCAATGATCCTTGAGTATTCGGGTTGAGCAACACTCTCACCTCTATTCTTTGACAAATGTTGAGAGGTATCAATTGGAGTTTGAGCTACACTCGTGTCCTCAGGATTGAACTTCTTAAGGATCTTATCCACATAATGAGATTGACTTAGCACCAAACCAGTTTGGGTTCTAATAATCTTAACTCCAATAATCACATCAGCTAGACCCATATCTTTCATGTCAAATCTTGCTTTCAACATGTCTTTATTAGATCTGATAATCTTATCATCACTCCCAATGATAAGCTATCATCTACATAAAGGCATAAGATCACATAACCTTTAGAAGTGTTTTTCACATAGACGCATTTGTCGCGCATTCATTTATTTTGAAACCACTGCCAAGCATAACTTGGTCAAACTTTTGATGACATTGTTTTGGAGCTTGCTTCAAGCCATATAATGACTTGAAGAGTTTACACACTTTGCCCTCTTAGCCAGGAGCAAAGAAACCCTCTGGTTGTTCAACGTAAATCTCTTCCTCTAATTCCCCATTGAGAAATGCAGTTTTTACATCCAATTAATGTATTTCTAAATTTCTCAAAGCTGCAATTGCAAGCACCAATCTAATAGAGGTTATTCTGGTCACAAGCGAGTATGTGTCAAAATAGTCAAGACCTTCCTTTTGTCTAAACCCTTTGATCACAAGCCTTGCCTTATACTTGTCGACAGAGCCATCAGCTTTCATCTTTTTCTTGAATATCCATCGATATCCAAGTGGCTTGCGCCCTGGTGGAAGATCTACTAGCTCCTAAGTATGATTCTGCAAGATAGAAACAATTTCACTCTTGATGTCTTTTTTCCATTGAGGTCCATCTGAAGAGGTGACTGCTTCTCGATAGGTTTGAGGCTCACTCTCAACCACGAATGTAAGAAAGCCAGGCCCAAAGGATTTCTTAATCCTTTGCCTTTTACTTCTTCTTGGCTCACCCTCTTCAGCCTCTGATTGTTCTTTAGTTTCCTCTCGAACAATCTCATCAATCATTGTTGATGAACTTGCATGATTGGTTGTTCAAGAACTCGTATGAGTTTGTACTAACATTGGAAACTCTTCTTCAAAGTAAGTCACATTTCCTGGCCTCATCTCTATGATAGAGTCCTGGTGCACGTCAGGATTCTTGGATTCATAAACAAGAAAACGATGTGAGCTACCGTTTTTGACATATCCAATGAAAATGCAATCAATAGTTTTTTGCCCTATTATTAGTGCCTTAGGGGGTGTAACAATCACCTTGGCCAGGCACCCCCACACTTTCAAGTATTTATAAGACGATTTATGTCCCCACCATAACTCATGAGGTGTTACATCCTATCAGTCGACGATTCTTATTAAAAAGGAAGAAGGTGTAAATTTGTTAAACGTAGTTGTATTCAGAATAGAGTATGATTTCGACCGAACAACATCGAGCATATAAACATACGAGGAATGTGTCGCATTTTTAGGTGAAGGGAACATATGTATATAATTACGTAGGGGTGTGCATGGGTCGGTTTTGACCAAAAAGCATAACCGCGATGTCGGTTATTGGATAACCATAACCATAACCGATCGGTTATGGTGGTTATGGTTATTCGGTTTTGATGGTTATAGCGGCTCGGCTATAGGTGGTTAACCGTGTATTTAGCTTAGCTAAAAATTGCTTAATTTTTTTAACATGGAATAAATTGTTATTGCATATTTGTATATATTAGTATACTACATAGTTTATTACATGTCAGTTCGGTTCGGTTATGGTGGGTATGGAAAAAATGATAAGCATAACCGACCCGGTACTTTCGGTTTTCAAAAAAAAAACCATTAACCGACCCACCGGTTTTTTATTTGGTTCGGTTTTGTCGGTTATGGTTCGGTTAATTCGGTTTTTTGCACACCCCTATTTACGTATATGATTATACAACATTATAATTAACAAGCTAATAAATGCTCAACATAATTATGTAACATACAAATATAATTACGCAACCTTATATCAACACTATCAACATTATTATTTTCAAAGTTGTTTTATAAATATAACTAGGTTATAACCCCGTGTATTACACGGGTAAGTAAATAAAATATCAAATGGTTAATAACGAAGATTTAACAATTATAAAACGATATTTTAAGACACTTTTCTGATATCCAAACAAAATTTTGTTTTATGTATGATCAAAACATGTGATGTTTGTCAAGTTTATAAATATGAAAACATTTGAACCATTTATGTATGATCAAAACTTGTGATGTTTGTCAAGTTTATAAAGATATAATTTCTAACCTAGTAATTAATATAAATAAATAATAAGATAATTTATGAAACTTTATCCGTAATTTCTTAAATGTTTGAAACAAATATTCAATTTAATAATTTAAATTAAATAGTAATTATCTACAATTAAGTAAGAGTAAATGGTATAAAATAATAACCTAGTAATTAATATAAATAAATAATAAGATAATTTATAGAACTTTATCCGTAATGTATTAAATGTTTTGAAACATATATCAAATTTAATAATTTAAATTAAATAATAATTATCTACAATTAAGTAATAGTAGATGGTCTAGAATAATGACAAGGTTTCTTTTATAATATAGTATAGATTAATAATAAAATAAAATTATAATTAAATTAAATAAAAGAAATTTAATTTAACTATTAAATTATCTATATATATTAACATATATTAATGATAATTTATATTAAAGATGATAAAATTCTTGGCTTTATGGTATAACTAGGTACATGTCGCACACCATGATAACTGATGAGTAAATTTGTAAAATCAAACAAAATCATATCTAAATGTGTTATATTATTTGTGTCGTAACTCGACTTAGACATCAAAATAATAAGAAAACGTAAAACAATATAAGGTAAACGAAAAAGAAAACGATATAAACTTAACTGGTTCAGTGCAGTCATTATAGCAAAAAAAAAAAAAAAAAGTAAAAAATATGACCAAAATGGTATCACTATGTTCGTTTAAAAAAAAAAACTAAAAAAAATTAAAAAAAAACTAAGAAGAAAAAAAAAAAAAACAAATGCATGTTAGCAAACCCCAATGTTTACATTAACATATGATTACTATTCAACTGCTCTTGTTTTATATAGAGATAATTTTGTTTTAGAATAATAAATTACATAAAAGTTATATATATTTTTTAAGAAAAATGGTAGAACACTAGAACTAGATTTAACGATAAAAACTTAATAATATCCTTAAGCCATTTTGCCACTTTATTATGTATGATTTTGCCAATGCCTCAAACCATTGAAAAACTTGATCAATGAAAAAAAATATGTTAGCCCATTTCAGTTTATATTAGTTACGAATAATTTGTGTTGGGTTCTAATAAATGTGCTAGAATCACCTAATAAAAAAAAACCACAAACCTACACAAATATGTTTAAACCCGTTAAATTCATTTTTTACGACTCACCAACCTGAGTGACATGGTTTGCAACTTTATTACAATCTGTCGGTCCGCTTGACACATTTAGATAAAGGGGGCCAAAAGAATGTGTTTGGGTTACACATTTTAATGTGTATACAAGTTTGGGTTTTTTTTTTTTTTTTTTTTTTTTTTTTTTTTTTTTTTTTACAAATAAAATATATGAGTCATGGTCGAGTAGAAAAGTTCAAACCGTCAACCCAACATGATCAAGTAAAGATGTTCTAACGATTAAATAATTGTTAGGCCCAATTAAGGCCAGGCCTCAATTCCTCAACTACAAATCATCCTCAGCCGACCAAGCGGCCCAGCCCCTTTTCTTAATCCTAGCTTGTTATTGGGCTTCGTTTTTCTTGCCGAGTCTTTTTCTAATCATTATATGGGGGTTTTCTATAAAATATATACTATATAGGTTTGTCATTTGCGTATACTTGTGTTGGTGATCCTTAATAAATATAATTTGTATGCCACTAAACTTAGGCAATAGATTAAATACAAAGAGCTTTATCGTACAAAACGTACGAAAGACGTGAAAAGATAAAAATACGCGATGATATTTTTCGTAATTATTTTACTTGTAGGGTAATTATCAAAATTATCCTACAAATGATCTTGTAGAGTAATTTTGATATTGTAGGGTAATTTTGTAGAGTATCATAATTACTCTACAAATGATCTGTAGAGTAATTTTGATCTTCTAGGGCAATTTTGTTCCTTTAGGGTAATTACGAGTAAAATAATTACGAAAATGTCACCGCTTTTTTTTTATTTACTTTTTCATGTTTTTCGTACATTTTGTACGATAAGGCTATTTGTACGAGAACTTTTCCCACTAAACTTATTTCACATTACTAGTAACATATGTAATAATCGTTCATATGTAGTTTGTGTTGTAAATAATGATGTACTAGTAACATTGATAACCTATGTAATAAGTTTACAACATGCAGTTTATGTTGTGAATCATCTCCCTTTAGTAAATAATTCATATCATCATATGTTACTTGAAGAATGTGGCTCCCCGTTAGGGATGTGTACCATTTATTAGAAATTCTGGAATAAATAGATACGCCATTTCTATTGGGAACCTATACTATATACTAGGGGTGAGCAAAAAACCAAAATAATCGAACAGTAACTGAAATAACCGATAAAACCGAAAAAAACCGAACCGTAACTGAAATAACCGACGGTTCGGTTTTCGGATTTTTAGTAACTGAAAATTTCGGTTCGGTTATCGAATAACCATTTTCAAAAACCGAAAAAAAAAAAAAAAACGAACCGAACCAAAACGAAAAAAAACATATCTTTTTATGTAGTTTAAGTGATTAATCCATGCTATTAGAAATTGTTAATTTTATTCTTGAATATTAAGTATTTATAATAAAAACATTAACATGATTATTTATAATTGAGATGATTTATTTATTTGCTTACAACAAATAACAAAATTTAATATAAAAATTAAATAATCTTCAAAGTATTATAAAAAAATGTCTTAATAAAAACTTTGAAGAAACATAAAAAATAGATTAGAAGGTTAGGTTTATGTGAACATTATTTGTTAAAAGGTTAAGCATAATAACTTAAATGTAAACATATAAAAATAGATTAGAAGATGAGGTTTATGTGAACATGATCAGTTAAAAAGGTTAAGCATAACTTAAATGTAAACATATAAAAAAGATTCTTAAATTTTAAATTATACTTTTTTTTATTTTTGAATCTTACATACTTTTGTTTCAAAAACCGAAAAACCGAACCGGTGTAAAAACAGAAACTGAAAAAAATCAAAACCGAAAACCGAGATTTCGATTTCGGTTTTGTCGAAAACCAAACCGAACCGTCCACACCCATACTATATACAAATGTAATACTTTGGTGAAAAGTGGTGAGATAAAAGGAATACATTGTCAAAATGGTATACCTTATTGCAAAAATAGATTAAATAATCAAGATACAAGCAAGAATCAATAAGAACAACTCGGTACGTAGAACCGATTACAAAGAGAGATAGAATTTAATGCTTGCTTGTGTAAATGTGATTGCTTCATTGATTAATAGAAGTGTCAACAAGACCACCAATATATAGCGCTATGGAGGGCTCCAAATATGGGAGGAGCCATCCACAAATGGCAAGAGTAAGGCTGGCATCGACTAACATTGATAAAGAAGAAAGAACTGCGTCTGCAGGCATGGGCATAGGATAGAGGGGGGGGGGGGGGGGGTGTTATGTATGTAGCTTTCGTATAGAAATTTTTGGGTATATACGTTTTCGACTCCCCGTCAGAAATCTTAAGCTTCGTCACTGTCTGCAGATAAGGAAACAAACGAGATTGATGAAGATGACACTAATAAAAAAAGACCTAAATACATCAAGCCCGATAGGAAGGAGGCCCAACTAAAAAAAACAAGATAAAAAATGTTAGAACTAGGCTTCAATTATGAATTTGGATCATTAATTTTAACGCCCCCTCCCCTTTTTTTTAACGGCAAATTTGGATCACTGACGGACCACTGGAGTATCATCGTGCCACCAGCAGAACCACCCGATCATATCAATTTCCACTAGGCAATAATGCCTATACACCAATTGTAACACCCCCTCAATTTGATAATCTAAACACATCATGAATATTTAGTATTTTTTTTTTGAAAAAAACATCATATTGGTGTATAAGCAGACCCTTTGTAAAAAATATTATTTCAGCGAATTTTTTTTACCCGAAAGTAGAAAAGATTTATTTCAAAATGTTTAGTTCGATCATGAAACGCTAGGTTTGCTGTATAAATACAACATTATTATCGCATGGGAGATCAATTGGTAAAGTTATATTAAACATAGTACTTCACATGTGTCGGCAAACATAGCACTATACTCAGCTTCAACAGAGAAACTTAACACAACCCCCTACTTGTTTTTCCAAGAGACTAGAGTGTTGCCAAATAAAAAAAATACAAAACCCTGTAATAGACCGCCTAGAATCAAGACACTTCCTCCGTCTGGGGCACCTTTTATACATCTTAATAATCTCAAAGCTATTTGTAAATGAGACTTTGTAGGCTTATGCATGAATTGACTTATCCTAAAATAAGACTAGTTCGCAATCCAAGAACATCAATTCTCGTATATGTTAAACCCACTTAAAGAACATATAATACCGAGCACACACATTTCACTATTGTAATGTTGAAGGATGTTCTAACTGAGACACATATGTAAGTTGTAACAACCCTCAAAAACATCCTAAAACGAATCCTAACCGGAACCCTAAACGCGTATGACGAAAACCGAAACGAGAAATCAAAAATTTTGATTTTTGGTGTTCTCGCGGGCCGCGACCAACGAAGAGAGATCTCTCGTGGGGCGCGAGAGACTCATCTCAATCCAGAAACGTGTTACGCCACGTGTCTCTACACGTGTCGACCTGACGCTATGACTCAGCAACCCTAAACCGCCCTATGCTTCCTCGCGGGCCGCGAAGCCCTGTCTTAACTCTCTCGCAGGGCGCGAGAGCCCCATTTCCATCCCTATAAATGAGGTGTTTGAGCTTCAATTGAAATCGCTCAATTCTTTTCTTTCTCTTAGCTTCTATTATACAAAATAGTAGCTCGGTATTATACCCTAAACCCCGAAACTCTGCTCGTTATTAGGGTAATAACTCTAATCACTTGTACTATACTTTATCCGATCAATTGAAGCCGATCCAATGGATGTTTAAGTGCTGCCGATACCTGGCTATACTTTGTCATTCGTTGTGGGTTGTGATCTCGTGATTATCGTTAAAGTTGAATTGAGTTAATACACTAATACGAGTTCCATTGTAGTTAGAAATTAGAACTCCCAACCAGGGGCTGCTAAACCAGAATACTTAGCGATTAAGTATACTTAGTGATTAAGATTACTTAACAGTTAAGAAAACTTAGTGGCTAAGAAAACTTAATGGTTAAGTAAACTTAGTACTTAAGTAAACTTAATGGTTAAGTAAACTTAGTAATTAAGTAAACTTAATGGTTATGTAAAACTTAGCAATTAAGAAAACTTAGCAGTTAAGAAAACTTAATAGCTAAGGAAACTTAACAGGAATGGAAACTTAGCAGTTAAGCAAGCTGAGTAAGTTAATCAGCTAATTAAGTTAATTAATTAATCGGCTAAGTAAATTACTTAACTAAACAGTTAAGGTAGATTAATCAAATAAACAACTACGTAAGATAATCAGTTAAAAGCTAAGTAAACTGGACAGCTAAAACAATTAAGAAAACTTAATAGGTAAGAAAACTTAATCAGTAAGAAAAATCTAATAAATAAAGGAAACTTAATAAGTAAGAAAACTTCATAGCTAAGAAAGGAATATGCCTTACCTATAAATAGGAAGCTTAGGATTCATTTATTCTTTGCTCATTCCTTCTATTCTTCTCTCTATACGTTGGTGTTCTAACCACTAATCGCCGATACGATATTCTGTCCGATCGATTCGGGAACCAACTAACGAATGCCAAAGTGCTGTCTAAATAAGACTATACTTTGTGAATTTCGTTAAGGTTCTGATCTCGTGACCATCGTTAGGTTTGATATGGTTTTACACTAATACGTATCCCACTCTGTTAAACTAAATGTTTAACTATCAAAAAACTCTAAACTATACACTTACAATCAAACAAGATTTTTAATCATTAGAAGACATAGAATCAAGAGGCTTGTTAAATCAAGACTGCATGCTTATAATGTGGGTCATTCTCTTTTTACCAAATTGCTTTACAAAACCCTAAATGTTTTTCAGTTATACTTTACAGTGATTAAGTCTTTGCTAATCTTTAATTACTGGCAGTAAGTGGAGGCTTTGTGCACATTACTACTAATGATTTATCACTTTAGGTGGGCGAGCCTAATTAGTGATATGTCCACAGTCATAGATCCGGTCGAGTGACAACTGAACCAGCTAATTATAAGATAGGGGCAAATGTAAAAACTCTTAATGCTGTGAATTATAACAAAGTTGTAATTACAGTGATTAAGTCTTTGCCAATCTTGAAAGGGCAAATGTAAAAACTCTTAATGCTGTGAATTATAACAAATGTGTTTTTGTACAAAACGAATGAACTCACCAGTATTTCCTGCTGACCAAATCTTTTTAAAACGCGTTTCAGGTGATTACAGTAGATCGGAATAAGAGTTGGATACGACACCAAAAGGCTTAAAGAAGTGGCTTATTTTATCATGAAATTAAATTAAGAAAAGTTGTTTATGTATTCGGATTATCCAATATAAAAGATACCTTTGTAAAACCTGGGTTTATTCCCATCTGTTTTATAAATAAAATCTGGTGTTTCTAAACTCTGATATTTTTACTAACTCACGATCCTGATGAACATTTCCGCTGCAATGTTTTTAAAATAACCACCGGTACCACTTGACTGCTCACGGCTCCCATCCAGGCTGTGGTCGGGGGTCGTGACATAAGTCCACCTTTGGCACAATTTAATTCGAAGACCATAAAGTTGACAAACAGTGGAAATATGAAACCACAGGGACTAAAAGTGTCATCATGCCAAACTTGAGTCTCTGAATGACCATATGTGAAGAATATATTCTTAAACGAGTGATTAATTGGATATAAGAAGATGTTTGTGAAAATAATCGAAAGATTATAAAACTACAAGGGTTAAACGTGTCAACATGTTAATTCTGACCTCTGAGTGACCTTTTAACGAACCCAAGGCTTCGAAATATTCAAATATACACTCAAGAATAAGTGATAAAAATTTCACGTGGTTTCGAGATCGTTAAGCGAGTTTTCAAGACTTTGGGTAAAAAGTGTCAACTTGATGAAACTTGCATTTATAGTGATATTTAATGAAGCCGAGCTTAACGAAGTTTGTTTATACATCCTTGGGCCTCTACAATCTAACTACAAGGGCCTTACATGTCAAAAATCAAGTTATATAAGGTTTTAAATGGCCAGGGACTGAATTGGACAAGTTTGAAACCTGTTTAACCTGTTCCCCACCTCCAGGCGGGCCGCGTAGCCCCTGAAGACCTCTTACGCGGGCCGCGTAGAAGTGCCCAGGGCAGAATTATGTTGACAGATGCAGGTTTCAGCTGCATAACCGACTTATTCTCAATTGTATCGATCCTAGGGGTTGTTAAACGGTTTTATTAATCCACTAGGACACCTGGGGTGATCCTAGGAGGTCCCATAATAGCGGCAATGATCTAGGGACATGGCAAATCACTATATAAGAAGAACTAGTTCATGTTTATTATGCACACATTTGCAAACAACTTTCAAAGGACTCATTTCTGGAGCTTGCAAGGGTTAGGAGAAGAATTACAAGTGTAGAAAAGATAGCAAGGACCATTAGTAAGAGTCTTAACCCCTGCTTAGTCCTTTTAATTAGCTTAATTACTAAAAAGTCAAACTTGTCGTAATTTAACTTTGTCTTTCGGTTTAATCTCAAACGGTCCAGCCACTGACCGAAACGAAAGTGGTTATGGAACCATATTAATGTGGGTGATTAACCCTTAAAAGGGCACCTCCTAATTATTCCGTTTGACTAATCAATTGTCGGGTCAAACTAGTTTGACAAAAAATCAAACTGGATAGAAAGTTTAAAAATGAATTAAATTAATAAAACAGAGGTTCTAAATTATATTTTAACATTCTAATGACTTGGTAATTAATATTAGAACATGTTTTATCAGTCCTAACCCGACAATTATCAGTCTAAGGTCAGTTTATAACCGAAAGTCGCAAAAGCTTAACTTTTGCTTTGACTTTCAGTTCTGACCCATTCAAGCTTAATTCTCCCATGTTTTAAGCTTCCATTAGGACCACATTACTCATTAGTATAACCATCTGGAGTTATATTGCATAGTTCTTAGTGGATTGAATTATATGCTCTTGATCGTTAATATGCTTATAAATGCCGTAAATGCCCTTTTGTCATATAAATGAGATTTTTAGAAATGTGAGAGGACAAAAACCTTTGCTACTGATATATAAGCTTGTCCCGAATATTTGACATCAGTTCTTGGTCCCAAATAGAAGTTATGCTTGATATCGTAATTAGAAGCTTTTTATTAGTTAATTTGCGATATCTTGCATAATGCACCTTTAAACTTGGATTTTGAACCAAAACTCATTACCTACTGTAAGATATTATTTTTAAGGAATTTTAAGATTTTTGGCCAGATTATAATCTGTTTAAAACATAGAGTTCATGTGTAATTCGATTAATGACGATAATACCCTTTTTAGGCATAAAATGAGATTAACAAATGATTTAAATGCCAAACTTTTTCCTACTGATTTCATACATTAAATAAATTATTTTGAGCATTAAAAACTAATAAAAACCTCAGATTTACATAAACATCTTGATTATCGTCAATTAGCGAGTTTTACACTAATTAGGTGCATAATATGGTTTAAAGCCATATTTAACATCTAAGACTTATTACCTACTGAATTTTTAAACAAATTTAAATATTATTACAGTAGATATAAGTTATGAACTCAGGTTTCCAAAAATGCCCTTAAAAGCCTATGTGAAATGACCAAAATGCCCTTTCGGGACATAGTTTGGTCATAAATAGTAAATTTCACATATGTATAATATCTTACTGATGTAATGAGTTAAATTAAATATTTTTACTGATTTCAAAAGACCAGAACTTCAGTTTGTTATAAAATCTCTTTTATAAGCATTAAAATTACCAAAATGCCCTTATGGGACTTAGCTTGGTTTAAATTACTTTTTGGGCATATATGTTAACATCCTACTGATGTATTAACATATTTTAAGCATAATAACAATTAAGACCTGTATATAATTCATTTGGTTACCCGTTACGCGTTTATGCGTTCGGGTCGGTTTATATGACTAGTTTACGTAAAATAGCCGAAACGGGTTTAACATTATCATTAAATTCTCAAATTCCAGAATGTGTTTAGTTTACCCATATTATACAAGTATCCAAGCTTGTCGGGTCTAAACCACATTCTATTCCGGTCTCCGCTTAATCTAGGGTTTAGAACCGTAAAGTTTCTTTCTAGCTAACCGGTCTAAGTCTTTGACTTAACTAAGGACCCGTTAGCATCCTAATAGGTTATTAAACCTTCTACACAGATTAAGTAGCATCTAGTAGAAGGTAACATCATAAAGCTTTAGGATTTACGGCTGAGTTATCTTCACTTTAAGCTCAGGTAAATACTTTTAACTTATTTTTCCTTATACGGGCTTGGGATATGGTATTATAATAATACCACTTGGTCGGGTATGAAATAATTTAATCGGATTGTGATTAATAAATTTACATAACCCATTTTAATCTGTCTTGTTTGATAACATAAACATTGGGGGTTAATTCGACCGTGTCTTGGATATCATCGGCTCATTTCATTTGAAAATGGCCACGACCTATGCACGGGGTGTAGGCATACACCTGACAGATGCAAATGCTAAAAATATAAACCCACATGTTGGGGATAACTCCTTTGTGGGTTCTATAAGTGGTGAGTCGGCTAATCATGACCGGCTTCCAACCGGCCCCAAATGTATGACAAACATGTAAATCTGTATACAAGATTATCTTTAAATAATTGTCCCAAGTTATAAATGAATTGTGTCTTGTTCACTTAAATCAATTTTCGTAAATGTTTTCCAAAGAGTCAGCTAATTGTATTTACCTGTGCAAACTGATGTATCTTCTAAAGATTGATTGACAGGTACCTCTCGTAAATAGACTGGAGCTATTAGGTGTCGTATAAGAGGATCTTGCAAATCCCTAAGATGTCCGAAGTCTGTTATTTTCCGTTTCTTGTATTTTATTTATGATCTGTCTGTGGATCTTATTACAATCTAGTCTGTATATTTGTAACACCTCGAAAATTCACGTCCTATAATGTGTTGACACGTGTCACAAGCTTTGAACGTGTGAAAGAATACTCTAGAGGGACTAAAGTTGACAAACAAGGAAAGTATGTGAATATAAGGGTTCAAAAAGTCAACGATGGATAAAATATACTTTACAATAACCCTACATGATGTTTATACCCTTAAACGGATAAATCATGGATCATACAAAGCTAATTGTGAAGGAAAGTGAGGAATTTCAAACTACAGGGGTTAAATGTGTCAACATGTTTAAAGTATACCTCTGAGTGACCTTTTAGCGAACCCGAAGCTTTGTAATGATTAATTATACTCACGAGAATAAGTGATAAAAATTTCACCAAGTATCGTTATTGTATGAGAAAGTTATGATAAAATTCGTATACGAGGGGTTAGAAGCGTCAACGTCGAAATTTAAGACTTTTCGGTGATCGTATGAATAACCGGGGACCTAACAAAGTTGGTTTATGACTTGGAGTCCTTAAAAGTCAAGTTTGGGGGTTACAAGTGCAAGAAAGCACCTTAAAATCAAGTTTTGGAAGTTCAGGGGCCAAACTGTCAACATTTGAAAGATGTGTCTTGCTGGCCTGGTCCTTACGGACCGTATGCTGGGAGTATTACGGTCCGTAAGCGACTCCCAGATGCAGAAACTCGACAGGTGCCTATTCCAGCCCGTTGCACCGCCTCATTTTGCCAATTCCTGATTATAGGGACTTGTTTAATGAATTAGGAGGGTCTAGGGACACTTGGAATGATCCCATAACCTCCATAGACTTTGTTTGGCATGATCTTGTGGGATTGAAGTACCTATATAAGAACTTCTATGTTGCACCATTTGATCATTCATTCCAAACTTCACATCTGAGGATTTCTGGAAATCAAGGCCAATTCCTAAGCATCACTAATCGTCTTTAGGACCTTGGTAAGTATTCTTAAACTTCCTTAATTAAGTTTTGCTTAGTTTATAGCTTAAAAGTCAAACCGTCGTAATTAAGGTTTGACTTATCGATTAATCGCTAATGGTCCAGCGATTAGTCAAACTTAAAGTAGTTATAAGTTGGTAATTATGTGGGCATTAAACCCTTAAAAGGGCACCCTCTGATTCCCGTCCTAACTAGGTCAAATGTCGGGTCAAACTTAATCCGAAAAAGTCAACAAAAACATAATTTTTGAATTAACGCATAATTAGCAATGTAGAAGACGTATAACCTGTTTTGTCATTATTATAACTTGGTAATTAATGTAAGAACATGTCTAAACATGTTCGACCAGACAATTTTCTGTTTAGACCCGGTTCGGAACCGAAAGTCGCAAAACTTTGACTTTTGCTTTGACTTCAGTTCTGACCCGATTTAGATGGGTTTAGAAATGACTTAGAGCTTCCTTAGGACCAGGTTACATGATAGTATAACCCACTGTGGTTGGATCGTCGATTGTCCGATTCGTTTACACGTTTCCGTTAATTGCCTAATGTTGACCAATATGCCCTTTTGACCATAAAACGAGAATTTTGAAAATGTGAAATGACAAAATATTTGTTACTAATTTATAAACATGTCCCTAAATTTTCACATCAGTTGGAGGTCTAGATTAGGAGTTATGCTCAATGACGTAATTAGAACGCTTTTTAGTAATTAAACGGCGTCATTAGCATAAAGCCTATCTAAACCCACTTTTTGACACCAAACCTTTTACCTACTGATGTAATATAATAATTTGGGATTTTTAAAGATTTTTAATTATTTTTAACCTGCTCATAACCTAAGGTTATGACCTTGATTCGGTTAATACCGATTATACCCTTTTTGGGTATAAAATGAGTTCTACATAATATTTTGACATCAATCCAATTGCTACTAATTTTATATAATAAATAAAGTATTTTGAACTTTATAACCTGATCAGAAAACTTAGATTTCCTATATAACCCGGAAATCGCTTAAAATAGCTTTTTAAGCGTATTAAACGCATAGTTTGGGTTTAAAACCATTTTGTCACCTAAGACTCAACACCAACTGATATAACCTGTTAAAGTGAGTTGTTTTACTGATGTATTCGGACCCGAATCTCAGAATTTTAATTAACCTCTTTTATAATATTTAAAATGACCAAAATACCCCTACGGGGCTTATTTTGAGATTAAACTCGTTCTGGGCATAATGGAAGATATCCTACTGATATCACAACATATTTAAAGCATATTAACTTAGGAAACTCGTATATGATTCATATGGTTACCCGTTACGCACTTTTCGCGTTCGGATCGGCTTATGTAACTAGTTTGCATAATTTAGCCGAAACGGGTCAAACCATATCGTTTTCATCTCAAATCCAGTATGTATTTAAGTTACCCATATTAAACAAGCATACAAGCTTTCCGGGTCAAAAACACATTCTAAACCGGTCTTCGCCTTATCATGCGTTTGAACCGTATCTTCCTCTTTAAAACTAACCGGTCTAGGCATAGGCTTAATTAAAGACCCGTTAGGAATCTAATAGGTTATTAAAAACCTTCGTTCCAGATATAGGAGCCCAGTAAAAGCTATCTGTACTTGCTGATTTGATACGGCTGGGATTGAATTTATATTTAGCTCAGGTAAATACTTTTAACTTATTTTTCCCTTATACGGGCTTGGGGTACGGTATATACAAATACTGGTTGGTTGGGCATTGAATCTTTAATTGTATGAAGGTTAAATCATTGAGATGACCCGTTTGAAAATGTGTTGTTTGCTTAAAGCCTTTAGGGGGTTAATGAGCATGTCCCGGATATCCTTGGCATCATTTTACGAAATGGCCACGACCTAAGCACGGGGTGTAGGCGTACACCTGATTGATGCATATGTAAAAACTGGTAACTCACCTTAAGGTTTCAACCTTGTGGGCATTTTACCTGTGGTGTGTCTTTTAATCTTTAACCCGGTCTGCGGATCGGGCTACTGAACGCATAAGGAACATGTAATTCTTTTACAAGTATTATATTCAAATAATTATCCCAAGTTATAAAATGTTTTGTGCCACGTGCATTCAAATCAATTTTATTAAACCTTTTCAAAATGAGTCAGTTAATTGTATTTACCAGTGTAAACTGACGTATTTTCCCAAAAAGGTTAAGTGCAGGTACTACTCGTAATAGGCTGGCCTCTCCTTAGCATCAATAAGAGTCTCGCAAGCTTGGATGCATTTAAATCTGATGAACTATGTTTCCTTTATTTATGATCCGCCTGTGGATCTTTTACATTCCGTTTGTAATACTTGGATATTACTTTATATCGGTTTGTAATGTATTTATCTTTTGCTTCCGCTGTGCATTTAAATATTGTGTTGTTTGACTATGATGATATCAACTACGTCACGGTACTCCCCACCGGGCCCACCGGTAATACGTGGAAATATCGGGGTGTGACAATATTCTTTCGTCAAACACTCAGACATTATGGTTTGTAATAGTTTATTCACCAAGCCTTCCGCTGTGCTATTATATTGTGTGTATTGACAATGATGATATCAACTACGTCACGATACTCCCTGTCGGGTCCATCGGTAATATGTGGAAATATCGGGGTGTGACAGGTTGGTATCAGAGCCAACATTGAGTGAATTAAACACTAACCTTTTGTGTTTAATCTCAATGACATAATAAGCACATTCCTTAGACTTCTGAGTCTAGGCTAATGACCTAGGATTTATTCTTAACTTTCCTTTTGTTGTTTATATTATATTTACTTGTTTTGATAGGTTATCAAATTGGAAAATGCTGCCACGTCTGAGAGGCAGAGGAAAGGGACCAATGAGAGGAGGGCCATCAGGCCACGCGGGACCATCCCATCGACGTACCCCGTCGGCGACTTTCTCTAGTTTCGACTCTTGGGACCATTGGAGTCATAACTTCGAGCCGGCGAGACATTCTGTTTCGCTGGGATCCTCACCATCCGACCCTCCATACTTTGGACAACCCATTCCCGATGAACCCCAACATTCCCAGCATTCTCTAGAATCACACCATTCGAACCAATCTCACCACTCCCTTCACTCCGATTCCATTTATTCCCCAGGTCAATTCAATCCCAATGAATATGTCAACAATCTTTTTGGTTTCAACCCTTTAGGACCTCAAGATCACTTCTCCTAGGAGATTGAAATGGACGACGACCCTGACCCTGAAATGCAAACCGGAACACCGAGCCACCCTATCAGTATCTCAAGCGGTTCTTCGTATCAAGGATCGTCGTACCAAGGGCCCGATCCATTTAAGGAATGGTGGTCAAGGTATGAATGGGAATTCACCCCTTCATATCATAATTCTCCTGCTCAACCTCCTTTAAATGATCTGCAACTTCAAGCAGTTACCCCACCACCTTTGCCAGTTGAGGAACCACCTCAACCGCCTCCCGAGCCGCCAAGGCGAAGGAGAAATGCTCGAATGTCTGTGCATGGGGGACCATGATTCGCATTCCCTCATGATTCAAGTTCTTACCCTCCTATTCCCGAGGACCCCCAAATGGGTGGACCCTCGCACGCGGTGCCAGAAGTCAATACTCCGCCAGTTTCTCATGCACCACCGCCACCGCCAGTGGGTTTTGACAACCCGATACCAACATACCCAGGTTCGTCTGGGTATAACCCATCTGGGTATCCAACCGCTGCGGAATATGGAGCCCATGACCCATACCTTACTGCAGCACAATACAATGCACTTTATCCTTCTTTTTACCCACCAGTTTACCCAACTGGATATCCGGTACAAGGGTATCAATACCCACAATATCATCAACCTCCTCCTCCCAAACAGGAACAAACTCAGGAGATTCTGCAGAGGTTAGACCGGGTTGAACGTGAAGCCGATGAAACTAAGAAGAAGCATAATGGCTTTCTCAAGGGCCTTGCGAACCTCATTAAAGGCAAGAAGAAGTAGGAAGTTGTTATTTTATTTTATATTGTCTTTTAATCAAGTCCCTGCGAGGACATTATTTTATTTTCAGTACCAAGTCCCTGCGTGGACTTACTTTATATTTTCGTAGCCCCTGCGTGGGCAGTATGTTGTTTCAAGTTCCGTTTAGGGCATCGTTGTACTAGTTTCGTGATTTAATGAAGTTATTTTTGATTTTTAAATATGAATTCTATTACATCATCATGCTATATCATTTCAAATTTAATTAATCTGCCAAAGAAATTCTTAGAGGTATAACCTAGCCAAAAATATTAATGGCTATGATGGTACAACCTTTCTAAGAAAATAACTCCCTGTTAACATCTAAAAACATGTTAACTTTCCTGGTTGTGCTGTACGGAAAACCACACAAGCTTCCAAATGTACTTGGACTTTCCCAAGTCACCATCATAGCCTAAATGATCTATATGAATCATGGCTAATAAACATCAATATGATGTATACACCTAAAACATCCATTTGAGATGTACGCTTACAAGCAAAGGTGTAATAATGACAATGACAGTTCTACCTTATTAACTTCTTGTCAATAAGGCGACGAACTATGTTCGACCCTTAAAAGATCACTGATCCAGGAGATCATTGATTATAGTTTAATCGTCCCTGTGACATAGCCTCTTGTGCTGACTAAATGTCCTTCGAGACGAGCCTTGTGCTAAATTAAAATGTCTTTCATGACATTGACAGTTGTGATTTATATTCCCCTGTCTAATAAAATATAAAGAATTATATCTCATTGATTATTATTATTTTCTTAAAATGGTCTATATGGTTTAATAATACCATGACCATCTAATCATCAATGTGATTATTTATTGCATAAATTAAATATAACATTATTGTTTAATATAGTACCCAAATCATGGCTGAATTTGATGAAGTAAACAGTCATCCACGGGAAGAAAACAATAATGAGGCCAGAATAAATCTTACAAACGCTGAACTGCAAGCCATGATTGACACCGCCGTTGCTCAAGCGGTGGATAAGATATTCAAGGAACCGAGTCATGTTCGGTCCAAAACTCACACAAAACCCTTATCACAGTCGCATGCATCAAGAAGGGATGAATCTTAGCATTCATCTAATCAAAGATCTGAGCCTCAGAAAGTGGTGTTAAATCAGACTCCTAAGTACAAAAAGAGTTGTACCTATAAGTACTTCGTCTCCTGTAAACCGAGGGATTTTACAGGCGAAAAGGGAGCAATCGACTGCATGAAATGGTTAGACGAAATGGAGACTGTGATTGACCTCAGTGGATGTGCTAAGGAAGACATAGTTATGTTTGTGTCTCAATATTTCAAGGGCGATGCCCTCACTTGGTGGAAAGCATTAGTACAGTCCACTGGAAAGGTTCATTTGTATAACCTTTCGTGGAGAAAGTTTGTGGATCTTGTGAAAGATACATATTGTCCTCAGCATGAAGTTGAGAGGATTGAAACTGACTTCCTCACCTTGGTGATGAAGGATTTAGACTGTAGGTCCTACATGACCAGTTTCAACTCGATGTCGAGGCTTATACCATATTTAGTCACTCCTGAACCCAAACGCATTGTGTGTTTCATCGGTGGTTTAGCCCCTGAAGTAAAAGGAAACGTCAAGGCTTCCAAGCCTACTACTTATAGATCTGCTGTGGATCTATCTCTGTCCCTTACTCTTGATATTGTGAGGAGTAGGGCAAGGAAAACTACCGATGACAGGAAAAGGAAGAGGGAGGAAGACAAGTCCTCTCAATCAAACAAAAAGAACAAATGGAGCTTTGGTTTTAAGAAAAAGCAGTCGAATGACAAACCCAGGTGCAAGACCTGCAACAAAAGGCACTTTGGAAAGTGCAACCAAGACCCACAAGCTAAACCATGTGGGATTTGCAAGAAGAAGGGGCACAAAACGGTGGAGTGCCGGAACATTAAGGATGCAACCTGTTATGGTTGCAACGAAAATGGTCACATCAAGGCAAACTGCCCCAAGAATACCAAGAAGCCCGAGGAGACAAAGAAAAACAACGCAAGAGTTTTCCAGATGAATGCAAGGGAAGCGGTGAACGACGAGAACATCATAACAGGTACCTTCCTCATTAATAACAATTATGCTAGAGTCTTATTTGATTCAGGTGCTGATAAGTCTTTTGTAGACCATAAGTTTTGTAAGTTACTGAATCTGCCTATTAAGACTCTAGACATAAAATATGAGGTAGTGCTTGCTGATGGTACCTTAGAAACAGCCTCAACTCTTCTTGATGGATGTTTCATATCCATTAAGAATCATTCTATTCCGCTATCCCTCCTGCCAATGAAATTGGCTGGTTTTGATATAGTTTTGGGCATGGATTGGTTATCGCATAACCAAGCCCAAATTACCTGCGATAAAAAGCTAGTTATCATGAAAACCCCTTCCGGTGAGTCCGTCACTATTCAAGGAGATACACAATATGGACTGCCCAACAATGTGTCCATTCTCAAAGTATCGCAATGTCTGAAGAGTGGATGTGTCATCTATATGGCACAAGTGTCAGTGAACGACCCAAAGCCTAAGATTGAAGATATTCCAATTATCTCTGAGTATCCTGATGTCTTTCCTGATTATCTACCTAGATTACCTCCTGAGAGGCAAGTTGAATTCAGGATAGATATTCTCCCAGGATCCGCACCTATTGCACGAGCTCCTTATCGTCTAGCGCCTACTGAAATGAAAGAGCTCAGGACTCAATTAGACGACTTACTGGGAAAAGGTTTTATTCAGCCCAGCTCTTCGCCTTGGGGAGCTCCAATTTTGTTTGTGAAAAAGAAAGATGGATCAATGCGCTTATGCATTAATTATCGTGAGCTAAACAAGATAACGATCAAGAATCGATATCCCTTACCCAGGATCGACGACTTATTTGATCAGCTTCAGGGGGCGAGTTTCTTTTCAAAGATTGACTTGAGGTCCGGATATCATCAACTTAAGGTCCGAACTGAAGATGTGCCTAAAACAGCGTTCAGAACAAGGTATGGACATTACGAGTTTTTAGTGATGCCTTCCGGGCTCCCTAATGCGCCAGCAGCTTTCATGGACCTCATGAATAGAGTCTGCAAACCATACTTAGATAAGTTTGTCATTGTCTTTATAGACGACATACTTATCTACTCTCGTAATCAAGTTGATCATGAGAAGCACCTTCGATGTATCTTAGGATTGCTTCGACAAGAGAAGATTTATGCTAAATTCTCCAAGTGCGAGTTCTGGCTTCGTGAAGTCCAATTCCTTGGACATGTTGTTAGTGAACGTGGCATCCAAGTAGATCCCGCCAAGATAGAAGCTATTATGAATTGGGAAGCACCGAAGACGCCAACGGAAATTCATAGCTTTCTGGGTCTAGCTGGATATTATAGAAGATTCATTGAGAACTTCTCAAGAATAGCTACACCATTGACTTCTTTGACCCGTAAGAATGTAAAATTTGATTGGGGTCCAAAACAACAAGAATCCTTTGAAATTCTTAATCAGAAATTGAGCAATGCTCCAGTGTTGACATTTCCCGAAGGAACTGAAGAGTTTGTCGTTTACTGTGATGCATCACACACCGGTATGGGTTGTGTACTTATGCAAAAAGGCAAGGTGATTGCCTATGCATCACGACAACTAAAGGTGCATGAAAAGAATTACACCACCCACGACTTAGAGTTGGGTGCCATTGTATTCGCACTAAAGTTATGGAGACACTATTTGTATGGAACAAAGTGTGTGATCTATTTGGATCACAAAAGTCTTCAACACTTATTTAATAAAAAAAGAGCTCAATATGAGACAGCGCCGCTGGATGGAAACTTTAAATGATTACGATTGTGAAATTCGCTACCATCCCGGCAAGGCAAATGTAGTCGCCGATGCCTTAAGACGAAAAGAGAGAGTTAAACCTATCAGGATTAATGCTAAGAGCATTGAACTAAAGAATAGCCTAAGTGAAAGGCTATTAGCTGCACAGAAAGATGATGTTTTGGAAGCTAACCTTCCAGATGAAAAGTTAGGTGTAACTGCTGAACAGTTAACACCTGTCAAGGATGGAATTCTTAGACTGAATGGAAGAATTTGGGTTCCCATTCATGGAGGGCTTCGTGATGTAATCCTTCAGGAAGCCCACAACTCCAAATATTCAGTACACCCTGGAGGTGACAAAATGTATCAAGATTTAAAGGCTAGTTATTGGTGGATAGGTTTGAAGAAATCTATTGCCACACATGTAGCTAAGTGCCTAACTTGTGCTCAAATTAAAGCTGAACATAAAAAACCATCGGGTCTGCTTCAACAGCCAGAACTTCCCACATGGAAGTGGGAGATGGTAACTATGGATTTCATAACCAAGTTACCTAAAACCAGGCACGGAAACGATACCATATGAGTTATAGTTGATAGACTGACTAAGTCAGCACATTTCTTACCCGTTAAAGAGATTTATAGCTCCGACAAGATAGCCCAGTTATACATGGATAAGATTGTATCCCTACACGGAGTGCCGGTGACTATTATTTCTGACAGAGATACTAGATACACCTCTCACTTTTGGAAAAGCTTCCAACAATCTTTGGGCACTCGTTTGAATTTTAGTACGGCTTACCATCCTCAAACCGATGGACAAAGTGAGCGTACAATTCAAACTTTGGAAGACATGCTTCGAGCATGTGTTATTGATCTAGGAGGTATGTCACACCCCAACCACGTATAACATACAAAACGTGGCGGAAAACGTCAGGGAGTGTTGTAACAGAATTAATTGTTTCATAACCATGGCATACAAAGTTGTATTTATTTATCAACATAAGAGTTACATTGTTTTGAACAGGAATCAAAGAGTTTATAACATAATTAAACTAAGTCTATCTTCGTTTTATGTCTCTAAGGCACAGGTCCGCCCTAGTGTCACGATCATCATCCTATGGAAAAGCTCATGAAAACACATGTGAAAATAGGTACGTCAGCATAAAAATTCCTGTGAGATACATAGGTTTGTGAAAAATAGGATTCATGACTTATGTTTAAGAAATTGTTTAACAAAAGTCAGTCATGAACCTTGTAAATTGTTTTGTTTTGTAAATCATACAAAGAATGATGTAAGGTTAAATGAATAACCAAGTAAAATGAGTTTGTATAAGATAAGTTGTTTTGTAAATCAATGTCTTGTGAAAATAAGTTGTTTATGTAAAACGTAATATGTCAAATATTGAAATGATTTAACTAACGCTACGACATGTAATATCATACAAACACTTGTTTATAGGAAGTACCAGCGGCGTATCCACCATGTTTGTATCATATTACACACGCCTCGTTACTCAAATCACTTACTCAAACCAACCATCAATGTAAATTGTTTATGTATAAATGAATTGTCATGTGTTAATGTGTAAACCGTATCGAAATGTTTATGTCCAATGTAAACCACTAAATGCGTATATCAATGTCAAAATGTTTATGTTTAATGTAGATCATGTAATGTGTACCCCAAAAATATCATGTATGGTAAGTGAAATATATCAACTAAACCATATGTAAAATGCACAAAAACAAGGTATTTGAAGTAAAACATGGTTTAAATCAAAGTTATGTTTTGTGGAACAAATGCATGCTATACTGATACAAACATTTATGCGGTATTGTGAAAATGCATACATCCAAGCCTTGAGACTGTGGCGATAAACCCTTAAAAAAATTAAAGGTTTATCTAAGTTATGTATATCGAATTCGGTCATTCCTTCCAATCTAAACAAACCCAGGATTTCAAGAACGGGAGTTGTCAATTCCTATGGTACCACTACCTACTAACGAACGGCGTAGCTAATGTTAATGAATGTATTGTTCCATTGTAAACAACCCAAATGTCATACCAAAATGTAAACATGTGATGAAAACAACTGTACTAAGTATGTAACAAATGGACATACATAGCATGTGACGTGAAACAAATGTACTAAGTATGCACATAATGGACATACATAGCATGAAATGTAATGTAAACAATGTACTAAGTACGCACACAATGGGCATACATAGCATGAAATGTAATGTAAAACAATGTACTAAGTACGCACACAATGGGCATACATAGCATGAAATGTAATGTAAAACATGTACTATAATGTACTAACGAACATAGCAGGTATATGATGTGAAAACATGGAAAGCATGAAAGTAACAAGTAGGCACATGTGTTTCACCCAAAAACAGTTTGAAAACAGTAAAAGAGGGGTCTATGTACTCACTTGAGATTGCTCAGAAGTCCTAAGATAACCACCAAGCAATGCTAGAGATCACGGAATCAAACGGCACCTAATATAGGTAACTATGTTAATATACCGGACCTAAATCGGAAGATCGGATAGAATGCGGGTTCGTAAACCAAACGAGTATGGAGACTCATGTAATATGGTTTAACAAAGCCTACATACTAAATGAAACCTAACATAAGTGCTTACGACCCATTACGACCCGTTTAGGTAGCTTATGCTACTTTAACGCGTCGCTCGCGTGAAACGCGTTCGGAACGCCTAACTAGTCCTATGACAAGTAAAATATGCCTTAACATATCTAATATTGTTACCAAATCAGTTTAGATACCAAAAGTTATGTTGCATATGCTTAAAATGAATTTTGGCGTTAAAAGGGCATTTTGGTAATTTACCTAAGGCATATAAACTACCTATCATACAACTACTTAAACGAAGCGACCATAAGGTATAACCTCGGAAGGTTATTCCCTATATACTATGGTCACCTAATGTGTTTGGTTGGATCCTAATGATCGACCAAATGGGTCGGGTTCGAAGGTATAAGCGATTTATTAGATCGCTTACCCTTACGACCCTAGGCAACGTGGTAATCAGTAGGCATAGTCACAAGGGACTATAACCATCGTGATTACAATCACGTTGCGAAGTTCAAACGAACTTCGCATTGACCATAAACTGGTCAATGCAGAAAGTCAAACAAAGTTTGACTTTCGGACTCGAAAAGCAATAAAAGAACGAAGGAACACTTACAAAGGGTCCCCGAATGCTAATCTAGATCAAAATTGCTCAAGTATGAAACAAAGGTTTAAACTTAGAGCACATAAGATCAGATTCTTGTGAGGAAAAGTGAAGGGTGGAGGTGGGTATTTATAGTTTTTGGTTCACCGTTAGGATCATTTCTTGGAAAAGGGGGCACGATCTAAGCCGTACACTTGTTGGAAAGTTGTGGTAACTCATTTGCCATCCACCATAAGAGTTTGACACTTGGCACTTGACCTTTGGAGAGTGTTAAGGGCTGTTAACAGCTGAAAAAAAACGTTTTGCTGCATCTGGCCCCAACTTACGGACCTAGTTTGGCAGATTTACAGTTTCAGTCCCTGCAACCTCAAAACTTGGTTTTCGATGCATTTTTTTGACACGTTTAAGCCCCGTTAACCCCATTTCAAAGCTCTAAAATGAAGTTAAAGTATAGGGAACTTAAAATGTGTTCAAAAATATCCCGGGTGTCGGTTCGTTTAGCCGTACGGTTATGTTGTTCGGTTAATTACGACGGAATGCGCATAAGCGCGAAAAATGATCCAAATGGCGTGACGAATGGATTTTTCTTATGCCAAACACTAAAATAAAATATTTTAGTGCTTACATAAATTTTTGGATGTCCGGATGTATGCAAACTTGTGCACTTTTTGACGCTTTTAGTCCCTGAATGACCCCAAAAGTTTATTTTAGCATACCGAACCCCTCAAAGCCTATTTATAAGCTATGTAAAGGATATTTATGGTATGTTTAACTTATGGTCATGTTCCGGAATGTTCGTTACAGTTCAAATTGGCATACTTTCGCAGTTTGTCAAGTTTAGTCCTTGTAAGCGAATTAACTTGTTTTTGCCATACCAAAGCCTTCAAAACTTATTTATAAGTTATGTAAGGGTTATTTAAGGTATGTTAAGTATATGTTGATGTTCCGGAGTATTTGTCGCATTAAACTGGCTACGTTTATGCACCATTTTGCGTATAACTCTCTAGAAAGTGATATAGAGTTTGAAATTGAATAAAAGTCAAAACATGAAAAATGTAAAACATAACCAAACAAACATTGGGATCAAATGACATTGTTTTATTGATAATGGTACTGTTCATAATGATTACAAGCACAGATGTTACAAGGTAGTTGGGATGACCACCTACCCTTGATCGAGTTCTCCTATAACAATAGCTACCACACAAGCATTCAGGCTGCGCCTTTTGAGGCATTATATGGTAGGAAATGCAGAACGCCTATTTGTTGGGCAGAAGTAGAAGAAGCTCAGTTGTCAGGACCTGATATAGTCCTTGAAACAACAGACAAGATTGTCCAGATTCGCGATCGCCTGAAAGCTGCCAGGGATAGGCAGAAAAGTTATGCTGACAAGAGGCGAAAACCTCTAAAGTTTGAAGTTGGCGATAAAGTCTTACTGAAAGTATCACCTTGGAAAGGTGTGATGCGTTTTGGTAAGAAGGGCAAGTTAAGCCCTAGGTATATTAGACCATTCGAGATTATCGAATGTGTCGGCAGTGTAGCTTATAAGCTAAACTTGCCTGAGGAGCTGAGTGGAATTCATAATGTGTTTCACATCTGCAATCTCAAGAAATGCTTAACTGATGAATCACTAGCTATGTCTCATAAAGACGTACAAATTGATGAAAGCCTAAGGTTTGTTGAAAGACCTCTATCGATCGAGGATCGACAGGTTAAAAAGCTCCGAAGAAAGCATGTGCCAATAGTAAAGGTCAAATGGGATACCCGTAGAGGTCCCGAATATACGTGGGAAGTTGAGTCCACTATGCGACAGAAGTACCCTCACTTATTCCAGTAAATCTCGGGGTCAAGATTTCTTTTAAGGGGGTGAGGATGTAACACCACGTAAAAACGTGTCCAATTATTTATAGACACGTGTCCTAAACTCTAGATATGTGAAAGATTGAGTTTGAAGGACTAAAGTTGACAAACAGTGGAAATATGAAACCACATGGACTAAAAGTGTCATCATGCCAAACTTGAGTCTCTGAATGACCATACGTGAAGAATATATTCTTAAACGAGTAATTAATTGGATATAAGAAGCCGTTTGTGAAAATAATCGGAAGATTATAAAACTACACGGGTTAAACGTGTCAACATGTTAATTCTGACCTCTGAGTGACCTTTTAACGAACCCAAGGCTTCGAAATATTCAAATATACTCTCAAGAATAAGTGATAAAATTTCATGTGGTTTCGAGATCGTTAAGCGAGTTTTCAAGACTTTGGGTAAAAAGTGTCAACTTGATGAAACTTGCATTTATAGTGATATTTAACGAAGCCGAGCTTAACGAAGTTTGTTTATACATCCTTGGGCCTCTATAATCTAACTACAAGGGCCTTACATGTCAAAAATCAAGTTATATAAGGTTTTAAATGGCCAGGGACTGAATTGGACAAGTTTGAAACCTGTTTAACCTGTTCATCACCTCCAGGCGGGCCGCATAGCCCCTGAAGACCTCTTACCCGGGCCGCGTAGAAGTGCCCAGCGCAGAATTATGTTGACAGATGCAGGTTACAGCTGCATAACCGACTTATTCTCAATTGTATCGATCCTAGGGGCTGTTAAACGGTTTTATTAATCCACTAGGACACCTGGGGTGATCCTAGGAGGTCCCATAACAGCTGCAATGATCTAGGGACATGGCAAATCACTATATAAGAAGAACTAGTTCATGTTTATTATGCACACATTTACAAACAACTTTCAAAGGACTCATTTCTGGAGCTTGCAAGGATTAGGAGAAGAATTACAAGTGTAGAAAAGATAGCAAGGACCATTAGTAAGAGTCTTAACCCCTGCTTAGTCCTTTTAATTAGCTTAATTACTAAAAAGTCAAACTTGTCGTAATTTAACTTTGACTTTCGGTTTAATCTCAAACGGTCCAGCCACTGACCAAAACGAAAGTGGTTATGGAACCATATTAATGTGGGTGATTAACCCTTAAAAGGGCACCTCCTAATTATTTCGTTTGACTAATCAATTGTCGGGTCAAACTAGTTTGACAAAAAGTCAAACTGGACAGAAAGTTTAAAAATGAATTAAATTAATAAAACAGAGGTTCTAAATTATATTTTAACATTCTAATGACTTGGTAATTAATATTAGAACATGTTTTATCAGTCCTAACCCGACAATTATCAGTCTAAGGTCAGTTTATAACCGAAAGTCGCAAAAGCTTAACTTTTGCTTTGACTTTCAGTTCTGACCCATTCAAGCTTAATTCTCCCATGTTTTAAGCTTCCATTAGGACCACATTACTCATTAGTATAACCATCTGGAGTTATATTGCATAGTTCTTAGTGGATTGAATTATATGCTCTTGATCGTTAATATGCTTATAAATGCCGTAAATGCCCTTTTGTCATATAAATGAGATTTTTAGAAATGTGAGAGGACAAAAACCTTTGCTACTGATATATAAGCTTGTCCCAAATATTTGACATCAGTTCTTGGTCCCAAATAGAAGTTATGCTTGATATCGTAATTAGAAGCTTTTTATTAGTTAATTTGCGATATCTTGCATAATGCACCTTTAAACTTGGATTTTGAACCAAAACTCATTACCTACTGTTAAGATATTATTTTTAAGGAATTTTAAGATTTTTGGTCAGATTATAATCTGTTTGAAACATAGAGTTCATGTGTAATTCGATTAATGACGATAATACCCTTTTTAGGCATAAAATGAGATTAACAAATGATTTAAATGCCAAACTTTTTCCTACTGATTTCATACATTAAATAAATTATTTTGAGCATTTAAAACTGATCAAAACCTCAGATTTACATAAACATCTTGATTATCGTCAATTAGCGAGTTTTACACTAATTAGGTGCATAATATGGTTTAAAACCATATTTAACATCTAAGACTTATTACCTACTGAATTTTTAAACAAATTTAAATATTATTACAGTAGGTATAAGTTATGAACTCAGGTTTCCAAAAATGCCCTTAAAAGCCTATGTGAAATGACCAAAATGCCCTTTCGGGACATTGTTTGGTCATAAATAGTAAATTTCACATATGTATAATATCTTACTGATGTAATAAGTTAAATTAAATATTTTTACTGATTTCAAAAGACCAGAACTTCAGTTTGTTATAAAATCTCTTTTATAAGCATTAAAATTACCAAAATGCCCTTATGGGACTTAGCTTGGTTTAAATGACTTTTTAGGCATATATGTTAACATCCTACTGATGTATTAACATATTTTAAGCATAATAACAATTAAGACCTGTATATAATTCATTTGGTTACCCGTTACGCGTTTATGCGTTCGGATCGGTTTATATGACTAGTTTACGTAAAATAGCCAAAACGGGTTTAACCTTATCATTAAATTCTCAAATTCCAGAATGTGTTTAGTTTACCCATATTATACAAGTATCCAAGATTGTCGGGTATAAACCACATTCTATTCCGGTCTCCGCTTAATCTAGCGTTTAGAACCGTAAAGTTTCTTTCTAGCTAGCCGGTCTAAGTCTTTGACTTAACTAAGGACCCGTTAGCATCCTAATAGGTTATTAAACCTTCCACACAGATTAAGTAGCATCTAGTAGAAGGTACCATCATAAAGCTTAAGGATTTACAGCTGAGTTATCTTCACTTTAAGCTCAGGTAAATACTTTTAACTTATTTTTCCTTATGCGGGCTTGGGATATGGTATTATAATAATACCACTTGGTCGGGTATGAAATCATTTAATCGGATTGTGATTAATAAATTTACATAACCCGTTTTAATCTGTCTTGTTTGATAACATAAACATTGGGGGTTAATTCGACCGTGTCTTGGATATCCTCGGCTCATTTCATTTGAAAATGGCCACGACCTATGCACGGGGTGTAGGCATACACCTGACAGATGCAAATGCTAAAAATATAAACCCACATGTTGGGGATAACTCCTTTGTGGGTTCTATAAGGGGTGAGTCGGCTAATCATGACCGACTTCCAACTGGCCCCAATTGTATGACAAACATGTAAATCTGTATACAATATTATATTTAAATAATTGTCCCAAGTTATAAATGAATTGTGTCTTGTGCACTTAAATCAATTTTCATAAATGTTTTCAAAAGAGTCAGTTAATTGTATTTACCAGTGTAAAATGACGTATCTTCTAAAGATTGATTGACAGGTACCTCTCGTAAATAGACTGGAGCTATTAGGTGTCCTATAAGAGGATCTTGCAAATCCCTAAGATGCCTGAAGTCTGTTATTTTCCGTTTCTTGTATTTTATTTATGATCCGCCTGTGGATCTTATTACAATCCAGTCTGTATATTCTTTCGTCGAACACTCAGACATTATGGTTTGTAATAGTTTATTCACCAAGCCTTCCGCTGTGCTATTATATTGTGTGTATTGACAATGATGATATCAACTACGTCACGATACTCCCCGCCGGGCCCACCGGTAATATGTGAAAATATCGGGGTGTGACAACCACTGAGTGGGTTGTTCTTGAAGATGATGAGGAAGTGTGCTCCTGACCCTTTTCCGCATTTCAACGACAATGGTGATCTTTTTAGATCTAAGTCGATTGATATTGGTGATTTCGTTTTTGGTTTGCTTCGTTTCTTGAGATTGATGAAATGACTGTGTTAGTGGTGGAGTAGAAACTTTGTGATGATGGTTGTGTTATAGTGGTGGTCGGATATTTTGGTCCTAATGGTGGTTGTGATTGTGGTTTTGGTTTTGGTTTTGGTTTTGGTTTTGATGTTGGTGGTTGTCGTTGTTTTGGCTGTGATGTTGGTGGTAGTGGTTATGACAATGGTAGTGAAGAAACATACTTTATGTTTGTGGGGAAAAGTAAAGATTGTGCTTGTGGTTTAACATATCTTAAATTCTTAATACATATGCAATTGTATGTCAATTTGTTTCGGATTTGAAGCGTAGACCGGCGATGATGATGGCTTGCTATTTAGCATGGCAACTTCGTTTGTTTGTAGCCGTAGCGGCACTGAGCCATGGTTTGTTGGTGTCAGTGTCACTGGACACTAACAATTGTCAAGAGGCTAGGGTTTTATGTTAAAATAGTTGGTGTTGTTGGTGCTCATTTGACACCTGTTAAAGTTTGTTACTTCCATTAGTTTAACTTGAACAATTCGGAAGCCTTGATAATGACATTTGGGGCGGTGATGATGCACATAAATGTGCGGTTTTCGTTGTTTTGGCAAGGCATCCGTGATGGCAATGTGAAGTCATTTATGCCTTTATATGGCAACCGGTATGCAGCCACACCGAGCTACCAATTCTGAGCCCTAATTATCAAAGTATTTAAAAATTTTGTGGTGAAACCCTTATTTTGTTTTCACCCACTTGGAAGAAAAACGCCAAGTTCAGATTTATAATTTGAAATAATGTTTTTGAAAGAGTTATATGTTGAAATTGTGAATGGCCAAATGAAATTGACTTCTGTTCTTATTTGTGTATTATTGAATCTTTATGTGCCTTATGAATTGGCAGCAGTAAAAATTTGTAGTTTTCTTTATGTTTCAAAAAAATTAGCAATCTCCATGGTATTGTTGAGAACAGGTGCCTTAAGTTTCATATTATAGGTTGTACACATTGAGTATATGTATTCAGCTACAATTTATGTATTTAGCTACAATTTATGTATTTAGCTACTTTACAACAATTTACAATAATACCTCCTGAATAGTGGTTGAATACGTGTAAAAAAGACAATACCTACAACTTATTTTATAATATCAATTTGGTGCATCATAGAGAACAAACACAGGTCTTCAAGACCTTATGAATACTTTTAGTTTAATTAAAGAATTTAATAGGAGTTTGTTACATGTGACCCTTATGTGTATAGTGGGGAGTAATAAACTTTAAAACTCATTCTGGAACAACATATAAATTTGGGATATAAATTTAATAATTTTGAGAATGAAGTTAGCTCTGTTATAAGGCTAAAGGTGTAAATTGTTACAGATTACAACTGGAAGCAATGATAATGGTTGAAGCTTTATGAGCTAGGCTAACTTAACAATACTCTTGTTCGTACATCGATCTGCTACATTAAAGGGGATGAAGGGATCCTGAGATACAGAGGCTATCTGATTGAAGAGTTGGCAAAGAGTAGTTTGTTTTTAGATGTAGCCTACCTTCTAAGTAAGTCGTAGAAACTTAATAAATTTTACCTAAATACTGTATATATTATTTTTGTTCTTTAGTAAGATCTTTGTTAGTGATGTGTGTGACTGCTTATTTTTCACTAATGTTTTTTTTTCAGTGTATGGGAACTTACCTATTCATAGCAAATTAGCAGATTGGGAGTTTGCTGTAGCACAACATTCAGCTTTAGCTGACCCGCTGGGAATTTTGGTAAGATGGGTTTCTTATATTCAGTCTTGCATGCAAAGTTGGATAGAATATATTGATATGCTACTAAGTGTAACAAAGTCTACTTATATATATTATCCTGAGTGAATTGAATGTGTGTATTACTCTATTACTATAAAGTTTGGTGAAAATATAAGAGCATATTCGTTAAGCGTGGAATATGTCAACATTCAGTCAATAATTTAAAGTGTTGGCCATCTAGGGTTAAGATATTATTACCATTTAGTATGCTTAAATTTTGTTTTTAGGTAAAAATAAAGATGTGCAGATCACTTAAGTTGATGAGGGGTGCTTCGATCCGTACACGAAATCTGGCACGAGATATGTTGGTATTTTGAAAAAGAGTGGATATAAAGATGGTAATATTTTTTACTCTAAATTGATGAGGGTGCTTCAATCCGTACACGAAAACTGGCACGAGATATGTTGGTATTTTGGAAAAAAGTGGATATAGAGATGGTAATAATTTTTACTCTAAATTTATTGGATAATACTGTGTACATGAATCTCATAAAAAGTTGAAAACTGCTTTTTATTACAATAAGTTCATAATATGTGTTTACATAATAGTATATTCTATTAATGCAAAAAGAAAAATGGTTACTCTTTTCACTGTTCATTGACATATGGATGAAACATATTATTGTTACCCATTTGACCCGTTTAGGACTCTGATTGATAGTTTTTCATTATTATATGTAATACGTAATTTTAGTAATAAGATGTATTTATTTTGAGATATAGGTATACTAATTGATTTTTTTTACATATTAATGTGTAGTTTGATCAGCTTGCAAAGCCTGAGGATCCGATCTCAGGTACCATTTCAAGGTACAACTTGTAAGTTTGTAGTATGTTAAGGGATAACTTAATGAATGTAGTGAACATTAGTATTAGTGGCAAATCTGTAAAAAATAGTTCCCATTGTCAACGACAAAATTTGGGTTCAGTCCATTCAAAGGTTCTCGGTAAATACTTGGTGAAAGTCTCTTTTATTTTCTAGTTTACGTTATTCGTTGATGATCTATTTGTAATTATTGATGGATTGCGGATGTGTAGTCATATTATTTCCTTTTTCGGAGTTGTTGTTAAGTACCAACGCACTACGACTATCAACGAAGTGGAGTGGTATCATTGATACTCAGTCTTCTAGTAATGTAACTTTTATGTTATCCACATTTCTTACTTTGAGTATTCTTCAAATTACCACACATATGTAACTTTTGTGTGTGTTATCCACATTGCATACTTTGAATCCATTCTTGACGTTACTAACTCTTCCTTTCCTTTGTTTTTCCCTTATGTTGATTTCTGTATACTTTCATGTTAAAGTGGAACAAAATAAGTATAATCATTAAAGTGAGGTTAGTTTTCCTAATAAGTCTGAAAAAAACAAGCATTTCTTCCTTGACATGATATGATGTTGGTTGATATCAAAAGTCCAATAAAAATAAATATGAGAAGAGTTTCCTAATCACCTTACTGGTAAGGATAAGTAGTCTGTCAATTCCATAAGGAATTAGTGAAAAGCGTCATAGGTCAATTGTTTCGGTGAATTAAACATTAAACTTAAAAAATTAAGAAACTGATTGATTGATTGAATTGTAAATACTTAATAAACTTAAATTAAGTTGTAAACAATATGGGAAGGTTACAAGTTTGGATAATAAGATGTATGACCTAGTTTCATCTCGTCCGAAATCACATAGACATGATTTATATGGTTTACTCGATTCTCGTGATGATTAAAGAACAGATTATAAACGGATCTATTCCCAAACCACCAATTTACCTTTGCTAGATAGAACCTAACCCAAAATTATTCTGGTGTAATGAAACCAAGAACTAATGAGTGTTGAATTAAATTTTATAACAAACCAAGCCATTTAACGAAATAAAGTAACAATTGAATCCTGATATAACTTAAGGTGCTAACAAAATCCAATCCCAACTATAAAAAGAGTCAAAACCATCTACTAACATAAACCCTACACCCGGAGATAGTCATATGTAATTTAGCCTCGCATGATCGTCATTGGATCTTCGATTCTTGAAATATGAATAGAGATGTGAATTAAATTATCTTTGGTGCCCAAAATTGCTTCATCCTGTCCAGAACTCGTCCCAAGGAAGATAGAAACCGAAACTCTAAGTTTGATATTTAAATAGATCTTACGTTTACGAATTTCTAGATTTCTCTCGATTTGAATGCTCCCTGAAATGTACGGGCTACTTGCTCTGTCCTAGCGTCTTCTAACGGTCAACTTACGGACCCAACCTACTCCATAAATTACAGACTAGAATCTATAATTTACGGACTCCCCCATTTTTAGTTTCCAAATTTTTTTCAATTTTCCCTGTTTTTCTTTTTTAGTCCCTAAACTTCTTCCAACACACTTTTATTCTCCTTTCTTGCGCTTTGACCTGCAAATCATGTACACAGTCAAAGTAAATGCGTTCCTAACTAAAAACCATCAATTAACACACAAAAATCATCAACTTTAAATTATTTACCCTAAGTGTTTCAACTTATACACATTCAGTTACACATGTCTAACCCTAACCCTCATTGCCTAGTCCTTACTCACATGGACGTCCACTAATATTATCACTACTATCAATGCACAAATATCCTTTGCATATATACTTTTCCTTAATAAAACTTTCTGATAACATGTATGAGTATTCTTTACATATAAAACATGTTTCACTTAACAAAATTGCATGTATTTCAACCTAAACTAGGAAAAGTACGTAAAACTTAGGTACAAACTTAACGTCCACTTTAAGCTTTGGATGTGCTCCTTAACCATGCTAGTTAATTCCCTTATTGAGGTCGTCGTTACATAGTTAACTATTTTCTTCTTTTTTGCTAAAGTTTTTTTCTACTCTCCATTCAAGTGTACAAAAATAAGAGAAACAATACTTAAACATATTTTTTACCACGACATAAGGAACATAATGTATAGTAACGTTATTTTTGACATATGATAATGAAAGAAATACGTATCCTTGGTTTCGTGGACTTTATATCTTGTTATAGACACTCTTACTCTCAGGTATTTTTCTTTTCAACTTATCAACATTCGACCACATACATGTAACCCTCCACACTTGTTCCTTAAATGAAATTCTGCTAATACTTGCACTACTTAATGCATGAATATACTTTACGTATATACTTTTGCATGAAGAGAACTTTTCAGTAACATGCAAGAATATACTTTACGTACAAAACTTACTCCACCAATCAATAGGTCATGTATTTCAACTCAAACTTAGAAAAAACACAAGAAAACTCACGTGACATTGTCACTAGCGAGCTTAACACCCACTTTAAGTTTAGAAAGGCGTCATTTAAAACAAATCGAGTTACTTAAATCTTTAATTAGCGATAAACGTCATTCTTAATTATACAACTTGAATCTTTTCTTGACATTGTTACACTCCTCTCTTCCGGATTTATTGCTAAAGTTTCTTTCAAATTTCCAACTAAAGTGGAAAAACGATAAGAGTGAAAGTATGTGTACATAATTTTAACCTGAAACAAAAGAAAGTGATGTTATTTTTCTAATACGTCACACAAAAAATATACTTATTTCTCTAACGCATGACCTAAACATGACGTGTACACCTCGTATTTTTTTTTATCATTATCATGACACAATTTTTTTCTAAAAATTTCAGAAGGAAAGATATTTTTTCCTTCCGCCAAACATGTAACCACCAAGTTTTGTTCTTTAATTATTATAATTATGTTACAATTTCTATCCATACATGCGCACTTTGTTGCGTTCCCTTTTTAACGAAGACTTTATGTTTCTTCTTCCGACGAATAGGTAACCATCTTGTGTTTCCGTTCTAGCGCACGATTATGGTTTGTTCAATAATTATCCCGCTGAAGGGTGTGGGGGTCATGGTCTAAACATGATTTGCCACGTAGGAATATGAATGAAAGGCTACACCATCCCCTTGCCTAATCTACCATGGATCACATGGATTAAACCATGACAACCATGGTCCACTTTTGCATTTTTCAAGATTTCCTTTCCATTTTCCAAATTTTTTTGAATGACGTTCTTATAAGAATTCAAATCTCATTATAAGTAATTAGGTGGATTTTAGGTGACGGTGTACGTTCACACTCTAAAAAAATATTAAATGAAAAAATACATGTCTTCAAAAGTTTATAGGTAATTTTTAGGGTATATTACAACATTTTAGTTTTTGAATTGAATACAACATAAATAAGTATTTATAATAAATAATTACATATCACATTACACGTAATAATGAAAATTTAGAAAATAATATTACATTTGCAGTTTACAAATTTATTAATGCAAATCTCTAAAAACATTTTTCTAGACAACATTTGATGTCCTTTACGGAAATTATCATCTTTATCAACAATTAATGATTTAAGTCCATCTCTACTTTCGATTTTGAAAATAGCTACATATAGACCATATGAAAATACTAATTATTTAAAAACAAACCAACTCCATATAACAACTGTTCTTCAATTTTATTTATGGTCATCGTGAAACATACATTGACAGAAAACTGTCTTCATTGTTCTCGTGTATTTCACCAGGGCTAACTAAATGATATAACGTGAATTGAATATATATAGGGAGCCGCTAGAGTGAGAACCATCACGAGTTATGAGAACTGCGAGAACCACACCCCACGGGGGGGCGTTGACCACGATTTTTTTTTACAACTAGATGCGTATATTTTAAAAACATTCGTAAAAAAAAATTTTAAACGGCGCGGCCGAGGGGGTAGTTTTTTACACCCAAAGTTTGGTGTTTTTATTTTTTTTTTTGTTTTTTTTTACACCAAACTTTGGGTGTAAAAAACTACCCCCTCGGCCGCGCCGTTTAAATTTTTTTTTTTTACGAATGTTAAAATATACGCATCTAGTTGTAAAAAAAAATCGTGGTCAACGCCCCCTCGTGGGGTGTGGTTCTCGCGGTTCTCATAACTCGTGGTGGTTCTCATTCTAGCGATCCCCTATATATATATAGGGGATGGATCATGAGAAAACTTGTTTAAATGAGAATTAAAAAACTAACTAAAAAAGCCTAAAAAACATACCAATTTTTTTTTTTTACATTTTTTTATAAAAAATCGCTAGTTTTTATACATGGAAAAAAAATTTCAAAAAATAAAAAAATAATATTTTTTTGTTGTATTACACATGTGCACTATTACGGATATAGTGCACATGTGTGGTACACATATAATGCACATGTGCAGTACAAAAAAAAATATTTTTTTTTTGAAAATTTTTTTATATATAAAAAGTAGCAATTTTTTTTATAAAAAATTGTAAAAAAAAAATTTTGGTATGTTTTTTAACTTGTTTTTAGGTTTTTTTTAGTTAGTTTTCTAGTTTTCTCATTTATATGTAGTTTTCTCATGATCCTCTCCCTAGAGAGGAAGGGAGAGGATCATGAGAAAACTACATATAAATGAGAAAACTAACTAAAAAAACCTAAAAAAAATAAAAAAACATACAAATTTTTTTTTACATTTTTTTATAAAAAAATCGCTAGTTAAAAAAAATTCAAAATTTTTTTTTTGTTGTACTGCACATGTGCATTATATGTGTACTACACATGTGCACTATATCCGTAATAGTTCACATGTGCAATACAACAAAAAAAAATTCTTATTTTTTTTTTGAAAAATTTTTTCCATGAATAAAAACCTGCGATTTTTTTAAAAATTAAAAAAAAAATGGTATGTTTTTTAGGTTTTTTTAGTTAGTTTTTTTGTTTTCTCATTTAAACTAGTTTTCTCATGATCCATCCCCTATATATATATATATATATATACATATATATGAGAAGGATCCGTTAGGAACCACCCTTTATTGCGAGAACCGCGAGAACCAACATGAACACAACCAAAAATACCTAAAAAAATATAAAAAACACACACTTTTTTTAATATTTTTATTAAAATCGCTACTTTTCGTTAATAAAAAATCCTAAAAAATATTTTTTTGATACTAAAAGTAGCGATTAGATTAAAAAATATTAAAAAAAAAATTTTAGGTTTTTTTGGGGTTTAGCTTTATGGTTTAGTTTTTAGCATTTAGTTTGGATGGAGGGGGGGGGTTAGGTTTTTGGGGGGTTTAGTATTTAGCTTTTGGGGGGGGGGGGGGTTAGGTTTTTAGGGGGTGGTGGTTAGGTTTTTTTAGGTTTTTGGTGGTGTAGTAGGTTTTTATTTTTTTGTGTTCATATTTGTTCTCGCGGTTCTCGCAATAAAGGTGGTTCTCGCATGAACCCTACCATATATATATATATATATATATATATATATATATATATATATATATATATACTAGTAGGGTGCCCGCGCGATGCGGCGGAGGCGACACTATGCATTGCGGCACTCGTTTCTGTTAGTTTTCTTATTTGTATAATATTTATGATAACATTATTGTGGTGGATATATGTCATAAGTGTTACACATATGTTAAGTTTTGGTTTTTTATTAAAATTAATAATTAAAAGACAAAAAATATTGTAAAATATTGTGGTGGATATATGTCATAAGCTTCATGCCTAGAACATCTGGTCTTGCTTATGTGAGATCTTATCATTAGTATTAGTGGCAAATCTGTAAAAAATAGTTCCCACTGTCAACGACAAAATTTGGGTTCAGTCCATTCAATGGTTCTCGGTAAATACTTGGTGAAAGTCTCTTTTATTTTCTAGTTTACGTTATTCGTCGATGATCTATTTGTAATTATTGATGGATTGCGGATGTGTAGTCATGTTATTTCCTTTTTCGGACTTGTTGTTAAGTACCAACGCACCACGACTATCAACGAAGTGGAGTGCTATCATTGATACTCAGTCTTTTAGTAATGTAACTTTTATGTTATCCGCATTTCTTACTTTGAGTATTCTTCAAATTACCACACATATGTAACTTTTGTGTGTGTTATCCACATTGCATACTTTGAATCCATTCTTGACGTTACTTAACTCTTCCTTTGTTTTTCCCTTATGTTGAGTTCTGTATACTTTCCGGTTAAAGTGGAACAAAATAAGTATAATCATTAAAGTGAGGTTAGTTTTCCTAATAAGTCTGAAAAAAAAACAAGCATTTCTTCCTTGACATGATATGATGTTGGTTGATATCAAAAGTCCAATAAAAATAAATATGAGAAGAGTTTCCTAATCACCTTACTGGTAAGGATAAGTAGTGTGTCAATTCCATAATGAATCAGTGAAAAGCGTCATAGGTCAATTGTTTCGGTGAATTAAACATTAAACTTAAAAAAATTAAGAAACTGATTGATTGAATTGTGAAAACTTAATAAACTTAAATTAAGTTGTAAACAATATGGGAAGGTTACAAGTTTGGATAATAAGATGTATGACCTAGTTTCATCTCGTCCGAAATCACATAGACATGATTTATATGGTTTACTCGATTCTCGTGATGATTAAAGAACATATTATAAACGGATCTATTCCCAAACCACCAATTTACCTTTGCTAGACAGAACCTAACCCAAAATTATTCTGGTGTAATGAAACCAAGAAATGTTGAGTGTTGAATCAAAATTTTATAACAAACCAAGCCATTTAACGAAATAAAGTAACAATACTACATAACAAACGATTGATATAACCAGAAAACTTGTTAAGTTACATCAAAACAGAAGGTAGACGGGCAACAAGCTGCGCCGCCAACCCTTTCTGAATTGCAAACCCCAACCTCCCGAACACAAACCCCTGCCCCCTTGGGGTCGAACAATTGCTGGACTGGCAGCAAGAAAGGCAGAATCAAAGAAAGTGGATAAGCACGCTAAAGCTTGCGCAGAGAACCAACATGTCTTTATCCCTTTTGCCTTTGATACTTTTGGCTCCCTAGCGCCAGAAGCCATCAACTTCTTGACGAGAGTAACAATTGAATCCTGATATAACTTAAGGTGCTAACAAAATCCAATCCCAGCTATAAAAAGAGTCAAACCCATCTACTAACATAAACCCTACACCCGGAGATAGTCGCATATAATTTAGCCTCGCATGATCGTCATTGGATCTTCGATTCCTGAAATATGAATAGAGATGTGAATTAAATTATCTTTGGTGCCCAAAATCGCTTCATCCTGTCCAGAACTCGTCCCAAGGAAGATAGAAACCAAAACTCTAAGTTTGATCTTTAAATAGATCTTACATTTACAAATTTCTAGATTTCTCTCAATTTGAATGCTCCCTGAAATGTACGTGCTGCTTGCTCTGTCCTAGGGTCTTCTAACGGTCAACTTACGGACCCAACCTACTCCATAAATTACAGACTAGAATCTATAATTTACGGACTCCCCCATTTTTAGTTTCCAATTTTTTTTCGATTTTCCCTGTTTGTCATTTTTAGTCCCTGAACTTCTTCCAACACACTTTTATTCTCCTTTCTTGCGCTTTAACCTGCAAATCATGTACACAGTCAAAGTAAATGTGTTCCCAACTAAAAACCATCAATTAACAAACAAAAATCATCAACTTTAAATTATTTACTCTAAGTGTTTCAACTTATACACATTCAGTTACACATGTCTAACCCTAACCCTCATTGCCTAGTCCTTACTCACATGGACGTCCACTAATATTATCACTACTATCAATGCATAAATATGCTTTCCATATATACTTTTCCTGAATAAAACTTTCTAATAACATGTATGAGTATTCTTTACATATAAAACATGTTTCACCTAACAAAATTGCATGTATTTCAACCTAAACTAGGAAAAGCACGTAAAACTCAGGTACAAACTTAACGTCCACTTTAAGCTTTGGATGTGCTCCTTAACCATGCTAGTTAATTCCCTTATTGAGGTCGTCGTTACATAGTTAACTATTTTCTCTTTTTTTGCTAAAGTTTTTTTCTACTCTCCATTCAAGTGTACAAAGATAAGAGAAACAATACTTAAACATATTTTTGACCACGACATAAGGAACATAATGTATAGTAACGTTATTTTTGACATATGATAATGAAGGAAATATGTATCCTTGGTTTCGTGGACTTTATATCTTGATATAGACACTCTTACTCTCAGGTATTTTTCTTTTCAACTTATCAACATTCGACCACATACATGTAACCCTCCAGACTTGTTCCTTATATGAAATTCTGCTAATACTTGCACTACTTAATGCATGAATATACTTTACGTATATACTTTTGCATAAAGAGAACTTTTCAGTAACATGCAAGAATATACTTTACGTACAAAACTTACTCCACCAATCAATAGTACATGTATTTCAACTCAAACTTAGAAAAAACACAAGAAAACTCACGTGACAGTGTCACTAGCGAACTTAACATCCACTTTAAGTTTAGAAAGGCGTCATGTAAAACAAATCTAGTTACTTAAATCTTTAATTAGAGATAAACGTCATTCTTAATTATACAACTTGAATCTTTTCTTGACATTGTTACACTCCTCTCTCCGGATTTATTGCTAAAGTTTCTTTCAAATTTCCAACTAAAGTGACAAAACGATAAGAGTGAACGTATGTGTACACAATTTTAACCTGAAACAAAAGAAAGTGACGTTATTTTTCTAATACGTCACACAAAAATATACTTATTTCCTTAACGCATGACCTTTACATCATGACGTGTACACCTCGTATTTTTTTATCATTATCATGACGCAATTTTTTTCTAAAATTTTTAGAAGGAAAGATATTTCTTCCTTCCGCCGAACATGTAACCACCAAGTTATGTTCTTTAATTATTACAATTATGTTACAATTTCTATCCATACATGCGCACTTTGTTGCGTTCCCTTTTTAACGAAGACTTTATGTTTCTTCTTCCGACGAATAGGTAACCATCTTGTGTTTCCGTTCGAGCGCACGATTATGGTTTGTTCAATAATTATCCCGCTGAAGGGTGTGGGGGTCATGGTTGAGACATGATTTGCCACGTAGGAATATGAATGAAAGGCTACACCATCCCCTTGCCTGATCCACCATGGATCACATGGATTAAACCATGGCAACCATGGTCCTCTTTTCCATTTTCCAAAATTTTTTTGAATGACGTTCTTATAAGAATTCAAATCTCATTATAAGTAATTAGGTGGATTTTAGGTGACCGTGTACGTTCACACTCTAAAAAAATATTAAATGAAAGAAATACATGTCTTCAAAAGTTTATAGGTAATTTTTAGGGTATATTACAACATTTTAGTTTTTGAATTGAATACAACATAAATAAGTATTTATAATAAATAATTACATATCACATTACACGTAATAATGAAAATTTAGAAAATAATATCAAATTTGCAGTTTACAAATTTATTAATGCAAATCTCTAAAAACATTTTTCTAGACAACATTTGATGTTCTTTACGGAAATTATCATCTTTATCAACAATTAACGATTTAAGTCCATCTCTACTTTCAATTTTGGAAATAGCTACATATAGACCATATGAAAATACTAATTATTTAAAAACAAACCAACTCCATATAACAACTGTTCTTCAATTTTATTTATGGTCATCGTAAAACATACATTGACAGAAAACTGTCTTCTTTGTTCTCGTGTATTTCACCAGGGCTAACTAAATGATATAACGTGAATTGAATATATATATATATATAGGAGAAGGATCCGTTAGTTAGGAACCACCCTTTATTGCGAGAACCGCGAGAACCAACGTGAACACAACAAAAAATACCTAAAAAAATCTAAAACACACACATTTTTTTAACATTTTTTATTAAAATCGTTACTTTTCGTTAATAAAAAATCATTAAAAATTATTTTTTGATACTAAAAGTAGCGATTAGAATAAAAAAAATATTAAAATTTTTTTTTGTGTGTTTTTTAGATTTTTTTAAGGTTTTTTTGGGGTTTAGCTTTATGGTTTAGTTTTTAGCATTTAGTTTGGGTGTGGGTAGGTTTTTTTTTTTTTTTTTGGGGGGGGGGGGGGGGGGGTTAGTTTTTAGTATTTAGCTTGGGGGGGGGGGTTAGGTTTTTAGGGGGTGGAGGTTCGGTTTTTTTAGGTTTTTGGTGGTGTACTAGGTTTTTATTTTTTTGTGTTCATATTTGTTCTCGCGGTTATCGCAATAAAGGTGGTTCTCGCGTGAACACTGTCATATATATATATATATACTAGTAGGGTGCCCGCGCGATGCGTCGGGGGCGACACTTTGCATTGCGGCACTCGTTTCCGTTAGTTTTCTTATTTGTATTATATTTATGATAACATTATTGTGGTGGATATATGTCATAAGTGTTACACATATGTAAAGTTTTGTTTTTTTTTTTATAATAATTGGTAATCAAAAGAGAAAAAAATTTGTTTTTTTATAAAAAATAATAATCAAAAGACAAAAAATAAAAGATAAGTTGTTATAATTGTAAAGTATGTTTATTTTATTGGTTAAATTATAAAGTATAATGTTCTTCTTTAAAGTTCATAACTTTTTTTTTAAATATGCACATAGTACTCATCCAATAAACTTTAAGTTTAAATTTTTCATTTTTATAAAAATAAAAAATAGTATTTGACTCGTAAATACGTTTTAGACCTTTAACTTAAATTGTTAAATCTCGTTTTTTAAAGATATAAAAAATTTATATTTTTATATAAATTTCGTTTTTTTACAGATATAAAAAATTTATATTTTTATAAAATTTCAAGAACTATTAAAAAATAGGATGGTAAGAGTTTATATCTTTATTTGACTTTATATCATACTAAGTTCAGATTTTTCGTTCCTAACAAATCTTATCTATGTGAGTCAACTTTTAACTTATAATCCCTAAAAATATGCAACACAATCTACTATGTATCTAGTCAAGTTGGTAAATAATTCTTTTGAAACTGACTAATATTATCTATAACAATACAATTGAACTTGTAGTTCATAAAAAAATGCAACACAATTTAGTATTTATCTAGTAAAGATTGTAAATTTCTGGAGTATTTTATTTATATTACTTGTTACAAAAAAAATTATAAAAGAATTGTTTTTCATAAAAACAAAATGTTTTTGTTTATAAATAAAGTAAAAAAACAGTTATACACATGAAAAGTTTCGTTTTTTAGTAAAAAATAATAATCAAATAGAAAAAAATTAAAGATAAGTTGTTATAGTTGTAAAGTAAGTTTATTTTGTTGGTTAAATGATAAAGTTTATAATTTTATTCTTTAAAGTTCATAACTTTTGTTAAATATCCACATGATACTCATCCAATAAACTTTAAGTTTAAAATTTTTGTTTTTTTAAAAATAAAAAAATAGTAATTGACTCGTTAGTACGTTTTACACCTTTAACTTTAATTGTTAAATTTCGTGTAATATACGAAATTCTAAAATCCTAATCTAATAACTATATAAGTATTATAACAAATTATTAGTTCAAGCCCACTTATACCTTAGCCCTAATATTGTTATATACTTTGACCACTTTTATATGTTTTAATTCTTATTTGCATGTTAACAGAATACCAACGATTTGAATTGAGGTGTAATATACAAAATTGTTAAAAATTGATATGTTCAATGCTTCATTGATTAATAACAATAACTTATATAAGTAGAAACTAATTTAGGAATAGTAATAATATTAATAAGGAAACAGATTATGTATTGGGCCCTGCATTCAAATCTTTATCACCCATGTCTCACGTTCAACAGAATGGCTAAAAAGAAGGCAACCCTATCGAGATCTTTAGCTTTATACAACCCCTCATTCTCATTCTGTTAACACACATTCTCAGAAAACAACATCGCACAACCCTCAAATCCTTGTCCTGTTTGAGCCTTCATTGACGTCGCGGCAGTCGGTGAATCATCATCGTTGCACCGCCAGTTCTGTATCTACTACACCTTCAAGTTTCGGTCTGCCGGAAGTTCAAAATTCGCTGATTTTTTTCGCTCAGATCTGTTTCGCATTTAAGGTATCACATCGAAAACCAAGTCTAGTTCGAATATAGTTGTTTGGTTCCATTTATCGATTTTTACTCCGGTGACTTTGGCAGCCATCGCACACCCTCCAGTTTGATCAGTCTTGACCGTTACCGTCGTTCTTCCTCGTCTCTGTGTGTAACCCAGGTACAAATCTTCCTTTTTGGTTCCACTGATCATGCTCCTACGAAGTCGAATTAATCATGTCGAATCGTTTCTAATATTATACGCAGCCGCAAATCATTGTTCTATTGTCGACAATCCACAGCCGCACCCCATTGATTCCTCATCGGTATCGCTTAGCTATTGAGGCCTTTGTCATCGATCAGAATCAATTTAACTTCGTCATAACTCTTGTAGCCGTTGCTTAAGGTACGGATTTTGTGGTCTTTTTCTCGTAGCGTTTTATATTGTTATTGTACTCGTAGTGTCTAGGCTATCGAACCGTTGTCATTGCTTTCTAGTAGTATGCTTCTTGCCATCGATTTGCATGCGATAGATAAATTCCGTAGACTCATTATCGCATGTTCCTATTGATCATTGATTTTTGCCATAGAAATGCATTATTGTACTAGTTGTCTTGATTTAAGTGTACCATTTTATTGACCTCAATACCCGAGCACATCCACCTATGGGGACATAGGGCGTCATCATCGGCACCGATGACGTGCACCATCCGTGACGGTGCGATTAGTTCACGGCGTCTCTATATTAGTATTTATTGTTTATTGATTATTGATTATTGAGAGGCGTATGGATCGATCCTAGGATATTATTGTTACTTATTGGTATTGGGATAGGTGTGTGTGCCCACATCCCCTCTACATATTGGTACATTGGAACTGCAGCTAATGTACACATTGCTTATTGTTTATTGTCATTGGCTCATATGGGTATTTCCACATAGATTCGTTTCGTATTGATTGACTATGGATTAGTGTTGACTGTATCGTTACATTGTTATTGGCATAGTATCGTTTCACCATTGATCGAATACCGTATTGATCGTTACTGTTATTGCTATTGTTTTTCCGTTACTGGGCAACTTTTGGCTCAGCCGTGTTTCTTTTGTTGTTTTCTCTTGTTTCTTAAACAGGTACTCAGGGGAACTTGGGGAAAAGTGCGAAGAGAGAAAACTAAATGGCTAGAGTTGCAAATAAGGAGTTTAAATAAAATTGCTATTTGGATTTTTGACATTTTTATTTTCGTTAAGACCGTTGTGTGGTTTTAGATTTTTAAACCTATGGAGTTATGTTTTAATTGAATTAAGTTTTAAAATGTCTCTGATTACTATAGTAGGTGACACGTCAGCCCTTTCGGGCCGGGGTGTTACAGTTATGGTATCAGAGCTTTAGGCTCTTTCCTGTAGAAAACTTAAACTAAATAACTAAAGACATGTGAGATTGGGTAGACGTTGGGTTAGGTATTTTCCTTATGTGCTAAGTTCTTATTATTTGCTAATTGCTTCTATCTAAATTCCTTACGTGTTTTTCTAGATGCCTCCTCGTCGTCAGATACGTAACACTACTCGTCAAAATGATGGAGGACCAAACGAGCCAAATCCAGCCGTTGTAGCTGCTTTGACTCAGGCTCTTACTGCCGTACTGCCAACTTTGGTTCAGGCAATACGTAATCCTAATCCGAATCCAAATCCCAATCCGAACCCTAATCCGAATCCAAACCCGAATCCCAATCCGAACCCGAATCCGAACCCTAATCCGAATCCAAACCCGAATCCCAATCCGAATCCAAACCCGAATCCCAACCCGAACCCCAACCCAAACAATACGGGTGGCAATATGGGAATACAAGATTGGCTAGCTCATTTCGTGAAACATAAACCGAAATCGTTTACTAAGGCTTCCACACCAGCAGTGGCAAAAGATTGGATTTCTCACATTGAGAAAATTTTCACTGTACTTAGGGTTGACGAGCAATACAGGGCTAGTTTAGCAGCTTATAAGTTGGAAGAAGATGCGCATGTTTGGTGGGAGTCTGTTTTAAGAGAAAGAGGTGGTCCAGCGTTTGTAGAGACTCTAACTTGGAATGGCTTTTGTGATCTTTTCTTTGAGAAGTACTTTACTGTGGTGGATAAAGGAGCATATCGCCGTGAGTATCATAATATCCGCCAACGGAATGATGAATCACTTACCGACTTCACTGATCGATTTTATAGACTTGTTGGTTTTCTTGGGGCTGCTGCTGGAACACCTGAGGAGCAAGCGGAAACCTATCAATGGGCTGTGTGTGATCGGATTCGTAGGCAAATCATTGATTCCAGGTTTGCTAATGTTGCGGAAGCTGTAGATGCTGCAAAGAAAGTAGAGATGGAGAGGAAAGAATTCTTGGGAAATTCTGATGATAGTAAGAAAAGAAACAGAGATGGAAACCGTATTCAGGCTTCCGGCCATTCATCGTCTCAAGGATCTAATCAGTATGGTAATGATCGTAACAATGCGGGAAACAGGCAGACAGGGAAAAATACTAGACCTTGGCAAGGTAGAAATCAAAATCAGGGTCAGCTCCAACAATACCAGCAACCGATCCAGGCTCAACCACTGAATCAGGGGGGAAATCAAAATCCTACCCAACATCCATTGTGTAATCATTGCAACAAACATCACCCAGGCATTTGTCGCCGACTTACTGGAGCTTGTCTTAGTTGTGGGGAGATGGGGCATATGGTCAAACAGTGCCCTAAGGCTAGGAATCGAGCAGCTGATACTAATAGGGGAGCTAATGTGCCTCCTAATACTGGAGGACGAGTATTCACACTGACTGCAGGGGAAGCTGCTAATACTCCAGGTATTGTTTCCCATTTTTTTTTCTTCTTTAATGATCATGATTTACTTGTTTCATTGGTTCTCGTTTCGTACAACTACTGTATCTCATTAGTCATCATTGCACTAGGTACTGTTTCGGGTATTATTTATCTTGCTGGTCGCGACTTTTATGTGTTATTTGATACTGGGGCAACCCATTCGATAGTCTCACAAGTATTTGCCCGACATCTTAAAATCGTGCCTTCTCTTTTGGATCATGCCTTAGTTATTTCCACACCTATGGGAAATCCTACTGTTATTACTCACGTCTATAGAGATTGCCCGCTTGTGATCGGGAATATTGTTCGTAAGGCGAATCTTCATCCTATGCAAATGGGAGATTTTGATGTCATTTTAGGCATGGATTGGTTGGCTATGCATCGAGCAACCATCGACTGTCACTCTAAACGAGTTATCTTTGGTGACCTCCGTTATCCCGAATCTATTTTTCAAGGGACTCAACCTCGAAAGTCTATCAAAATCATTTCTGCTATTAAGGCTCAAAAGCTTATATCACACGGGTGTGAAGGATTTTTAGCTACTATTAAAGATACGTCTATGGATGCACCCAGCATTGAAAGCTTTCCCGTTGTTCGAGATTTCTCCGACGTCTTTCCAGAAGAACTTCCAGGGTTACCACCTGATCGTGAGGTAGAGTTCACTATTGATCTAATTCCTGGGGCTGAACCTATTTCTAAGGCACCGTATCGTATGGCCCCATTGGAATTGAAGGAGTTGAAGGAGCAATTGCAAAAACTTCTGGAACGTGGATTCATTAGACCGAGCGTTTCACCATGGGGAGCACCGGTATTATTCGTGAAGAAGAAGGATGGTAGCATGCGGTTATGTATCGACTACAGGGAGCTTAACAAAATCACCATTCGTAATCGGTATCCTTTACCGCGTATTGATGACCTTTTTGATCAGCTCCAAGGAGCAAGGTTTTTCTCCAAAATCGATCTTAGATCAGGGTACCATCAGTTGAAAGTCCGAGATCAAGATGTTTCTAAGACAGCGTTTCGTACCCGATATGGTCATTACGAGTTTCTAGTCATGCCTTTTGGATTGACAAATGCTCCGGCTGTCTTTATGGATCTCATGAACCGAGTATTTCACGAGTATTTAGATCGCTTTGTTATTGTGTTCATTGACGATATTCTGGTATTTTCTAAAAGTCGTGAAGAACATGAGGACCATCTTCGCACTGTTCTTGAGACCCTTCGCCAGAAGAAGTTATATGCAAAGTTTACTAAGTGCGACTTTTGGCTTGAGAAAGTGGCATTCCTAGGCCACATTGTATCAGCTGACGGTATCACTATGGACCCATCTAAGGTAGAGGCTATCACTAAGTGGCCCAGACCGACCTCAGTTACAGAAGTTCGTAGTTTCCTTGGGCTAGCAGGTTATTACCGACGTTTTGTGGAAGGATTTTCTATTATAGCTCTACCACTCACTCAACTTTTAAGAAAGGGGATAAAATTTTCTTGGAATGAAGATCGGGAAAAGAGCTTTGAGACGCTAAAGCAAAGGCTTGTGTCTGCTCCTATTCTTACTCTCCCTTCTGGCTCTGGCGGGTTTGATATATACAGTGATGCATCGAAGAAAGGGCTTGGTTGTGTTCTCATGCAGCATGGAAAGGTCATTGCATATGCTTCACGACAACTTAAGCCTTATGAGGTGAATTACCCTACGCATGATTTAGAGCTTGCAGCAGTGGTTTTTGCGCTCAAGATTTGGAGGCATTATCTCTATGGGGAGACATGTAACATATTTACCGACCATAAGAGCCTTAAGTACATTTTCACTCAGAAGGAGATTAACATGAGGCAGAGGAGATGGTTAGAACTACTTAAAGATTACGACGCCAACATTCAGTACCACCCTGGTAAAGCTAATGTTGTGGCAGATGCATTAAGTAGGAAGAGTTCAGGAGGCTTAGCTTGTTTAACTCTTCAGCCTCATATTCTATCAGATTTGAACCGCTCAGAGATTGGTCTACAATTTGGTGAGTCTGTTGGTTATTTAGCGAGATTGAAAATTGAACCAAACCTTATCACGCAGATAAAGGAAGCTCAACAACAGGATGGTGAACTTTGGGCAATCTTGCAAAACTTAGAGGTGGGGAAGCAATCTGAATTTCGAGTCGATGAGCATGGGACAATATGGTGTGGGAAACGTTTATGTGTGCCAGATGATTCCACTCTACGCGAACAGTTATTAGCTGAGGCACATAGTTCACCGTTTTCTATTCACCCTGGATCCACAAAGATGTATAGAGATCTAAGGCAACATTTTTGGTGGAATGGTATGAAAGAAGATGTAGCTAGATATGTTGGCCAGTGCCTGATTTGCCAGCAAGTGAAGATTGAACATCAAAGAGCTAGTGGATTGTTACAGCCTTTGGACATTCCGGTTTGGAAGTGGGATGATATTTCTATGGACTTCGTAACGGGTCTTCCAAGAACCCTTAAGAAGAATGACGCTATTTGGGTTATAGTTGATAGGCTCACAAAGTCTGCCCATTTCTTGCCTATTCAAAAGGGGTATCCAGTGAGTAAGTTATCAGAGATATTCCTTCGTGATATTATTCGATTGCATGGAACACCATCTTCTATTGTATGTGATAGGGATCCAAGGTATACATCACGGTTCTGGAAAGGTCTCCAAAATGCTTGGGGTACCAAGATACGGTTTAGCACTGCTTTCCATCCACAAACTGACGGGCAGTCTGAGCGTACTATTCAGACCTTGGAAGACATGCTTAGGGCGTGTGCATTGGAGTGGACTGGCAATTGGGATGAGTACTTATGCTTGGTAGAGTTTGCTTACAACAATAGTTGGCAAGCTAGTATCGACATGGCACCGTTTGAGTTATTATATGGGCGTAAGTGTCGAGCTCCCATATGTTGGGAGGAGGTTGGTGAAAAGTTGATTGAGGGGCCCGAACTGGTGCAAATCACAAATGAAAAGGTTGCTATTGCTCGTGAAAAACTCAAGGAAGCTCAGAGTAGACAGAAAAGCTATGCAGATCCTCACCGACGAACTTTGGAATTTAATGTTGGTGAAAAAGTGTTTCTAAAAGTATCACCATGCAGAGGTGTTCGACGTTTTGGCATAAGAGGGAAATTGAGTCCTCGTTTTATCGGGCCGTTTGAGATATTGGAGAAAATCGGCGAAGTTTCATATCGGTTAGCTCTACCTCCACAGTTATCTAACGTGCATAATGTTTTTCATGTATCGTTGTTACGCGGGTATAATTACCATCCTCTTCATGTTGTGAACTATCCGTTACATGAGATTCATGAGGACTTATCGTACGAAGAGGAACCCGAAGCTATTTTGGATCGTCAGGAACGTGTTATGCGTAATAAATCTATACCGTTTGTCAAAATTTTATGGAAAAATCATCCCGAACGCGAAGCCACTTGGGAATCGGAGGATGCAATCCGTTCGCAATATCCGAGGCTATTCGAAAACTAGTTCATTCGTCTATATTGTGAACTCCTATCTCTTCTGTCTTATGGTACGTACTTGATTTTAATTATTGACTTATCGGTAATGTTTTACAACTTGTTTATATTCCGTGTATATAGCTTTTAAATTTCGAGGACGAAATTAATTTAAGAGGTAGGGGGTTGAAATACCCGTATCGTTAGTGTCAATCGTTATATGACAATAATTTCGAGGACGAAATTTCTTTTAAGGAAGGTAGAATTGTAATATACGAAATTCTAAAATCCTAATCTAATAACTATATAAGTATTATAACAAATTATTAGTTCAAGCCCACTTATACCTTAGCCCTATTATTGTTATATACTTTGACCACTTTTATATGTTTTAATTCTTATTTGCATGTTAACAGAATACCAACGATTTGAATTGAGGTGTAATATACAAAATTGTTAAAAATTGATATGTTCAATGCTTCATTGATTAATAACAATAACTTATATAAGTAGAAACTAATTTAGGAATAGTAATAATATTAATAAGGAAACAGATTATGTATTGGGCCCTGCATTCAAATCTTTATCACCCATGTCTCACGTTCAACAGAATGGCTAAAAAGAAGGCAACCCTATCGAGATCTTTAGCTTTATACAACCCCTCATTCTCATTCTGTTAACACACATTCTCAGAAAACAACATCGCACAACCCTCAAATCCTTGTCCTGTTTGAGCCTTCATTGACGTCGCGGCAGTCGGTGAATCATCATTGTTGCACCGCCAGTTCTGTATCTACTACACCTTCAAGTTTCGGTCTGCCGGAAGTTCAAAATTCGCTGATTTTTTTCGCTCAGATCTGTTTCGCATTTAAGGTATCACATCGAAAACCAAGTCTAGTTCGAATATAGTTGTTTGGTTCCATTTATCGATTTTTACTCCGGTGACTTTGGCAGCCATCGCACACCCTCCAGTTTGATCAGTCTTGACCGTTACCGTCGTTCTTCCTCGTCTCTGTGTGTAACCCAGGTACAAATCTTCCTTTTTGGTTTCACTGATCATGCTCCTACGAAGTCGAATTAATCATGTCGAATCGTTTCTAATATTATACGCAGCCGCAAATCATTGTTCTATTGTCGACAATCCACAGCCGCACCCCATTGATTCCTCATCGGTATCGCTTAGCTATTGAGGCCTTTGTCATCGATCAGAATCAATTTAACTTCGTCATAACTCTTGTAGCCGTTGCTTAAGGTACGGATTTTGTGGTCTTTTTCTCGTAGCGTTTTATATTGTTATTGTACTCGTAGTGTCTAGGCTATCGAACCGTTGTCATTGCTTTCTAGTAGTATGCTTCTTGCCATCGATTTGCATGCGATAGATAAATTCCGTAGACTCATTATCGCATGTTCCTATTGATCATTGATTTTTGCCATAGAAATGCATTATTGTACTAGTTGTCTTGATTTAAGTGTACCATTTTATTGACCTCAATACCCGAGCACATCCACCTATGGGGACATAGGGCGTCATCATCGGCACCGATGACGTGCACCATCCGTGACGGTGCGATTAGTTCACGGCGTCTCTATATTAGTATTTATTGTTTATTGATTATTGATTATTGAGAGGCGTATGGATCGATCCTAGGATATTATTGTTACTTATTGGTATTGGGATAGGTGTGTGTGCCCACATCCCCTCTACATATTGGTACATTGGAACTGCAGCTAATGTACACATTGCTTATTGTTTATTGTCATTGGCTCATATGGGTATTTCCACATAGATTCGTTTCGTATTGATTGACTATGGATTAGTGTTGACTGTATCGTTACATTGTTATTGGCATAGTATCGTTTCACCATTGATCGAATACCGTATTGATCGTTACTGTTATTGCTATTGTTTTTCCGTTACTGGGCAACTTTTGGCTCAGCCGTGTTTCTTTTGTTGTTTTCTCTTGTTTCTTAAACAGGTACTCAGGGGAACTTGGGGAAAAGTGCGAAGAGAGAAAACTAAATGGCTAGAGTTGCAAATAAGGAGTTTAAATAAAATTGCTATTTGGATTTTTGACATTTTTATTTTCGTTAAGACCGTTGTGTGGTTTTAGATTTTTAAACCTATGGAGTTATGTTTTAATTGAATTAAGTTTTAAAATGTCTCTGATTACTGTAGTAGGTGACACGTCAGCCCTTTCGGGCCGGGGTGTTACATTTCGTTTTTATATATATAAAAAAATTTATATTTTTATAAAATTTTAAAACAGTTTTTATAAAAAAAATAGGATATTAAGAGTTTATATCTTTATTAACTTTATATCATAGTAACTTCAGTTTTTTAGTTTAGCTTTAAAATTTATTACTTTATTATTTTTTAATTAAAAAAATACAAATTATTAGATTAATATCTAAGAATAACAGCAATATTTTATAATTTCAGCTTGACTATATCTAACTACAATATCTATTTATTTCAACTTTTGTATATTAACTTATATAAGTTCGGTTGACTTGTAAATTTAGGATACTAACTTTATTAATATGGTCAATAACTGCATTATATTAACACCAAAAATAAAGTTTAAATATATAATAAAATTTATTCATACGTCTAGATCAAACATAACAACTCAAATGAAAAAAAAAATCATAAAAACACTTGATATATTTCATATTAGACTGCATGAAATCTGTTCCGCTGCTGAATTGACACTCAAGATATTTTTAATCGGGTTTTCAGGTTTGTGCTTGAATCGGCAGTATCTTCTAATTCTTCTTCTTTGTCATTGTCCTCATAATCGTCTAAATTAATAACCTTACTCCATTTCTATTCGGAGAGTCTCTTGGATCTCTTCCTTTGAGTCTCAAACTTCTGATCCTTAAAAAGGACAAAAATTGAATACAAAAGTTAAAAAAAGATTAAATAAACCTTAAAATTACCTCTTCACTAAATTCACGTCGAAGATTAAACTTGTACCAACACTTTTATCACCATTATCCTGCTATAAAATACACATATAATAACATAACGAACATGTTAATATGAAAGATATACGCAAAAATAATACTTAAAAACCAGCAAAATCAATACCTTAGAAGCTTGTTCGATAACTGGGTTTTTTAAATTGGCATGTTCATCATTCAACTGAATCTGAAAAATCAAATAAGTTAACATTTACATAAAAGTAAATAAAAGAAAATAATTATTCACTGCTGTAATATAACATAATAGACCTTAGAATTTTCAATCTCGCATGCTTGGTTTTTCGCAACAATTGAATTCAGAACCGGATCCATTTTTTAACTTTATTTCGCAATATATATAGGGTGTCCTGCTTTGTATTTATAGTAGTAACTATAGAAGTGCATTAGGGTTTAATTTTAAATTTGTCACCCCTTTTATATAGGAAGTTTGTTGTGGTTAGTTTTAAGTTTTTATAAGATATATCTAGGTATAGATGTTAGGTCGTTTTAATAAAATAAAGAGTAAATTGCCATTTTAGTCCCTGAGTTTTGTCCAAATTTGCCATTTTAGTCCAAATAGTTTTTTTTTCGCCTCTGGGTCCCTGACTTTTCCCTTTTGTTGCCATTTTGATCACATACACTAACTCCATCTAAAAACTCCATCTTTAACCAGGGGTATTTTGGGGATTTTCATTTTAAATGTTTTCAGTTGCCATTTTGATCCAATTCCAAAAAATCAAAAAAATTCAAAAAAATCAAAAAAAATTCCAAAAAATTCTAAAAAATCCAAAAAATTCTAAAAAAATCCAAAAAATCCGTTTTGGCGCGAACCGTTTCGAACCCGAACCGTTTCGAGCCGAACCGTTTCGACGCGAACCGTTTCGACCCGTAGCGTTTCGACCCGAACCGTTTCGAGCTGAACCGTTTCGACGGGAACCGTTTCGACCCGTACCGTTTCGAAGCCGAACCGTTTCAAGCCGAACCGTTTCGAACCGTACCGTTTCGAACCCGACAAACCGTTTCGACCCGAACCGTTTCGAAGCCGAACCGTTTCAAGCCGTACCGTTTCGAACCGAACCGTCGAACTGAACCGTTTCGACCCGAACAGTTTCGACCCGAACCGTTTCGACGCGAACCGTTTCGAAGCCGAACCGTTTCGAGCAGTACCCTTTCGAACCGAACCGTTTCGAACCGTGCCGTTTCGAACCGTGCCGTTTCGAACCGTGCCGTATTGAACCGAAACGGTTCGCGTCGAAACGGTTCGCGTCGAAACGGTTCGGGTCGAAACGGTTCGGGTCGAAAGGGTTCGGGTCGTAACGGTACGGCTTGAAACGGTTGGGCTTCGAAACGGTTTGCATCGAAACGGTTCGGGTCGAAACGGTTCGTCGGGTTCGAAACGGTACGGGTCGAAACGGTTCGGCTTGAAACGGTTCGGCTTCGAAACGGTACGGGTCGAAACGGTTCGGCTCGAAACGGTTCGGGTCGAAACGGTACGGGTCGAAACGGTTCGCGTCGAAACGGTTCGGGTTCGAAACGGTTCGCGCCAAAACGGATTTTTTGGATTTTTTAGAATTTTTTGGATTTTTTAGAATTTTTATGATTTTTTAGAATTTTTATGTTTTTTTAGATTTTTTTGGATTTTTTAGAATTTTTTGGAATTTTTTTGATTTTTTTTGAATTTTTTTGATTTTTTGGAATTGGATCAAAATGGCAACTGAAAACATTTAAAATAAAAATCCCCAAAATACCCCTGGTTAAAGATGGAGTTTTTGGATGGAGTTAGTGTATGTGATCAAAATGGCAACAAAAGGGAAAAGTCAGGGACCCAGAGGCGAAAAAAAAACTATTTGGACTAAAATGGCAAATTTGGACAAAACTCAGGGACTAAAATGGCAATTTACTCTAAAATAAAATGTATTATGTTACGGTACTTTTAATTCTTTTTGTTTTTGTTTGCAAAGATGTAGCCCATCTTTGTAGATTAGTCGCATTAGATCACAATTATTAATTACTTGTAAATTAAAGCATTATCGACTTGTACCTTTTAATCCGTGCGTCGATATTGAACAAGACAACTACCGAAACGTTGACAAAAATGTGTAGATCGTCATGCTATCTTTGGATTTTTTTAAACAGTATAGTTTATAAGATATGTAAAGAATACGTAAAAAAATTATAAGTTTGTTGTGGAGGGGTGAATTTTAACTAATTATCTATAATTTTATTAAAATCTCAGAGATTTAGATGTAATAAGTTTAGGGGCTAAAAAATAAATAGTGTTTAAAAAACAAACTACCCTAATTTTAGAGGTCTTTCTATAAATAAAGGGGGGGGGGGGGTGAAAAGTTCTTATTTTTTGGTGATCTTAAAATACCCCTCTCTCATGCATTATAATATAGTATAGATATTGATTTTTTTTTTTAAATTTCTTAAATTATATTATTTTTAAGTAATCTAATCATACAATTAAAATTTTAGATGTAGTTTGGAAATAATTTATGTAATAATTTAAATGTGAAATTATATCAATCATCTAAATAATTTGGATATTGAATATTTTATTTATAAAAAAAATTGGTATTCATTATTATAATTCAGCAAAGACCTATTTCTACATTTTTAATAAGTGATACCTATGTATGTACTATTAAAAAATATAAGTAAAGGCAAAAACATCATGTGACATTAATTATAATCTTTTATTATAAGAAGAATTAGATATGATATGATATACTATATTTATTTATTATCTAACATCTACAATATCAAAAAGATTTAATTAAATTATCTTGTTTAAACTGTAATCAAACCTTTTTTAACGAGTGCTGAAAGAAAACTTAAGAACATGAGAGTATGATTTTGAAATGAGTTAGATTCGAGCTAGGTTCTAAATCTTCTAGTTTAATTTACGAGAGTACGAGTTTCATCTGTGAGTATTTTTTTTAACCTTGAGCTATTGGCTCGTTTAACTTATAAGTTTTTTTTTCTTAAACAATTAACTCATACATTTTTAAATCCTACTCCTTAATCTACATATATATCCATCATGAGGGATTAGGATCAAATACAAAGGCTCCTAATTGTAAGAAGAGTACAAAATTTTCTAAAAAAACTCTTAAAAAAAAAAAAAAAAAAAAAACTAAACACCCACCACCACCCAAAAACCTAAACCCCACCCCCCATGACCCACCCCATTTTTTTTTTTTTTTTGTCGAGAGGGGGTGAGGGTTTTAGGTTTTTGGGTGGTGTTGGGTGTTTAGGATTTTTTTTAGGTTTTTAGAGGGGGGGGGGGGGGGGGGTGTTTAGGTTTTTGGTGGGGGTGTAGTGGTTTTAGGCTATTGAACACTTGTTACTCTATAAATCATTATTACACTTCCTACAATTAGAAGTTTTGTAAAATGGGGGGAGGGAGAGAGGGGGTGGCTTAGGTTTTTTTTTTTGGGGGAGGGGGTGTTTAGGTTTTTGTTGGGGGTGTAGTGGTTTTTGTTTATTGAACACTTGTCACTCTATAAATTCTTCAAACACTTCTTACAATTAGGAGTTTTGTAAAATAACTTAACCTCCATTATAAGATTTAAATCTCAAAATATTAAACACAATCCTATTGCACATCTTAATAAACTATAAACCTAGAACCTTTTAGTTACAGGTGTTGCTAAACATACCCCTTCGTCTTAACATATTAACATTTATTGAGTTGAAGGGGTATGTTTTGCAACCCCTTTGTATTTACTGATCTAGTTAAGAGAGTGAGAGTACGTATGAACACAAGGCTATGATGTGACGCGTGTCCGTTAGCCAGCTGTAATCCAAATGCAACCGCTTGCTCATCTCACATACCTTCATCCAACTCTTTATTTCTTCACTGGCCCCACTCTATAAAATCACCTCACCATTCACCACTTTTCTATCACCTTCACTTCTTCACATCACAAAAACGCATATCAAATATCACGTTTTCACACCATGATCATATAACAAAAACCATCAACTTTTTTTTTTTTTTTAACTTTCTTTTAAGTTTTAACTAACATGGCTAATAACATTTCAGATGATCGGATCAGAGTCCCATGGAGCCCACAAGAAGATGCATTACTGAAACACCTCGTTGAAAAACATGGGCCCAGAAACTGGTCTTACCTCAGCCGATCAATACCCGGTAGATCCAGCAACTCATGCAGATTACGGTGGTGCAACCACCTCTCACCACCCGTGCAACACCGTGCTTTCACGCCGGAAGAAGACGACACCATCATCCGGGCCCAAGCCCAGTTCGGTAACAAATGGGCCACCATTGCCCGCCTTTTAACCGGTCGAACCGATAAAGAGGTTAAAAACCACTGGAACTCTACGTTGAAACGTAAATGTTCGCCCACGGTGGAACAGCCGCAGTTGAAACGGTCGGTTAGCGTGGGCCAAACCGTCCCCGTTTCAATTACGGTTCCGGTTTTGGATTCGAGTATTATTTATAATCTGGGTGGCGAGCAGGATAACGACCCTGCTACGTGGTTGAGCCTCTCGCCACCCGGATCATCTGTATCGCGGGTACCCATTAATGCGGTACAGATGGTTTCATTGACGTTGAATCTAGAAATGACTCATGTTAACCGCCCGAACCGGAAGAAGTCGGTTCGGGGGGTTAAACCCTCGGAAGGTGAGGGGTCGAAGCCGAACCCTCCGGCCGCGGAGTACATGGCAGGCGAGCATGCGCGCGGCGGAATGTGTAGGTGTTTTATGGGTGGCGGAGCGGTGGTAAACGGTGCCGGAATCCACAAGGAAGAGTAGTGAAGTGATATGAAGAATGTGAGGAATAAAGAATAAAATTGTATATAGATATAAAAGAGTAGTTTTATGTTTTATGTTATAAGTTTAAGGTTTAATCAAGGAGTAGTTAATGGAAACAGTTCATAAGTTTTATGTTTAAATATATTTGGTATGAAACAAATATCTGGTCGCAAAGATTTTACAAACTAATACCAATTTGATATGAAAACTATATATTTGATATGAAACAAATATCTGGTCGCAAAGATTTTACAAACCAATACCAATTTGATATGAAAACAATTAATAAGGCTAAATGGTACGGGGGAGGTCCCCGCCCCGTCTTAGACCGTCGCCGGGCCTGCACACCGTTTCTACAGGGACGTCGACGTCGAGATCGTCGGCCTCCAGACGTTCTTGTCGTCCCTCCTTCTCACACACACATATCCATACAACACACACACACATATATGTATATAGGATAAGGATCATTACAGAACACTAGTTATTGCGAGAACAAAAAGAACAACTCTAAATCACCAAATTTTAGGATTTAAGGTTCGTATTTCTTAAATTTCATGTTTCTTACACTCACATGTCTGTTATAAATAAAAAATCATATATTTTTTCCTACACATAATGTACATACATGTAGGTAATTTAGCCTACACATAACTTTTATGTGTGTATGTTATTTAAAAACTGAATATTTTTCATATTTTGTATTAAATTCTAGTGTGAGAAATAATGAATCTTACATTTATAACATTTTCATTTACTTTTTAGGTTTTTAGGATTTAAAAAATGAATGATTCATTTTGTTCTGTGTGTTCTCTTAATATTTAGTGTTTTGCATAGAACATTCCAAAATTAATCACGCTAGAATTACGAGAACACACAGAATAATCACGCATATTGAAAATAATCATTTTGTTCTGTGTGTTCGCTACGTAAGATGGATGGGTGTGATTAATGTTTTCAATATGCGTGATTATTGTGTTTCAAAAATCCAAAATCACGTATGTTGAAACACAATAATCACGCATATTGAAAACATTAATCACGCATGTTATAGAACAAATCACGCATGTTGTCGTACGTGAAGTACGTTAAGCCGTAATGTACGATATACTTTTTCTATATATATAAATATATAAGTCCATCCTCCATTTCTCTAGGTCTATTCCCCTTCCAGCCCATTGTCACACCCATCCATCTTACGTAGCGAAGCATCCTTTGAGGACTACCCTCCTCCACACCGAGTACCCTAATCGATGATAATACTATGTGTTATATAACATGTTAATTATATATTATATAATATACAACGATCTTCAATACATGTGTACTTTAGGCATGCATTTTGCCTACGTGTAGAGTGTTTTCAAAGGGCTGCAATAAAAGTTCAATGAGGTGAAATAAGGGACTACAATGGAACTGATATTTGTAATTCTAGATTCATAGTTAATTGTAAAATCATTTATATAAGTTTATCTTCTTAACACTTGCAACATGTTAACAAGAAATATAAAAAAATGTCAAGATTTTATAACAATGGTCATCTTAAAAAAATAAAAAGATAATTGCCTACTTCGTAACATACAAATATAAAATATCCTAAAAATGCATAATTTCACATAATGAAATTATTTGAAATGAAATATTACTAGACAAAAATGTAGGGATATATGATTCGGGTATATGGTTATATGATTTTGGGTAATCAGGTTGAGTATCACCAAATTCCATACCCATCCAGTATCCGCAAAATATATATGTTTTAATCGCAAACAAGAATACCCGTTCCAGATGTTTCACGTTTCTTGTATTTCTGCCGGGCTGGTCTTGTTACCACCCCTAGGTAAAATCCTTATGTAAGAGCTGATAAGAACATGTATTGTGAGAAGGGGAAAGTAGAGCGAGTGTGATGTCTGTGAAAAGCGTAGGTTATGTATTTCTTATGACTTGGGATAACCTTTTGAAACACATAATCTCGTTTTCATAAAAGAGTTTCGTGGATTTACGAAATCCTTAATCGGATAAGACATAAATGATTTCTCAAGAACGAGGCGTTCTTTTATGTGAAAAAACTAATCATTTGATTGTGTGTTAAATAAACCAGATGAATCGTTTATGCAAGGAACAAATCAATGCACTGATTGCGAAAACGTTACAAGCCTTCGAGATCACATATATTATACTAAAAAGGCAAATCTAGTGTGCAAAGCTCCTCTATGAGTGGGGAGGGGGTAGGGTGTCAGATCAATTTAGGTCAGATATATGCGTTCATACCTTCGGAATAGGTTGTTTTCACGACTCAAATCCGTCACATTAATAATTTTCTATAAATAAACTAACACTTGATTGGTCAGATACACCGGAGGACAATGATAAGTATGTATGTAGGGATGCGCATTTGGTACCGGGTACCGGTATGTAACCATACCAGGTATATTCGGTACCGGTTTCCATTTTCCTCGTTTTTCCGGTACCGGTATTTACCGGTAAAACACCGGTACGTACTGGTACCGAACCGGTGTATTCGGTATCGGTACCACTTTTCTCCATTCTTCAGTACGAGTACTTTCGGTACCAAACGGGTACCGTACTCATCCCTATATGTTTGTACAAAAATTTATCCTCACATCAAACTAACCGGTGATAGTGACTTTAACATAATGGGGACCTCCATTTAGATTACTTGTTATCTGTCTAAGGGTGTACGGGGTGGTCGCGACATGGGGATTCGGCAACCCCTTTGTCGATCGACAAACACCGCCGCCAAGGATCTTTGCCGCACGGGGACTATGTAAATCGGGGAGAGTATGCTGCTTTGGGAAACCATGATGTGACCGTTGGGACTTGCTTTTTCAAACGACATTATAGTCGTTACATATAAAAAAGGTTTTTTTATAAATTTATATAAACCACGCCCATTTTAAACAAATTCACACTAACCCTCATCCTCATTACTCCAAATCTATAAATCTCTGTCCCTATTTTATTTAAAAAATGGTGGAAGAAATACCTGTTTTATTCCCACCCGATAGCAGTGATTCATCCGATAGTAGCATAAGTTTTTTTTTCTCCAAAAACTCATCGACGAAGCCGAACTACAAGACACGGGTACATCTAGGCATGCACCCCTTATTTTTAATTTAATGTAATGTTTTTTTATTTTTAATTTAATGTAATGGTTGTATTTAATTTATTGTACTTTTATTAATTAAGTATTTAAAAAAAATAGTTTGCCTAATCTCATTTTAAGCATGCACTCCTTATATTTTTTGGGCAACAGATAACAATGAGAGGAGAAATGACATGGCACAATATAATTGGGTGAGGGAAAGTTTACCTAATCTCATTAACACCCTAACATATTTTTGTATAAGATGATATGATAAAATCTATGATTAACTATTGGGGTTGGCTAAATGCATTATCTTTTTTACTAGTCATACTCACTCTCTAAAAATACAATTTAAAAGTTGTCAAATTTTACACCTCTATACAATTCAAATATTTTTTTAAGACACTTTCTCTAACTAGTATTTTATTATGTTTCAATAAAACGTCATTGATAAAAAAAATATTTAAAAAAAATTTAAGAACTTCTTTTGAAAAAAAAAATAGTTTGTTTTATATTTTTTATTTATTTCGTATTTTAGTTATCTTATCTTTCTATTTCTATTTTTATTAGTATTATTATTATTATTATATTAAAATGTTTTTATAATAAATTTAACATCTTTTATTTATTAAAAGTAATAAAACGCAAAAAAAAAAAAAAAAAAAAAAACGTTAACTAGCATATTAGTTAGGAAAATGATTTGACCAGAGCATGTAATATCAATTAATAATCGATATAAGTTGAAATTTAATTATTGTGAGGGTATCTTATTGACTAATTGAAATCATTATCTACAAATTGTCAGTGGTGATTCTCAAATGTATTTATCTACTTTTAACTCCAAAAACTATATTAAGTTGGTTAGCTTCAAAGCTTCGCTTAATTTTTTGTGTATTATTGTTTATCAAACTGAATTCGAATGCCCACTTCAAGCAGTTATGAACAAAAAAATCTCACTTGAAAATTAAAATGTCTCACTTCAGTTTAAAATGTAAGAAAATGATTTTTTTTTCAAATAACCAAAAAACTAGATTTTAAATAAAATAACATTTTAAAAACAAATACTAGCAATAATAATAATTAAAGATAACAAAATGACAAAAAAAAAACAAAAGGGTTTGAATTGTATTAATGTAAAAGTTAAAGGAGGAGGTACGTTCAGTAGAAAATGAGGTACATTTAGCAGCACTTTTAACTATTTCGGAGCTTTGCGAGTATTTTTAACTAATAAACAATAATTATTAAAATTTCAAAAAACACATACACGTTAATGCGTTATACCGTCTATTTTCGGGAAACATGTCGTTTTGGAAGCTGCTAAAGCGGGTTTTTTATATATTTTTTAATTTTTAATATTCGATCTCCTGCTAAGATCATACAGAGCTAACTAGCTTCTGCAGAATGGTTCAGGTTGCTGACCCATTTGGAAACTTATTATATGGAAATTTCTAAAGCTAAAATGACATAGTTATCTAATCTAAACGTACTAAAAAGGGATATGAATTATCATCTAATCTAAATCCCAAGTGATTATTTTTTATGAACAACAAATTGATCGTTTTTATGCATACATAAGTCATAAGTATTTACGTGATCAATAAGGAATCAATTGTGTCGAGTTGAACTCTTCAACTTTAACCCGACCCATATATTTATTCGTGTCGCGTCAAAGCTACTTAAATTTATGTTGTGTTCAGATTGACTCCTTTAATGTTTATTTATAAACATGAGTAATAATATATAGTGACCTAGTAAGAATTGAAATAATTAATTACTCTGCTCAAATAAAACCTAATTGTTTTTATTTCTTTATCTCTCCTTCCCAATTAATACACCTGCATTTATGTTTATATATAGCGGGATATCAGAAGAAACAAATAGGAAAAACTGAAGCATATGTAGCCAGAACTAATAAATAAAATTGTTAAAAATGAAAAGTTGATGAATTAGTTCAACAGGAAAAATTAATTCTACTTCTAGAAGTTAAGGGTTAAGGAAAATTTTAGAAAACAAAATATTTAACTTTTATATATATATATATATATATATATAGGATAAGGATCATGTGAGAAGTAGTAGCCTAAATGAGAAACTTGAGAAGCATTCTGGACCACACATTTTCCCTAAGCAAAAAAATGCAAAAAAAATGTTAAAAAATGCAAATTTTTTTTTTTTTTTTTTTTTGGAAAAATCGTAGCTTTTTCTTTAAGAATTAATTTTTTTTTAATTTTTTTTTTTTTTGCATTTATACACATGTGTATATTGTTAATCTTTTAACTATACATATATGTATATTGTCCATTATACATATATGTATATACATGTTTAAAATTGAAAAATAAGTGTTATTTAGGGTTTAGCATTAGTATTTAGGGTTTAGCTTTATGGTTTAGGGTTTAGCTTTAGGGTTTAGCATTAGGGTTTAGCAATAGTATTTAGGGTTTAGCATTAGGGTTTAGCTTTTGGGTTTAGCATTAGGGTTTAGCTTTTGGGTTTAGCTTTAACTTTTGGGTTTAGCTTTATCTTTAGGGTTTGTATTAGGGTTTAGCATTAAGGGTTTAGCTTTAGTGTTTAGTTTTAGCTTTTGGGTTTAGCATTAGGGTTTAGCTTTAGGGTTTAGAATTAGGGTTTAGCTTTAGGGTTTAGCATTAGGGTTTAGCTTTAGGGTTTAGCTTTAGGGTTTAGAGTTTAGGGTTTAGAATTAAGGTTTAGCTTTAGTGTTTATGGTTTAAGATTAACAATATACACATTTTTTCAATTTTAAACATGTATATACATATATGTATAATTGACAATATACATATATGTATAGTTAAAAGATTAACAATATACACATGTGTATAAATCCAAAAAAAAAAAAAAAAATTTTAATCCTTAAAGAAAAAGCTGTGATTTTTCAAAAAAAAAAAAAAAAAATTTCATTTTTTTCACATTTTTTGCTTAAGGAAAATGTGTGGTCCAGATTGCTTCTCAAGTTTCTCAAATAGGGTGGACTTCTCTTAGGATCCCTACCCTATATATATATATATATATTACTTTTAATCGCTAAATCTAAATATGAACTTCTTAAAAGACCTTAAAATGGGATAACAGGTCAACCCGTCTATTAAGTTTGTTGAGTTCAATATTATAAAGGGGTCGTGTTCGGGCTGATTTGTTTAAAAAAACGGTTTGTGTTAGCCGATCTAAAACCATAGTTTTTCTCCTATTGTGTTCCGGTGTGTTTTGGGTCGTGTCAGGTCTCTAGCATGATACACTTAAAATATAAATATAGTATATTATTGTTATTGTTAACCTTGTTTATACCATAATAGATATCATTTTTGAAATGATACGCTTAAAATATAAATATAGTATATTATTGTTATTGTTAACCTTGTTTATACCATAATAGATATCATTTTTGAAGCTACTTATACCATAATAGATATCTTTTTTTAAGCTACACAACTCGTTCATTAATCAAACATACACTATATAAAAGTATATTATACAATTCTAAATTCTCGTATTAGTAAATTTAAAAGTGGTTATCTATTTAACGTGACTCGTACAAATTATATCATATATGCATCTTTTAATCTCTTGATTAAAAAAATGTACAACCGTTGTTGTAAAATAAGTTTAACAAATCTACATAATTTCAAATACACGTGTTTTTTTAAATAATATGGACTGCTAATTAAAATATTTAATATTTCCAACTGTAAACAATTAATTAAATTAAAAATAAATAAAAGGGAATAATGTAATCCAATTGGATGTTAGAAGCGTACAAGACAACCATAAAATCTTAAAAAAGTCAAAAATGCTACCAGGATTTCTTCCGTTTCATGTAAAACTAGTTATTAGACCCGCGCGTGTTGCGCCACAGGTACATTGTAAACATCGAACAGATAACATGACTCAGTGGTATTACAACTTGCCTTTTTTTTAACATCAAAGTCTTTGTTAGGTTATTTTTTTAATACAAAGGTTGTTGGTTTTGTTAGTTTCCTTTGTAGTCGGTCCCATTTGTGTTGATAGCGAAAATGTAGTATGTTGCTAACGCTTCTATGAACGCCAACCATGTTATATTCTTGTTGTGGGCCGAAATTTATCACTGCATATATAATTAAGAGAAATTGCTCAATATGTTGTATAAAAAATGATAATTGTATAAGCGACGTGGTATTTTGTGTACTTCAAAGTTAGATGCATATGGAATTATATAACTATCTAATTTGCAACATTTGTAAGCATTGCAAGTTGTACTCTCTGCTTACTATGTTGGACAGTGGTTTAGGACAAAACCACTGGCTATTCCAGATTACACCTGTTATCTCTAGAGAGAGGGAGAGGAACGGGAAGAGAGGAAGAGAAAGCTAATGGGGCTGCGGCGGCGCCATGGCGGCCCTCGGCGGTGTCACGCAAATTATATAACTATCTAATTTGCAACATTTGGAAGCATTGCAAGTTGTACTCTCTGCTTACTATGTTGGACAGTGGTTTAGGACAAAACCACTGGCTATTCCAGATTACACCTGTTATCTCTAGAGAGAGGGAGAGGAACGGGAAGAGAGGAAGAGAAAGCTAATGGGGCTGCGGCAGCGCAATGGCGGCCCTCGGCGGTGTCACGCGTCTTCACCATATCTCCAACAACTCCAGGTGCTGTCACTTCATCCCTCATCCTATCTCTTTTTTCCTGGTTATTTTGCTTAGGGAGAGAAACAAACGAAGCGATATAGTCTAGGTTGAGGCTTACCTTTCGGTTCACTTTGCTTCTTTTTTTTTCAGTTCCTCTGCACTACAAATGGATTCTGGATTCTTGATGAACTTTCCAATATGGTATGTTAGTTAATGTTTTCTTTGTTGTATTTAATTTGGGGTTTTGGAAAACTGATTTGCGATTTCATCATTCTTTTACTACATCTCCAACCCTAAATCGGTTATGTATGCTAAACGATGGTGAACGTCTCCACTCTTGCTCACTTTCAACTTTGGTTCTCTCTTTCTTGCAATTTGCCGGTGGAGCACCCATTTCAACGAACACGGTATGCTTTTTCTCATGTGCTCTATTCATGTTGGGTTTCTTTTGTGACTTCAGATTTGGGTTGATTATATATTATTAGTTCCTCGATTTAGGTTAATTGTGTTGCATGCTAATTTTTTAAAAGTCTGGAGTCCAAGATTTATTTTTGTCGCTATGAAGACAGTTGATGATGCAAATGTTGCTATTGAGAAGCTGAATGACACAACACAGTGAGTTGCTTTGTTCTCTTCCATTACATGCCAAATTTATGAGTTTGTCATCTTACATATACGGTACCGGTACCACTTTTCCCCATTTTTCAGTACCGGTACTGGTTTGGTACCGAACGGGTACCGTGCTCATCCCTAATAACATGTCATATACGTTCTTGCAGGTGCTTGAAGGCCAAAAGATTCGTGTAAATAAAGCTTAGTGTGTCAGATAACAACTTCCATTAATTAACTTTGTGTGTGTGAAATATGTCTCGTCTTTTCTTATTAGTTACTACCTGTTAGAGTTGAAATTAATGGTATGGTGATTTGGTTGTATAACATAGTTATTGTTTACAACAAGATACGTTCCCACTTAAATTTGTAAATAGTCTTTGGTACTCCGTACTGGAGCATTAGTGAAACTAGCAAGCAATATAAACACAACGTTTTTTTTTCATGTTTTTTGATTTTTTTGCGAGTTTTACCCTTTTGTTTGACTGTGCTTTTGTTTCATTGACAGGTTTTGTATGGTGTTTGCTTCGGTGGAAAGTTGTTGCCTGCTATTTTTTTTAGGTTGGTGCTTTCTCAGTCCATGTTTGTATTAGTAATGGCTTACGTGTTTTAGTAATTAGGCTTATGTTCTGTGTATGTAGCATCATTTTTAACATTGTGACTACTTACATGTATGAAAATACTAATTTATCAACTGTTATATAATACACTTATCTTTTAATTCCTAGAGCAATCATCTATAAAGCACAAATGTCGTGCAAGAGGCTCTATAATGGTGGTTGATCATGCTTAGGAATCTTAAATTTGCAGCTTATGTGTGAGGGTTGCTGGTATGGTGTGTCACTTTATATGGGTCAATGGGTAACTTGATTAAGGTGGAGGGAGTGGAATCTAAATTTTTAAAACATTTTTGGTTTGCATAATTTGTTAGAATTAGAATCCAAATTTCATTTGTTTGGTTGAGAAATGGAGTTATAACGTGTTCACATAATGGTGAGTCTGGTTTGCGATTTAACACTTTGTCTCCCGATTTAACACTTTGTCCCGCCGGCGCAACGCGCGGCGTGCTAAAATCTAGTTGTTACTAAAGAACAACATAAATGCAAAAACCATCAGCATGTGATACGGTAGATACTGAATCTACTAAGGTTCTAACTAACCAAAAAAAAAAAAAAAAACCTACGTACTAATGCATCAACAATTAGACAACTTAAATAAAGATCAACACGTATACAAAACATAATGTATAATAACCTAATCGGATGGCTAAGCTAAAAACCTACAAGATAAAAGTTAAAAAATATTTGTTGTATTTTGTGTAGTAACGAATTTGGGAAAAACCTAGATAAATCCGGTGAAACATTTAGACAAAACCAACAAAATAGAGTATTCTATTTGCGGTACCTTTGCATGCTCCACAACCACCTAGTGACCCTCCATCACAACTGCAATGTTTGAACAGTCAATATTTATCACATTTCAATATAAGAAACTAAGAAAATAGCATGTATTGTACACATAATTTATTTAGTCTGCCTCCATTGTGTTCCTATCTAAAGGTCGGATCTTTTTTGACGTCTCGAAAAACAACTTTCAAGGTTCGAGCACAAATATTTAGAGTGGTATTATGATTGGCCCACCTAACATAAGAAATATACATATCAAATACCACCATAATATAATTGTATAGAGTGTATGACATGTTGTTTGTATGTTGGCTGAAAACGCCGGCCATGCATACCACATGGCATGGGCGTTAGGCGGTCACGGATAATGCTATGTAAGTTCATTACATTGAACAGTAAGTTTAAAAGCATGCACATGAAATAATTGTTTTGGTAAAGCTCATTATAGTTTCTAGAAACTTGCACTTTGGGAAATCCTTGTTTTCATAAAACACAAACCTATAGAACTCGCAGGCACACCCACACCACAGATTCACAAACAAAAATTATTCAAACTCACCGAAAGTTTCCTCCCATTTTTCATCCAAATCATCCAATTTCAGTTTTACAACTCAATAAAATGTCCTTATTACTTTGGTAAAATAGTTTTAAATTATAGTAAAGGTTTAAGATAAAAAAGATCAGTTATATATATTTTTTTTGTTATATTTGTAGGAAATATCCTAGAACCTGAACCCAAATTAATTTGGTATTATAGTTGTTATTATTTAAATGTAATGCTCATTTCCCTTTCTCGCACATTCATTGGTTTTCAAGTTTCAACCCGTATACACCTAAAATTTAAGGTCAACATAAAAAGGAAAATTAAATCTAAAGACGTTTCTATTATTTTAAATGGCAATAAGGTTCTTATATAAGCCAAACCAGCAACGAACTACCAACAGACCGATGGCAATACTTGGCTGGATTTACCATTCGGGTCAAGACCCGATTATGAATTGAATCCCTTTTTTAACCTTAATTACTAACCTAGTTCATCTATAACTATAAAGGAAGATTAGACCATAGATTAATTACCTGAACATCACTGTAGCAAAATTCCTGAACCAAACTCCTATTCTATTTGTGCAGATAATCCTGTCAACAAATAAACAAAGCCCTAATTAAACCAATAAATTCTCAAATTCCGATGAATGACATGAAATAGACAAGTAAAAGGAAAAATAAATTCAAACACAATCCAAATTATCAAGTCTATGATTCAGTGAACATTAACTAAAACACAATAAAGTTAAATCAACTTCTTTAGATTTCTCAAACGAAATGAATTAGTGACATTACCCTTTTAACTGAAACGGTAAAATCATTTCCCTAAACATGATTCAAAAGATTTATCACAGAAAAACGAAGAGGATTGCATATAAGCCATTTAATATCTTCTCTGAACCTGAGAGTTAATTGAAATACCCAAAAGTAGGGTTCAAATTTGTTGCCAAACATGGATACATTAGGGAATCTGGCACATTGATTAATTACGGCTAATGATGCCAATGATACATGTCATACACACTTAACCATTTGCAAAGATATGTGTTGCATAAACAGTATACACATATATGAAGAAAGCCAACTACATGCATTAGCACAACTACCAGAATGAAATTAATCACATTAACGAATAAGAAAACTAAAAAAACGATGTGAATACCTGCAAAGATTGTGATGAATGTAGATGGAGCTCCCAATTTCAACAGAAAAATCTCTTTAGAACAACCAAAACCGCAACATTTACATCGGAGACCCAATCCCCATAACCCTAGCTTTACCTCCACCGACACCGGTTTGGTAAATGAAGAGTGATGACGATTTGTCTGTCTCGTCTCTTCTTCGGTGGAGGCGGTGGTTGAACTGAAGGTTTTTCATGAACATATATTTTCTTGTAAATGCTTTGGAGGAAAACATCTGACTTCCACCGGACGACCGCTAAGGGTTTTTGATGAACAAGGCTAATCCGACCATCTCTCGTTCTCTGCCTCTGTAGAAACTGATTTGGAGATGGCTTTCATGTGAAGGCGCGACGTGGACCAATAAGACTGAAGCAGGTGGTTTGGTCGGTGGCAAAGGCACCAACTTTGTGCTTTAATATTATGTAGAATTACTTTATCCCCGCCAAACCCAAACAACTACCCTAGATAAGAATTAAACATTTAAGTTACTAAGCCATCACTAGTGCTCTAGTTGTGGCCACATGTATTTAAGTTCCACCTATGGTGGGTTCGGATGAGTTTTCCTCTCCAAGTCTCAAGTTTGAGTCTGGGTGATAAGAGTTTCTCATTGAGTGTTTAAATTGGGGATCTATTGTGCGAGGGGCTCTCTAGCGCGAACCCCCTTAAGAAAACGTATGCTAGACCTCTCGAAATTCGTGAATAATTCACACATTTTAGAAAAACATTTTAACTTAGTAAATACCAATACTTTAAACATTTAAGTTTAAGAGAGAAAGGTCTTGGATTAAGCCCTATAGATGACTCAGGCTAAAAAAAAGTTAACGTTTAAAAAAAACATAAGGATTAAACATTTTAAGTTGACAGTTAATGTTGACTGCCGCACATGTGTCTTACCCTTCATGTGATAAAATATGTTCTAATCACCTGCCATGTAACGCCTAAAACCGTAAATAAAATGTTATAAAGTTTGTTATTTTCAATTTTTTTTTTTTTTTGTTTTGTAATTTTTCAACAACACAATCGCCTAGTCGTGACAAAGAACAAATAAAAAGAATAAAAACATTCTTTTAGGAAGCGGAACCATCAGCGTAACTTGTTACAAAGTCTGTTACTAATACTATCACTACTCATTAATACATGAATTTGTTTAGGTATATACTTTGAATGAACACAAATTTCCTAAAATATGCTTGCGTATTCTTTTTGCATAAATTTATTTTTCACTAAACAACTTTGCACTTTGCATGCATTCCAACCCAACCCAGATTAGGAAAAACATATTAATACTCATGTGACACTCTCACTAGCAGACTTAACATGCATTTTAAGCATACGAGCGCCACTATAAAATGGAATATATTTACTCAGGTGTTTTAGTCATCTAAACTTCATTAATAATCATGCAACTTGAATCCCTTCTTGACATCATTTAACTTTTTCTTTGTTTCTCCTTATGTTGATTTCTTTATACTTTCCGGTTAAATTGTATCAAAAGAAATATAATCATTGTAGTGAGGTTATTTTTCCTGAATTAAATAAACATTTGCTTCCTTGACCCATGGAAATATAACATGATGCATGCACAAGTGTTTCAACTTATCCGCATTCAGTTACATACCTGTAACCCTAACCCTCCTAGCCTGGTCTTTACACACATGCTCACATGGAAGTTCACTAACACTATTACTACTCATCAATGCATGAATATTCTTTACATATATATATTTTGCCTGAATGAAACTTTCTGATAACATGCATGAGTATTCTTTACATATAAAACATGTTTCACTAAACAACATTGCATGTATTCCAACCTAAACTAGGAAAAAGCACATAATACTCAAGTGCGAACTTAACGTTGACTTTAAGCTTTGGAGGTGCTCCTTAACCATGAAAGTTAAGTCCCTTCTTGACATCGCCGCTACATTAGTTAACTATATTCTTCTTTTGTCATTATAGTTTCTTTCTACTTGCATTTAAATTGTATGAACATAAGAGATACGATACTGAAACATTATTTTGACCAAGACAAAAAGAATATAATGAATATAGGAATGTTAATTTTACATATGATAATGAAAGGAATATCGGTATCCTTGATTCATGGACTTTGTAACCTGATACAGGCACATTTCTTACTCTTTAAGTTATTTTTTTCAACTTATCCATATTCGCCACATACATATAACCCTCCACACTTGGAATATCGGTATCCTTGATTCATGTCCTTACATGAAAGTCCGCTAATACTATCACTACGTAATGCATTAATATACTTTACGTATATACGTGGAGTGAACAAAACATTTTAGTGACATGCAAAAATATACTTTACGTACATATCTTTCTTAACCAATCAACATTACATGTATTCCAATCCAAACTTAGAAAAACATAAGAAAACTCATGTGACACTCTCGCTAGCAATAGCAGACTTAACATACACTTTAAGTTTAAGAAGGCCTCATTGAAAACAAATATGATTACTTCAAATCTTTAATTAGTAATGAACTTCATTGTTAATTATACAACTTAAATCTCTTCTTGACATTGTTACACTCCTCGCTTCCGATTTTGTTGCTAAAGTTTCTTTCCAAATTCCAACTAAAGTGGAATGATAATAGTAAAAGTATTTATATGTCAAAACATGGTCATTCAAACAGCTATAACATAACTTCAAGACCAAAAATACTACAAACTCTTATTCAAACAATTCTGAACAAAAACAACTGTAAACTCTCACAATCTCACACTACAGATTATCAACTCGATGATTTGTACATTCTCTAAATCTGGTCTAACATGCTAGGAAGAAAAAATGACCAACAACCCTAAATCAAGAGTGATCGAGGCAAAATCCTAGAGAGAGAAAATTCTACTTAGAATCAAAATGATTTTGACTAAATGACTTTAGAAAATAGCTGAATTTATTTAAATAGCACCCAGATGAATTCTTAAACTGACTTGATAGTTGATCAGCATATGCGAAGTACTTGGAAATCAGCCTGGCCCATTCTTCTATCTGCTACAAGCCCAAGAAGCTTCCAAGCCCAACAACCATCCAAGCCACTACAAGTCCAGCCTCGTCAATACGTGTTATAAAAATAAACAAACATGATTAAAAGAAAAATATGAAACTGGAAGAATACAAAGTATTTCTAACATAATACATAATTTTAAACCCAAACAATAAAATGTGACGTTATATTTTCTAACACGTCACACAAAGAATATACACATTTCACTGACGCATGACCTTTATATCATGACGTGCATGCTTCGTATTGTTCTTTGATCATACAGTGACGCAAATATTTTTTCTAACATGTCAGAAGGAAAGATATTTCTCCTTCCGTCGAACATGTAACCACCAAGTTTTGTTCTATCATTATTACAATGACGTTATAATTTCTATCTGTACGTGTGCAGTTTGTTTCCTTCCTTTTTGGCACGAAGACTTTATGTTTCTTCTTTCGCCGAACAACACCTTGTAGGGCTGCAAATGAACCAAACGTTTGCCGAACAGTTCGTGAACCGTTCGGCGGGAAGTTTGTTTGTGTTCGTTTGTTTAATAAATGAACGAACACGAACAAGAAATTTCGTTCGTTTAGTTAAACAAACGAACATGAACAAATGTCGCGTTTGTTCATTTATGTTCGTGAACGTTCGGTAATGTGTTCGTTTATGTTTGTTTGGGTTCGTTTGTTTGTTAGTTTATTAGGGATATTAAGAATTAATTTTTACTTAACACATCAAACTTAGCACTGATATATTATTATTTAATAAATAAACTATTTAATATAAATAATAATGTATTGGATATGTCAATTCTCTAAAACGTGAAACCCTATTAAAAAAATTGTCGTTCTCCCGCTCTCATTCCAAGCTTCGAGAGAAAGACTCTTCCAGTCCTTGCTCTCATTCCAGTCCGATTAGGGTTTTTACGTCATCGTTCTTTGTACAATATAGGTATATTCTTTGTACAATATAAATGAAGACTTCAAGTTTAATATGATATATTTTTGAAACATTATTTTATGGTAATTTTGTGTATCAATCTTATGTCAATTATGTGTGGATAATTGGTTAGTATATCTTGGGCAGATTTATGCCATGTTTATGATGAAAGTTTTGTGTTAGTTTTTGTTAACGAATGCTTGTTTGTATTCGTTTACGTTCATTAGTGTTCATGAACGTTTGTTTGTGTTCGATTGCAATTATGAACGTTCATTTGTGTTCGTTTGCATTCGCATTTGTCCAACACCTAAAATTCACAAACAAACACAAACATGTTCATTTCCTTAACAAACAAACACAAACAAAAAAGCTTGTTCGGTGAGTGTTCGTGAACAGTTTGTGAACACCTATTTTCCTTAACAAACAAACACGAACAAGGCCTTATTCGTGTTTGTTTGGTTCGTTTGCAGCCCTAACACCTTGTGTTCCTGTTCTAGTGTGTGGTTATGATTTGTTCAATAACTATACCACTATAAGGCTATAGGGTGTGGTCATGACCTTCGTGACCACCATGCACCTCCACGTCAGTGTCATGTATCCTACATCTAATCCACCATCTAAAACAACTACCCTAAAGGTGTGGTCATGACCCAAACCACTGGCACCTTATTTATTTTAATTTATCTTTGTCTAAAGAAAACTGAAATGATCTCTTGAAAAATGGAAAGGAGGACCATGGTTGCCATTGTTTAATCCATGCAAACCATGGTGGATCAAACAAGGGGGTGGTGTAGCCTTTCATTCATGTTTCTAGGTGACAAATCATGTCCCAATCATGACCCCACACCCTTATATAACCCTCGTATTTAGTTACTTAATAAATAAACTTCCTTTTTAAACACTATATGATACATTCTTTAAAATAAAAATAAAAATATTGTTACGCCAAATAACTTGTAGCAAGCCATTTTCTTCAGAATATTTGCATCTATTTTGGACTCATGAAATTTATATATTTGGCATTAGTGAATTTCACTTAATCAAATTGTGAGCATTCATATCTTATTATTATTATTAATATATATTAATAAACCAATTAAATTAAATGAATAGTGTTTTTAATATATTATAATAATATATTAATATAATAATAATAACTATTGTTACTATATATTACTACCTCCGTCCCATTAAAAGTGTCATATTTTGAATTTTCAAAGTCTTTATTTATAAATTTTGACCTTAAATAATTTTGTTTGTGTTAGATAATACTTGATGAAAGTTATATGATTTGAGTGTGTTTTACAAGTGTTTTTATCGGGTTAATTTTCATCAAGTTTTATATAACACAAAATATATATAATTAAAGTCAAAGTTTATAAATAAAGACTTTGAAAATTCAAAATAAGACACTTTTAATGGGACGGAGGGAGTAATAAAACAATTGAAATGAAAAGTGGTTTCTATTCATTTTAATATATTATATTAAAATGATAATCACTATTCATTTCGATTGCTTTAGTAATATATGGTAATAATATATTAATATAATAATAATAACTATTATAATAGTAATAATTCTTTTCTTTACTTTTAAATTTTATTAATTTAATGATTTATTTAACATCACAGGTTGGGATAAGCTTGATGTTAACCGGTATCGAAAATAGCGGTACGATTCTGTTCGGTATCGGTATATGAAGGTAAACACCGGCACCAGTCTGTTTAGAAAACGCCAAAAGTCGGTACTGAGTTGATATTGAAAATCTTTTAGTTCGGAAAATTCGGTGCTGCTATCAAGTACCATTTGTTCATCCCTGATCACTGGTACCGTACAGACAATGGTATCGTACAACATTTCTTTTGTTGATTTTCTTCAACTTTTAATAATTTCTTTTTTTCAGTTTTAGGGGTAGGGATGGGCTCGGTGCCAACCGATACCAAATCGGTACTGGTACCGAAAATACCGGTTACAGTACTGGTATATAAAGGTAAAAACCGGTAGCGAACCGTTACCAAGAATGCCAAAAGTCGGTACCACATTGGTACTTATGATCTTTCGGTTCGGGAAATTCGGTACCAGCACCCAGTACCATTTGCTCATCTCTGACAACGGGTTTCATACGAACAATATCATTACCATAAAAAATTTTTGGTTGATTTTATTTCGGTTATCGTTTAGTGTTTTTTTCTACAATTTTTTTTTTATTCTCAGCGGTCCCGTACGCAACGCGCACGAAAGTATGGAACTAGTTATAGATAATTAGACGAATTTTAAGTGATATATAATTAAGATGTGTGCGTTTACATTCTAAAAAAAAAAATATTAAATGAAAAACACTACCATCTTCAAAAGTTTATAGGTATTTTATCGGGTGTATTTCAATATTTTAATTTTTGAATTGAATACAACATAAATAAACTATTAATACATACAATAGTATTCTAACAACTTTATTATTTTAACTATGTTATAGGTCGTGTACTATACAAGGTTGAGTGTAATAAATAATATAATAAAAAAATTATATTAAATAACTACATATTGCATTACATGCAATAATGAAAATTTTAAAAATAATGTTACATTACAAATCTATAAAACATCTTTATAAACAACATTGAATGTCCTATGTGAAAGAATATCATCTTTATCAACAATTAACAGTTTAAGTCTATCTCTACTTTCGACTTTGGAACTAGCTACGTACAAACCATGTGAAAAAAACCGGTTATTTTAAAAATAAAATTACTCTAGATAGCGATTGTCCTTAAATTTTTAATTATTGTTATCGCGAAACATACAAAGATAGAAAACTGTATTCCTTGATCTCGTGTATTACACTGAGGCTGAATAAATGATACAACATAAAATGAAAAAAATATTAGTATTTATAAAACAAATTAAATTCATTTTTCTTAAGTTATATTATTTTTATATAATCTAAACATTTTATGAAATTAAATAGTAATAATGAAAATTAGTTTGGAGATAATTTAGGTATGAATTTAAATTTGATATTAAATCAATTACCATAAAATACGATATTGATTATTTGATTTATCAAAAATTTCCTTATTTATTATTATAAATCAGAGAGAAAAACTATTTTAACATTTATAATATGTGATATCCATGTATTAACTATTAAAAATATATTATAATAAAATATAAGTACAAATTTCGAGGTTGAAAGAGAAAGTGTCACGTATCATTAATTAGGATCGTTTATTAGATATATGATATGATAAGATATGATTTACTATTATCATTTAGTTAACATCTACAATATAATTGAGATTTAACTAATTAACTTGTTTAAATTGTAATTAAACCTTTTATCAATTGTTTTGTTTTATTTATTTGTAGCATGAAAGCATAAAATATCATGTTGAGACTACGGAGAACGGAGGTGTGCTTATCTAGGTTCTATATTTGTTGAGAGTTCGAGTTTCATTTGCAAGTACCTTTTTAATTTTAAGCTCGGCTTGAGCGGCTAGACTATTATTTATTAGTTATTTCATATTTTAATTTTATTATTAGAGTAAATTACATGTTTTGTCCTTTATGTATGTCCCAGTCCCAAATTGCAGGCGCTGTCCTTTGTCTTAAAAATTGATGAGTTTTGTCCTTAATGTTTGCAAATCTTGCACGTTATGTCCTTTAGGCCTAACCCAGTTAATTTTTTTTTTTGTTAAAATTGGTCATGTGCAAGGCATGTGAGGGTACATTTGTCTTTTCACCATTATAGGGACTATTGTGTAAAAGAACTTATCTTTAGGGACTATTGGGTAAGTATAAAAAAGATATTTAAAATAAAAAATATATATAAAAACAACATAAAAATCTGCCTTCTCTCTCTCTAACCCTTGTCTCTCTCTCTAACCTACTGAACATCGACATCGCCGACCACCTGGAGATGCTGGTGACGGAGATGCAGGCGACGGAGATGCAGGCGACGGAGATGCTGGCCGCCGGAGATGGTGGGTCAGGCGATGGTGGAGATAGTGGGTGGTGATGGTGGGTCAGGCGATGGTGGAGATAGTGGGTGGTGATGGTGGAGACGCCGGAAACCGGTCACCGGAGATCAAGCATCAAGCCGATCGGAGAAATCAGAAGCGAAACAAGAAGCAATAGAGGAGTTATACATCGCATCATGAAACGAATCTGTTTCACTCGTCAACATTCGTAGCTTCCTCGCCTTCTCGTCAGTAAACTTCACCGGCGATATTCGAGATTTAACCGGTCTCTGATCCAGATCGGAACCAGAATTGGCGCTAGATTTCGCTGATAAAGTAGAATTGTTCGTCCGGTTTTTTTCGGTGTTGATGTAGTCCGGTTCGGAAGACCAGGACGGTCCTTGATTCTTTCGGGTATGTTTTTCCACCTTTTCTGCTATTGTTTATTGTGGTTTAGTGGTGATGTCGGATTTGTTTTTTGGGGGGTTTTTGATATTTTTGGTTTTGGGGATTTTGGAGGGTTTTAATCTGGTATATAGGTTTGTTGAGAATGGTTCAGGGTTTGTTGTAATATTCTAAAATTAAATTGAATCATGATTTTGGGTGGTTTGCAGGTTATGGGAATGGTGTTTGTTGCTGGTTATGGGGGATGGTGGTGGAGATGGTGGTGGGTTGTGGTCTGTGGACCGGTGGTGGAGGTGGTTTTGGGGGCGGTTGCAGGTGGTGGTGGCCGAAGTGGTGGGTTGTGGTCTGTGGACCGGTGGTGGAGGAGGTTTTAGGGGCGGTAATTAGGGCTTAGAACAGATCAGGGTTTAGAACAGATCAGGGTTTGAGGAGAGAGGGAGTTAGAGAGAGAAAGAGAGAGCATGAACAATTTTTTTTATATCTTTATTTTTTTTTATTTTTACACAATGCACCCTTGTTATAAGTTATTTACAAAATAACCCCTAGGGAGGCAAAATGACAAAAGTGCCCTCATGTGCCATGCACATGCCTTCATTTAACCAAAAAATCTAACTGGGTTTGGCCTAAAGGACATAACGTGCAAGATTTGCAAACATTAAGGACAAAACTCATCAATTTTAAAGACAAAGGACAGCGCCTGCAATTTGGGACATACATAAATGACAAAACTTGTAATTTACTCTTATTATTATTATTATTATTGTTATTATTATTATTATTATTATTATTATTATTATTATTATTATTATTATTATTATTATTATTTGGTATAACGAAAGATTTTAAATATAACATAAATACATCTCATTTGGTTATTTATATAATAACATTAGATATATTCGTTATTATATCAATGTATACTTAACATATCAAAAAAATTATATAAATAGGATGATCATTAAGCTCGTTAGCCTAGTTGAGCTCGATAAGTGTAATCACTTGGTGTAAGACTATTTTATTTTCTAGCGTACGGTATCCGTCGGTGATTTGTTTGTAATAATCGAGTGATTATAGGCAAGTAGTCATATTATTTACTTTTTTTGGACTCGTTGTTAAGTATCGACGGACAACGACCCTTAATTAATGAAATAAAGTAGCGTCGTTGATACTCAGCTTTCTAGTAATGTAACATTTGTGTTGTCCACATTTCTTACTTTAAGTATTCTTCAACTTATCTCACACATCATGTAACCCACCTCACTTGGTCCTTGCTCATACTGAAGCCTACTAATTCTATCACTACTTATTAATACATGAATGTGTTTACATATATACTTTGAATGAACACAAATTTCCTAAAACATGTTTGGGTATTCTTTTTGCATAGATTATTGTTCGCTAAACAACTTTGCATGCATTCCAACTTAAATTAAGAAAAATCATAGAGTTAATTGCCAAAATCGTTTATGAGGTTTGGGCATGTTTGCCATTTTCGTTCAAAATGACACTTTTGTACCAAATTGCCCTCAACGTTTGTAACTTTTTGCTATTTTCATCCAAACCACTAACTTAGTTTAGTTTTTCTGTTAAGTTGAGGATATTTGGATGAAACTGGCAAATATAAAACCACAGGGACGATTTTGGCAATTTACTCAACCCCTTTTTAATTTCCTTTATTTAATTATTTTTGTTACATATATAATAAAAAAAGAATATACATGGAGTTTTTAGAAAAAAAATTAATAGTTTTGCACATAATTTTTATAAATTTTCATCTAAATCACTAACTCAGTTTATTTTTTTCTGTTAAGCTGAAGGATGTTTTAAATTTTATAAATTAAGACAAAAATTAATTTACAACTTCTTTATATAAATCAATTTTATAAAGAGAAAACGTCATTAGTGTGCAACACATAACAATCGATTACAACTTTTAGTATTTATCAGTTGTAGAGATAGAAAAAAATTGTAAAACGTTACATATTTTTTAAATGTGTTGAGCACCTAGGAAATATGTTGGTAGAAATAAAATATTTATTTAAGAGTTAAATGCTTGGTTGGTCCCTGTGGTTTTCAAAAATTGCAGACTTGGTCCCAGTGGTTTACTAATTACACGCGTGGTCCCAGTGGTTTTCAAAAATGCACTCGGTTGGTCCCCAGTCCTAACATCAGTTAAATTTCTCAGTTAACTATGTGTGAAATGACTACATTACCCTTGAACAATTAAAAACCTAAAACTAAGAATTAAAAAATTAAAAAAACAGTATATAAACCCATCATCATCTTCATCACCAGGTCATCTTCATCATCTTCATCACCAAGTCATCTTCATCACCATCATCTTCATCACTATCATCATCTTCATCACAAACCCACACCCCATCTCTGTCTCTCGTTCTTTTCCGGCGACGGAGATCAGAAGCGAAGATAGAGGAGAGAGACGACAAGAGAGAGAAGAGATCGGAGAAGATGGTGGAACGGAGGTAGCGCCGTCGCTCACGGCGGCGGCGGTGGAGGCACAGGCGGTGGTTTAACCCAGATCTATGGTTTGGATGCACAAATCGTTGGTGGTTTAACCCAGATCAGGTGCGTTTTATCAATCACTCCAATTCCCAGATCAGGTGCGTTTTACATCGATTATTGTGCCGCAAGCGAGTTTTTTGAGGCATTTGTCGGGGATGCACAAATCATGGGATGAACGATTATTGGGCGGTTTGTATGGTGGGGTGGATTGTGGTTGTGTTTGTTGTTAGTTTGAAGCAGTCGGTTTGTATGGTGGGGTGGATTGTGGTTGTGTTTGTTTGTTGTTATATGGTGGGGTGGATTGTGGTTGCGTATGGAGGTGGTGGTGGTGGGTTGATGAAGATGATGATGGTGATGAATGGTTGTTGGGTTTTGATGATGGTTGTTGATGACGGTGGTGGCAACGATAGATGCGTTGACGGCGGAGAAATATGATGATGGGGGTGGTTTAGATGGTGACTGTGGTGGTTCAGAGATGGTAGCTGTTGGTGGTTTAGTGGTAATTTGAATGAAAATGGCAAAAAGTTACAAACGTTGGGGGCAATTTGGTACAAAAGTGTCATTTCGGACGAAAATGGCCAACGTGCCCAAACCTCAGGGACGATTTTGGCAATTAACTCAAAATCATATTAATACTCACATGACACTCTCACTATCAGACTTAACGTTCACTTTAAGCGTATGAGAGCCACTATAGAAAGGAATATATTTACTCAGCTGTTTTAGTCATCTAAACTTCATTAATAATCATGCAACTTGAATCCCTTCTTGAAATCATTTCACTTTTTCTTCGTTTTCCCCTTTTGTTGATTTCTTTATACCTCCCAGTTAAATTGTATCAAAAGAAATATAATCATAGTAGTGAGGTTATGTTTCCTAATAAGTCTGAAGTGAGGTTATGTTTCATAATAAGTCCGAATTAGATGAAAATTTGCTTCCTTCACCCATGGAAATATAACATGACGCATGCACATATCTTACTCTTAAGTGTTTATCCGCATTCAGTTACATACATGTAACCCTAGCCCTCCTAGCCCTGTCCTTACACACATACTCACAAGGAAGTTCACTAAGACTATCTCCAATGCTAAGGGCGCCCTTAGACGCCCTTAGCTGCCTAATCAGCTGCCACATCATATCCTTAAAAATCCTTAAAAACCCCAATTTAATCTCCAACCATACAAACATCCTTACACATCCTTCTATTTTCCACATCATCACCCATTTTCCTTTAAATTTAATTCCTTAAATTAATTAAATGTATGCAAATAATTAAATGATCAAATAATTAATATAAATAATTAAGTAGTATCAAAAAAGTAAATAAAAGTTTGGTAAATGAAGTGTATATACTGAGTTGGTGAATTTTAGTGGAATTGATGAATTACAAAGGTAAACTAGATGTTAAAAAAATAGAAATGTCACTACAGCAAGCGATTATTATTAATTTTTAAATTGTTTTTTTAATTCGTTTTAATAAAACTTAAAAAATTTAAAGGTTTCCTATGTAATTTACTTTAACTAGACGGGTGGTTATAAAACTTTAATATTAAAACAACTTCCTTCTCTCTACCTTTTACACTTCACCTTCTCTGCAACCTTTCTTTTTCCATTAAAGCTCCATTCAAGCTTTTCAAAATTTCACAGCAATTTGGAGCCTTATTCCAAGTCTTCACATTCTTCATGGGTGGTTGTGTTGAAGATTCCATATTATCGTTGAAATAAAAGAAAAAAATGAAAAGGAAGTGGCACAATAACCAAAACATATGACGCCCTTGCAGTAGGATTTTTCTCACGGATCTGTCCTAATCAGATATGCTCCATTGAGCCTGTAAACTTGGATTTATGCCAAGTCATCTCAGACAGGTTTATGGATCTCCGTTGGAGATAGTCTAATACTATTACTACCTATCAATGCATGAATATGCTTTACATATATATTTGCTTGAATAAAACTTTCCGATAACATGCATGAGTATTCCTTACATATAAAACATGTTTCACTAAACAACATTGCATGTATTCCAACCTAGACTAGGAATAAGCACATAATATTCATGTGCGAACTCAACGTCGACTTTAAGCTTTGGAGGTGCTCCATAAACATGCAAGTTAATTCCCTTCTTGACATCGCCGCTACATTAGTTAACTATCTTCTCCTTTTATCACTATAGTTTCTTTCTACTTGCATTTTGATTTTACGAAGATAAGAGATACGGTACTTAAACGTAGTTTTGACCGAGACAAAAAAGAATATAATGATTATAGTAATGTTATTTTTTACATATGATAATGGAAGGAATATATCAGTATCCTTGATTCATGGACTTTATATCCTGATACAGGCACATTTCTTACTCTTAAGTTATGTTTTTTCAACTTATCCATATTCGCCACATACATGTAACCCTCCACACTTGGTCCTTACATGAAAGTCCACTAATACTATCACTACTTAATGCATGAATATACTTTACGTATATACGTTGAACGAACAAAACTTTATAGTAACATGCAAAATATACTTTACATACAGATCTTGCTTAACCAATCAACCTTATGTATTCTAACCCAAACTTAGAAAAAAACATAAGAAAACTCATGTGACCCTCTCTCTAGCAGTAGTGGACTTAACATCCACTTTAAGTTTAAGAAGGCCTCATTGAAGACAAATATGATTACTTCAAATCTTTAATTAGCATTGAACTTCCTTGTTAATTATACAACTTAAATCTCTTCTTCATATTGTTACACTCCTCATTTCTAATTTTGTTTCTAAAGTTTCTTTCTAATTTCCAACTAAAGTGGAAAACGATAATAGTAAAAGTGTTTATATGTCAAAACATGGTGATTCAAACAACTATAACATAACTTCAAGACCAAAAATACTGCAAACTCTTATTCAAACAATTCTAAACAAAAACAACTGTAAAACTCTCACAATCTCAAACTACAGATTATCAACTTGATGATCTGTACACTTTCTAAAGCTTATCTAACAGGTTACGAAGAAAAAATGACCAATAACCCTAAATCAAGAGTGATCGAGGCAAAATCCTGGAGAAAGAAAGTTCTACACAGAGTGAAAATAATTTTGACTGAATGACCTGAGCTGAGTTCCTTTAAATAGCACCCAGATGAATTCTTGAACCGACTTGATACTTGATCCGCATATACGAATACCCGGAACTCAGCCTGACCCATTCTTCTATCTGCTACAAGCCCAAGAAGCTTCTAAGCCCAACAACCATCAAGACATCCATGCCCGATACAAGTCCAGCCTCATCAATCCAATCCAACCCAACACCATTTATGTGTTATAAAAAATAAACAAACATGATTAAAAGAAAATTATGAAATTGGAAGAATACACCCGATTTTTAACATAATACATAATTTTAAATCCAAACAAAAAATGTGACGTTATATTTTCTAACACGTAACACAAAGAATATACTTATTTCCCTAACGCATGATCTTTATATCTTGACGTGTATGCTTCGTATTGTTCTTTGATCATTACAGTGACGCATTTTTTTTTCCTAACATGTTATAAAGAAAGATATTCTCCTTCCACCGAACATGTAATCACCAAGTTTTGTTCTATAATCATTACAATGACGTTATAATTTCTATCCGTACATGTACACTTTGTTTCCTTCCTTTTTGGCACAGAGACTTTATGTTTCTTCTTTCGCCGAACAGGTAACCACCTTATGTTCCCGTTCTAGCGTGTGGTTATAATCTGTTCAATAATTATCCACTACTAGAAAACTACATTTTTTCCTACAAAAGTTTCCCACAAATTTCCCACAACTCAATTTTAATTACATTTTTTCTACAGTTTTCTCACAAAAAAAAAAAAAAACAAAGAAAGCCCAAAACTTTTCTTCAATTTTTCGACAAAATTGTAACATAACTACCGGTTGTAGCAATTTCGTCACAACATTAATTAGTTTTTCGAAAAAATTCCGACAAAATACATTAACATTTTGTATTATTTGTACCCACAACAAAATAAATAATTTTAAAAATAAAAGTTTCTAAATTTGTCGAAAAGTTATAGCAAACTGACACCACTTGCTACAGATTTTCGACAAAAAAGTTAATTTATCAATTTAAGACAAATAAATAATTTTTAAAAATTAAAATCTTAAATTTGTCGGAAATTGGTAGCAAATTGACACTAGTTGCTACGGATTTCCTACAAAAAATAAGTCAATTTATTTGTTATTATTCAATTTTAGAAAAATAGATAATTTTAAAATAATACATTAAATTTGTCTAAAATTTGTAGCAAACTGACACCACTTGCTACATATTTTTGACAAAAAAGGTTAATTTATATGTTACTTATCAATTTTAGGAAAAATAAATAATTTTTAAAAATAAAATGTTAAATTTGTCAGAAATTGTAGCAAACCAACATTAGTTACTACAAAATTCCTACAAAAAAATTATGTTGTTTGTTAATTTATCAAATTTAGAAAAAACATATATTATTGTAGCTAACCTCGTTTTCGACAAAAGCTTATTTTGCACGAAACTTTTTGTAACAAATCTGTAGGCAAGACTAATTTCCTATAAATTTGCTACAAATTTGGCTGTCACAAAGTAGACAGTTTTCTAGTAGTGATCTCACTATGCCACTTAGGTTATAGCTTAGTGGTCAAGAGAAATTATCTCTCGTGGGGATACCAATGTTCAATTCTTAGGAGGTGTAAGTATTTAAATGAAAAAAAAATAGCCGTTCAAAAATATATATATATATCCCACGATAAGTGATTATTAATTTGAGAAGGTAACATATAACCACTACTTTGGTTACTTAATAAATAACCTTCCTTTTTTAACACTATATGATATGCTCTTTAAAATTGTAAAAAACAAAATTATTGTTACAGCCAAATAACTTGTAGCAAGCCATTTTCTTCAAAATATTTGCATCCATTTTGGACTCACGAAATTTATATATTTGGCATTAATGAGTTTTACTTAATCAAATTGTGAGGATTCAAATCTCATACTTAGACGTATTCTAAGCAATATAGAATTAAAATGTGTGCGTTCCCATTCTAAAAAGATATTAAATGAAAACACCACCGTCTTCAAAAGTTTATAGGTAATTTATACGGTCTATTACAGTATTTTAATTTTTGAATCGAAGACAACATAAATAAACTATTAATACATACAATAGTATTCTAATAATTCTAAAAAGATATTAAATGAAAACACCACCGTTCAAAAGTTTATAGGTAATTTATACGGTGTATTACAATATTTTAATTTTTGAATCGAAGACAACATAAATAAACTATTAATACATACAATAATATTCTAAGGGCAGGCGGGGTGGTCCGTGATGGCCACCCCATCACGCGTTATACCACCACGAACACCGCCGCCTATATGTTTAACGCGTTATAAATGAAACGCGTTGAAATGGTCACGCGTTGAAAAGTTTGAAAATTTCGACCGTTACTTGATTTTTACCGTTGAATAACGGTAATATTCAATAATAAAAAAAAACCTTTAAACCATTTATCTATTTATATCTCCATTTTAAACCATTTTACACACACCAATCTATATCTTTAAACCATTTTAAACCCATTTCACACAATTTTTATATCTTTCTCAAATGTATTTCCCTACGGATTCGACGTTTCCGATGTCTAGCGATAGCGATACCGAGTCGTCTTCCAACAACGAGATGCTAAAATATTTTGTGTTGGTGTATAACGAACTTGATGCCGAGTCGTCCCGCCCAAAGAAGAAGATGGTCGACCGTGATCGTATACGTGCCAACGAAGTTTTGATGAACGATTATTTTGTGGAAAATTCGCTCTACAATGCCGAAACGTTTAGAGATCAGTTTCGTTTACCCAAAGAATTATTTTTAATGATTGTTGGAGACATCGAAGCAAGCGATGAATGGTTTCAAGAAGGTTACGATGCGATGGGCAAACCAAGTTTCACGTCGATACAAAAATGCACGTCCGCCATTCGCCAACTAGCGACAGGTAACCCTCCCGATCAATATGATGAATACCTAGCTATGTTGGCCAGAACTTCACGTGAGTGTTTGCAATTTTTTTGCAACGTGGTCATTAAGTTGTATGCTAATGAGATTTTACGTAAACCGACGAGCCACGACATCTCACGCATTTACGCCGCACACGAGGCTAGATGGCATTTTCCCGGATGCTCGGTAGCATCGATTGTACACATATCGAGTGAAAAAATTCTCCAAGAGAGTTGCGAGGGGCGTATGTTAGAGGAGACATCAAAAGACCAACCATCACTAGAAGTGGTGGCGTCGAATGATTTATGGATTTGGCATTCGTATTTCGGTGTTCCAGGTTCAAACAACGACATCAATGTGTTGCACACGTCGCCGTTGTTTCAAACCGTAACGGATGGTACCGCACCTTCCTCTCCTTTCTATGTTAACGGTCGACATTACAGACGAGCCTTTTTTCTTGTGGATGGTATCTACCCGTCTTGGTCTGATTTTGTGAAAGCTCCCTCATTTCCTGTCGAGCCTAAAGAAATCGTGTTCGAAAAATTGCAAGAATCGGCAAGAAAAAATGTTGAGAGGGCATTTGGTGTTTTAAAGGGTAGATGGGGTATACTACACCGACCGGTTCGTGCGACGAACAAGAAATCAATACATAACATAGTGTATGCATGTATCATATTGCACAATATGATGATCAAAGAAGACGGATGTGCAATATCCTCGGATTGGGTGCCGGATCCTCCTACACAAGTTCAAGTTCCACAAAATATCCATCTAGAATTGCGTAATGAAGAAACTCACTTTCGGTTGAGATACGATTTAATCGAACTAGTAGGTTCTCTAGGTTTGGAGTTTCATGATTCGGACGAGGAGTAGGTTTTTTTTTTTTTTTTTTTAAATTGTATGTTCATGATTTCTAGTATGTTAAATTGAAGTAGTATGTTTTAAATTTAATGAAATTTATAATTTTAGTGTTTTATTGTTAATTTCTAATTTAAAATAAAAAATTAAAAAATTAGTGAAATTTATAATTTAGTGTTTAATTTCTAATTTTAAAATAAAAATTAGAGTTAATTGCCAAAATCGCCCCTGAGGTTTGGGCACGTTTGCTATTTTCGTCCAAAATGACACTTTTGTACCAAATTGCCCCCAACGTTTGTAACTTTTTGTCATTTTCATCCAAACCACTAACTTAGTTTATTTTTTCTGTTAAGTTGAGGATATTTGGATGAAACTGGCAAATATAAAACCACAGGGACGATTTTGGCAATTTACTCAAACCCTTTTTAATTCCTTTTATTTAATTATTTTTGTTACATATATAATAAAAAAGAATATACATTGAGTTTTTAGAAGAAAAAAAATTAATAGTTTTGTCACATAATTTTTATAAATTTTCATCCAAATCACTAACTCAGTTTATTTTTTCTGTTAAGGTAAAGGATGTTTTAAATTTTATAAATCAAGACATAAATTAATTTACAGCTTCTTTATATAAATCAGGTTTATAAAAAGAAAACGTCATTGGTGTGCAACACATAACAATCGATTACAACTTTTAGTATTTATCAGTTGTAGAGATAGAAAAAAACTGTAGAACGTTACATATTTTTTAAATGTGTTGAGCACCTAGGAAATATATTGGTAGAAATAAAATATTTATTTAATTAAGATTATGAGGGTAACTAACTAATACTTATTCTGAGTGGCTTGAGTAAAGAAACTTTTGATTCATAGCATTATAATTACAATTTGGTGGGTAATTTTAAGGTTTGGTAACAATAAGTTGTTTGATGGGGGGGGGGGGGGCACTGGCTTCAGTTTTTTCCTTAGGAGCGAATTTAAAAGAGTAGAAGATGAATTACAAACTTGGTACATATGATAAGATTTTTTTATTTGACCTTTTTCAATAAGGTCACCAGCATTTTAGTTTTATAAAATTTAGAGGTTTAGTTAGATTTTATTTTTATAAAACTGATATATAAAAAAAATTAGAAATTAATTTATGTCTTAGTTTATAAACATCCTTCGCCTTAATAGAAAAATTAACTTAGTTAGTGGTTCGATGAAAATTTATAAAAATTATGTGACAAAAGTATTATTTTTTTCATATAAAAATTGCATGTATATTCTTTTTTATTATATATGTAACAAAATTAATTAAATAAAAGAAATTTAAAAGAGTTTGAGTAAATTGCCAAAATCGTCCTTGTGGTTTTATATTTGTCAGTTTCATCCAAATATCCTCAACTTAACAGAAAAAATAAACTAAGTTAGTGGTTTGGATGAAAATGGCAAAAAGTTACAAACGTTGGGGCAATTTGGTACAAAAGTGTCATTTTGGCCGAAAATGGCAAACCTGCCCAAACCTCAGGGACCATTTTGGCAATTAACTCTAAAAATTAAAAAAATTTGGAAGTGATGGAATTGTATCACTAGTAACCACCCCCACTACATTTCTATCACTAGTGATAGAATATTGGGTGATGACATGACATGAGTTGATTGGTGCTTGTGAGTGATAGAATTGTATCACTAGTGACCACCACCTCCCCCTAATAACTTTATTATTTTAACGATGTTATAGGTCGTGTGCTATACGAGGCTGAGTATAATAAATGATATAATAAAAAGTATTTATATAAAATAATTACATATTGCATTACATGCAATAATGAAAATTTAAAAATTAGTGTTACATTACAAATCTATTAATACAAATACAAATTACAAATATGTAAAACATCTTTATAGACAACATTGAATGTCTTATGCGAAACATTACCATCTTTATCAACAATTAACACTTTAAATCAATATCTACCTTCGACTTTATCAACAATTAACACTTTAAATCAATATCTACCTTCGACTTTGGACCTAGCCACGTAAAAACCATGTGAAAACACCAGTTATTTTAAAAAGATAAAATAACTCTAGACAGCGATTGTACATAAATTTTTATGTATTGTTATTGCGAAACATACAAAGATAGAAAACTGTATTCTTTGATCTCGTGTATTACGCTGAGGCTGAATAAATGATAAAACATAAAATGAAAAAAGAATGTATTTATTAATTTAAAAAATCTTTTTTCTTAAGTTATATTATTTTTTATATAATTGAAACATATTATGAAATTTAATAGTAAACTTGTTATTAAAAGAGGATTACTTAGGAGGATTTTAAATCATAAAATTAAAAGTATAGATAATAATAAAAATTAGTTTGTAGGTAATTTAGGTATGGATTTAAATTTGAAATTATATCAGTTACCATAAAATACAATATTGAATATTTGATTTATCAAAAATTTAATTATTCATTATTATAAATAAGAAAAAAAAACTATTTCAACATTTATAATAAGTGATATCCATGTATTAACTATTAAAAATATATTAAAATAAATATAAGTACAAGTTTCGAGGTTTAAAGAGAAAGTGTCACGTATCATTAATCAGGATCGTTATATGATAGGATATGATTCACTATTTAATTAGTTAACATCTAGAACATCAATGAGATTTAACTAATTAACTTATTTAAATTGTAATTAAACCTTTTATCAATTGTTTTCATTAAGTTCGTTAGCCTAGTCGAGCTCGATAAGTAAAACTTAGGCTTAAACTCGTTTATTAAAACAAACTCTAATAGAGGGTCGAGCTTATTTATGATTCGCCTCGATTCAAGTATTTAACAATATGATTTAGAGTAGTTCACGAGCGGACTTGCTCGTTTCTACATTTAGGTTTCTTTTTTCTTAAACGGTTAACTCACAAACTCGCGAATCCTACTAACAAATCTACCATAAAACTTGAATATCACCATGCAACATAACTTTTTTATTACGAGTGCTTTTAAACATACCCCTTCGTCTCAACGTTGAGTAAGAGGGGTACGTTTTGGCACCCTTTTCGTATTTACTCATCTAGTTAGAGAGTGAGAGTACGTATGAACACAAAGCTTTGATGTGACGCGTGTCCGTTAGCCAGCTGTATCCCAAATGCAACCGCTTGCTCATCTCACATACCTTCATCCAGTTACACCAACCCAACTTTATTATTCCTCAACGGCCCCACTCTATAAAACAACCTCTCCATTCACCATTTTTCCATCACCTTCACTTCTTCACAAACAAACAAACCCCCCCCCCCCCCCCCCCCCCCCCCCCCCCACACACACACAAAACTTTCATAACGCATATCAAATATCACGTTTTCCTATCATTATCATATAACAAAAACCATCAACTTTTTTTTTTAATCAAACTATCTTTTAAGTTTTAACTAACATGGCTAATAACAATCCAGATGAACGGATCAGAGGCACATGGAACCCACAAGAAGATGCATTGCTGCAACAACTCGTTGAAAAACATGGGCCCAGTCACTGGTCTTACATAAGCCGATCAATACCAGGTAGATCCAGCAAGTCATGCAGATTACGGTGGTGCAACCAGCTCTCACCGCTAGTCCAACACCGTGCTTTCACGCCGGAAGAAGACGACATTATCATCCGGGCCCATGCCCAGTTCGGTAACAAATGGGCCACCATTGCCCGCCTTTTAACCCGTCGAACCGATAACGCGGTTAAGAACCACTGGAACTCCACGTTGAAACGTAAGCGTTCGGCCATGATGCAACAGCCGAAGTTGAAACGGTCGGTTAGCGCGGGCCCAACCGTCCCGATCTCAGTTACCGTTCCGGTTTTGGATTCGAGTGTTATTTTTAATCCGGGTGGCGAGCAGGATAACGACCCTGCTACGTCGTTGAGCCTCTCGCCACCCGGATTATCTGCATCTGCATCGCGTGTACCCGTTCCTGCGGTACCATTGCAGATGGTTCCATTGAAGTTGAACCAAGAAATGAATCATGTTAACAGCCGGAACTGGAAGCAGTTGGCTCGGGCGGTTAAACCGTTGGAGGGTGAGGGGTCGAAACCGAACCCGAACGTGAAGCCGCCCGAGGGTGAGGGGTCGAATCCGAAACCGAACCCGAACCTTAAAGCGCCGGCGAATTTGAGTGCGGAGTTTATGGCGGTAGTGCAGGAGACGATCAGGGAGGAGGTGAGGAAGTATATGGCGGGCGGAATGTGTGGTGGATTTACAGGCGGCGGAGCGGTGGTGAACGGTGCTGAAATCAGCAAGGGTGAGCAGTGAAGTGAACGGAAGAATGGTGGAAGAAGATATGAAGAATGTTTGTTTGATAAAGGAAGAAATAATAAAATTTTATCAGATAAAAGACTAGTTTTATGTTTTAAGTTTAGTATACATATAGAAGACTAGTTTTATGTTTTATGTTTTAAGTTTTATGTTTCAAGTTTTATGTTTTAAGTTTTATGGTTTAACCGTTTAAGGTAATGAAATAGAAATATATGGAAATTAAGGAGTTGTTAATGGAACAAAGTTTATAAGTTTTAAGTTTAAATATATTTGTTGTTTTTGTTTGCGCATTGATTTGAAACATATATATATCTGGTCTCAAAGATTTTACAAGTAAATAAAAATTTGATATGAAAACTTTTAACAATAGATGATAATATTACAAGATAAAGATAAAGATAAAGATTATATTATATAAAGGGAATGTTCAAATGAAAACCACTAGTTATTGCGAAAACTCGAAAACTAACTAAAAAAGCCAAAAAAACATACCATTTTTTTTGCATACAAATTTTCGCTAATTAAATTATATAAAAAAAACTTTTTTTCAAAAAAAAAAAAAATTGTAGTGTACATGTGTAATATTACACATGTGTACTACAATTTTTTTTTGAATTTTTTTATATATAAAAACTAGCGATTTTTAATAAAAAATTGTAAAAAAAAAAAATTTAGGTGTGTTTTTTAGATTTCTTTTTAGTTAGTTTTCGAGTTTTCGCAATAAAAGTGGTTTTCATTTCAATCTTCTGTTATATAAAACCATCTTCAATACGTACTTTAGGCATGCACTTTGACTACGTGGAGAGGTGTTTTCAAAAGATTGCAATGTTAAAGGTGAAATTAGGGATGATAATGAGATGAATATTTGTAATTAAATACTCATACTTGATTATAATTATGTGTATTTTCTGTTAAATATTTGGTAAACTCATTAATATGGTTAAAAGTATTTATTAGGATTTTCAGATATATATTTATATAATTTTTTATTTTAAAATTTATATAATTAAGTTTACCTTTTTAACACCTACAGCATATTAAATATATGATAAATCACATACATTTTTTCATCACCAGAAAATAAATGAAACATCGTAAAAGTGGAAAATTTGTAATAATATTTGTCGCTCTAAAAGATAATTTCGCAATTTGTAGGCTGTAGCATACAAAAATCGATGATATCTTCAAAATACATATCTTACAAAATATTTACTTTTCACGTAATAAAATTATCAGAAATGGAACATTACTAGACAAAAATGTAGGGATATATGATTTGGGTAAATGGTTTTATGGTTTCCGGTATCACCTAGCCAATATCCATCTAATATCCGGGAAATATTTATGTTTCAATCCGATACAGGAATACCTGTCTCGGATGTTTCACGTTTTAAGTATTTTCGTCGGGCTCAGTTTTTTTTACCACCCTAGGTAAAATCCTTCTGTAAGAGCTCCAAGGAACACGTATTGTGAGAGCGAGTATGATGTTCGTGAAAAGCATTTCGTGTGTATATATAAAATCTTTAATCAGATAAGACGAAAAGAATTTCTCAAGAACGGGACATTCTTTTACGTGAGAAACGAATTGATCAGCTCGTGTGTTATATAGAACGAATGAATCGTCTATTTAAGGTTCGAATCAATGCATGGACTGGGGAAACGTTGCAACCTTTTGAGATAACAAACTTTTTACTAAAAAGGCAAACGCAGTGTGTAAAGCTTCTATATGTACGGTGAGGGGGTGAGGTGTGGGGCAGGGGGCAGACCTAGGTGAAGCCCAGGGTGGGCGGGTGCACCCCTTAAAAAAGTTAGTGTATTTTTTAGACAAAAAACCCGACGGCACCCCCTAAAAATACACTTGAACCACTCAACCGCACCTCCAGCAAATAATTTCTAGGTACGCCACGGGTGTCGGGTCAATTTAGGTTTTACGTATGCATCTTTACCTTGTGTTTTTGTCACATGAACATTTTTATATTTAAAGTAACATTTGACTAATCAGATACACTGGAAGAGAATTATGTGAATGTTTGTACATAAAATCACAAATTTATCCTCACATTAAACTAACTGGTGATAGTGACTTAACATATGGGGACCTACACTTAGAGTCTTGCTATCTGAATAACATAAATTTGTATGAAACGACATCTATGATTAACTGCTTCGGAGTTTAGCAAATATTTTTTATAAAGTAATAACAGACATTATTTAAAAAATGTCTACCACTATTCTTACATCCCTAAATTTTATTCTCCCACCACTTTTCACTATATCTCTCTATATATATCTATGTATCTATGTGTAGAGAGAGATAAAGATAAGGGATGTGTTAATATTAACTCCTTATAAAACACGTTAATATTAACTCCCTATAAAACACTTGTGCTTAAAAAGGGATATAAATAATCTAATCTAAATTACCAAGCGATTATTTTTTATGAACAAGTTGATCGTTTTTATGCATGCATAAGTGTTTACGTGATTGATAAGGGAGTCAATCGTGTCGAGTTGAAGGTTGGCAAGTTGAACTCTTCAACCTAACCCGACTCATATATTCATTCATGTTGCATCGGACCAACTTAAATTCGTGCTGTGTTCGACTCCCACTATCTGCACACTCAGTTTGCCTATCTGCACACTTAGGGTTTAAATACGCTGCGTAGGTAGACCATAGATCCCAGTGCCTGGTAACCAATCATTGCACAGAAAACAAGGTTCGCATACGCTGCGTATTGAGCAATACGTAGCGTATAACCAGGGACCATTTTTGTAAATTTACGAAACTTCAGGGACCATATTTGTCAGTTTTCAAAACTTTAGGGACCTTTTTGTAAATTTTCGAAAAACCAGGGACCATTTTTGTAAATTTACGAAATCTCAGGGACCATTTTTGTAAATATATCAAAAAATGGTAAAAAGGGGGTCTTCATTTAAGAACCGACCCTTGCAAGACTCGAACTCGTGACCTGTCGTTTAGAACCGCAACGCCTTAACCAGTTTATCCTCTGTCCAGAGCTGTTAGAATATGAAACTTAATTCCTTATATACACTCGTTAGGTAATACGCTGCGTATTGCTCAATACGCAGCGTATTGCTCAATACGCAGCGTATGTTAGTGGTTGGTACACTACCAGACAGTCAAACCTAGTACCATGGTCAAATCAGTCTGACATAGGGTACGTAGTGATCAATACGCATCGTATATATGTAAACCTATACGCTGCGTAGTGGTCCATACGCAGCGTATGTCAGACTGATTTGACATCGATACGATGTTGTCCAGGCACGTGAATAAAGTAATACGGGGAGTAGAGAGCAATATGCTGCCTATTGAAGTGTCACATGAAAGTCTATTTATCCATCTGTTCACAATCGAATTCTCAATCCTCTGCTTTCTTTTTCATCTTCCTCTTTCAGTAAACAATTTACACCCTTGATCAAAAATTAGTTGTTCTGTTTTTTGTTCAATCTTGTTAAAATGTCATCATTTTGGAACGATAATTATTTCGGTAATCGCTATTCTAACGACATATGGGGAGCAAATGCTGCCAACGAGGAGGAGGAGGTTGTGTCTGGAGTCCCTGTTGATCAAAAACACAGTTGCCAGACTTGAACAAGACTCCCACTCCACCTGTTGATGAACCAAATTACCCGGCGCATCAAGTGTATCCAGATTACGGATACGGGTATGAATCTCCGTACGTGCAACAAAGTGGATACGGTGCTGAGAATGCACCTGTTGATGAACCATATTACCCGATGCAGCAATCGTATCCGGGTTACGGGGTATACGGGGATGAAGGTGGATACGGAAGTTACAGTGGATACGGTGGTGAAGGTGGATACGGGGGTGATGGTGGTTACAGTGGATACGGGTTACCTCCACTACCCTTCATTGCGGATGCGGAATGGGATCAGCATCATCATCAGCAGCAGCAGCATCAGGAGCAGCAGCAGTAGTATTTTATTATTTTGTTATGTATGCACAAACTTTTCTTGTATATATCAAACTTTCGGTGTAAACGGTTTAACATATTTTGAAATGTTATATACTATGATGTACATATAAAATTCTGGCAGGTTATTTAACATGTTCTGTTGTATAGATAAAGTCCTGGAAGTTTTAAACGCAGCCGTTTAAACGCCCGTTTACGGCTGCAAACGCAGCCGCAAACGGCAGTGAAATCGCGTTTAGGGACCTACGCGACTTACGGTTCGACATGGACTAAATAATAAAAAAATAATATAATTTAACGACGATCTTAGTTTTGACGCTCGTAAGGCGCGTACGGTCCTAACGAGCGTCGAAACTAAGTTCGTCGTTAAAATATATTTTTTTTTATTATTTAGTCGAAGTCGAACTGTAAGGCGCGTAGGTCTCTAACGAGCGTCGAAACTAAGTTCGTCGTTTTATATTTTAACGACGAACTTAGTTTCGACGCTCGTTAGGGACCGTTTCTGTCAATTTTTGAAACATTAGGGACCATTTTTGTAAAAATTGAAACTTCAGGGACCAGAGTGTAAATATATCAAAAAAGGGACCATTTGTGTCAATTTTTGAAACTCCAGGGACCTTTTAAAACAGAAGTTTTAAAATTCAGGAAGGTTATATACGCTGGCTGCGTATTGACCAATACGCAGCGTATATAAACCTGGTAAACTTTTGATAGTTCAAACCTACCAAAATGACCCCAATTTTGCAGATGTTTTATATACGCTGCGTATTGACCAATACGCAACGTATTGAGCAGCTAGGGTATATAAGGAATTAAGTTTCATATCCTAACAGCTCTGGACAGAGGATAAACTGGTTAAGGCGTTGCGGTTCTAAACAATAGGTCACGAGTTCGAGTCTTGCAAGGGCTGGTTCTTTAAAGAAGAACCCCTTTTTTACACATTTTTGATATATTTACACTTTGGTCCCTGAAGTTTCAGTTTTTGCAAAAATAGTCCCTGACAGGGACCATTTATGTCAATTTATGAAACAGCAGGGACCAAAGTGTAAATATATCAAAAATAAGGGACCATTTGTGTCAATTTTTGAAACTCCAGGGACCATTAGTGTAAACTTAAATACGCTGCGTATTGGTCAATACGCAGCATAGACAAACCTTGTTTTCTGTGCAATGATTGGTTATCAGGCACTGAGATCTATGGGCTATCTACGCTGCGTATTGGTCAATACGCAGCGTATTGGTTTAACCCTATACGCTGCGTATTGACCAATACGCAGCGTAGATAAACCCTAATTTTGCTAGGGTTTGGTGTGCCAATAGGCACACTCTAATATTAACTCCTTATAAAACACGTTAATATTAACTTGTGACGACTCGAAATTTAGAACCTTTCGTAGTATCTTGGTGTAACTTGCTTGAAACGTTATGTGATTAGTTAACTTGTTGGTTCAATGAATGACCTAAGTGAAATTATGTGATTATGTGTTATGCTTGTATGTATGAGTGTGATTATGTGAACCGAGACACAAGGACACGACTCGAGACCATGCGGTCTCGAGTGAACAGTAACGGTTGGGCCGGATTGGGCCATGCACCTCTTTAGTCCACTAGTATCTAACCATTGTGGTTAGCCACACTTGTCATTTTTGGGCAAACAACACACACTCTCCTACACACACACACACTCACTCTCTCTCACTAAAACCCTAGCAACACCACCCTCTTCTCTTGCGCCGGATCAAGAGTAGCAAGCCAAGCTCTCGGATTTGCTTGTGTTCTTCACTCGGAAACTTTCGGACAACAAACCTACTCTCCTTCACACACACCTCATCAACCGGTTAGTGTTTTATGATGTTTGTTGTTAGAATAGTTGTATGAATGATGATGTTCTTGTGAATCGGGTGTGTATGATGATGTTATTCGGCTAACATGTCTTGATTTCGGATATATTGCATATTGAGCTAATGATGTCTTGTGTCTAAATGTGATTTGAACCATTGATTGTTGATGTTCATGAAATAGGCTTGCATATATGTATTAGATAATGCCATGTTAATCGGATTGTACACTCTTGTGCTAAGAACCGAATGCTTGTTAAACCGGCTATATGTGTGTGGAAATCGGATTAGTGTAGAGTCGAGTTTGAGGTGTTGTGTGATGATTTGAAACCATTAGATGAGTATGTTCAAGTGTTCTAATTGTTGTTCATGTTATGATTATGATTAATGCTAAAAACCCTAAAATATGATGAACAAGTTTGAATGATCATGATGAACTACTTGAATGTATGGAGAACAATATGAATATGTTATGAAGATGTCTTGAATATTTGAAAATTGGTATGTTTGATCCATTTCGGTAAATAGTTAGACAAGGGAACATGTTTGTGCTTTACTATTGGATAGTACACCATATCATGAAGTCAAAACTCTATTGGATAGTACACTGTGTAGGATCAGCTGATGTCCAGTCGAGACCTCTGGTTTCGACTCGAGACCAGGAACATGATAACTCGAGACTGCAGTTTGCGACTCAGGTTGCGAGACGAGAACCCCTAGTCTCGACTCGAGACCACACGACATCAGCACAAAACAGCATGACTCGAGACCACGCATTACCAGCACACAACACATCATAACACGAGGCCAGGGTTGCGAGTCCGGTTGCGACTCGAGACCAATACATGCATGACCCGAGACTTCCTCAGTTGCGACTCGAGAGCTTGTGGGCTACAACTCGAGACCGCACAGTCTCGACTAGAGACCGCACAGTCTCGACTCGAGACCACTTGATCATGTATGGACTTGCACAGCTACAGGCCTGAGTATTTGGGCCCAATGCATGGACCTTATACGTTACTGATTGAACGTGAATGTTGATGGACTGCCATGAATGATACTTGCATTCAATGTGCTAGCATACGTGTAGAAACATACGTGCACTACCTAAATACGAACCTGACTTGTATGGTACAACTATGTTAGGACGTGATTGACCACTAGCATCTAGACTTGACTTTCCGTGTATCTGCCGAGCAAACTAAGGTGAGTTCACACCCTCTACAAAGCATGGGATTCCCAGGGGTCGGGAATTGGGGTTAAGGAACATGGGTTCCTCGTCCTTCTTGGGTAGGACAGCATTGGTTCAGGAATGTAATTCCTCGTCCTCATGGACAGATAACTCGTACTAGACCAAAACTCTATCACGAAGTCCCTCCTTTTTATATCGACTTAATCGCCGGGCCAATGGCGAGCGGGTCATTAGTTAGATAGCGCTATTTAGGTCTGACAAACCTCACACCGTGCCGCAGAGGACGGGCGTGAACTAATGGATCTGGGGCACGTCAATGATGATAGACATTGACAGTTTCAGGGCACATAAACATGACTACAGTCAGCAGTCGATATGGTAACGAGTCTAGTGTATACATGGGGTAGCCCCCACGGCCGAAATGCCAGATAACTAACACGGGGTAGCCCCCACGGCTGGATTGCCAGAATAACCGGGAATAAACAAGACACGTTTTCAACTATGGGGTAACCCCCACGGCAGGATGCCAGATAAAGGAAAACTGTTTTCGAAACAACTTAAAACGAACACCCAACTGTGAACTCACTCAACTTGTTGTTGACTCGTTACTACATGCTTTGCAGGACAATAGGTACTTAGCTGGAGCTTGCATGGAGGAGGATCGTTGTGGGACATGGACAGATGTGTGCCATGTTAAACTTTGAAACAATTAAACTTATGTTACGGTTTTAAACATTATGCTTCCGCTTGCAACTTAACTATGTTTTGTTTGGACACCAATTCTATTGGTTAAACTTTTATATCTTTTAACTTGCATGTTCAATATGATTGGTGGCTGGATCCTGGTCAGTCACGCCTCCAAGCGGTGGTATTCCGCAGGTGGATTTTGGGGGTGTGACAGATTGGTATCAGAGCCATTGGTTATAGTGAACTTGGTTTTAATAAGGGAAAAAGTTTTATTAAAATCAGACTATAACCTGTACAGTGCTCTACGATCCACAACGACGCTCCACTCCACATGCAAGGCTCGACATCCTAGGTGATATGATCTGTATATATTGCCTACTTGTTAGTTACATAGTACATTGCTCATGGTATGCTTGGTTAGTATAACTACTGTTGCTTGAACACGTGTGTACTTACTCACTTCTGTCATCGCGTTTTCGCGAACCCCTCTCACTCACGTTCCTCTTGATATGAAGATCATGTCTGGACGCATTAACATGACACAAGCCCAGTTGACGGCTCTGATTAACGAACGAGTTGCTGCGGCACTTGCAGCTGCACACGCAGGAGGTATATCCTGCAGTCCAAACTCATTCTAGGATCTTTAGAATCCTACTCTCGTGAACCAACCTTTGTGTTAAACTCTGTCTTTCTTTCGCCCACAATAGGTCAACATGCTCAGCCACCTGTGTGCACCTTTAAAACTTTCATGGACTGTCTACCAACTACTTTTAGCGGCACTGAAGGAGCCGTAGGTCTCCTCCACTGGTTTGAGAAGCTCGAGTCAGTCTTCGAAATGTGTGAATGCCCTGAGGCGCGCAGGGTGAAGTATGCTACTGGTACTCTCGAGGGTTTGGCCCTCACATGGTGGAACGCCCAGGTTCAAATGCTGGGGTTGGTTGCTGCCAACGCCACCCTATGGGAAACTTTTAAGGAAATCATCAAGGAAGAATACTGCAGTCGTGATGACATTCATAAGCTGGAAGTCGAGTTCTTCAACCTCAAGATGACGGGGTCAGAGATTGAAGCATATGTGAAAAGGTCGAACGAACTGGCAATTCTGTGTCCTACTATGGTGGATCCTCCCATCAAACGCATCGAACTATTTCTCAAGGGCTTGGTACCAGAAATCCAAAGTCATGTGACTTCAGCAAACCTCGCCACTATCCAGCAAGTCGTTCAATTTGCTCACCGTCTCACGGATCAGGCAGTGGAGCAGAACAGGTTGCCAAAGCGCATAGGTGCTGCAACTACTTCAGGTGCTCTTGGTGACAACAAACGGAAATGGGATGGAGCTTCAAGTAAGGGTTCTGCTTCTGCCCAGTCTCAGTCTCAGCAGAGAAAGACTGACGACTACAAGAGCCCTAGTCAGCAATCATCTGGTGGTCAAAGTCATGGTGGGTACAAAGGAAATCACCCCAAATGCAATCGCTGCAGCCTGCACCACAGCGGGCCATGCACCAGGGGTAACTGTCATCGATGCAACAAGCCAGGTCACGCTGCAAAGGATTGCAGGAGCTTGTATGCCGCCAATCAGAATCGACAGCAGGCTCAACAGAACCAGCGCCAGCAGCAGCAAGGTGATAACAAAGGGTGCTTTCAGTGTGGAGCTGAAGGCCACTTCAAGAGAGATTGTCCCCAACTGAACAGGAACCAGAACAACAACAACAACAACAACAATAACAACAATCAAGGGAATGGTAACAACGGGAACAACAACAACAATGGTGCCAGGGGACGGGCGTTCGTGATTGGCCAAGGTGAAGCAAGGAACGACCCCAATGTTGTGGCGGGTAAGTTCCTTCTCGACGACTTTTATGTTACAGTTTTATTTGATTCGGGTGCCGATACTAGCTACATGTCACTAGAAGTTAGTCGAATGCTTAAGCGTATTCCAACACCTTTGAAAAACAAGCACACTGTAGAGCTAGCAAATGGTAAGAGTTTAGAGGCCACTCACGTAGTCAAGGGTTGTAAACTCGTTCTTGCTAACTAAACCTTCTCTATCGATCTTATTCCTATCGTCTTGGGTAGTTTCGACGTTGTCATTGGGATGGATTGGTTATCCCAACACCGAGCAGAGATCCTTTGCAATGAGAAGATTGTTCGTATTCCTGGTTCCGGTAATGAACCTCTCATGATTCGTGGCGACAAGAGGAGTGCTGTTGATAACATCATCTCTCTCCTTAAGGCCCAGAAGTGCTTGAGAAAGGGCCACACTGCCATTTTGGCTCTCGTTACTGACACCTCGGAGAAAGAGAAGAAGATAGAAGATTTTCCAATTGTACGCGACTATCCTGAGGTATTTCCGGAGGAATTACCTGGTCTTCCGCCTCATCGCCAGGTCGAGTTTCAGATTGAACTAGCTCCTGGAGCTGCGCCCATAGCTCGTGCACCTTATCGTTTAGCTCCATCAGAGTTGGAAGAACTCTCTACGCAACTACAAGAACTCTTGGATAAGGGTTTCATTCGTCCTAGCTCATCGCCTTGGGGAGCCCCAGTGCTATTCGTGAAGAAGAAAGATGGTACCTTTAGAATGTGCATCGACTACCGTGAACTCAACAAGGTGACGGTGAAGAATCGTTATCCTCTACCACGTATTGACGACTTGTTCGACCAGCTGCAGGGGTCGAGCTACTATTCGAAGATTGACTTGAGATCAGGATATCACCAGTTGAGAGTCCGAGAAGAGGATGTCTCTAAAACAGCCTTTAGAACTCGCTATGGGCACTATGAGTTTTTGGTCATGCCTTTCGGGCTGACAAACGCACCTGCGATTTTCATGGACTTGATGAATCGAGTGTGCAAGCCTTACCTGGACAAGTTCGTCATAGTCTTCATCGACGACATCCTGATCTATTCTAAGAGTCAGGAGGAGCATGAGCAGCATCTACGACTTGTTTTGGAACTCCTTCGAACGGAACAACTTTACGCAAAGTTCTCGAAATGCGACTTCTGGCTTCGTGAAGTCCATTTCCTAGGCCATGTGGTAAACAAGGATGGGATCCACGTTGATCCATCCAAGGTGGACTCGATTAAGAACTGGCCTGCACCTTGTACACCAAAGGAAATTCGCCAATTCTTGGGTTTGGCAGGTTACTACAGGAGGTTCATTAAGGATTTTTCCAAGATTGCACAGCCTCTCACCTCACTGATGCAGAAAGGCGTTGTTTATCGATGGGGAAATGCCCAGGAGTTAGCATTTCAGCATCTAAAGGATAGACTTTGCAGCGCACCTATCCTTTCATTGCCAGAGGGCACAGGCGATTTCGTGGTTTACTGTGACGCATCAATTCAAGGTCTTGGTTGTGTATTGATGCAACGAGATAAAGTTATAGCCTACGCCTCACGCCAACTCAAAGTTCACGAGAAGAACTACACTACACACGATTTAGAGCTGGGAGCTGTTGTTTTTGCACTTAAGATATGGCGACATTACCTGTACGGTACCAAGTGTGCCATCTACACCGACCACAGGAGCCTCGAGCACATCTTCAAACAGAAAGAACTGAATATGCGACAGCGACGATGGGTCGAACTACTGAATGACTACGAATGCTCGATCAGGTATCACCCGGGCAAGGCCAATGTTGTGGCCGACGCCCTCAGTCGAAAGGACACCGTGCCTAAGCGCGTGCGAGCTTTACAACTCACTATACATTCTAGTCTTCCTTCCCAAATACGAGACGCTCAGGTAGAAGCATTGAAACCAGAAAACGTCAGGGCTGAAGCCCTACGCGGCTCAAGGCAACGCTTAGAACAGAAGGAAGCCGGTGCCTACTATGTCACGGGGCGCATTTGGGTCCCACTCTATGGCAACTTACGAGAACTTGTGATGGATGAAGCACACAAGTCTCGCTACTCGGTACACCCTGGTTCGGATAAGATGTACCACGATATCAAAACTACGTATTGGTGGCCTAGCATGAAGGCCCACATAGCAACCTACGTCAGCAAGTGTTTGACTTGTGCGAGAGTCAAGTCTGAATACCAGAAACCCTCAGGCCTACTCCAACAACCAGAGATACCACAATGGAAATGGGAGCAGATTTCCATGGATTTTGTTACTGGCCTACCTAGATCCCAGCGCGGAAATGATACTATTTGGGTGATCGTGGATCGACTCACAAAATCTGGGCACTTCTTAGCAATCAAGGAGACGGATAAGTTCTCCACTCTAGCAGAAGTATATCTCAAGGAAGTTGTTTCGAGGCACGGGGTGCCCACCTCTATTATCTCGGATCGAGATGCACGTTTTACTTCAGAACTGTGGCAAGCAATGCACAAATCCTTTGGCTCACGATTAGACATGAGCACAGCGTATCACCCTCAGACGGACGGGCAGTCCGAGCGCACTATTCAAACCTTAGAAGACATGCTTCGTGCATGTGTAATCGACTTTGGCAACAGCTGGGAAAAGCATCTGCCACTTGTGGAATTCTCGTACAATAACAGCTACCACACCAGCATTAAAGCTGCTCCGTTTGAGGCATTGTACGGGCGTAAATGCCTGTCACCTCTTTGTTGGGCAGAGGTGGGGGACAGTCAGATCACTGGTCCAGAACATGTGGTAGACACAACCGAACGAATTGCTCAAATTCGAAAACGCATGGCGGCAGCTCGTGACCGTCAGAAACCCTACGCCGATAAGGGCAGGAAACCACTTGAGCTCCAGGTTGGGGAGCGGGTACTACTCAAAGTTTCACCCTGGAAGGGTGTGGTTCGTTTTGGTAAACGAGGCAAACTTAACCCACGATACGTTGGACCTTTCGAAATCATCGAGAAAATAGGCAGGGTGACCTACAGACTGAACTTGCAGGCAGAACTCGGTGCAGTTCACAATGTTTTCCACGTGTCGAATCTGAAGAAGTGTCTGTCAGATGAGACCCACATAGTTCCTCTGAAGGAACTCACTATCGACGAGCAGTTACGATTCGTCGAGGAACCAGTTGAAATCACGGACCGGGATGTTAAGGTCCTCAAGAGCACTAGAATACCTCTCGTTCGAGTTCGTTGGAACTCACGTCGCGGCCCAGAGTTCACCTGGGAACGCGAAGATCGGATGAAACAAAAGTATCCCCAATTGTTCGCAAACAGTACAACCACTACTGAGGCTGAAGCTACGGAATTTTGGGACGAAATTCCAGATCAACGGGGGGTGGATGTGACACCCCAGGAAAACCGGGAAAACCATACAACTTAACTAGCTTCCTCAGTGAGTGCTTACCAAATTTCGGGACGAAATTTCTTTCAACTTGGGGATGATGTGACAACTCGAAATTTAGAACCTTTCGTTGTATCTTGGTGTAACTTGCTTGAAACGTTATGTGATTAGTTAACTTGTTGGTTCAATGAATGACCTAAGTGAAATTATGTGATTATGTGTTATGCTTGTATGTATGAGTGTGATTATGTGAACCGAGACACAAGGACACGACTCGAGACCATGCGGTCTCGAGTGAACAGTAACGGTTGGGTCGGATTGGGCCATGCACCTCTTTAGTCCACTAGTATATAACCATTGTGGTTAGCCACACTTGTCATTTTTGGGCAAACAACACACACTCTCCTACACACACACACTCTCACTCTCTCTCACTAAAACCCTAGCAACACCACCCTCTTCTCTTGCGCCGGATCAAGAGTAGCAAGCCAAGCTCTCGGATTTGCTTGTGTTCTTCACTCGGAAACTTTCGGACAACAAACCTACTCTCCTTCACACACACCTCATCAACCGGTTAGTGTTTTATGATGTTTGTTGTTAGAATAGTTGTATGAATGATGATGTTCTTGTGAATCGGGTGTGTATGATGATGTTATTCGGCTAACATGTCTTGATTTCGGATATATTGCATATTGAGCTAATGATGTCTTGTGTCTAAATGTGATTTGAACCATTGATTGTTGATGTTCATGAAATAGGCTTGCATATATGTATTAGATAATGCCATGTTAATCGGATTGTACACTCTTGTGCTAAGAACCGAATGCTTGTTAAACCGGCTACATGTGTGTGGAAATCGGATTAGTGTAGAGTCGAGTTTGAGGTGTTGTGTGATGATTTGAAACCATTAGATGAGTATGTTCAAGTGTTCTAATTGTTGTTCATGTTATGATTATGATTAATGCTAAAAACCCTAAAATATGATGAACAAGTTTGAATGATCATGATGAACTACTTGAATGTATGGAGAACAATATGAATATGTTATGAAGATGTCTTGAATATTTGAAAATTGGTATGTTTGATCCATTTCGGTAAATAGTTAGACAAGGGAACATGTTTGTGCTTTACTATTGGATAGTACACCATATCATGAAGTCAAAACTCTATTGGATAGTACACTGTGTAGGATCAGCTGATGTCCAGTCGAGACCTCTGGTTTCGACTCGAGACCAGGAACATGATAACTCGAGACTGCAGTTTGCGACTCAGGTTGCGAGACGAGAACCCCTAGTCTCGACTCGAGACCACACGACATCAGCACAAAACAGCATGACTCGAGACCACGCATTACCAGCACACAACACATCATAACACGAGGCCAGGGTTGCGAGTCCGGTTGCGACTCGAGACCAATACATGCATGACCCGAGACTTCCTCAGTTGCGACTCGAGAGCTTGTGGGCTACAACTCGAGACCGCACAGTCTCGACTAGAGACCGCACAGTCTCGACTCGAGACCACTTGATCATGTATGGACTTGCACAGCTACAGGCCTGAGTATTTGGGCCCAATGCATGGACCTTATACGTTACTGATTGAACGTGAATGTTGATGGACTGCCATGAATGATACTTGCATTCAATGTGCTAGCATACGTGTAGAAACATACGTGCACTACCTAAATACGAACCTGACTTGTATGGTACAACTATGTTAGGACGTGATTGACCACTAGCATCTAGACTTGACTTTCCGTGTATCTGCCGAGCAAACTAAGGTGAGTTCACACCCTCTACAAAGCATGGGATTCCCAGGGGTCGGGAACTGGGGTTAAGGAACATGGGTTCCTCGTCCTTCTTGGGTAGGACAGCATTGGTTCAGGAATGTAATTCCTCGTCCTCATGGACAGATAACTCGTACTAGACCAAAACTCTATCACGAAGTCCCTCCTTTTTATATCGACTTAATCGCCGGGCCAATGGCGAGCGGGTCATTAGTTAGATAGCGCTATTTAGGTCTGACAAACCTCACACCGTGCCGCAGAGGACGGGCGTGAACTAATGGATCTGGGGCACGTCAATGATGATAGACATTGACAGTTTCAGGGCACATAAACATGACTACAGTCAGCAGTCGATATGGTAACGAGTCTAGTGTATACATGGGGTAGCCCCCACGGCCGAAATGCCAGATAACTAACACGGGGTAGCCCCCACGGCTGGATTGCCAGAATAACCGGGAATAAACAAGACACGTTTTCAACTATGGGGTAACCCCCACGGCAGGATGCCAGATAAAGGAAAACTGTTTTCGAAACAACTTAAAACGAACACCCAACTGTGAACTCACTCAACTTGTTGTTGACTCGTTACTACATGCTTTGCAGGACAATAGGTACTTAGCTGGAGCTTGCATGGAGGAGGATCGTTGTGGGACATGGACAGATGTGTGCCATGTTAAACTTTGAAACAATTAAACTTATGTTACGGTTTTAAACATTATGCTTCCGCTTGCAACTTAACTATGTTTTGTTTGGACACCAATTCTATTGGTTAAACTTTTATATCTTTTAACTTGCATGTTCAATATGATTGGTGGCTGGATCCTGGTCAGTCACGCCTCCAAGCGGTGGTATTCCGCAGGTGGATTTTGGGGGTGTGACATAACTCCCTATAATTTGTACGTCTGGTGGGTTCGGTCACGCACGTTCAGGGGTTTCTCACGTCGAACGTGTCGTTACGCAATCGTTTGGAGTCAAAATAAGCACAAAATCACAAGATGCAGTGCGAGTCGCGTGTGTCGATCGAAGTGAAGGCAAAATCGAGTAAATCTTCAAAAATTTAAACACATAAATTGGTAAGACCATATAAAACACATAAAATCGACAAATTTGAAACACATGAAATTGAGAGAGATAGATTGTCTGCGGCTAGTAGACTTCGACTAACCAAGGTGGTTCAACTATTCTCAAGGACTTGTCATCCTTGTCTGACCCACAGAACTGTGCTTTTGCCTCGATTCTTGGGCATTTGGCACCTTTTCCGTTAGTCATGTCAGGATTTCAGGTCATTGGAGTCCGTCGAGGCCCTGGTGAGAGTTTTGTAAAATGTGCAGAACAAGTTGTCAAGGTAAGGGTTTCACCCCTGGCTTAACAACTTCGTTCTTGTTTTGATAAAATTGAGGAGATTATTCATCAAAATATGGATTTCACTCCTGATTTGGCATAATTCTCCTCGTTTGTAGTTAAAATGCGAACTGAGTAAGCAACTTTAGTCGAGGGTTTGCGGTTTTCACACCAATTTTCGACTTTATTGCCCACTCATAGTTGGAAATTTCTAGTGCAGTGAGATAGTAGAATAAGCGAGAATAACAAGAAGTAAGCTCGTACTTAATCCCTACTAGTTATGCACAAGTCGGTCTGCTGGTTCTTAACTATAGTCTAGGTATCTAAGACTTCGACCCGGACTAGGTCGACTCTTGCCCAATTCCCTATAGTTATGGCTCTGATACCAATCTGTCACACCCCAACCGATGGCGGAATCATCGGGGCATGGCACTGAGCGAAACAGATTGTCCAGAAGTTTCCATAACAACTATCATTACCATTTAATTTAAGTTAACATGTCCCATACCATGTCTCAAATAGTAAACAAATTATTACAGATAAACATCAAGACGAATATCCTGTTCCGACAACTCAGATTCAACAAAAATAGTTTATTTATTGGTTTCTAGGACCCCATTTCCTAGCTTCGATTTCATCACCGCGTAGAGAGCATCCTAGACCTTCCCTAGCCTCAAGTTCACAGCATGCTAAGCATGTAAACTTCCTAAGCACCTGTCACATACGTTAAAATAAAGTCAATACATAAAATGTAAAGGTGAGCATACAAGTTTGATAATAGCATATAGATATCGAATTCGTTTACGCATAACCAGCACGTACACATAGTGAAATGAAGCACGTTAGTTATCGACATAGATCCATCGATACCAATGACTGCGGGTTGACTGCCCGAGGCAGTTCGCAATACATGATTACCACTGTAACCCATGCAAGTAAAAGATCCTTAACAACCCCCGTGTGAACGGGTGCTGAGTCCAAACTATAGTACTATCGTTGCTAAGGCAGGTAGACAGCATTCCATGTGTAAACATAACAAACAGGCATTCATAAGCCACGTATAACATGCATTAACGGTTAGCGTTCAAATAGTTTGAGTAGTGTGATAATTGTAGCTTGAATATTCGTAACGTATGTAACACCCAAAAGTGCTTAAAGCAAAAAGGGGTCGAGTATACTCACAGCGGTTATGGATTGAAGGGAGCGCTTAGCGAGTGCGGTTAGCCTGAATAGATTTGGTAGCATAACGATAAGTAATTCGTAAGACGTCACAAAGTATGGAAGGGCGAATAGGGGTTCGTTCGGATGGTACTTCGAACGAACAGCAATTCGTGCGAGTAACAATCCGTTCGGGTGGTCATTCGATCGGATGGTAATTCGATCGAGTGACGATTCGAGTGGATTGTTTCTTCCTATGAGAAGGGTGTGTTTGTGTGTGATGGTTTGACTTTTGAAGTTTTCGTTGTAGCATTTTGAAACAACGAAGTATCTCTATCTTTCAAGCTGGTCGATCGGATGACTAGTCGTGCGGATGGCAATTCGTTTGAATGGTCATCCGGTCGGATGGCGACTTCATGATGAGGTTACTTATTGAAAACAAGTTTGCTACATAAGTGTCATTCGATCGAATGGTAATTCGATCGGATGACAATTCGTGCCATTGAACATGTTGAAAATTGTTATGTCTTTTAAAGTCTTAGTATCTCATGATCCGAAGAGTAATCCTTTCAAAGGGTCGTTCGATCGGATTGCAATTCGTTTCAATACCCAAACTTTAATTAAAATTGTTTAAAGGTGGGACCCAAGTGTAATTCGTTCGGGTGGCAATTCGTTCGGATAGCCCATCCGTTCGAATGGTAATTCGAGCGGCTGACAACCCGTCCTGATTGTCCTATTCGTTCTACACTTGGTCGTCTTGAAGGTTTGTCGTTATGTCGAGTCACCTTGACAACGTGTTAGCCAACAGAACCCTTCGTTCGATCCAGTTGACCAACCTGACCAGGAATCACCCTAGTCCTGCCGGTTACCGGCTCGAGACGGTTGTTCTTGACTAACCCGAAGTCGGTAGTCTCGTGAGTAGAATCTAGATCTGAGCCGGCACAACACTAAGGGCGAGTAGGAGACTAGATCAGAACCTGATTCTACCGGTTTTGAGTGTTTTAAGTGTAAAAAGAGTCAAAAGAAAGTTAAAACCATCTTTCAATCCTTTTTCACCACACTTGTGTCGAGATCCTTACAAGATCTTTGTGGAAATCGGTTAGATCTAAGTTGTTCTTAGTGGGTTGAGGTCAAAACATGAGGTTCTTTGAAGAACACCTGATGACGTCACCTGAGAACACCCGAAATCTAGTGATTTCATGGTTAAAAGTTAAGATTTAAAAGATAGAAAGGTGTAGGAGTGCGTGTAGATCAAGAAAGTACAAGATTTAGGACGAGATCTTACCGGAATCGAGAGAAATTTGAGAAAAGGTTGAGTTGAGCGTGCTGGTCGAACAGTGATTTCCAAAAGTGGAAAAGATGACAATGACAGGGGTATTTATAGGATGCCAAAAGAGGAAAGGACTGTTCGGTCGAATGGCACATGGCCTGGGTGACCGTTCGGTCGAATGGCAATTCGAGCGAGTGGCATATGTCATCCGCTACAGGTGGCTATCCGGTCGAATGGCTACTCGATCGGATGGCACTTGGTTAGCATGTTTGACGGGGTGATTTTGCTGATTCGATTTCGATTGCGATCGATGCGATACGATAGATTTTCCTAGTCAAATTACTTTTAGTCCTAAACACTCATATCTTGCATAATCTATTTTCCACCATTACTAGAGTTCGTTTCACGATTCGGATTCGATTGCATTTCGAGTTAGATTTTGAGTTTCGATTGAGTTCGCTTGATTACCACAACATAACATAAATAAACATGCACAGGTAACACGTAAGGCACACACACACGTATAATAACAAGTAAAATTCATAGCTCGAGTTGCGATTAGAAGTCGATTCGATTAGCATAGCTTGATTATTGATTAGTTAACTTTATCGCATTATTACTTCCTATAGTTCATAGTCGTAGATCGGTTGAATAACGATTTAATACTCGTCGATTATTGCAATAAACAACACTTACTCCACATAATATAAATAAAAGAAAGACATTTCTATAAGTCAAGTTGCGCGAAATCGGTCGTTGACTTTGACCTTGACTTTGACTTTCACTTATGAAAACACGGGGTGTTACAGCCTCCCCTTGTTTAGGGAATTTCGTCCCGAAATTAAGCTGAAAGCTGTTTCAACCGCCATGAATCACGTGGAGAGCTTTCTCTATCTAGACTTTCTCCTGGAACAACTATGGGTACTTTGCCTTCATGTCGCTTTCGAGTTCCCAAGTGAACTCTGCGCCTCGTTTGCCTTCCCATCGGACTTTCACAATAGGAATGCGCGAGCGTCGGAGTTGCTTGGTTTGGCGATCTATGATTTCGACAGGCTTTTCCACGAAGTGTAATGTTTCGTTCACTTGTAGATCCTCTAGAGAGACATGTAAATTATGGTCGGCTATGCACTTTCGGAGGTTTGACACGTGGAAAGTCGGGTGGACGTTGCTAAGTTCCTCCGGTAATTCGATTCTGTAGGCGACTTTTCCCATCCTTTCCAGGATCTTAAAAGGTCCAACATATCGAGGCGCGAGTTTCCCTTTCTTGCCGAATCGGACTACACCCTTCCAAGGTGATACCTTTAGGAGTACGTAGTCACCAACGCCAAATTCACGGGGCTTGCGCTTTTTATCGGCGTAAACCTTCTGTCGATCCCGAGCTTTCACCAGGTTGTCTCTGATTTGGAAAATTTTGTGTATCGTTTCTTGTAATAGCTCAGGACCGGTTAGTTGCGAGTGACCGATCTCGTGCCACACGATAGGCGACCGACATCTTCTTCCGTATAATGCCTCGGAAGGTGCCATCTCGATGCTAGAATGATAGCTATTGTTATACGAGAATTCGACTAACGGCAGGTGTTTATCCCAATTACCACCGAAGTCTAGAACACACGAACGGAGCATGTCTTCAAGAGTACGGATCGTTCTTTCAGTCTGACCGTCGGTTTGTGGGTGGAAAGCAGTACTTAGATTAAGCGTTGTACCGAGTGCTGTTTGAAATGTTTCCCACAATTGCGAAGTAAACCGAGCATCACGATCAGAGATGATGTCCCGAGGCGTCCCATGATTACAAATGATCTCGTCGGTGTAGATTCGGGCTAATCGTTCTACCTTGTAGTCTTCTCGTATGGGCAGAAAGTGAGCTGATTTAGTCAAACGGTCGACCACAACCCATATGTTGTCGTGACCTGATGACGTGGGTGGAAGCTTGGTTATGAAATCCATAGCTATGCTCTCCCACTTCCACATGGGAATTGGTGGTTGTTCGAGCAAGCCAGAGGGTCTTTGATGTTCAGCCTTGATTCTAGCACAAGTTAGGCATTTTCCGACGTAGAGAGCGATATCCCTTTTCATGCCCGGCCACCAGTACTTATAACGAAGGTCCTGGTACATTTTGTCGGCACCGGGGTGAATAGAATACCGAGATTTATGGGCTTCGTCCATCAGGATTTGGCGCAAATTGGTTCTCTTGGGAATCCAAATTCGGTCTAAAAAGTGGAATATCCCATTTGATTTGCTCACAAGCTGGGCTCCGTCATGGTCGATTCTTTCTTTCTTCAGGGTGCGTTCGTTAAAACATGCATGTTGAGCGTCACGGATGAGAGTTTCGAGGTTGTGCTGGGCTTGAACATTACGAGTGCTAAGCAGGTAGCTCCGTCTGCTAAGTGCGTCGACAACAACATTTGCTTTGCCTGGGTGATAACGAATCTCACAGTCGTAATCGTTGAGGAGTTCTACCCATCGGCGTTGACGCATATTAAGTTCATTCTGATTAAATATATGCTGTAGGCTCCTATGATCGATGAAGATCGTACACTTGGTACCATACAGGTAGTGTCGCCAAATCTTTAATGCAAAAACAACCGCGCCTAGCTCGAGATCATGGGTTGTATAGTTCTTCTCGTGGATTTTGAGCTGACGAGATGCGTAAGCTATGACCTTGTCCCGTTGCATGAGAACACAACCGAGACCAAGGTTGGAAGCATCACAGTAGACAATGAAATCATTGTTCCCGTCGGGCAATGTGAGAACAGGAGCATTGCAATGCATGTGTTTAAGGGTTCGAAAGGCAGTCTCTTGTTTAGTTCCCCAAACAAAAGGCTTGTCTTTATGAGTAAGAGAGGTAAGCGGTACAGCGATCTTTGAGAATCCCTCGATAAATTGTCGATAATAGCCCGCTAGTCCGAGAAAGAGCGGACTTCGGACGGGTTCTTAGGCGTAACCCAGCTCTTAACAGCTTTAATCTTCGCAGGATCGACATGAATGCCCTGACTATTAACAATGTGACCCAGAAATTGAACTTCCTCCAACCAGAATTCGCATTTGGAGAACTTGGCATAGAGTTGGTTCCCCTGGAGTAACTCGAGAACCAAACGTAGATGTTGCGCGTGTTCGGATTTCGATTTGGAATAGATCAAGACGTCGTCGATTAACACGATGACGAAACGGTCGAGATATGGTTTACACACGCGATTCATCAGATCCATGAAAACCGCTGGTGCGTTTGTTAGACCAAAAGGCATGACAACGAATTCGTAATGGCCGTATCGAGTACGAAACGCGGTTTTGGGTATATCCTCTTCTTGTATACGCAGCTGGTGATATCCTGAACGTAGATCGATCTTCGAAAAATACGTAGCGCCTTGTAGTTGATCAAACAAATCTTCGATACGAGGTAGGGGATAGCGGTTTTTGATAGTCAACTTATTCAATTCCCGATAGTCGATGCACATCCTGAACGACCCATCCTTCTTTTTGACGAAAAGGACTGGCGCGCCCCAAGGAGAGGTGCTCGGGCGAATGAAGCATTTCTCAAGTAATTCCTGGAGTTAGGTTGAGAGTTCGCGCATTTCTGACGGTGCGAGTCGGTAAGGAGCTTTGGCAATAGGGTTGGCTCCAGGAATGAGGTCGATACGAAAATCGATATCACGATTTGGCGGTAGCCCGGGAAGATCCTCTGGAAAAACATTAGGAAATTCTCGAACCACTGGAACGTCTTTTACTTCCTTCTTCTCTTTCTTTCCCTTCTCCACTATTACAATGTTAGCCAAGAAAGCCCTGTATTCCTTACGGAGATACTTGCTGGCTTGGATACATAACATAAGCTTGAGCCCCTTTGAAGTAGTATCGCCATATACACACAACAAGTCACCATTAGCGAGCGAAAATCGAATCATTTTGTCGAAGCATACAACTTCAGCATGGTTTTCTCGAAGAAGGTCCATGCCTATTATGACGTCAAAGCTTCCGAGTTGCATCGGAATAAGGTCGATCGAAAAGATGTGATTGTTGAGCTCAAGAGTACAATCACGGAGAACAGAATTGACAGTGACGGTTCTTCCGGTAGCGACTTCCACATCGAATATCGAGGAGAGTTGGGAACGTTTACGACTAAGGAGTTTCTCAAATTCGAGTGACACAAAGCAATTATCGGCTCCGGTATCAAACAAACAGGAAGCATAAATACCATTCACAAGGAACGTACCATTGACCACGTTGTTGTCGGCCTGGGCTTGACGCACGTTGAGGTTGAAAGTTCTGGCGCGTGCGGCCTGTTGTTGCTGCTGTTGTTGTTGCTGTTGTGGCTGCTGTTGCTGAGGCTCTTGTTTCACAGCCCTGTTCGGGCACATGTTGGCGAAATGGTTCGGGTCGCCACATGCGAAGCAGGCTCTGGCTTTGACTGCGGGTGCCGGAGGAGCTTGTTGACCCTGTGGGGCAGTGAGTAGAGCTTGGTTGGCAGGAGCTTGACGAATACGACAATTGGCAGTAAAATGGTCGTACACATTGCAATGAGCACAAAAGCGGCATTGAATGGCAGTCGGGTGGTGGTAGGTGCAATTAGGGCAGAGCGGATGTGGTCCAGTGTATGCACGCTTTGCAGGCGGTGCATTGGCCACAGGCGCCGCTACTTGACGCTGTTGGGCAGGTACAGCTTGAATCGGTGCAGCAGTGATCGCACAATTCTTGTTGGTGGAGCTGTTATTTCTCTTGTTCTTCCTCTTGTTGCTTGATGAGGTGGGTTCAGCAGTTGGTGGGGCAGTGGTAGCTTGTTGCAGATGCTTCGAAGTCTTATCCCAGACACCAGCCTTAACCCGTTTGTCATTGATTTCAGCGGCCAGCAGATAGGTTTCCTCGATCGTCGTAGTCTTAGCCACTTGCACGAAATCAGCAACGCAGTCGGGCAAGGCTCGGATGTACTTCTTGATTGTCATGTCGGGAGTCTTGACTTGATCGGGTCAGATAATGCTGAGCTGTTTGAAACGAGCAGTGAGACCAACATTGTCACCATCCTTCTGCTGTATGTGCCAAAATTCATCTTCCAGCTTTTGACGTTCGTGAGGAGGGCAGAATTCCTCTAGCATAACTTCCTTGAGCTCATCCCACGACAGACCGTAGGCTGCATCGTTCCCTCGCTTGTTCCTTTCGGCCGTCCACCAGTCTAGTGCTCGGGACTGGAAAACGCCGGTAGCATTCAGAGTTCGAAGGTCATCAGGGCAACCACTCTGTCGCAGAGTAACCTCAATGGAATCAAACCAGTGAAATAGTGCAGTAGGACCTCCTTCGCCAGTGAATTCCTTTGGCCCACACGACTTGAATTGCTTGAAACTGAAGGGCCTTGCGGCAGCTTTAGGAGCGTCGGTTCTCGATTCCTCGGATGATTTGCTGACATTCTCATAAGCCACGTATAACATGCATTAACGGTTAGCGTTCAAATAGTTTGAGTAGTGTGATAATTGTAGCTTGAATATTCGTAACGTATGTAACACCCAAAAGTGCTTAAAGCAAAAAGGGGTCGAGTATACTCACAGCGGTTATGGATTGAAGGGAGCGCTTAGCGAGTGCGGTTAGCCTGAATAGATTTGGTAGCATAACGATAAGTAATTCGTAAGACGTCACAAAGTATGGAAGGGCGAATAGGGGTTCGTTCGGATGGTACTTCGAACGAACAGCAATTCGTGCGAGTAACAATCCGTTCGGGTGGTCATTCGATCGGATGGTAATTCGATCGAGTGACGATTCGAGTGGATTGTTTCTTCCTATGAGAAGGGTGTGTTTGTGTATGATGGTTTGACTTTTGAAGTTTTTGTTGTAGCATTTTGAAACAACGAAGTATCTCTATCTTTCAAGCCGGTCGATCGGATGACTAGTCGTGCGGATGGCAATTCGTTTGAATGGTCATCCGGTCGGATGGCGACTTCATGATGAGGTTACTTATTGAAAACAAGTTTGCTACATAAGTGTCATTCGATCGAATGGTAATTCGATCGGATGACAATTCGTGCCATTGAACATGTTGAAAATTGTTAAGTCTTTTAAAGTCTTAGTATCTCATGATCCGAAGAGTAATCCTTTCAAAGGGTCGTTCGATCGGATTGCAATTCGTTTCAATACCCAAACTTTAATTAAAATTGTTTAAAGGTGGGACCCAAGTGTAATTCGTTCGGGTGGCAATTCGTTCGGATAGCCCATCCGTTCGAATGGTAATTCGAGCGGCTGACAACCCGTCCTGATTGTCCTATTCGTTCTACACTTGGTCGTCTTGAAGGTTTGTCGTTATGTCGAGTCACCTTGACAACGTGTTAGCCAACAGAACCCTTCGTTCGATCCAGTTGACCAACCTGACCAGGAATCACCCTAGTCCTGCCGGTTACCGGCTCGAGACGGTTGTTCTTGACTAACCCGAAGTCGGTAGTCTCGTGAGTAGAATCTAGATCTGAGCCGGCACAACACTAAGGGCGAGTAGGAGACTAGATCAGAACCTGATTCTACCGGTTTTGAGTGTTTTAAGTGTAAAAAGAGTCGAAAGAAAGTTAAAACCATCTTTCAATCCTTTTTCACCACACTTGTGTCGAGATCCTTACAAGATCTTTGTGGAAATCGGTTAGATCTAAGTTGTTCTTAGTGGGTTGAGGTCAAAACATGAGGTTCTTTGAAGAACACATGATGACGTCACCTGAGAACACCCGAAATCTAGTGATTTCACTGTTAAAAGTTAAGATTTAAAAGATAGAAAGGTGTAGGAGTGCGTGTAGATCAAGAAAGTACAAGATTTAGGACGAGATCTTACCGGAAACGAGAGAAATTTGAGAAAAGGTTGAGTTGAGCGTGCTGGTCGAACAGTGATTTCCAAAAGTGGAAAAGATGACAATGACAGGGGTATTTATAGGATGCCAAAAGAGGAAAGGACTGTTCGGTCGAATGGCACATGGCCTGGGTGACCGTTCGGTCGAATGGCAATTCGAGCGAGTGGCATATGTCATCCGCTACCAGGTGGCTATCCGGTCGAATGGCTACTCGATCGGATGGCACTTGGTTAGCATGTTTGACGGGGTGATTTTGCTGATTCGATTTCGATTGCGATCGAAGCGATACGATAGATTTTCCTAGTCAAATTACTTTTAGTCCTAAACACTCATATCTTGCATAATCTATTTTCCACCATTACTAGAGTTCGTTTCACGATTCGGATTCGATTGCATTTCGAGTTAGATTTCGAGTTTCGATTGAGTTCGCTTGATTACCACAACATAACATAAATAAACATGCACAGGTAACACGTAAGGCACACACACATGTATAATAACAAGTAAAATTCATAGCTCGAGTTGCGATTAGAAGTCGATTCGATTAGCATAGCTTGATTATTGATTAGTTAACTTTATCGCATTGTTACTTCCTATAGTTCACAGTCGTAGATCAGTTGAATAATGATTTAATACTCGTCGATTATTGCAATTAACAACACTTACTCCACATAATATAAATAAAAGAAAGACATTTCTACAAGTCAAGTTGCGCGAAATCGGTCGTTGACTTTGACCTTGACTTTGACTTTCACTTATGAAAACACGGGGTGTTACAGTAACAATTTAAATAATTAATTACCCTGACTCAAATAAAAACTAATTGTTTTATTTCTTTATCTCTCATTCACCACTAATACACTTGTAGCAAAAATTAGCAAAAAGTAATATGTAGCAAAAGGTAATAAAATAAATTGGAGCATATGTAGCAAAAAGAAATAAATTAAATTGTTGAAAACGAAAAGTTGATGAATTAGTTCAAAAGGAAAAATTAACTACACTTTTAGAAGTTAAAAAGGTTTTTTTAACAGTAAATTTCTTTAATCCTATCAACTATGGGACTTAAACCCAAAACCTCACTCTCCCAATCTGTTTAGAGGTGTTGTATTTGCCAATGGACTATCACCCCATTGGTAGAAGTTAAAGGGTTAAGAAAAAAGTTTAAAAAGCAGAAGATTTAACCTTTGTTGTTATACTTATTAAATGTTTGGGTGAACAGATATTATAAAAAGACCGTTTTCGGATTGACTTATCAAAAAAAGTTTGTGTTAGTCAATCCATAACCTGGAAGTTTTTTGTGCCGTGTCAGAAAATACAACCCTAACATAATACATGTGATATAAATACGACAAATTATTGTAAACATTGTTTATACCATACAAATATCATTTATAAAGCCACATAACTTGTTCTTTAATCAAACAAACGCTATGTAAAAATATATTATACAATTTAGAGTAAATTACAAGTTTTGTCCTTTATGTTTGTCCAAAATTGCAGGCGCTGTCCTTTGTCTTTAAAATTGATGAGTTTTGTCCTTAATGTTTGCAAATCTTGCACGTTATGTCCTTTAGGCCAAACCCAGTTAGATTTTTTGGTTAAGCGGGTGTTGGTTGTCAACCAGACAGTGAAGGTTCGTGGGCTATCGGAGTTTTCTATGGTGATTCGCCGTTTTCGCTTAAACCGATTGAAGCTGTAAGTTGTTTGTTTGTGTTAAGGTTTTTATGTTTGGTTGGAATTAAAATTGGGATATTTTGGGGTTTTTTTTTGTGTGTGTTTAATACTTTAATTAATTCCTTAAGTAATTAAAAGTACTAGTAGAATTTGGAATTTGGAATTTGGAATTGACATGGGTTTTTGGTTTGAATGATTTGCAGATGAATGTTTGGGAGAATACGAGTGCCGCATGGCCTGTGGCTAACCCGATTGTGACGTGTGGGTCGGTTACGGGTTCTGGGTACCCCAGTAATTTTGTTGCTGACCCGTTTCTGTATCTTCAGGTAACTTTGTATGCAAGTTTGATCCTTGAAGTTGTGTTTTTTCTTATGTTTTGTTATTACATGATTGATGACTCTGGTTTTATAGATGAATTGATTTTTGGTTTTCTAATTAATTTTATGCTAATTTGAAAGAATTTGATTTTTAGAATTGATTTTGTACTAATTTTGAAAGATTTGATTGTTGATTTATGCTAATTTGAAAGAATTTGATTTTTAGCAGTGTGGAGGTGGAGGTGGAGGTGGAGGTGGAGGGTGGAGGTGGCGGTGGAGGGTGGTGGCGGTGGCGGTGGAGGGTGCTGGTGGTGGTGAAGGGTGCTGGTGATGGAGGTTATATATATATAGTTAAAATAATAATATTTTTAATTATTTTGTTTTATTTTTTAAATACTATTAAATAAATGAGGTAAAAAGACTAAAATGCCCTCATGTGCCTTGCACATGATCAGTTTTAACCAAAAAATCTAACTGGGTTAGGCATAAAGGACATAACGTGCAAGATTTGCAAACATTAAGGATAAAACTCATCAATTTTAAAGACAAAGGACAGCGCCTGTAATTTTGGACAAACATAAAGGACAAAACTTGTAATTTACTCTACAATTTATGTATTACTATATTTAAAATTGGTTATGTATATAAGTCCTTTCATACAAGTTCTACCATATATGCATCTATTAATCTCTGCACTGAAAAATGCACAACCTTTTAAAATTGTGTAACAATCCTACATATTTTAAAATTTACTTGTATTTTTATATAATATGGACTGCTAATCAAAATATTTGATATTTCCAACTAACTAAATAAACAATAATATAAAAGGGAAGAGTAAATTGTTGTTTTAGTCACTGAGGTTTGGTCCAAATTGCAACTTTAGTCCAAATAGTTTTTTCTCTCCTCTGGGTCCCTGACCTTTATCATTTTTTGTCATTTTGATCACATTGACTAACTCACTCAGTCTGAAAACTTGATTATAGTCAAGGGTATTTTTGGCATTAACAAAAACAGGTTTCTAAATTATCATTTTCATCCAAAACCATGTTATATATTTTTTTCTTTTAATCATTTTTATATATATTTTCATCCAAAACCTTTTTTACACTTATAATAATAATAATAATAATAATAATAATAATAATAATAATAATAATAAAAGAGTTAAATGTCATTTTAGTCCCGTGGTTTGGGCCATTTTGTCAGTTTTGTCCAAAGGTTTCATTTTTCACATGTAGGTCCAAAACAGTTTCACCATTGCCATTTTAGTCCACTGGGCTAACTTTATCAATTTTTTCTGTTAATGAGAAGGCAATTCGGTCATTTTATATGTAATTCCGTTGACTAGAAGAGCAATTTAGCCATATAAAATGATCAAATTGCCCTTCTCGTTAACAGAAAAAATGGATGATGTTAACTAGTGGACTAAAATGGCAATGATGAAAGATTTTTGAACCCACAGACAAAAAAATGAAACATTTGAACTAAACTGTCAAAATGGTCCAAACCACAGGGACTAAAATGACATTTAACTCAAAAGGGAATAATGTAAGATACCATGTGCAATTGGATACCAATGAGGTGGTGGTCCATTGACAAAGATAAAGCCTTTAAACATTTTGGGGGAGAAGGAGATCTTAGGTTTAAGTCTCACATACAACATAGAATAAAAGAAATTTGCCATTATAAAAAAAAAGAGTAAACTGCCATTTTGGTTCCTGTGGTTTGGCCAGTTTTGCCACTTTAGTCCAAATCTCAAACTTATTACATCTGGGTCCCTATGGTTTGCATTTTGTTGCCATTTTAGTCCAAAATCCAAAAACCCTATTTTTTTTACTGTTGCAACCTCCTATTTTGTCCTGTAGTGCAGGGGCATTTTGGTCATTTTTTAAATTGAAAACTGATTATTTTTTTAGCTCTCTCTCTCTTATTAAAACCCAGATTATCAACTCTCTCTCTCTCTTATTAAAACCCAGAGCTCTCTCTCTCTTCTCTCTCTCTCTATAGCACCACCACCACTGCCACCTCCTCCCTCTCTCTCTCTAGAAAGAAACTCAGCGCTGATACACCCACACACCCACCCCGCCTGCATCCTCTCTAAAATACACACAACTGGCCGAAGATGATGATGACTGGTGTTGTGGTTGGTGTTAATGATATTGATGATAGTGATGGCGGCGCTGGAGGTGTTTGGGTTACGAAGATGATGATTACAGTAGTGGAGGTGTTTGGTTGGGTGCGGTAGCGGCGGCGGTGGAGGTGTTTGGATGGGTGCGGTAGCGGCGGCGGTAGTGGAGGTGTTTCCATCACCATCTCTGATCGTCAACTAGAACACCACAATAAACCACCACCACCACTAATACCTCCTTTCCACCCTCAACTCCGATCTCTTCTTTCTTTCTCCACTCTGAAACCCAATACCGCCACCATTCAGATCGATAAACATAACTGCTTGTGCAACTCTAAATCGTTTAGAGATTACTTCAGGTGGTTACTTTGGTTTGATTTGTTTAGAGATTACTTCAGGTGGTTTGATTTGTTTGTGAATTTGTGTTGCTTTGATTGAGTTGTTTTTGGTTTGATTTTGACCTAGATGGATGTCCGTATGAAGAAGAAGAAGAAATGGGAAGGGGAAATGGGGAATGAGATAGAGGGTGAGGAGTTAGTGGGGCCCAGATCCAGTTAGGGTTGTCGTGGTTGAATGTGATGGTGGATGTGGTGGTTGTGGGCTGCAGATCCGTGATCGAGTGGGTTGGGTGGGTCTTGTTAAGAGTTGCTTTTGACCCTGCAAATGAACGAAACAAATAGGGGCACCGGAAATCGGAGTGGCGGTGGTGCTATAGAGAGAGAGAAGAGAGAGAGAGGGAGGAGGTGGCGGTGGTGAGAAGGGGGAGGAGGTGGCGGTGGTGGTGCTATAGAGAGAGAGAGGGAGGGATGAGGTGGCGGCGGTGGTGGTGCTATAGAGAGGGAGAGATTTGATCTGGGTTTTAAATGAATTTACAACAAATCTGGGTTTTAAATGAATTTACAACAAATTAAATTTAAAAAATGACCAAAATGCCCCTGCACTACAGGACAAAATAATCAGTTTTCAACAGTCAAAATAGAGAGATTTTGAGTTTTGGACTAAAATGGCAACAAAATGCAAACCACAGGGACCCAGATGTAACAAGTTTGAGATTTGAACTAAAGTGGCAAAACTGGCCAAACACTGAGACCAAAATGGCAGTTTACTCTAAAAAAAAAAAAAAAACCACGTGCAATTGGATGTTAAGAAGCACCGTACAAGACAAATCTTAAGTCAAAAAGCATACCGGGATTCCTTCCATATAAAATTACTTTTTTTTTAAAGGCTATGTTTCATTCAAACAACACTAGCAATATAAAATTACTTTATCCCTACTAAACAACTACCCACGGTTACTGTTGACTTCATGTGATTATTTTCTAATCATATGCCATGTAACGTCTTGAACCGTTATCTAAGGGTATCCGGGGCACACTCGGGGAGTGGGTTCATTGACCACATCCACCGATCGGGAACACCGTCGCCATCCATGCGGGGACCCGAATCGAGGAGTGGATTCGGTGTGGAGTCACCGCGTTGAATGGGCACGAATCTTGAGGAACGGTCGAGTTGGCAACGGTCGAGTTGGCAACGGTCGAATTTAAAATAAATAAAAAAAATCACTTTTTAAAACATATATAAATAACCACACCATTCACTCATTTTTTATATTCTCAAACCACAACAATTTCACACATTTTTTATACTCTCAAACCACACCCACTTCACTAATTTTTTATACTCTCAAACCACAATCACTTCAAACCGAGCAATGGAGAACCAACCCCGCGAAGCCAAGAAAAAAACTAAGGGACGGGGCAAGCAACCGTCTCGTGGTGGTTCGAGCGGTGCAAGTGCACAATCACAACCCCCTTTCGGATATACTTCACAACCCCCGTTTTTTTTCCAACAACCTTCACACCCCTCCTTTTACAACACCCAAGCAACCAACCTTCCACCCAATTTCGGCTATTTTCAAAATTTGTTATCAATGGATCCACCTTAATCCCCCGCCTTCGACCCATATGCTTTTCGTTCCCCACAAGTTCCATCTACACGAGGAAATGTTGAACGTCCTCTACCTATTCACGACGACGAGGACGAGGTGGTAGTGCCCGAAACTCAAAATTTGGGCGACGAGGACGAGGACGATGAATATAATGTGGATGAAGACGCAGGCAACGAAGAAGATGATGCTCGGGATAAAAAGGGAAAAATGGCGAGCGAAAAATGGACAAAGGTCCAAGAAGAGGCGTTGGCGAAGGCGTGGGTACATTGCTCTACCAACAAAAGGAAGGGCAATCAACAAAACCGTGATAGTTTTTGGCGTAAGATTTTAGATCATTTTAACGTCACCCTCGGTGGAAGTAACCGGACCGTGCATCAAGTACGGTCTAAATGGGGCCCGATGATGACGAAAATAAACTTTTTCAACGGCCTATACCAACAAGCGGTAAAAATTATATTTTTTAACATTGTATATTTTTTAATTTTCTTTACTAAGTTCATATTTGTTTTAACACTTATTATTTTATAATATGTAGGATCGCACACGAGGAAGCGGAGTCAAGGATCTCGACGTGATGAAAGTCGCTTTAAAAGAATTTAAAGAGAGATTTCCGAACGGTTTTCAACATGTCGAGGCGTGGGAGGTCGTTCGAAAACACGACAAATGGGCCCAAGTCCCATTGTTGGGTGAGGAAGGGGAAGGTTCGGGACATAAAAGAAAGCCCGTTGAGGTGGACCCTTCCATACCCGATATGAACGAAGACCCCTCGCCACAAAGAGCACAACGGCGAGACAAGCGTCAAGCGACATCGTCCGAGGGAAGCTCGGCCGAGTTGGCGGAACAATTCAAAGAGTACACCGCCATGAAAGAAAAGAAGCACGCGATTGAATTGGAGGCGATTGAATTGAGGAAGAAAAGAGAGGCGCAGGCTCTCGAGCTCATATCGGAACAACGCGAGACGATGAAAAACTACAATTACGATCGAGATATGGAAACATTCATCAAGCCGCACGACGATGCTCCGCCAAATATGTTGTCGTTCATCCTCGCCCGAAAACGCGACATCGCTAACAAGTACGGGTGGCCGTGCGATTTCTAAAATTATTATTTTCTAGTTTTAATATAATTTTTATTTTCTAGTTTGAATGTAATTTTAATTTTCTAGTTTGAATTTAATTTTTATTTTTATTTTCTACTTTGAAATGTCTTTTGTTAAATTTTATTTAATTTTTATTAATATTTTTTTTATAAACATGCATAATTACAACAAATAAAAAAAAAAAAACCAAGTCCCCTAATAGGGGAGTGCCGCCATCAATTTAGGGTGTTAGGGGAGGTTAAGAGGGGAGTTGACGTGGCACACGAGGATTGGTTATGCGTAAGAAATGGGACTCCCCTCTTAGTTATAAAGTTTGTTATTCACTTTTCATATATGTTATACCTTTCAACAACTCAATAGTCATGACAAAGGAAAGAACAAAAATATTTGTTTATGAAGCGGAAATTCGTTATAAAGCGAGGATGTGAGTTCTAATGTCAAGCAGTGTTTACGTAAGGTTGTCGATGGTCATTTTACCGCTGCGGTTAAGGTCCTTTGTTCTTCTGGGGTCGCGCCACATGATAAGAAAACTATGAAGGCTCTCGTGGATAAACACCCGTGCATGTCCCCTCCGACCATGCCCGCTTTCCTTCCGTCAGAACCTCACCTTGTAGCAGAGACCGACAGTGTGCTTGGGTGTATCAAATCCTTCCCTAAAGGGACGTCATGTGGGAGAGATGGTTTGAGGGCTCAACACCTTTTGGACGCCCTGTGTGGTGAAGGGTCAGTGATTGCGGTTAGTCTACTCAAGGCGATTTCAGCCGTGGTTAACTTATTTTTGCGAGGGGGATGTCCGAGGAGTTTGGCGGAGTTTGTTGCATCTGCTCCTCTTACGCCCCTTCTCAAGCCCGATAATGGGATTAGACCTATTGCAGTGAGTTCGATCTGGAGGAGAGTGGTCTCTAAGGTAGCGATGAAGGGGGTGGGGAAGGATATGGCCAAATATCTTGGCGACTTTCAGTTTGGGGTTGGGGTTCCAAACAGGGCTGAGGCGGTTCTTCATAGTGCGAACAGGCTCTTAAATGCGCACCACCGAGACGGGTCGTTTGCTATGCTTACCGTCGATTTCTCGAATGCCTTTAACCTTGTGGATATAACTGCTATTTTAAATGAGGTAAGGAAAATGTGTCCATCCATCTCTGCTTGGGTTGATTTTTTATACGGGCAACCAGCTAGGCTTTATGTGGGGAATGATTATATTTGGTCTTCCACAGGGGTTCAACAAGGGGATCCTTTAGGGCCTCTTCTTTTTGCCCTTGTTTTACACCCTCTTGTTCTCCGAATCAGAGATCGTTGTAAGCTTCTTTTTCACGCGTGGTACCTGGATGATGGGACCATTATTGGAGATGCTACTCAGGTTGCCAAGGCTTTAGACATCATTAGAGTGGAGGGCCCCTCCTTAGGCCTCCTTCTCAACATTAAAAAAACTTAAGTTTTTTGGCCTACATGCGACGGGGTGAAGACTCAGGAGGGTTTATTTCCGCGGGAGATTGGTAGGCCAGTGCATGGTGTGAAACTCTTGGGTGGTGCTGTCAGTAGAGATGGGGATTTTATTAGTGGTTTGGCCCTCAAAAGAGCCAAATGTGCGGTTGCGCTGATGGGATGCCTCAAACGCCTTCGGGACCCTCCGAGCGAACTCCTCCTGCTTCGTTCGTGTATGGGGGTTGCTAAACTGCTGTTTGGGCTTAGGACGTGTCAGCCTTCTTATGTTGGGGAAGCCGTCTCTGTTTTTGACAAAGGGCTTCGGAATGCGATCGAGGACATGGGGACCTACAATGGAGGTTAGCTTCCCTCCCGACACGTTTTGGGGGGCTTGGGATTTGCTCAGCTGAGGATGCCTCTTCCTACGCTTTTGTGGCTTCAAGGGCCCAATCTTGGGTTCTTCAAGATCACATCCTTCGTGAATGTGGGGGTGGGCTGTTGGACTCTGATTACAAGGGTGCGTTGGACAATCTGCATAGTTCTCTTCCTGATCTTGATCTTGGCGGTTTCTACATTAAACACACCGCCCCCATTAAAGCCCAGAAAATACTGGCGAATGCCTTATATGGCGAAATCGTCAAGAAAGTTGAAGAGAAGTTTGCCTTTTCCCCTCGGCAGCGAGCCGTGTTTGAGTGTTTACGAGCCCCCCATGCTCAGGATTTCCTGTCTGTTGTTCCCATCGAAGGTTTAGGGCAATGTATGTCGGCTGTGGAATACCGGGCTATCCTCAAGTACCGATTGATGATACCCCTTTTCCCGGTTGATGACCCGTGTCCTATATGTCGGAAGTGTGGCTTGGATTCTTTTGGGGAGCATGCAGTCCATTGCAAAGAATTACCGGGCTTTAAATATCGACATGATTTAGTCCGAGATGTGCTGTATGATGTCCTTAAGCGAGCAGGGATCTCGGCAAAAAAGGAAGCTCTGGTGAACTTCTTGACCGATCCGTTAGAAGGGAGATCTACCCTACGGCCCGCTGACATTCTTGTTTTTGGATGGGAGGGAGGGAAACACGCGTGTGTCGATTTGACAGGTGTGTCCCCCCTCGTTGGGCTAAGGGACCACGGGTTTGTGGCAGGACATGCGATAACCAAGACAGAGGCGGGCAAAGTAGCTAAACACGAAAAAGCTTGCATCGAGAATCAGCACGTGTTCGTCCCGTTTGCTTTCAATACCTTTGGCGCTCTCGCCCCTGACGCGGTGCGGTTCCTAAAGCGGGTTCAACAGGTGGTAAGCAGTAACACCGCACATGTTAAGGGGCAGAATTTTGTATTTAGCAGGGTAGGGTTTGCTATTCAGAAGGGGGTAGCAGCGCAGCTTGTTGCTCGCCTACCTGCCATTAGTTTGTAATCGTATTGAGCTTGTTTCTAATGATATTTTGGGTTTACCTTTTAATGAGGCTCTTAATGGTTCAGACCTCTTACTGGTTCAACACTTAATGGTTTAGACTGTTTGTTTCACGAGCAGATGTCTGAATGGTTCAGACATTTGCCTCTGAATGGTTAAGATTTATACAGAGTCTGAATGGTTAAAACCTCTAATCTGAATTGGTCAGACATTTGCCTCTGAACGGTTAAGCATTATACAGGCTCTTAATGGTTCAGACCTCTTACTGGTTCAACACTTAGGGGCCGTTTGGTAGCCTCTTAATGACCATTCAGATGCTACCTCTTAATGGTTTAAAACCTCTGAATGAATAAGAGGTAACCTCAAGTCTGAATGGTTAAGAGGTAACCTCTGAATGGTAAATCATCACATGTCACATTCTTCTACCTTCTCATTGGTAAAATTCTTAACGATTCCATTAAGAGGTAGCCTCTTAATGACCATTCAGAGGCTACCAAACAGCCCCTTAATGGTTCAGACTTCTTACTGTTTTAGCACTTACCCATTCAGATGTTGCCAAACAGCCCCTTATACCTTTTCAACAACTCAATTGCATACAAAACAAGAGAGAAAAAAAATGAATAAAACATTTCGTTTATGAAACAGGATGTGAGTTAAACTAAGAATCACTAACACAATTCGTTATAAAATTTGTAGGTTTTTAATTAAATTAGCCTTTAGAAAAAATTAACTTTTTAAAATTTGTAGGTTTGAAGTAAGAAAAAGAGAAGAAAAAAGAGAAGAACAATAAAATACTTTTTTTATGAAGTGGGTCGTTTTTAATACCGATCTAACTTGTTCAACTTGTTGGGCAGACGAATTGCTAAAACTTCAAAAACCCACAAAAAAACCGATAACAAAGAACCAGTTTAAAGAAATATTTGCTATAAAGAACCAGTTCTAACGATGTAACTATGAGAACAGTATAAATTTATACTTATTACTTTAATTGTAATAAATTAAACGATTTCTTAATCGTATCTCTTTTTTTCCTACTAATTAGTGTATATTACACCAGGTTAGAATATCATTTATTAAACAAGTTGAATAAATCTATATCTGTATCTCTAAAGTTATAAATCAAAATGATTATACACTTGGCTTGATTTCAGACCACCTCTTTAATTTTCTCCTAACTTGATGGCTGCCACGTACGATTTTTGTACACATGTCATGTTTTATTCATTCTACGCGTTCTTTTCTTCTCATCCATTCTAATTCTATTTAGGTTTTTAATTTACACAATCCTCCCAACCTTTCTCCCACCTTCACCGCCACTAATATAAAGAAAACCATGGATACTGTTGTCGTCTTTAAGATAACAAAAGGCGTCGAAGCCCTTTTCACCAACAAATCTGTATGTTATTTTTTCTGAAAAAAATGAAGGTTTTTGGTGAGACTTTGAATAAAAATTGAAGGTTTAACAATTTTTCGGTAATAAGAGATCAGCGTCGTAAATCAGCGGTAGCCATCAAGCAACATCGCGAGAACGCCAAAACGCAGGCCATTCTCAATGGACTTCTTTTCCTTCGCAATAGGTATCATCGTTGCATGGTTTTTGTTCGTTTATACTCTCAGATCAAAAACCCTCAGTTTATTTGTGATTATCAGTAGTGTTATTGTTCTATTTTGGAGGGTGGGTCTAGGGTTCCTGATTGGTTTTTGATTTGGAAATATGGGTTATCGCAAATAATACATAATTTTTTTTTATTTCTGTTTCGTTTGAAAATGCAAGCTTAGCTTGCTGGTAACCTATGTCACACCCCAACCGATAGCGGAAACATCGAGATGAGACGAACAAATTGCTCACAACCGATAGCTTGCTGTTTCGTTTGAAAATGCAAGCTTAAATTCAAATTTCATTGCAATACTAAATTGTCATACAAAGATTCAAATAGAACAACATTGTCTCAAAATGATAACATTAAAATGATAAATTAATCTAGGTGCGTTTCTAAGTCCACCAAAATTTCGTTTCTTCTCATAACATCATCTCGTCAATCAACCTGCAACATGTATTAAAATATATCAACAAAAGTTGGCGAGTATACAAGTTTTCATACATAGCATAATATAGATTAAAAGTTTAAAGTCTCATATCTAACATGAATAACCAATATGCAAGTTTACTAATATGCTGAAACGGTGTACTATATGTTCAAACCCAAGAATACAACGCGTTAATTTTGCCTATCCCAAAAGAATAACGGGAGGTTTACATGTTTAGCTTAACAATACCCCAAGTTTCGTGGCGCGTTAGTCCTGTAACGCTATAATTATTAAGGTAGGCTAGCAAAGTTAATGAGCATATATCGACACAAATAGTTTACACAGCATACAAATCTAACAAGCATCATATAGCTTCATGTTAAAGCATGGATAGAGTGTGATTAAAATAGTTCCATGTGAAATGTGTTTTGTATAACATACATGTTGCACCCAAAAGTGATTAAAGGTAAAACGGGATCGAGTATACTCACAGTTTTACAAGCTTTCCACTTGGTAATCCCGCGAGAGTTGTTGGTTAATTAGAATGGAGCACCTTGTCCTTCTACACGAAGAAACATAGGTGTATGAGTATGGGGAGTTAACGGAAGGTTAAAGATTCAGAGTTTAAATTACATGAAAATAACATATGAGAAAGTAATCATCTAGCACACATAATACTTGTTCTTGACACTATGAAACTCAAAAGAGTTTAAATGTTTTCATGGGTCAAAATGCCCATTAGAATCGGGACAAGCATTATGGTCCTTTGATGATATAACCTACCATCTTGATAAATGACCACTAGTTCATCATCAAACGTTTGGTTACTTGAATATATTATATAAGTTATATTAGTATATCATATTGTCATATAAGTCAAGCATGAGGTAGGAGGATGAATCCTCCATTTAGGAACCTCTTTTGTATTTCACATAAGTTATGCATGAGGTAGGAAAGACAAGTCTTCCATTTAGGTACCTCTTTGGTGTTCACCACTACACTTGTTGTCATAGACAATCAAGGAGGGTCATGAACATACAATAAGAAAGGAATAACTACAACTAATCTAAGAAAACATCAAGTGATGTGTGGATTTTCAAGTAGGATAACCCAAGCTAGTCCTATAATCACACAATCTTCAAGTCTTAGACTTGTTCATCACTTGTGGGTTAAAACCCTAACCAAAACAGAATGTTTATGAGGTTTAAACCTCTAATTTTACATGTCACAACCTTGTTTTTAAGCCCAACTAACCATAGATGTGATTATGAGCATAAGGACAAAGGACTGTGTATGAGAAACCTCAAGTTCAAGTAGTTTAACAAAGTTTAAATCAAAACAAAATGTTTATATCACTTTGGAGCCTATTTTGGTGATGTTCCAGGCCTTGGTTTTCCATAGAAAACATGTGCAAACATCCTTAAGGTTGTTCCAAGTAATTAGAAGGAAGAATCAAAGAAAAAGAATGAGAAATGAAGAAGTTATGCTCACTTAAGCAAGTTGATATGATTCTGATCTTGCTTCTGATTTCCAGCAGATTTGAGAGTGGATTGAGAGTGTTTTGAGTGAGTTGTAAAGTGGAAAATGTGTGGAAGGAACTTGGGTTTTATAGGGAAGTGTTAGGGTAGAGTTTGGTGAGCATTTAAGACAAGAAACATAAGTTTAAACTCACAAAACACAACAAAACCCACCAATAAAATGAGCTGATTAAAGGATCTGCAGATTACACGGTCTCGCGGGCCGCGAAGCACATAGGTGGGCCAGGTCGCGGCCGGTGAGAGAGTCGGGGCTGGGTATAAGTTTGATTTTCATAGAATTTCACCCCCTATACTTTCCTATATGCATAATTAAGTGTAATTTAGGGTGTTTTAAGCACAAGAATCATACTTAAAGGTGTGTTATGTAATTTAATCATAATCCAATCATAAAAGCACATATAAACAAGTATGTACATCGAGAATAAGTATCGAATTTGCGTAATTTTAGCATATAAGGCATATGTTTACAAGTTTGACGTATTTTGCACGAATATGAATAAAGTATCACATGTTTAAGCAATCCAAGCGTACGAACAAGTATGAAACGTGTATAACATGAATGTAAAGAAAATACGAATTTCATTATGATCTAAGTCTCGGATTGTACAATGATTACAACGAAAGAACGATTACAAGAATACAAGACTTTCAAAAATAGAAATACAAGCATTCATTTCTAATTATGGAAAGTATGAAAAAGTAGGGCGTTACAGTCTTCCCTCCTTTAGGAAATTTCGTCTCGACAGTAACAAAAAGTTGTGGATACTTGGTCTTCATATCACTCTCGAGTTCCCAAGTAAATTCAGCGTCACGTTTTCCTTCCCATCGAACCTTAACGATAGGAATTTAACTGCGCCTCAGTTTCTTGACACCTCGGTCCATGATTTCGACGGGTTTCTCCACAAAATGCAAATTGTCGTTGATTTGGAGATCTTCGAGAGGAACTTGAAGTCCTTCTTCAGCTAGACACTTCTTGAGATTCGAGACATGAAACGTTGGATGAACGTTGTTGAGTTCTTGAGGTCAATCGAGTCGATAAGCCACCTTGCCAATCCTCTCGAGTATCTTGAAAGTACCAACGTAGAGAGGGGCAAGTTTTCCCTTTTTTCCAAAACGAACTACTACTTTCCAAGGAGATACTTTGAGTAGTCATGATCACCAACGTTAAACTCCAATGGTTTGCGTCTCTTGTTGGCATAGCTCTTTTGTCGACTTCTAGCCTTGAGTAAGTTGTCGCGGATTTGAAGGATATTATCCATTTTTCCTTGTATGAGCTCGAGGCCAGTAAATTGTTTGTCACCAATCTCATGCCAGCTAATAGGAGATCGGCACTTGCGACCATACAATGCCTCAAAAGGAGCCATTTGAATACTGGAGTGGTAGCTATTGTTGTACGAGAACTCGATCCATGGTAAATGCACATCCCAACTACCACCAAAGTCGATGACACAAGAACGGAGCATGTCCTCTAGGGTTTGGATAGTACGTTCAGTCTGTCCATCCGTATGAGGATGAAAGGCCGTACTAAGATTCAAATGAGAACCCATAGCGGACTGAAAGATTTGCCAAAGACGCGAAGTGAAACAACCATCACGCTCGGAGATGATGTTAATAGGGATACCATGACGGCATATGATTTCATCAGTATAGAGTCGAGCAAGTTTCTCAACCTTGAAATCTTCACGAATAGGAAGGAAATGAGCAGACTTGGTCAAACGATCGATAATCACCCAAATGCTATCGTGACCAGAAGGCGTGCGAGGAAGTTTGGTTATGAAGTCCATAGCAATGTTATCCCATTTCCAAATGGGGATTTCAGGTTGTTCGAGAAGACCAGAAGGACGCTAATACTCAGCCTTGACCTTTGAGCAAGCGAGACATTTAGAAACGTAGATGGCAATGTCCTTCTTCATACCAGGCCACCAATAGGATGTACGTAGATCGTTGTATATCTTATCAGCACCAGGATAAATAGAGTATCGGGACTTGTGTGCCTCGTTTAAAATGAGCTCACGAAGATTGTCGCGATCCGGCACCCAGATGCGATCAAGTTAGTACTGAAGTCCATCTGATTTGGTCACAAGTTGATCGATAGAATCACCTCAAATTTCAACAATTAGACTACCTTCGTTGGCTGACGAATATTATGCTTTACGAATGCAAGTGTGAAGATCGCTAGAGACATGAAAACAACGAATGCTACTAACATGAGTCTTACGACTAAGAGCATCGGCCACGGCATTCGCCTTACAAGGATGGTAGCGAATCTCATAGTTGTAGTCGTTAAGCAATTCCACCTAACGTCGCTAACGCATATTAAGCTCTTCTTGGTTAAAGATGTGTTGTAGGCTCTTATGGTCAGTGAAAACCACACACTTCGTACCATATAGGTAGTGTCGCCAAATCTTTAACGAAAAAACAACTACGCCAAGCTCTAGATCGTGGGTAGTATAGTTTTTCTCAAGTATTTTGAGTTGACGAGAGGCATAAGTGATGACCTTGTCTCGTTGCATGAGAACATAACCAAGACCACGGTTCGAGGCATCATAATACACCACAAAATCATCATTCCCATTGGGAAGAGCAAGAATAAGAGTGTTACAAAGCAAGTCCTTGAGAGTTTGAAAAGATTTCTCTTGCTCAGGACCCCAAGCAAAAGGTTTCTCTTTTTGAGTTAACGAGGTGAGAGGGACAACGATCTTTGAAAAGTTCCAGAAGAATCGGCGGTAATAACCTGCCAATCCTAAGAAGGAACACATTTCAGAAGGAGTTTTAGGTGCGGTCCAATTCTTCACTGCTTCAATTTTGGAAGGGTCAACATGGATTCCTTTTTCGCTAACCACGTGTCCAAGGAATTGGACTTCTTTGATCCAGAACTCGCATTTAGAAAACTTCGCGTATAAGCGTTCTACATGTAAGAGTTCGAGTATGAGGCGTAAATGACGTTCATGATCGGCTTGAGTTTTAGAATAAATGAGAATATCGTCAATGAAGACAATTACAAAACGATACAAATAAAACTTACAAACGCGATTCATAAGATCCATGAACACATCGGGTGCGTTGGTCAAACTAAAAGGCATAACCACGAACTCGTAGTGTCCATAGCGAGTGCAAAATGCGGTTTTGGGAATGTCCTCTTCGAGAACATGGAGTTGATGATAACCAAATCAAAGATCGATGTTGGATAAGCAGGTTGCACCTTGAAGTTGGTCAAAGAGTTCATCGATGCGCGAAAAAGGATAACGATTCTTAATGGTTAATTTGTTCAGCTCACGATAGTCGATGCACATGCTGAACGAACCATCCTTCTTTTTGATGAAAAGCACAGGAGCACCACAAGGTGAGGTACTTAGACGAATTGACGTGTGCGTATATATACATAATATTGCATTAAAATTACACACGATATGGTTTTAAATTTATAAAAGTGATTATTACTTTAACATCAAAACACACACGAAAGAGGCAAGTGTACCCCGTCATATATGTAGTAAAGTGTTGGTAAGAACCAAGTATCGATCCAAGGAAATGGGCGGAGAAATAATACTAGACCTTTGTCACTAAACTACCGGTAAAAACATAAGTTGTTTGATTTTTAATAAACTAAAGTAAGCATAAACAAATACTTATAAAACATAGTAGAAAATAGATAAATAGCCTTGCTTAATACACAACCAAAGTATGTCAACTAAGTCGGTTTTGGCACTAGAAGCATTCGGTCAATTTTCCAATTTTGAGACAATTAGTATCCCTTTTGGGAATCCTAACATGACAATCATTCGGAAAGCTAAAACGATAAACACACTTTAACCACCTAAAATTGTTCTTTAACGTGCAATTGATAAATGTCTATGAAAATCTCTTAAAAATAAGTTAGTCATCCGTTAGGAGTTTTCTAACCGCACTTAATCAAGGAAAGTGACACCGATAAACACAATGCAACCACCGAGACAAGCATAAACTAGATTAAATCACAACCGAGTTCATTTTACAAATCTTACACATAAATTCACTAAGATAGCAATTTTGGCCTAAACTACTAACTAAGCTAACAAATCATGGCAAGAATTTATAACGACACCATTTAACCCGAGGTCCTTACGTGACGGCAAGCTTTCTTGATTAACAATAATTACATTTTATTAAATCACTAACCATTTCTAGTATCATGATGCACACATTTTAAGCAAGCTAAACTAGTTAACCAAGTTTAAAGTTTACTAATACATGATTAATTAAGCTTCATTTTTCAACTATCTTAACTAACCAAATACCAATCATCCAACACAATTACTTATAATCAAGAAATCAATATCAATAACAAGGTTGCAAACTAATCATCAAAGATTAACATAGAAAATACTTCCAAATGTCATTACAAACAAAGATTAACATACTAATGGTTATAATCAAGCAAGGGATTGTTGTGTTTTTGCCCAAAGGCTACAATAATACATAAACATTAATCTAAATGCTTGAAAGATTAACAAAATTATGGAAAGATTAGAAAACCAAACCATAAACAAGCATAAGATTAAGAATCCGGATAGTAATCGAGCTAAACAGGACAATGTGGCTTGAATCCGGGTGAAAGCAGAAGCCTCCGGAGCCTGAAAATCGCCTGAATTGCTCTCCAAAATTCCAGAGTTCCGAGCAGAATTTTTCTACAAGTTTTTTATATAATTTCGGTCTCGCACGATCGTGCGTCCTGTTGCACGACCGTTCACTTTATGAATTATTGGAGGCATGGTGCACCATACTACATGACGTCATCAGATCTTGACCGGTCTTCGGTCTCGCACGACCGTTCTCCCTAAGGCACGACCGTTCGTTTCCGGGTTCTTGTTGCACGGACAACTGCACTGGTCGTTCAGTTCTGGGGTTTGACTGGATCTCGGATCCGCACGAGGTGCAATCAGACGCACGCCCGTGCATTACCGGAATGTGCTTGCACGCTGAGTCGCACCCTTGTTCATTGCCGGGTTGGGCTGCATTTGTCGGTGATGCACGGTCGTTCAATAGGTGGCAAGACCGTACCATTCGCCCAGGTCAGAATTCTAACAGAATGTTCGCAGCTTTGTCGTTTTGTCCGGAAAGTCCTCGTTTTCACTATCATCTTGTCGGGTATGCTGTTTTAGGCCTATAAACAAAAGTATACATGATTAAGCATGGCTTTCAATGACCGAATATCCACATACACACCTTCGGTCACCAGAGTGAGACTCTCAAGCACCTCATCAGTCATCAAGCCTAAGTTGTAGGCAATTTCGGTCACATATTGACCGCCGTGTATCAGACTGTTGGGTGTCCTACCTGAGCACTTCACAAAATATTCAGCCATCCTTGCGGCTAGGTTGATGTGAACTCCGTCAACCAGCGCGTATAGAAAAATCAAATCCGGTGTTGGACAGTTCCCTAAACTGTCCATGCGGCCGCAAATGGTGTGGCTAAACACATGATGCATCACTCGAACCAAAGGGTCTTTCAACCGTGAAGCTTTAGACATTCTCGGGTCGTAAGGGCCACCAATTGCATTTTTAGCCCAAAACGCGGCCTGTGCTTCATCAGTTGGAAAGGTAAACTGCTCCGTAAAGAATTCGGAATCCATGTCTTCTCTTGTATAAATTCCAAGCCTTCTACCCAATCGACCCACTGACCAAGTGTGCCATTGTCCACCTAACCTGAAAGTTATCCGATCCTTGTAGCGGAATTTTGGCCTTCTATGAGCAATTGGTTTTTCGTAGGCATATGTGGAGGAGAACTCTATTGTTGGCTCAAGATAAATGGGGCGGTTGATAGATACTAAGCGCGCAAGTGGGATAGTGAGCATGTTTTCAAGCCTATTATACTGATTTAGCTCCCTCATAACTTCCCAATCCAGCCTCCGGGGGACGCCGAATTGCCCTCACCTCCTCTATAAGGCGTCACGTCTTGGAATACAAAGAGCTTCTATCTCATCATCGGGGTTAAATTGCAAGAAAGGATGGTCCATCTGTATGAGGAATATCGTTAGAAAAGCGGGGAACATGAAAAATTTCACTAAAAACAGCAGAACATGCAATTATGAAGATTCTGTTATTCTGATCTGGGCCTGTCGCACAGACGTGCGACGAGACGCACGGTCGTGCGTCGCCGAGAACGAGCAAAGTTGGCCAGAATTGTCGTATCTGCACGGCGTGCGATCAACGGCACCACTGTGCATCACCGAGCCAACATCAATCCACCGTGAACAACCCGCAAATGCACGACTGTTCCACCTGAGGAACGTCCGTGCGACCTTGTTTTTGCAGAATCCGACCCCTGAACTTGAACAGCCAGATTTTTACAAATTTCAACAAGTTTTTATGCAGACAGGGGTCGGAAATCAACCAGGTGTTCACGAGATATGAGATTCTTGCAAGGGCTAGGGTTTCGCTTATATTTATGAAGGGAACCCTAAAAAGCCTTGAAGAATCGGATGAATCTCACCTAGAAAGCTAAGAAACAGAAAATATACAAGCAGGAACGTACCGTGCGACGAAGTGTGAGAGATCGTGCAAAGAAACCATGCGATTTGAGGCAAAAACGGTCTAGAACGGCTGGTACGGCTAGGGTTTTCGCGAATTGTGAATGGGGGCTGCAGATGAGGGTATTTATACAACCAAATGACAAAACTGCCCTCAGCCTCACGCACAGTCGTTCGACCTATCGCACGGTCATGCGTCACCGACATCGCTCAAACCCAGCACGCTGTTCTCGGAGATGCACCGGGGGTGCGACTCGTGGTGCAAGCCAGCCCGCAAACGCACGGTCGTGCGACACACGGCAAGGTCGTGCAACAGCTGCAGATCAGTTTTTTCTGCAGAAGCTATTTCCAGCAATTGTTTTGGCCGTTTTTCGCCATTTTTTTACACGCAAACTGTTTAATCAATATCGCAACATAGAACCTTCGCCCGGCACGTCTAAAAATTGTACAAACTAACGGAAACTATGAAATACACCTAAATTACGTTAAAACTAGAAAAACACATAAAAAGACGATATTACCCCTAAAGCGCTTTTTGACGCTCTTGCTACATTTTTGGTCCGCGAGTCAGTAGCGTAGACTCATGCTAAATTTTTGTCGGCGAGTCGATAGCAAGACTCATGCTAAATTTTTGTCGACGAGTCGATAGCAAGACTCATGCTAAATTTTTGTCGGCGAGTCGATAGCAAGACTCATGTCCCCACACTTGTTACATGTGCGGGCCATTACCACGCCCCTTCGGATTCTGCTCTGTATTGCCCGGAAGACCACCTGGGGGTCTCTCCGACATCATTTTTGCCAACTGGCCCACTTGATTCTCGACGGTCTGAATGGAGGCCTTTTGACTCCGCATTTCTCCTTCGTTGACCAAGAACCGCTCCTCGTGCTGCTGATATCGTTTCTCAGCAATTTGATTAGCACTGCTGGAGTTGTTCAGCAGTTGTGCCATCATTTCCTCTAGCTTTGCGTTGCTTTGAGAGGCGTGTTGTCTCAGCTCTTCCAGCTCACAAATCTGTAGGAACCGGGCTTCACCTCCGGCTGATTTGACTCGTTCAGTGGTCGTTCGTCGTCCGCCATGATTATGTTTCCTACGTTCCCTAAGCCCTCGGCTTCAGTGGGTACCACCGGCTCGTCCGCAGCTGCTGTGAGTTGCAGCGCAACCGCGCGGGATCTCTCACGAAGACGTCTCCTCAGATCACGCTCGGGTTCGTCTGAAGGCTCAACAGCGTCGGGAGAGGGGGTTGTGGACAACAACCTGCAAACGAGAAATTGACACACATGCATATAATATTATTATAATAAAAGTTTTTTTTTTTTGCTGAAAAGAAACAGAATATTATTTAAAATGGGCTGAAGATTTTATAAAAATCCGAAAATGGGCCCGAAATTTTATAAAAATCAACATAATAAAAATAATCGAATCGGCTAGTATAAAAATGATTTTTAGGAGCCGAAAACTCAAAGAATAAATAAATAATAAATCCGAATTAAATAAATGGAACAAAAATTTACAAGTGTACAAAATATTCACGAAAACGAATAAATCGAATTAAAAGTAATAAATATTAACAAAGAAATAATCAAGAAAATATACACAAATATTAACAAGTATATACACCGATAACACAATGACTCGGGTCGTTCCTAAAGCTCGCCATTTCCCCGGCAACGGCGCCAAAAACTTGACGTGTGCGTATATATACATAATATTGCAATGAAATTACACACGATATGGTTTTAAATTTATAAAAGTGATTATTACTTTAACATTAAAACACACACGAAAGAGGCAAGTGTACCCCGTCATATATGTAGTAAAGTATCGGTAAGAACCAAGTATCGATCCAAGGAAATGGGCGGAGAAATAATACTAGACCTTTGTCACTAAACTACCGGTAAAAACATAAGTTGTTTGATTTTTAATAAACTAAAGTAAGCATAAACAAATACTAATAAAACATAGTAGAAAATCGACAAATAGCCTTGCTTAATACACAACCAAAGTATGTCAACTAAGTCGGTTTTGGCACTAGAAGCATTCGGTCAATTTTCCAATTTTGAGACAATTAGTATCCCTTTCGGGAATCCTAACATGACAATCATTCGGAAAGCTAAAACGATAAACAAACTTTAACCACCTAAAATTGTTCTTTAACGTGCAATTGATAAATGTCTATGAAAATCTCTTAAAAATAAGTTAGTCATCCGTTAGGAGTTTTCTAACCGCACTTAATCAAGGAAAGCGACACCGATAAACACAATGCAACGACCGAGACAAGCATAAACTAGATTAAATCACAACCGAGTTCATTTTACAAATCTTACACATAAATTCACTAAGATAGCAATTTTGGCCTAAACTACTAACTAAGCTAACAAATCATGGCAATAATTTATAACGACACCATTTAACCCGTTAAGGTCCTTACGTGACGGCAGGCTTTCTTGATTAACAATAATTACATTTTATTAAATCACTAACCATTTCTAGTATCATGATGCACACATTTTAAGCAAGCTAAACTAGTTAACCAAGTTTAAAGTTTACTAATACATGATTAATTAAGCTTCATTTTTCAACTATCTTAACTAACCAAATACCAATCATCCAACACAATTACTTATAATCAAGAAATCAATATCAATAACAAGGTTGCAAACTAATCATCAAAGATTAACATAGAAAATACTTCCAAATGTCATTACAAACAAAGATTAACATACTAATGGTTATAATCAAGCAAGGGATTGTTGTGTTTTTGCCCAAAGGCTACAATAATACATAAACATTAATCTAAATGCTTGAAAGATTAACAAAATTATGGAAAGATTAGAAAACCAAACCATAAACAAGCATAAGATTAAAAATCCGGATAGTAATCGAGCTAAACGGGACAACGTGGCTTGAATCCGGGTGAAAGCAGAAGCCTCCGGAGCCTGAAAATCGCCAGAATTGCTCTCCAAAATTCCAGAGTTCCAAGCAGAATGTTTCTGCAAGTTTCTTATATAATTTCGGTCTCGCACGATTATGCGTCCTGTTGCACGACCGTTCACTTTATGAATTATTGGAGGCATGGTGCACCATACTGCATGACGTCATCAGATCTTGACCGGTCTTCGGTCTCGCACGACCGTTCTCCCTAAGGCACGACCGTTCGTTTCCGGGTTCTTGTTGCACGGACAACTGCACTGGTCGTTCAGTTCCGGAGTTTGGCTGGATCTCGGATCCGCACGGGGTGCAATCAGACGCACGCCCGTGCGTTACCGGAATGTGCTTGCACGCTGAGTCGCACCCTCGTTCATTGCCGGCCTGGGCTGCATTTTTCGGTGATGCACGGTCGTTCAATAGGTGGCACGACCGTTCCATTCGCCCAGGTTAGAATTCTAACAGAGTGTTCGCAACTTTGTCGTTTTGTCCGGAAAGTCCTCGTTTTCACTATCATCTTGTCTGGTATGCTGTTTTAGGCCTGTAAACAAAAGTATACATGATTAAGTATCCGAATGACGGTTTTACGGCCGAAAACGCATAAAATGGGGATAAAACGGGGGACTAAAATATGTGTAAATTAGCGAATATCAAATCTCCCCACACTTGAACCTTGCTTGTCCTCAAGCAAGCTAAACTAAAATGCAATAAAAGATAGAATCAAACAAGAACGATAATTTACACACTATTTTATTGAAATAACAACAAACGGTTAACCGGTTTTTCGAAAGACAACATCAAAAGAATCAAACCTAACAAGCATATGCATGTGGCGACAACCAAAAAGCCGTGACTCACTTTCAATTGACTTAACATGTTAATCTTCACACAACTCACAATGTTCACACACACTCGGTTTTATTTATGAAACATACATAAAATGTGTATGTGCAAACACTCAATGCCTCGTCAATGAAATGTGTAATATCATAAGCTTGTCATAAGATCTCGTCTCCACCACATAACATGCGAAAAAAATGTAAATTAAGAGGTCTTTACGGGTTGTAACGTTAGGCTTGGGCGAAGGGTATGGAAATGGAAATTTAAAGTGGCGAAATGGTTAAAACTCGGTAGCTACGTTTAACAAGCGCAATACAACAAAACTATACATACAAACGCCTTAAAAAGGCTACTTACGCGACAACGAGCACATAAACAAGATTCTATCATTTTATCAATCAAAATTGCTCGAATTTTGTCTACTTCACCCTATTTTAGGGTGTTTTATTTTCTGTTTTTTTTAAGCATAAAAACTAATGGATTTATACAATGAAACATAAACAATAACAAGCGCTAGTTAAACGATTATTTTGACCGAGTTTCAACACTAAAAGGTTTAAAACATAAAAAGGCTAAATATGGCTAAGTGGGCGATAATATTAGGTAGACAAAGGTAAACGGGAAGGCTCGACATAGTTAATCCTAAAGGGTAACGTAAGGTTTACGGGAAACACCACACAAAGAACAAGGTTAACAACAAAGGGGTAATCTACGTGCCTCTATCACTTCTACACAATTCCGCAAGTTCAAGGTCTTAACAAGCATACTAGTGACAAGTTCTAAATTACACATGACATCCGGCTCACTCCTACATCCGAAATGAACAAGTATATAACAATTTCAAGGCTCAAACATGCTCACGTAACAGAAGGAATGGGTAAAAGTGCGAAAACTATCATGCAAGTCTTTCTTTGTTTGTCACGTTTTCCGGTTTTCTTTTCAAAATTTATTTTGCTTGTCGAGTTTTTATCAAGTCCGAAGCTTTGTAAAACACAACTAACCGGTTTATTTACTAAAATATATACAGAATACAGATATTTTTGAATGATTTTTCTAGATTTTTTTTAAGAGGACAAACAAAGTTAACAAAGTTAACCCCCTCCCCACACTTGAACTTCGCATTGTCCCCATTGCGCAACCCGTAATATAGAGAAAAAGGATAATAGTACTCCCCTCAAGATGATTTCTGATGAAACGAGACTTCCAAGCTGTGTCTATCATGTGCTCCGGTCAAAGACTTGATAGCCAAAATCTGCATAAACGTCACAAGGTACAACAAAACAGAACAGAAGTAAAATAAACACAAATACCATAATTTACATAAATAAACTACTAAAATCCAAACATGACAAGACATAAAAAGTAAAGTGTCTGAAAATAAAACGTACATAACCGGGGGTGTTTGACATAACAACCAAAATGAACACCCCAAAATAAACAAAGTACGGAAATAATAAAACCACAAACGACCAACTCCACCGTCTCCTACTCGTCGTCACCATCATCATCTCTCGTGAAGGACGGGCCCGTATCTCCAAAACCAGGTGGGTTCCACGGTGGGAACTGTGGGGGATGCTGAAAGTAGTCGGGATATGCATGATGCATCTCCCCGAATAGGTATGAAAATCCAGCACTCACCCCCTGGTACAAACTGTCCTGGTTCATCCTGGTCTGATCCTGAGTAGCCCTAATCTGATCCTGACTAACCCTGATCTGGTCTTGACTAGTCCTAATCTGGTCAATATAAACCCACTGCTGCTCCTGATTAACCTGCATTTGTTGGAACTGCTGGTAAAACTCAGGGTAAGAGGGAATGCCCTCGGGCCACTCCTGGTGGTGGTATCTATGGTGCTGCAGTGAATGTGGTGGTGTGTGTGGCTGGTGCTGCTGCTCTTGATGCTGCTCCCCCATTTCTTCGTCCTCACCCTCCGCTTCAGCCGGAGACAACGGGTCCCAGACCTCGTTGTTTAGACCCCTCAATTTATCCCCGCGATCCAACTCAGCTATCAACCCCATGGCTTTCAATGACCGAATATCCACATACACACCTTCGGTCACCAGAGTGAGACTCTCTAGCACCTCATCAGTCATCAAGCCTAAGTTGTAGGCAATTTCGGTCACATATTGACCGCCATGTATCTGACTGTTGGGTGTCCTACCTGAGCACTTCACAAAATATTCAGCCATCCTTGCGGCTAGGTTGATATGAACTCCGTCAACCAGTGCGTATAGAAAAATCAAATCCGGTGTTGGACAGTTCCCTAAACTGTCCATGCGGCCGCAAATGGTGTGGCTAAACACATGATGCATCACTCGAACCAAAGGGTCTTTCAACCGTGAAGCTTTAGACATTCTCGGGTTGTAAGGGCCACCAATTGCATTTTCACCCCAAAACGCGGCCCGTGCTTCATCAGTTGGAAAGGTAAACTGCTCCGTAAAGAATTCGGAATCCATGTCTTCTCTTGTATAAATTCCAAACCTTCTACCCAATCGACCCACTGACCAAGTGTGCCATTGTCCACCTAACCTGAAAGTTATCCGATCCTTGTAGCGGAATTTTGGCCTTCTAAGAGCAATTGGTTTTTCGTAGGCATACGTGGAGAAGAACTCTATTGTTGGCTCAAGATAAATGGGGCGGTTGATAGATACTAAGCGCGCAAGTGGGATAGTGAGCATGTTTTCAAGCCTATTATACTGATTTAGCTCCCTCATAACTTCCCAATCCAGCCTCCGGGGGACGCCGAATTGCCCTCGCCTCCTCCATAAGGCGTCACGTCTTGGAATACAAAGAGCTTCTTTCTCATCATCGGGGTTAAATTGCAAGAAAGGATGGTCCATCTGTATGAGGAATATCGTTAGAAAAGCGGGAACAGGAAAAATTTCACTAAAAAACAGCAGAACATGCAATTATGAAGATTCTGTTATTCTGATCTGGACCTGTCGCACGGACGTGCGACGAGACGCACGGTCGTGCGTCGCCGAGAACGAGCAAAGTTGGCCGGAATTGTCGTATCTGCACGGCGTGCGATCAACGGCACCACCGTGCATCACCGAGGCAACATCAATCCACCGTGAACAACCCGCAAATGCACGACCGTTCCACCTGAGGAACGTCCGTGCGACCTTGTTTTTGCAGAATCCGACCCCTGAACTTGAACAACCAGATTTTTACAAATTTCAACAAGTTTTTATGCAGACAGGGGTCGGAAAGTCAACCGGGTGTTCACGAGATATGAGATTCTTGCAAGGGCTAGGGTTTCGCTTGTATTTATGAAGGGAACCCTAAAAATCCTTAAAGAATCGGATGAATCTAACCTAGAAAGCTAAGAAACAGAAAATCTACAAGAAGGAACGTACCGTGCGACGAAGTGTGAGAGATCGTGCAAAGAAACCGTGCGATTTGAGGCAAAAACGGTCCGGAACGGCTGGTGCGGCTAGGGTTTTCGCGAATTGTGAATGGGGGCTGCAGATGAGGGTATTTATACTACCAAATGACAAAACTGCCCTCAGCCTCACGCACGGTCGTTCGACCTATCGCACGGTCATGCGTCACCGACATCGCTCAAACCCAGCACGCTGTTCTCGGAGATGCACCGGGGGTGCGACTCGTCGTGCAAGCCAGCCCGCAAACGCACGGTCGTGCGACACACGGCACGGTCGTGCAACAGTTGCAGATCAGTTTTTTCTGCAGAAGCTATTTCCAGCAACTGTTTTGGCCGTTTTTCGCCAATTTTTTCACACGCAAACTGTTTAATCAATATCACAACATAGAACCTTCGCCCGGCACGTCTAAAAATTGTACAAACTAACGGAAACTACGAAATACACCTAAATTACGCTAAAACTAGAAAAACACATAAAAGACGATATTACCCCTAAAGCGCTTTTTGACGCTCTTGCTACATTTTTGGTCCGCGAGTCAGTAGCGTAGACTCATGCTAAATTTTTGTCGGCGAGTCGATAGCAAGACTCATGCTAAATTTTTGTCGACGAGTCGATAGCAAGACTCATGCTAAATTTTTGTCGGCGAGTCGATAGCAAGACTCATGCTAAATTTTTGTCGGCGAGTCGATAGCAAGACTCATGTCCCCACACTTGTTACATGTGCGGGTCATTACCACACCCCTTCGGAGTCTGCTCTGTATTGCTCGGAAGACCACCTGGGGGTCTCTCCGACATCATTTTTGCCAACTGGCCCACTTGATTCTCGACGGTCTGAATGGAGGCCTTTTGACTCCGCATTTCTCCTTCGTTGACCAAGAACCGCTCCTCGTGCTGCTGATATCGTTTCTCAGCAATTTGATTAGCACTGCTGGAGTTGTTCAGCAGTTGTGCCATTATTTCCTCTAGCTTTGCGTTGCTTTGAGAGGCGTGTTGTCTCACCTCCGGCTGATTTGACTCGTTCAGTGGTCGTTCGTCGTCCGCCATGATTATGTTTCCTACGTCCCCTGAGCCCTCGGCTTCAGCGGGTACCACCGGCTCGTCCGCAGCTGCTGCGAGTTGCAGCGCAACCGCGCGGGATCTCTCACGAAGACGTCTCCTCTGATCACGCTCGGGTTCGTCTGAAGGCTCAACAGCGTCGGGAGCGGGGGTTGAGGACAACAACCTGCAAACGAGAAATTGACAAACATGCATATAATATTATTATAATAAAAGTTTTTTTTTTGCTGAAAAGAAACATAATATTATTTAAAATGGGCTGAAAATTTTATAAAAATCCGAAAATGGGCCTGAAATTTTATAAAAATCAACACAATAAAAATAATCGAATCGGCTAGTATAAAAAATGATTTTTAGGAGCCGAAAACTCAGAGAATAAATTAATAATAAATCCGAATTAAATAAATGGAACAAAAATTTACAAGTGTACAAAATATTCACGAAAACGAATAAATCGAATTAAAAGCAAGAAATATTAACAAATAAATAATCAAGAAAATATACACAAATATTAATAAGTATATACAGCGATAACACAATGACTCGGGTCGTTCCTAAAGCTCGCCATTTCCCCGGCAACGGCGCCAAAAACTTGACGTGTGCGTATATATACATAATATTGCAATGAAATTACACACGATATGGTTTTAAATTTATAAAAGTGATTATTACTTTAACATTAAAACACACATGAAAGAGGCAAGTGTACCCCGTCATATATGTAGTAAAATATCGGTAAGAATCAAGTATCGATCCAAGGAAATGGGCGGAGAAATAATACTAGACCTTTGTCACTAAACTACCGGTAAAAACATAAGTTGTTTGATTTTTAATAAACTAAAGTAAGCATAAACAAATACTTATAAAACATAGTAGAAAATAGATAAATAGCCTTGCTTAATACACAACCAAAGTATGTCAACTAAGTCGGTTTTGGCACTAGAAGAATTTGGTCAATTTTCCAATTTTGAGACAATTAGTATCCCTTTCGAGAATCCTAACATGACAATCATTCGGAAAGCTAAAACGATAAACACACTTTAACCACCTAAAATTGTTCTTTAACGTGCAATTGATAAATGTCTATGAAAATCTCTTAAAAATAAGTTAGTCATCCGTTAGGAGTTTTCTAACCGCACTTAATCAAGGAAAGTGACACCGATAAACACAATGCAACCACCGAGACAAGCATAAACTAGATTAAATCACAACCGAGTTCATTTTACAAATCTTACACATAAATTCACTAAGATAGCAATTTTGGCCTAAACTACTAACTAAGCTAACAAATCATGGCAAGAATTTATAACGACACCATTTAACCCGTTAAGGTCCTAACGTGACGGCAAGTTTTCTTGATTAACAATAATTACATTTTATTAAATCACTAACCATTTCTATTATCATGATGCACACATTTTAAGCAAGCTAAACTAGTTAACCAAGTTTAAAGTTTACTAATACATGTTTAATTAAGCTTCATTTTTCAACTATCTTAACTAACCAAATACCAATCATCCAACACAATTACTTATAATCATGAAATAAATAATAATAACAAGGTTGCAAACTAATCATCAAAGATTAACATAGAAAATACTTCCAAATGTCATTACAAACAAAGATTAACATACTAATGGTTATAATCAAGCAAGGGATTGTTGTGTTTTTGCCCAAAGGCTACAATAATACATAAACATTAATCTAAATGCTTGAAAGATTAACAAAATTATGGAAAGATTAGAAAACCAAACCATAAACAAGTATAAGATTAAGAATCTTGATAGTAATCGAGCTAAACGGGACAATGTGGCTTGAATCCGGGTGAAAGCAGAAGCCTCCGGAGCCTGAAAATCGCCTGAATTACTCTCCAAAATTCCAGAGTTCCGAGCAGAATGTTTCTGCAAGTTTTTTATATAATTTCGGTCTCGCACGGTCGTGCGTCCTGTTGCACGACCGTTCACTTTATGAATTATTGGAGGCATGGTGCACCATACTACATGACGTCATCAGATCTTGACCGGTCTTCGTTCTCGCACGACCGTTCTCCCTAAGGCACGACCATTCGTTTCCGGGTTCTTGTTGCACGGACAACTGCACTGGTCGTTCAGTTCCGGGGTTTGGCTGGATCTCGGATCCGCACGGGGTGCAATCAGACGCACGCCCGTCGTTACCGGAATGTGCTTGCGCGCTTAGTCGCACCCTCGTTCATTGCCGGGCTGGGCTGCATTTGTCGGCGATGCACGGTTGTTCAATAGGTGGCACTAGAGGTGTACAAAAAAACTGATTACGCAACTGAAACCGAAAAATAAACCGAAACCGGTTGTTGGAAAAACCGGTTTTTTTTGTAACCGGTTCGGTTACTAACCGGTTGGACCGGTTATAAAACGGTTATAGGTTGTTAGTTGGATATCGGTTTTAAAACCGATTATATAAAAAACCGGTTTTAAAACTGGTTATATGTAAAAACCGGTTATAAAAACTGGTTAAAAACCGGTTAAAACCGGTTAACCGAAAACGGATCAATAAAAACCGGTTATAAAAACCGGTTAAAACCGGTTTATGTCGCTGATGTGCAGAAAACGGTCATATGACCGTTGGGACTAGAAAGTGGCCGTTTTTTTTTGTTTTTTTTTGTCAAAAATTCATCTCCAATTACTATAAAAGGGTGTTGGGTGTTTTGGTTCAATCACACCATTCTCTAATCTCCTAAATCTCATAAAAACGCTCACTTTTCTTATTCGATAATTGTGAAAAAAAACATGGCAAGCTCTAGTGCTCATGATTCGGTCAATGTTGGCGAGTCTACAACCGACACGGTTGTTCGTGTTCTTGCAACGAAGCGCAACCCGGAAGTTTGGAACCACTTTTCTTATTCGATATATATATACTAGTGTGGACCTTCGTGCGGATTAATATTTGAAGTTTATGTATGAAGTTTATGTATTTTCGTTGTTACGCTTTAGCGTTCGTACCGTTCTTATTTCCTTATGTTATGTTTCCGTTTGTTCGTAGACTTAATGATATTATGTTTTGACTTTTTACAATTTGTATTGTTATGTTTTTTTAAAAAAACTGCTGTTTTTTTTAAAAAACAGGCTAAAAAACAGCAAAACAGCATCAAAAACAGCATTCTGTGACATTTCCTGCAGACCGGTTTTTTTACCGGTTTTTTTAACCGGTTATAGTAAACCGGTTATAAAATCAGTTAATTTAATCAGTTCGGAAACCGGTTATTATACAAACCGGTTATAAAACCGGTTATAACCTGTTGTACCAGTTATTAATTTTCGGTTGCTGAAACCGGTTAAAACCGGTTACGGTTAAACAAAAAACCGGTTTTCAATTGATCCAAAAAAACCGGTTCGGTTAAAAAACCGAAACCGGTTTCTCAAATTAACCGATTTGTACATCTCTAGGTGGCACGACCGTTCCATTCGCCCAGGTCAGAATTCTAACAGAATGTTCGCAGCTTTGTCGTTTTGTCCGGAAAGTCCTCGTTTTCACTATCATCTTGTATGGTATGCTGTTTTAGGCCTGTAAACAAAAGTATACATGATTAAGCATCCGAATGACGGTTTTACGGCCGAAAACGCATAAAATGGAGATAAAATGGGGGACTAAAATATGTGTAAACTAGCGAATATCACGAATGAAGCCCTTATCGAGGAGTTCTTGAAGTTGCGTAGATAACTCTTGCATCTCCCAAGGTGCAAGATGATAAGGAGCTTTGGCAACAGGAGTCAATCCAGGTACGAGGTCAATACGAAAGTCAACAGATCGAGGTGGAGAGGACCAGGTAAGACTTCAGGAAAGTCGCGCATCACTGGAACATCATTTACGCTCTTTCCCTTTTCTTCCACAACGTGGGCTAAAAAAGCAAAGTACTGTTTGCGTAAATATCTATTCGCTTGTATGCAGGACATCAACTTCAGTCCTTTTGAAGGTCGGTCTCCATAGACGTGTAAGGTATCACCAGATGGAAAAGGTAAGCGGACATACTTCTTGTAACATCCGTCAAAATGGATACCCGAAATCCGACCCGTTTTAAATTCGAATCCTAAATTCGAACCAACGTAGATTTTTCGCGAATTAAATAACCGTCGAAAAATTCTTTTTATATAAATGGTTAATTATCTGTGTAATTGGTTATCCATTTTGTTATAAAAAAAATCTATATATTAATTGATTATTTAATTTAATTAATTCAAAGGTTATTTAGTTAACCGAGTTAGTTCTAGGAGGTCAACTTAAACCAAGTTAAGTTAACTATTTAGTTAACTATTAAGTTGAGGGGCTATTTGGGTAAATAATTGAAAGTATAATTAAACCTAACCCTAACACTTTTTTTATCAGCCGCTCATAATGTTGTTCCTTATTTCTTTTGTCTGCAACTCAAGAACATCATACACACTTACAACCAAAGCCAAGTCCTTCATCTTCAACCCTCATCTCCTCTCTTTGATGGATGACAAGGAATCCGGTGAGTCCCAGAGTACTCCGGCGACTGCCGGCGGCTCACTTTGTCAGGCGAGACCCCCTCATTCCACCTCGTGAGTCTGACAGCAACGGCAAGGGCAGCGCCGCCGCAGGCGGCATTGGCATGGTTCAAACGGCACCGGCTCGGTTCGATTGCTGACAATTGGTTCAGGTCATCGGAGCTCCGGCCCGGCTGACGACGACAACGAATTCAAGTCTCGGTTCAGTTGACTCGGGTGGCTTGGGATCGAGTATGCCAGTTCGTTTCGGTTCAGCTTCTGTTCTCATGTTCGAGTCCCGTTCGACTTCAGTTCACTCCGGTCATCATACGACTCCGGTTCAGATTTCAGTTTCAGCTTAATCTCAGACGTTGGTTCAAGCTTGGCTCGGGTCTCGGCTCAGTCTCGGTTCAGCCAGTTCAGACTCGGTTCGGTTCAGGTTAGCCTCGGTTCGGACTTTGGTCTTTGTTTCTATTCAAGTCTCGTTAACTCCTTCATTTTATTCAGCAGGTTCGGGTTTAATGTGCAACTCGACTTTACACGGTTCAGTTTTGGATTTAATTCAAGTGAGTTGTTCGGGTCTTGTTACAGTTTTCGGTTCTATTATGCTATGTATTCAAACTTGTATACTCGCCAACTTTTGTTGATTTTATTTTAATACATGTTGCAGGTTGTTAGACAAGACGATGAAGAAATCAAGTTAGGATGGACTTAGATATTCATTCAATAATAAACAATGTTGTTGCAATTTGTCTTTATTTGAAACAATGTATTCAAATTTTAGTCATTAATGAAATTGGATTTAAATTATATTGTCACATAGTGTTATGATGCTTTTGAGCGATTTGTTCGTCTCATCCCGATGTTTCCGCCATCGGTTGGGGTGTGACAGATTGGTATCAGACCCATAACTATAGGGAATTAGGAAAAGTAGGAATGCTTTAACCTAGTCTATAGTTTTAGAGCTTTATTCTCATGTTTTGCTTGAAACTACTTGCATGCTATTTTATTTGCTTTTATTTATTCTCTTTTGATCTTTTTAAGCATATATGTCACTTATGTGTTAACACTTGACATGCTATACTTGTTTTATTATGTGTTAATACTTGTTTTATTGTTCTATCCTTTACATGTTATTCTCGACATACCTTTTTATGTGTTAATAATTGTTTCATTATTCCATTCTTTATGTGCTATTCTTGACTTGTTTATACTTGTGTATTCCTTTAACATACGCCTTTTTCTAAGGCATTTTACTCGATTTTTCTTAAACTTGAAAACACTCGTATCACACAAATGAGACGAGTTTACCAAAATAGGCGTGAAACCCACAATTTGGTAAACGACTTTCATTCCGTTTGATTCTATTTTTGCACGAAATCCACCATTAAGTTAGGAGTGAAATCCACATCTTAATGGAAATTTCAAATTTAAATTCGTCAAGTTAGGGGTGAAACCCGCACCTCGTCGACTAGTCCCACTCCTTGATTTTCAAAAATCCCGCCAAGTCTCGAATTTTTGATGGATTGGGAACATGTAGTAACTGGAAGGGTGAGTACCGTTAGCCGAGATATCGGTGGGAGTATTCCGCCTATTAGGCCAAAGCATGTTTCTCAATTTCAAAGATCTTTCGACCACTTTGGTTAGTCAATGTTCCGTTTGGAACTATCCCAAGTTTTATTCGAGCTTACGCTTTATTATTTTCGATCTTTTGACAAATTTGAATAATTTTTCGAGATTTCATTTTGCGCACACATCATACTCTTACTTTTCATACGATTATACATTATTCGCATGCATGATTTCACGTAATTTTAATTACACTTTTGTAACGAGCAGAGACATATCATCGAGATAGGAGTAATTTCCTTACCTTGACGACTAACTCCGTTTTATTTCTCACCCTACAACGACCTCACCAACGAGTTAGGGGTGATTCCCTTACCTAGGTGATCGTTACCAACACTTTCTTTTAATAAACTATAATATGTAAACACGATCATGTCTACGTCCGATCGTTTATCGTTACAAATCATTAATTATTTCAAAATGCGTTGTTTATATGAACGAATTTCTCATCCTACAATCTATTTTCATATATCTCTTACACGCAAAATTCTTAACTTATACCCTAAACGCTTATTCCTCAATTTTCAAAATTTAACGAAATGCTACTTATCAACCTAGTCGGTCTAATAAATCTATTGCCCACAAAATTTCGTATTCCACGTAATTACTAAACACACTCATCTCGCACCATTATATAAAAGATTTTCATTTTTCAATTGAGAATCAAACCAACTTTTCACACAAAATATTACAAATGTTATTCGATCGTTTAGCAAAACCCTTTTCAAAACCAACAAAACATTTTATTAAGAACACCTTTCATGATCACTAAACACAATTACCAAATTCCTTCTTCTAAGGATCAACTTTTCACAAGAATCGGTAAACTTCGAAATTTTACAATACAAAGTTACGATGCAAACTTATTAATCTCTAGAACTTTTCAAAAACTAAAGTAGCATTTCCATTCCTTTACAAAGTACCTTTTCGCATAACCAATAAACGTTTTATACTCTCGTTACATTCACAAACTAGAGTCTATATTTCGTGACAACTCAACCTATATATGCATATCATTTTACTCGTTTTAGTTAATATCTCGCAACAATCTCACGCGTACCACTCGTTTCTTCCCTTTCTTAATCAAACCTTCTTAATTTTTTTTTTGCGCGCTTTAATTCGTAAATCTCGATTAATGTCACAAACAAAATCATTATTTTTTTTACATTCATATTTATACATTTTATGTCTACACTTATATCCGTACTTACACATTTATATTTACAATTTAAAATTCATACATTTGCGTTTATAACCTCACGTATACAATTTCGTTTGTATCTATATTCATACCCATATACACATTCATGCTCACTGGTACTTGTATTCATTTCCCCTCGTTTACGTTTATATTAACGTTCACATTCATATTTCCACTCGTACATTTTTCATACGTAAACGTGTTTTACACCTATGGTCATATTCACATTCATCTCATACATTTCACTTACACCTACACTTATATAATTATGGTTACACTAATATTCACAATCATGTTTTACTCCTATTTATTCGATTACGCTTACACTTATCTCCACGTTTATACCCCTTGTTCATGCTTATACAATTATTCCTACACTTATATTCATACTCATATATTTTATTCATACTCAAACATTCATGTTACACACTTATATTCACATTCATATTCATGCATCTCATGTACATACTTATACCTATACTCGTATTCATACTCACAAGTTTTGGGTTCATATTTATACAAGTATTCACACTCGTACTCGTGTTTATACTCTCACTTATACGAATTATGTTATACTCGTACTAGCATTTATACTCACATTTTTTTTATGATTTATGTTATACTCATACTCGCAATTATACTCTCATTTATGTGATTTATGTTATACTCATACTCATAAGTATGCTCGCATTTATACGATTTATGATTATACTCACATTCATTCGTTTATGCTCAAATTTGTACTCACATTTATACTCGCTTTTATACACATTATGCTTGTGCTCATACCCTTGTCACGCTTTTGTGTTTATGCTCACATGCATATTCATGTTTAAACTTATACCATGATCATGCATTTCGTGTACTCAAAATTTATATACACGCGCCTGTACGCGAGCGGAACCCGAGGGATTCGCTTACGTTGGTCTTATACTATTTGGAACGCAAACATGTTTACATTTCTTTACACACGCAATCTTATTTCCAAAATTTAGGTATACCTTGATTCATACGCAACTAGTACAAGCTATGCGAATCATGCGACGATTGGTATAATCGCGGGTGCACACGGGATTATAGTAATGGACGTATGGGAACCATAGAGTGTGCTACTGCGTATGGTAAGACACTGAACGTAACATGACACTGAATACGAAACGGATGTAATGTGGTGGTGGATACGCCGTTGGTACTTCCTATATATAAGTATTTTCACCACGTTACCAAACTTTCGTAAAACGTGTCACGAGAAATTCAGTGTTTTACAGACCTATTTAGACCTAATTCAAACTTTAAACAACTCACAAACGCATTATATCCGATTATCTACGACGAGACTTCATCCTTAACATACTACTTTTGTTTATCCAATACTTATGCCATTCTTATACTTGCTTTCACTTAGAGTCAATCGTTCACTTCCATACTCCCACTATTCTCTATTAATCCATGTCTTTTATACGAATCCCATTCGCGATCAGGTCTTATCTATTCTCTCTGTTAAATCTCTAGATGCCCTTTCTTTCAAAAGTCTTCCTCTAAGATTTCGAGGACGAAATCTCCTAAAGTAGGGGAGACTGTAACATCCGTCAAAATGGATACCCGAAATCCGACCCGTTTTAAATTCGAATCCTAAATTCGAACCAACGTAGATTTTTCGCGAATTAAATAACCGTCGAAAAGTTCTTTTTATATATATGGTTAATTATCTGTGTAATTGGTTATCCATTTTGTTATAAAAAATCTATATATTAATTGATTATTTAATTTAATTAATTCAAAGGTTATTTAGTTAACCGAGTTAGTTCTAGGAGGTCAACTTAAACCAAGTTAAGTTAACTATTTAGTTAACTATTAAGTTGAGGGACTATTTGGGTAAATAATTGAAAGTATAATTAAACCTAACCCTAACACTTTTTTTTATCAGCCGCTCATAATGTTGTTCCCTATTTCTTTTGTCTGCAACGCAAGAACATCATACACACTTACAACCAAAGCCAAGTCCTTCATCTTCAACCCTCATCTCCTCTCTTTGATAGATGACCAGGAATCCGGTGAGTCCCAGAGTACTCCGGCGACTGCCGGCGGCTCACTTTGTCAGGCGAGACCCCCTCCCTCCACCTCGTGAGTCTGACAGCAGCGGAAAGGGCAGCGCCGCCGCAGGCGGCGGTGGCATGGTTCAGACGGTACCGGCTCGGTTCGATTGCTGACAATCGGTTCAGGTCATCGGAGCTCCGACCCGGCTGACGACGACAACGAATTCAGGTCTCGGTTCAGTTGACTCGGGTGGCTTGGGATCGAGTCTGCCAGTTCGTTTCGGTTCAGCTTCCGTTCTCATGTTCGAGTCCCGTTCGACTTCAGTTCACTCCGGTCATCATACGGCTCCGGTTCAGATTTCAGTTTCAGCTTAATCTCAGACGTTGGTTCAAGCTTGGCTCGGGTCTCGGCTCAGTCTCGGTTCAGGCAGTTCAGACTCGGTTCGGTTCAGGTTAGCCTCGGTCCGGACTTTGGTCTTTGTTTCTATTCAAGTCTCGTTAACTCCTTCATTTTATTCAGCAGGTTCGGGTTTAATGTGCAACTCGACTTTACACGGTTCAGTTTTGGATTTAATTCAAGTGAGTTGTTCGGGTCTTGATTTCGTGTCTTGTTACAGTTTTCGGTTCGTTTTTTTTATATATATAATTGTTGAATAATACGGAACCGAACCTGAGGCGACACATTTAGTAAACTTAGTAAAACTTTCGCGGTTCTTTATTATTTAAAATTTTCTTATGTTAAAGTATATATTGAACCGACACCACTATCACATGTTGAAAAGTAACTATTGTATATTGTTGTTTGTCGAATTATTGTTGAATTTTGAAAATATATCGATAACTTGTGTTGTCGGGATCGTCCAAAAACAGAGGAAACTCTGCCCGTTTTTCGTAAAATTCCGTAAAACAATACGTGTTTATTTATAAAACGAAACTTATCGAAGTTCAAGTATTTTTATAAAATAACTGTGAATGTATATTTATTTTGACAATAATTCTCTAATATTTCCGATAAACTTAATTTATAATCTTTGCATAAACTATATAAAGTGTATATATGCATATATATCCGAGGGTTATACTCTATATTCCCCTTCATGTCCGCCGTCATATTTACGTTTACTCATACACCTTCGTTGCCCATCTAGGGTGACCTCGTTGTTCTATCCTCCTAATCTCATACACTCGTCAACTTGGATAATCGGAAGACTTAGCAATTATGTGAGTATACTCGATCCCTTTTTCCCCTTTACACTTTGGGATGCAACATGTATAATTATGCAAATACTTTTAAACTAAACATACTCAATCCTTGAACGAAGCATGAAACTAATGTGACTTACTTGCTATTCTTGTATGCTCTATGAACGATTTGGAACGTTATATGCTCATTGACTTTGCTCGCCCACCTTAACAATTATAGCGCTATAGGATTAATGCCCCGCCTGCTATTCTATTGGGTATTGTTAAGTTACCACCCCGCTGAACTATTGGGATTAGGCTATTTTATGCGTTGTGTTCTAGGGTTTGATCATATTGTACGCCAAAATTGCATACTAGTAATCACATATTATGAATCATGTTGGATTTGAGTTTTTATTCTATTATGCTATGTATTCAAACTTGTATACTCGCCAACTTTTGTTGATTTTATTTTAATACATGTTGCAGGTTGTTAGACAAGACGATGAAGAAATCAAGTTAGGATGGACTTAGATATTCATTCAATAATAAACAATGTTGTTGCAATTTGTCTTTATTTGAAACAATGTATTCAAATTTTAGTCATTAATGAAATTGGATTTAAATTATATTGTCACATAGTGTTATGATGCTTTTGAGCGATTTGTTCGTCTCATCCCGATGTTTCCGCCATCGGTTGGGGTGTGACACTTCTCGTGGCAATCGATTTCAGCATGGTTCTTTCGTAGCCAGTCCATGCCTACTATGATATCGAAACTACCCGGTTGCATGGGTATAAGGTCGATAGTGGAAACGTGCTCGTTAAGAGTAAGGAGACAATCGAGAAGAACGAAATCGACTAAGATGGAAAACATGTTTCAGGTGATTTACCGTGAAGAAGGAAAAGTGTCGCGTAGCACTCCAACTTAAATAAAGTGGCTCAGTAAATAGAAATAAACATGTTCCCTATAAATCAAAGGATTTCCCCAGTGAAATTCCTTTCCTGTAAATACGGGGTTTTATCCCGCAGTTAATAATAAAATAATTCGGTGTTTTTAAAACTTTGATATTATTTTTCTGATAATCGGTCCTGATGAAATTTCCGCTGCCAATTAAATACCGATACCACGGGTTTCTATCTCGCAGCTTCTGAACCGGGCAAAACGGGTCAGGGGTCGTGACAGTCTATATGGATGGTACACTTATCGCATCCCGCTCTTCTAACACCAAAGAGAATGCAAAGCTTCATGCAGCCGAGGCCGCTTTGTAAAAAATAACAAAACCGAAAACTAGTGATATGGGCCCACAAGCTGAGGCCACAAGCTTTGTCTCACTCCACATATCTTCACTGTGCTTTACAAGCTTCTTTTGGTATCATCACATTTTATACCATTTAAGACTAACTGTAATTTGAGTACAACTTTCTCTCTCAAACATTTCTAAAAGTAGAAAAAAATAAAACTTTAACAACACACAAAGATTGAGAACAAAAGAAGAAAGTGTTTCTCTTTGTTACCAAACATGTCATCTGAAACAATTAACATGACATAGTTGTTCAACAGGATTTGCTTCCGGTGATCTCTGTTAAACTTCTTCGGGATTTTCTGTTTGCAATATATATATATATATATGTGTGTGTGTGTGTGTGTGTGTGTGTGTGTGTGTTTTGAATTAAGTTGATCTTAAAAAAATAAAAATCTATATATGTTTTGTAAAAATTAAATAACTTTAAATCAACTTTAAATTATATATGTTTTATAAAAAAAATCTTCAACTTTTCAACAAAAAATCATAACCAAATACAATCAAACAACAAACCAACAACCCATTTTTTCACCAAAACCTCACTTTTCCCCAAAAAATAAACAGCCAGCCGAAAACGCCCCGCTTTGACCAAAACGGGACGTTTTGGGGTGTGCGAATAGACAAGGGGGTGTGCAAATAGCAGGGCCGGTTTTAATTAATACAAACTAGGGTTAAGACCCGCCCGCGTTGCGGCGCGGGTACATCAAAAATATTGAATGGATTAGACCAAACGTTATATGATGCATTAATCATATGAAAACACATATTTCGACGTACCCAGTTGAACTCAGTGTAACCTGTATAAGCATTGTGATTGGATCAAACGTAAAGTAAATGGAATTCATATCGAACAATCATAACGTATTATATGTGACTCAACTCATACACAGAAAACGTAACAGGTATGAAGGAAAATATGCACATGTAATCGAAAGGGATTAATTAGAGCTTTCGAAAAAAAGGGAGAAAAAAACCATAATTTGACTCCACTCGGTTCGAAACAAACTTTACAAAACATACATAAAATAAACACGAAAACATATTATATTTGACCTAAATCATTTCCCAAAAAAGTTTACGTCAAAACGTAGAACAACTTGAATTTATACCAAAACGTACGTAAAAATATGCACGTAAAAATGGTTTCTTTAAACGAAAATGTATTATATTTGACCTGACTCGTCTATAAAAAAGTTTACGTCGGAATATAGAACAAATCATATTTATACATACCGGTATATAAAATATGCACACAAAAAATAGTTTTTAAGTAAAGGAAGAATAGGGGTAAACCGAAAGAAAATATTAGTAAAAAATTTAATAGGTTATAAACGTTCGTAAAACCGTGCCAAGTAGTACCAATGCCACAACGACATCGACTCTCAACATCGTAAAAATAAAATAGATAAAATGGTAAAAATTACACAGAACGAAAAGTAGACTAAAATCGTTGAACCATGCATACCCGTTACAGTGTCTTAATGCGAAGAAATTAAGTAGAAACGTAAAATGTAGAAAATAATAACTTGGTTTATCTACGACCCGCCCGTTGCGGCGAACTTTACAAAAAGGGAAAAATGGACGCGAGGCGACGGGTCTATCAAATATGAAAAAATAGAGCAAAAACATTGAACCTCACATGCACGCTACGACATGTTAACTCGCAAAATTTAGAACGAAACGTAAAACGAAAAACTTGCAAAAGATAAAAAGTATGGGGGACCAAAATTGTAAATAACAAAGTGTTGTGTTAAATTATAAAAGATGGAAAACTTAGAGTTAAAAGTAAAAAAAAAATTAAAAGAGTTTAAAATGTAAAAGATAAAACTTTTAGGTTGAAAGTGCAAAATTAAGTTTTTTTTTTGAAAAACTCTCCAAGCACAAGTTACAAGTGCTAATGAATCAAAAACTTACTAATTTATATATGGAATAATATGGATAAATATTGGAACTACTGAACATGACAAAAGAAGTGTAACATGCAACGTTGCAGACAACGGTGCTTTAGGAAAAGTTACGAAAATGAGAGTATGATTTTGAAATTAGTCAAATCAAGCTAAACTTGTCTAGATTCTTTTTTTTAACAACAGATTTGTCCTGCTTTTAACTTTTATTTTATGAAAAGTGATTGTAGATGGTTGGAATTGGTTGTGAGTAGAGTAAAGAGAAAATATTATTGGTTATCTGTAAATTTGAGATGACACTATCAACCTATATTTTTGTAATATATTTTGAAAGTGGCTGTTAGTGGAGAAGAGAGAAAAAATAATGACAAAAGTATAAAAAAATTATTTAATTGAAATGAGAGAGAAAATATAGTTGTTTTTAGTGAAATTATAGGATAAAAAAATGAAAGGCGTGTGAATACTTTAGACTATGGGGTGGGGTGGGGGGGGGGGGGGGGGCGCTTGGGTTTGGGGAATTGCTCGACACGTGGCGATTGTGGGCTCCACCAGACCACCCAAAAAAATGGGGTGTGAAAGCAGCGTGGCCCTACGGCGTTGGTGGTCCATGTTGGTTTTTTATTATATAGTTGAGATTTATAAAATAAAACACAAACTTATGTTAATTTAAACAAAAAAGTTACATAACATCCTAAAAATTAAAAAAACGGTACTTATTAAATCCTAAGAAATTAAAAAAAAAGTAGTTACTAATTCCTAAAAAAAATTACAGAGTTCGATAAATGTTAAAGTGGGGAATCCACCTAAATTTCGAATTCCCGTCATGCCTACACTCGATCTTCGTGAACTCCATTCGATCATCATGGCTCAGGTCGCCCGCAGGGACACGGTCGAAACAAACTTTAAACCGATCCTGCTTCAGGCGTTGACAGGCGTTTTAATTGTGATGAGCGTTCCCAACCGGGGGGGGGGGGGGGGGCTTGGGTTTGGGGAATTGCTCGACACGTGGCGATTGTGGGCTCCACCAGACCACCCAAAAAAATGGGGTGTGAAAGCAGCGTGGCCCAACGGCGTTGGTGGTCCATGTTGGTTTTTTATTATATAGTTGAGATTTATAAAATAAAACACAAACTTATGTTAATTTAAACAAAAAAGTTACATAACATCCTAAAAATTAAAAAAACGGTACTTATTAAATCCTAAGAAATTAAAAAAAAGTAGTTACTAATTCCTAAAAAAATTACAGAGTTCGATAAATGTTAAAGTGGGGAATCCACTTAAATTTCGAATTCCCGTCATGCCTACACTCGATCTTCGTGAACTCCATTCGATCGTCATGGCTCAGGTCGCCCGCAGGGACACGGTCGAAACAAACTTTAAACTGATCCTGCTTCAGTTTGAGTTCACGCCACTTGCGTTGACAGGCGTTTTAATTGTGATGAGCGTTCCCAACGTGTTGTTGGTATTGCTAGAACGCTTGTCCCCAATACGCGGTTTGACCGCGTTGTAACGTACGTTGTGCATCGACGATCGATGTGACAAGTGCGATCTCCTACTCCTCCGTCCAATGCACCATGTTCGATTTTTTTATGTTGGTTTGGTTGAAAAAGATTTGTTATTTGGTGTGGGATTGGTTGAAGAAGATTTGTAAATACCTATGGAAAAAATTAAGTTTGAGATAGGTATTTATAGGTAAAAATTTGTGAATTTTCTTTAAAAAATTGATTTTTTTACTTCAAAACTGTCATCCCCAACAGCTATGGCTAACGGCTACCCTAAACGGTCCAATGCCTCCACCCAATCCTAGCCAGCCACCTTAGACCGCCCCTCTCCCAACACCGGGCTTCAAAGCCACGCTAGCGGGCAACCCCGTGACCAACGCTGACACGGGGTATGTTTGGCATGGAGCTTTTAGGAGCTTCAATCTTTTAAGAAAAAACTCATACTCAATAAAAAGCCTTGTTTGGTTGAAGAAGCTTGAAGCTTTTGGTTGAACGCTCTTACTAGTTAGGTTTGTAAATGAACTGAACGAACACAAACAAGGCATGTTCATGTTTGTTCATTTACCTTTAACCGAACAAACAATAGGACACGAACATTTAAATGAACGGATTTTCTGTTTCGTGTTCATTCGTTAAGAAAATGAACATATTCACGTTCGTTCATGTTTGTTCGCCAAAAGTATAAACGAACGGTTCACGAACATAAACGCACACAAACACACATAATTGAACATAAAAGAACATAAGACAATTGAACAATAAAGAACATAACAAATCGTAACGAACATAATTGAACAAGGCTTTGAATTGTATAGCAATAGTAGATGAGAAGAACAACCTAAATATAGGTAAACCTTAATTCACATTTCATGTGATAGAAAAAACTGCTTTTAAATTGGAAAATATAAATCAAATATATTAATACCATATAAAAGAAAGTTTTGAAATCGGAAAATCAAAGCTAGTTATGGGATGATAAAGAAAATTAAATAGATTTTTAAATTTAATTAGTAATAACTAAATTTAAAAGATGAACATAAACAAACGGATACAAACGAACACGAATGAACGAATTTAAATGAACGGACATAAACGAACGAACATAAACAAACGTAAATGAACGAACATAAACGATCGTTCATGAACGTAAATGAACAAACGGGACGTTGTTCGTGTTCGTTTATTTAAATGAACAAAAAAATTGTTCACGTTCGTTCATTTATTAAATAAACGAACATGAACGAATTTCCTGTAGAACGATTCATGAACAGTGTTGATCAGTTCTGTTTAAACATAATGGAAAACATGTATAACATACCTTTGATTGCATCAGTAGAGAATCCAGTCAGAGACGCAGCCACGGAGTTTGACATAGTTGTCAGTTTGATCTGGTTCCTCCTTAGGGTGTAAGGTGATGATGGTGATGAACCGAAACTAGGGCAGAATCGGTTAGGGAGAGAGAGAGAGATACGATTTGTGATGTTTATGAGGGTTGTGTGATTGTGTAACTGTCTAACCCTTTACCTCTCTAATAATCTCCTTATATATACACCCAAGAGGAAACCCAATTAGTTAATAAGGGTAATATGGTCCATCAACAATTACCAACTAATTATTAATAGGTTATTAATATATTTTGATCTATATTATATAAATGATAATGATGGCTACTAGATTAAATATAAATAAATAAATATTTAATCTTACATTCTCCCACTTAGCCGAATAATCATTTATCATGAGTATTAGATTAGTCTGATCAGAAGTTAATACTCATTTTAGCCTTAAACAAGTACTATAGCAGAGAAATACAGCCGTTGAATCATTATGCGACTCAGGACACCCATTAGTCATACTATAGCCTTAATTTAAAACCTAACAGTTATGATCAAAATAAATAAGCCCTTTAACGTTTGATTTGTATTTATAGTTGTCTATATGTCATTACACCGGCAGAACATATGTTAGAGACATACAAAATCAAACTGATGAGGAATATTAAAAGTTAATCATTCATAGTACGATATGCAGTTGTACATGGTCATCAATTAAAACCCGTCTCTTTTATGAGCACTCTTAATAAGACTTATGGGTAATAAACCTTTAGTTATAGGATCCTTAAGCATATCATGAATGCATTCGATACAAAGATTTAGTTTCCTCAATTCGTTCATAAACGAATAATTAATTGCGTATCGAAATTTAATGCAGCACCTCTCGAACTGTTACTGTTCAAGGAGACATGGTAGCTGACTTTATCACAACAAGTCTTCAATATATTAATTATATGGAGTTAATAAACTTATGAGTCCACTGATAAATTTTCAACAACATTTAGTGACTATATTATGTCGTTATAACTTAGGTTGTTGATATCAGTCCATTATGACTCCTCCATGAGATAGGTTTTGTCTGCTGACATAAAGATATACCCAAAATTACATTTTGTCATCTTTGAATATTACAAAGTTAGAGTAATAAACCGGTTTGAGTTCTCACTTCTTCTTTAAATTATAGCCTCTCATTTCTTTTAAAGATATTGTAATACTCTATTAAATGCTTCACATTAATCTAGACATATCTAGTGTGTTGCAATGTGAGTAATATCTAAACGAGTATAGACTTAAACTTACATAAGGCTTCTAATTAATGAAGCGTAAGAAATAATCTCATTTATCCTATTATCCTCTAAAGGAGAGCTGTATTGTTTGTTACATATGTAAGGACCAATTTAATGTTAAACTTATGGAACGGAAGTAATGTCCCATTTGGTCTATCTCAACATGTTATGATATCTATTATGTAAGAGATATCTCTGAGATCTATTATATCAAAGTTTGTGTTAACAATGCTTTGACTTATGTAACATCTACTTGTCAAAAGAATATCATCTATATAGACAAGTTTATCTTAGTTGCTCCCACTCATTTTGAGGTAGGTACATTAATCCACTTGACTTTTGATGAAAATAATTACGTTAAGATTTCATCACAGTATGATGTTTGCATTAACCCATACATGGATTTTATTGGCTTACAAATAAAGTGTTCTTTAACCTTCAGTTTAGAACTTTCAGGTTGTTTTATGAACATGTAAATGTGTCAGCCAGTTGTTAGGGAAAATTGTTTTAATGTTCATCTAATGTAGCTTTAAACTTTTATAAGCTACTAGAACAGTGATGATCCTCAAAGAAATCTTTTGTTAGATATGTAATAAAGATTCTTTAATAATATATCTCTTCCTGAGTATAACCTTTGACAATCAATCATGCTTCTTTGTGTCTTAACGTTTATATCAGGATTTGGTTTGGTTATGAACACTCTTAGGTAATTCAATCAAATCCCAAACGTTATACAAACACACAAAATCAGTTTTACTAGAAAACTGTTTTATTCCATTCAGAAGATTGATTGACACCAATGGCTTAATTAGAAGAGATAGGATCAGTAAACTTTTCCAAAATCCATTTCAACTTTAGTTAGGGAGGTTATGTAATCATCAAAGTTAGTAGGCTTTTAAACCTAGATGACCTCCTGAGTTGATTATTGGGTTAGTTAGAAGTTTCAGTTTTATGGATTAGCTCTTGATTAGGTTGCTATCATTTTCAAGATTCTAAGTTTGTAAGAGCTGGCGTAGTATGGTGTACAAGAGGTGTAATCAGAGTTAAATTCGGAGTGAAATTTAATGACACTCTTCCCCCCGCCTCTTGTATTCCTTGCAAGTCATGATAAGGACTTTGACTGCTCCTACTGACCTTAGAAAACTTTAGGAACTCAGCATGCTTAGGATCATATATTTAACGACCAAACAAATTCTAATAGAGAAAACATATTAATGAACATATTAATGACGTTAGTCATTGTAGTTTCTCTTGTTGAGGATTATGTTAGTTTAGATAAGAAATCTAAGTGTGCCCACAATTAAGCAACAATGAAACTTTTGTAAGAGTAGCTGTAGATTTTAAGGAGACAAGTTATGATAGAACAGTGTCAAGATGGAGCAGTGTCTTGTACAAGAGGTGTAAATTGAAGTAATATAAAGTTTTCACTCCCCACCTCTTGCAACTATTGCAAGTTATTATTAAGACACTTAATGCTCCCACTGATCTTTAATATCTCTAGAATGCTACAAGAGAAGTTTCAATGAGCTACGTGACGTAGGAACCCATCACATATATGTTAGACTTTACTTGATTTTCTTAATGTCCAGATGTCATAAAAACTTAGGGACATATTTAATAGAAATCATGTTAAGCACATATATGAATAGATTTCTTTAAGACCATGGGCCATATGAGACTAATTTAGATACAAGCAGATAGTCTTTAATTGATAAATGAATTATGTCTGAATATTCCATTAGGAATAAGTTCCACGAATGTTAATGAAATATAACTTATGATGGACCTATACGTATTCCTTAAGCCAAGTAATATTTAGGGCTATAACGTCATGATTTAAAATCACTTAGAATGAGATTAGATAAGAAATCATCCACATTAACCATGTCATGATTTCTCATGAATTTTGGTTATAATGGATGAAATTTATAAGTCTCATTTTCCTTTTGTCAAATTCTCATTTTCATGATGACAAAAGTTGTGAAAGTGTAAGGTATCATCTAGTTTTATCTTAATAATGTTTCAATCCAGATGTTTAGAACAAATAAAATGAGAGTTTAAGATAAGTGTGACTTTATGTTGACTATGCAAACCTCACAACCTTCATAACATTGCTTAATTATGATACTATATTCTGATTAATTTTCAGAATATATAAGGTATCGAAAAGCGTTGTTAGAAGACTGATTATTATGGTTTTTTTTTATAGGCTTAACATTTAATTTTGTCACTAACTCTTATGTTAATTATTTGTTGATTTCTGGTAAGGAAACGTTTAAAACTAGAGTCAACTAATCATGTGTTAATAGGAATATTATAATTAGTAGACTTAAATATCTTTAATAAGTGACTATCTAATTAATTCATCCAACTGTTCTTTAGAATAATGGATAGTCTCGTTGCTTATGTCTAGTCTAATGACATAATTATGCAGTGAGATTTTCCCTTGAAGATCCTTAGAGGTGGAGTTAACACTTGTAATTTGTCTATGGACCTTAGAACAATCCTCTTTTAAGGTTTTAAGTAGTTGTAAGGTGAGTAACAACTTATTTTCCAGCTTCAAACATTTATTTCTTTGTACATATGTTGCTTATCAACACACTCATTATACTTTGGTATGTTTGAGTGTTATAGTTGATTTATAAGACATCAAATTGTACAAGTGAAAATCTTAATATGTAATGTACTGGAAAATGTACTTATTTCCATGTGTAAGCCCTTAACTTTATGGGTCATGGTATTGTACATTATTATGTATTCACATATAACACTTAACTTTATAGTTTAGAATTATAAAAGAAGGCATGCATCTTAGGAGTTCTAGTGATTATTCCATATATAAGAGATTAGCCTTAGGAAAGACTTAATCTGAAATAACTTTAGTGATAGCATTATGTTAGAGAGTTCTTGATTATCATAAGAGACATCATGTTCGATTTGTCCTAATCATCATGCTCTAATTTTCTTCTTTATAATCTTTATCAGAAGAGAGCAATAGGATTATCGTGTCTTAAGAAATAATCAAGGATTTAGTTTAAGAGCTAATTCTAATAGAAACTTTAAATAAAGCAAACATTTTAGGTTTAGGAATTAAAGTGGATGAGATATATGTAGAAGTAAATTATAGTGAGTAAAAATTATGGGTACTAAGAATAAGACAGACGAAATGATCATAAAATTAATTAAGGATCATTAATATAAGGATCATTATGTGAAGAGATTGTGATATGTCTATTACTAACATCAAAATAATAGACTTAGTAAAATTCTACTTAAACAAAGACAAATCAGCTTTGGCCAGAAGTGTAATCATTTAAGTATGTGTGCAAAGTAATCGTGACAAATCAGCTTTGGCCAGAAATGAGACAATCACTTTGGTTATGCACTTGTCAAGCATGCTAAACATAAATGAATTAAATCAGCTTTGGCCAGAATTAAGACATTTCACGTGTGTAATGCATACTCAACATAGCTTTTTATAATACTTGAACAATAAATAGATGTATTAAATCAGCTTTGGCCAGAAATGATACATCAGAAGCTCATTCAAGTTAAGCTAGTTTGGTTTTGTAAAACATTATTTGATCCTTATTAATTAATTAAGTATAAACAAAACCAAGTATTTAATAGCAAAAAATTTTAGGCCACATTAAACAGCATAAAAAATAATGAGGTTTCGAGTTGGGTCTCGACTAAGTTATGAGATCTCGAGTCGCAACCTTGCTCTCGAGTCGTAATCATGGTCTTGATTAGTATGTTTTATGAGATCTCGAGTCCGTACTGAGATCTCGAGTCGCAACCATGGTCTCGAGTGGCGAAGAATGAAGCCTTTAGTTGAAAACGCAGTGATCTCGAGTCGAGATTGATGTTTCGAGTTGTGAAGTTTTGAGCCTTTATGATCTTGAGTCGAGACCTTGTAGTCTCGAGTCGAGACCTGATAGTCTCGAGTCGTAATCTTCTGATCTCGAGTTGTAAGCTTTGATGACCCTTATGATTTCGAGTCGAGACCTTGTGGTCTCGAGTCGAGATCTGATGGTCTCGAATCCTCTGTTAACAGCTGTTTATTGTGATAATAACTGAAACTCGAAATTTAAGGGATTGTGGGATAATGTTTCCTGTTTTAATGCTGAACTAAACTTATCAAAGATTTCGAAAATAATAACTGATTATCTCTTTAACAGTTTTCGAAAATTTTAGTAGATAAAATTCAGATCAAAAACAGTAAAAACACCCACTAATCCAAAATTATATTCCAAATCTTAGGGAATTTTCGAGTTTTATTAAGAACAAGCAATGAACCCTAATAAATTTAAAACATAATCTGGGATCCGAAACCTTAAATTTTATACTTTTATTAACAGATTTCGGAAATTAGGTTTGTCCATTATGATTTTGAGTCAAATATTAAACATAGTTTTCCGAAAACAGTGATTTCGGTGCCATTTGACTCGAAAACAGCCGTAACTTTTAAGGCTTTAAAACTTTCCGTTTTCCAGATTTTTAATCCCAGAATAATGGATACGAAAACAGAACTGATTTATCAACATATGCTCTGATACCACATGTTGATCAGTTCTGTTTAAACATAATGGAAAACATGTATAACATACATTTGATTGCATCAGTAGAGAATCCAGTCAGAGACGCAGCCACGGAGTTTGACATAGTTGTCAGTTTGATCTGGTTCCTCCTTAGGGTGTAAGGTGATGATGGTGATGAACCGAAACTAGGGCAAAATCGGTTAGGGAGAGAGAGAGATACGATTTGTGATGTTTATGAGGGTTGTGTGATTGTGTAACTGTCTAACCCTTTACCTCTCTAATAATCTCCTTATATATACACCCAAGAGGAAACCCAATTAGTTAATAAGGGTAATATGGTCCATCAACAATTACCAACTAATTATTAATAGGTTATTAATATATTTTGATCTATATTATATAAATGATAATGATGGCTACTAGATTAAATATAAATAAATAAATATTTAATCTTACATTCACTGAACGTTCGGTTCGTTTACAAGCCTACTACTAGTAGCGTTTAGAAGTAGCTACAAGCTTTGAGGGAAAAATGACTATTTTAACCTCTAAAGATAATGAACTTTTTAATGCACAAGTTTTTAAAAATTTTTGTTATGTCCATTTTAGTCATTTTATACTTTTTATTAAAAGGTGCAGCTACTCTGTCAAACACCAAATATATCTAAAAAGCTACATCTACCAACTAGCAGCTTCCAGCCACCAGCTTCCAGCTATCAACCACCAGCTATTTTTGCCAAACATACCCACGGTGTGGGTTAGCCAACGTTGTCTGGTATCGGGTATCCCCACCCCAACCAACGCCCCACACCCGCTGGTCTTAGGAGAGTACTTTTGAGTTTCTTTTGGGAGTAGTTTTTAGATATTAAGCTCAGCTCGATTAACTCATCTATTATATATATATTAGTTATATGTCTATCCATAATCATTATATTTTTTTATTTCTTTATCCTTTTTTAAAAGAAACACACATATTGCGGTATAACATGTCTATCTAGTTTTTCAGTTTTAGTACCATATCAAATTTTACAGTAGAATTGCAGGTAAACGGGGAATACGTTGTGTCGCAACCCCATTCTCAATAGCAAATATGATCCTATCAAAATCAAAACTTTTGTTTCTTAATGTTGAGATATTATTGTGCACGACCGTTTGTGCTCTGTTCATGAAACTGATGATCAGGAGCAAGGTAACCTATATATCAAAGACAGGGAATAAAGATATGTTGGTTCTCAGCACAAGCTTTTTCATATTTAACAATTTTCCCTGATTCCGTCTTCAACACAGCCTGGCCAGCTACACACCTGTTTCCCTAGAGCTAACAAGCGGGAGACTTCGGTAAGGTCCATACAGGCGTGTATCACACTTGCCCAACCGAACACGAGAAATCCGTTGGGCGAAGAGTGCACCTCTCATCATGCGAGTCTATTAGGAAATTCACGGGATCATTTGTTTTTTTGCGAAGATTCCTACCCGTTTAAACACATCACATAGGACGTCCATAACTAAGTCATGTCTGTATTTAAATCTCGGCAACTCCTTGCCAATGAACCACATGCTCCCCAAAATTATCCAAACAAACCTTACGACAATCTAGGCAAAACTTATTAACCGGAAACAAATGGATCAGTATTCTGTATTTAAGGGTGGGTCGGTATTCCACCACTGACATTTGTTGGTCTAGCCTTTCAATGTGGATAACAGTCAAGAAATCTTGAGCATGACGACCCTGTAAACACTCTAACACCGCTTTAGACGCGACGATAGGTCAAACTTCTCTCTAACTCTAGACGATTTTCCTATATAGGACACTCACCAAGGTACTTTGAGCTTTGAGGAGTGGGGATGGGGTGTCCATATTAGCAAAACTATCAAGATCAAGATCGGACAGGGACATGTGCAAGTTGCCCGATACATACCCATATATATAGTTTTTATTCCTGTGATGAAAGATTTAAAATATAACATAATCATATCATTTAGTTATCTAAACATACAGGTATAAGGGGAGGGGGTGGTCACTAGTGATAGAATTCTATCACTCCTAATATCCAATCAACTCATGCCATGTCATCACTCAATATTCTATCACTAGTGATAAAATTATAGTGGGGGTGGTTACTAGTGATACAATTCCATCACTCACAAATTTTTTAAATTTTTTTATTTTAATTTAACAATAAAACACTAAAATTATAAATTATCAATAAAACAATAAAATTATAAATTTCAATTAAATTAAAACATACTACTTCAATTTAACATACTAGAAATATTTTAGGCTACAATTTAAAAAAAAAAAAAAACCTACTCCTCGTCCGACTCATGAAACTCCAAACATAGAGAACCTAGTAGTTCGATTAAATCGTATATCTCAACCGAAAGTGAGTTTCTTCATTCCGCAATTCTAGTTGGATATTTTGTGGAACTTGAACTTGTGTAGGAGGATCCGGCACCCAAACCGGGGATATTGCACGTCCGTCTTCTTTGATCATCATATTGTGCAATATGATACATGCATACACTATGTATTGTTTTCTTGTTCGTCGCACGAACCGGTCGGTGTAGTATACCCCATCTACCATTTAAAACACCAAATGCCCTCTCAACATCTTTTCTTGCCGATTCTTGCAATTTTTTGAACACGATTTCTTTAGGCTCGACAGGAAATAAGGGAGCTTTCACAAAAACAGACCATGACGGGTAGATACCATCCACAAGAAAGAAGCCTCGTTTGTAATGTCGTCCGTTAACATAGAAAGGAGAGGAAGGTGCGGTACCATCCGTTACGGTTTGAAACAACGGCGACGTGTTCAACACATTGATGTCGTTGTTTGAACCTGGAACATCGAAATACGAATGCCAAATCCATAAATCATTCGACGCCACCGCTTCTAGTATGATGGTTGGTCTTTTGATGTCTCCCCTAACATACGCCCCTCGCAACTCTCTTGGACAATTTTTCCACTCGATATGTGTACAATCGATGCTACCGAGCATCCCGGGAAAATGCCATCTAGCCTCTTGTGCGGCGTAAATACGTGAGATGTCGTGGCTCGTCGATTTACATAAAAACTCTTTAGCATACAACTTAATGACCGTGTTGCAAAAAATTGCAAACATTCACGTGAAATTCTGGCCGACATAGCTAGGTATTCATCATATTGATCGGCAGGGTTACCTGTCGCTAGTTAGCGAATGGCGGACGTGCATTTTTGTATCGGCGTGAAACTTGATTTGCCCCTCGCATCGTAACCTTCTTGAAACCATTCCTCGCTTGCTTCGATGTCTCCAACAATCTTTAAAAATAATTCTTTGGGTAAACGAAACCGATCTCTAAACGTTTCGGCATTGTAGAGCGGATTTTCCACAAAATAATCGTTCATCAACACTTCGTTGACACGTATACGATCACGGTCTACCATCTTCTTCTTTGGGCGGGACGACTCGGCATCAAGTTGGCACGTATACACCGACACAAATTATTTTAGCGACTCGTTATCGGAAGACGACTCGGTATCGCTATCGCTAGACATCGGAAACGTCGAATCCGTAGGGAATTCCATTTGAGAAAGATATAGATTGTGTGAAATGAGTTTAAAACGGTTTAAAGATGTAGATTGGTGTGTGTAAAATGGTTTAACATGGAGATATAAATAGATAAATGGTTTAAAGGTTTTTTTTTTAATTGAATATTACCATTATTCAACGGTCAAAATCAAGTAACGGTCGAAATTTTCCAACTTTTCAACGCGTGAACATTTCAACGCGTTTCATATATCACGCGTTATATATGGGGAGGCGGCGGTGTTCGTGGTGGTTTAACGAGTGACGGGGGATCCATCACGGACCGCCCCACCATAGGTACTTCTAAACATACCCCACCTCAAAGTTAAATAGACAGGTATAATTAGTCACAACCTTCGTATTCAACCATCTAGTTAGAGAGTGAGAGTACGTATGAATGCAAGGCTTGATGTGACGCGTGTCCGTTAGCCAGCTATATTCTAAATGCAACCGCTTGCTCATCTCACATACCTTCATCCAGTTACACCACCCACCCCAACTTTACTTTATTATTTCCTCACCGGCCCCACTCTATAAAACCCATTCACCATTTTTCTATCACTTTCACTTCTTCACAACCCCCCCCCCCCCCCCCCCCCCCCCCCCCCCCCAACTTTCATAACGCATACCCATCATTATCATATAACAAAAGCCATCAACTTTTTTTTTATCAAACTTTCTTTTAAGTTTTAACTAACATGGCTGATGATCGGATCAGAGGCACATGGAGCCCACAAGAAGATGCATTGCTGCAACAACTCGTTGAAAAGCATGGGGCCAGGCACTGGTCTTACATCAGCCGATCAATAGCCGGTAGATCCAGCAAGTCATGCAGATTACGGTGGTGCAACCAGCTCTCACCGCTAGTCCAACACCGTCCTTTCACGCCGGAAGAAGACGACACCATCATCCGGGCCCATGCCCAGTTCGGTAACAAATGGGCCACCATTGCCCGCCTTTTAACCCGTCGAACCGATAACGCGGTTAAGAACCACTGGAACTCCACGTTGAAACGTAAGTGTTCGCTCATGATGCAACAGCCGAAGTTGAAACGGTTGGTTAGCGCGGGCCCAACCGTCCCGATCTCAGTTACCGTTCCGGTTTTGGATTCGAGTATTATTTTTAATCCGGGTGGCGAGCAGGCTGACGACCCTGCTACGTCGTTGAGCCTCTCACCACCCGGATTATCTGCATCTGCTTCGCGTGTACCCATTCCTGCGGTACCGCTGCAGATGGTTCCATTGGAGTTGAATCAAGAAATGAATCATTTTAACCGCCCAAACCAGAAGAAGAAGAAGGCGGTTAAACCGTCGGAGGGTGAGTGGTCGAACCCGAACCCGAAACCGAAGACGAACCCTCCGATGGATTTGAGTGCGGAGTTTATGGCAGTAATGCAGGAGACGATCAAGGAGGAGGTGAGGAAGTATATGGCGGGGATAGAGCAAGCGCGCGGTGGAATGTGCAGTGGTTTTATGGGTGGCCGAGCGGTGGTGAACGGTGCCGGAATCAGCAAGGGTGAGTAGTGAAGTGAGTACGAATAATGTTTGTTTGATAAAGGAAAAAGAATAAATTGTATATACATAAAAAACAGTAGTAGTTTTAATTATGTTTTAAGTTTTATAAGTTTAAGGTAAATGGTTTCCGTAAATGGGTATGTGGTTTTGGGTAATCGAGTTGGGTATCACTTAATCTCATGCTCATTTAATACTTAGTAAAATTATGTTTCAAACCCCTACCTTGTACCGAGACAGATGTTTGGATATATGATTAGGGTATATGGTTCAGATAAATGGGTATATGATTTCGTGTAATCGAGCTGATTGGGCATCAACTAATCTCATACCCATATAACATCCGCGAAATATTTATGTTTCACGCACATACCCGGTACCATACTCAAATACCCGTCCTGAAAGTTTTGTGATGTCTTTGAAAAGGGTAGGTTGTGTGATTTTTATGATTTGGATAACTTTTTAAAATACATAATCTCGTTTTAAGAAAAGTGTTTCGTGAGTATACAAAATCTTAATTGGACAAGACATAAAAGATTTCTCAGGAACGTGACGCACTTTTATATGAAAAACAAATTGATCAGATTATGTGTTAAATAGACCAAATGAATCGTTTGTAAAAGGATCGAATCAATGCACTAATTGCAGAAACGTTGTAAGCACTACAAAGAAAAACATCTGTTGAAACCAATTTTTTTTAAACTTTTAGAGATGACATATCGTCTCTATAGGTCTTTTAAGCCTATAGGGACGACATATGATATCCACTATGGCTGTAAACGAACCGAACGTTCAGCAAACTGTTCGTGAACCGTTCGGCGGGAAGTTCGTTTATGTTCGTTCGTTTAACAAACGAACGAACATGAACAAGAAATTTCGTTCGATTAGTTAAATGAACGAAGATGAACAGAGGTCTCGTTCGTTCGATTGTGTTCGTGAACGTTCGGTAAGGTGTTCGTGAACGCGTTCGTGAACATTCGTTGATTTGCGTTCATTTATGTTCGTATGTTTGTGTTTTAATTGAAGATCTTTGTACTTTCTTATATTTTATTTGTACTTTTTATATGATTAAACTTTTATTTATTTTATTACCCTAACAATTAAACTAGGAAACCCACTTTCACCTTGTTTATGCTTCATTTCCCTTTTATTTCTCATTATTTACATCGGTGAATACGATCGACCTCCGTTCCACAATAAAGGATTCAAGTTCGAGTGCTACTCTCTGGGCCATCTATCTTTATCCTTCGCCACATTCACCAAATTTGTTTCTGTTCGTGAACCGTTCGCGAACACGCTCATTTCCTTAATGAACGAACACGAACATAATTAAAATCTCGTTCGGTAAGTGTTCATGAACCGTTCGTGAACACATTTATTTCCTTAACGAACGAACACGAACAAGGCCTTGTTCGTGTTCGTTCGGTTAATTTACAACCCTAATATCCACATCTTTTGTTCCTATAGGCCCGTCCCTACAGGTTGGCAAGATGGTCCCTATTGGTGTTGTTCTAATAGATCAACTTTTAGAGACCAAAAGGCGTCCCTATAGAGTAAAAAATTAAAAAAAAATGGTTTAAATGTATAGAGACAATATGTTGTTTTACCAAGTTCAAAATCATTTTTTTCTTTAATCATATATGGGGACGTTTTGTCGTCCCAATAGGTCCAAAATATTTTTCCAGCATTCGATGTACTGAAACTAGAGATGGTTTCTAAAAACATTGAAAAAATTTTAATTTCACTTGTGTTCTCTACAAGTTGAAACATTTTTTTAGGTTTCTTATGTATGATATTAGAATTAAAAAAAATAAAAACAAATTATCTTCGAGCTACAGGGACAACATTTGGTCCCTATAGAAAAAACTTATTTGAAATAGAGGTAAAGTCTATATGAAGGAAATATCCTCCAATAGATTGTTCTATAGCGACGACTTTTGTTCTCCCTATAGATTTTGTCCCTACAAGTGTTTGTTCTTGTAGTGAAGCCTTTAATTTGCGATAACAAATTTTATACTAAAAAGGGCTGGTGTGCAAAGCTCTTCCATATGCGGGGGACGGGATGGGGTGTCGAGCTAGTTTAATCTGATGTACGCATTATTACCCTACATTTATTTTCGTAATAAATTGTTTCCTAGACTCTCAAATCTACACATGTAAAAATTTTTATATTTAAAGGAACATTTGACTTCTCAGATGCACGGAGAAGAATTATGAGGATGTTTGTACACAAATTTATCTTCATATCAAACTAACTGTGATAGTGACTTAACAAATTGGGGACCTCCACTGAGATATATTCTTTCTATCTGACTAAGGGGCTGTTTGGCAACATCTGAACCAATAAGTGCTGAATGAATAAGAGGTCTGAATGGGTAAGAGGCTCTGAACCAGTAAGTGCTGAACCAGTAAAGTACTGTTTGGTTGCACCTCTGAATGAGTGTGTAAAATGACAGTTTTACCCTCTGAACTAATTGTTAGATATTAAAAACTTTTAAATCATGTTACTTCTGGCAAAAAATAAAAAATCGTTTCATTGTATAATATATCTACAAATAAGGGCACCATCTTCCACACCATTCCATCATCTTCTTTACGACAACCACTGGTTTCTCATCAGAAAAACCACCCCCTGCTCTATTAAAAACCTATCACACATGAAAGAGGGGTTTGCCAGCCAGAGATCAGAGAAGAGAAGAGACGGGAGACAGGGACAGAGAAGGCTCTCCGGCGTCGATCCAGCGGCTCTGAACCAGCGGCTCGTCTTCGATTTCTCTCTCCCTTCCGTCTGTCTTGTCGATGTGTGCCACCACCGTTCGTTCAATCGATCCAAGGTGATGGGTTGTGTGGCGGTTTAAGAAGATGGGTTGTGAGGAGAGGGCTGAGGGCGGCGGGAGGCGGAGGTGGTGAGGAGAGGGAGGAGGAAGGCGGCGGGAGGCGGAGGTGGTGAGGAGAGGGAGGAGGCGGCGGAGGTGTTGGCTGATGAACTTGGGTTTGTTGTTGAGAAGAGAAGGAGAAGATAGGGGAAAGGGTAACCAAGTCTTTTGTTTCCATTCAGCATGATATTAGATCTGTATGATACAGACTGATTCATGCCATTAAGAGGCTAACATTTTGCGTGCCAAACAACTACACCTCTGACCGAATCAGAGGTGCACCTCTGAATGGTTTCATTCAGAGCGTGCCAAACAGGCCCTAACACATTTTTGTAAAAAACGACTTGATAAAATCTATGATCAACGGTTTTGGAGCTTCGGAGTATTCTTACTATAAACTAACAAGCATTAGGGATAGAGGTGGTTATCACTCATCACTCGTCACTCACTCACAATATTCAATCAATTTTCGTCATGTCATAGAGCTTTATTCCATCACTAGTGGTGGATTTTAGTGAAAATGTCCATCACTCACCACACACTCATCTCCATCATCAAAATCATTAACAAAACAACAAACAAGTTGAATATACAACGTGTGATAGTGGCCACGCGTTGTCAAGTTAACGCGTGATGGTGGTGACCGGCGGCGGTTTGTGTTATAATTTCACGAGTGATGGCACCTCCATCACGGACCGCCCCAGGTCCCCTTATAATTAAAGTTTTTAAAAAACACATACACGTTATAGCAGTCTATTTTCAGAAAACATGTTATTTAGGAAGACCTTTAAACGGGTTAATAAGTCAGCTTGCTTATTAAGCAGGTCGTGCTACGGTTAACAATTATTTTAAACGAATAAACGAGTCGTGTTCGAGTTAACTTATTTAAAAATGGGGTTGTTTCAGCCAACCCAAAACCTGTTTTTTTTTTCTTATCGTGTTCGGATGTGTTTCGAGTCGTGTCAGAAATTACAGTCTCTAACGTGATACACACACACACACACACATATATATATATATATATTACTAATAAAAGATTTCATCTAATGTCATGTGTTATTCTTATATTTAATTTTTATTTGTATAATGTCATGTGTCATTCTCTCATTTAATTTATTTATATATGAAATTAATACAATATTAGCATAATAATATATAAATATACATAACTGTTATACATTATCCAATTTATCTTTACGTTAATATTTTAAACTTTATTTTTTAAAGATTACATGGATTTTGTCTTTATTTTCTTTTTTTCATTAATATATTTAAATTATAAACTGATGAATAATTAAATGAGTATTTAAATTAAACTGATAAATAATTAAATGAGTATTTAAATTTAATTTTATATAATCCTTAACTTTTATTTTAATTGATGATCAATAATAATTAAGTTATTTTATAATTATTGTAGAGGATATTTATATAGCATCTTCAGTTTACATTTGAGCAGTGGGATAAACTAACTAGACATGTTTGATTTGCTTTAGTTATTAACAATTACAAATATATAATTTGAAGTAATAATTACTGAAATCCCCTGTGCGATTGGGCGCGAATTCAATTTCAATCGATATCAGTTTTGTTCAATACGGTGATGACACTTTGTATAACAAACGAAAGAAAAAAACCAAAGAAATGAAGTCGTTAAACTTCATAGTATAAAAGTTTTGTGGTCATTTAAAAAAAAAATGTTTTAACTTTATTAGTGTTCCATTCCAAATTATTTATAATTCAAGTTGTTTAAATTGTAAGGTTTAACTTATGTATCTAATGATAATTAGCAATAATTATCCGTTATATATTGGCTTCTTAATATGTTAATATGTGTAAATTTATTTCAAAATTATTATATTTTTTTTTAATTTCAAAGAAAAAACTTCGACATTTTCTTGATTATGGGTGGTTTAATTATAGCAATTTTTGTATCATATTTATCATCTATAACTTACATAAGATTTTTTATTTATTTAACTCATGTAATACATGGGTCTATAACTTAGAATACATAACAAATAATTGTAATTGTTGTTTGTACCATATAGATATCATTTATCAAGCCACACAACTCGTTCATTAATTTAATGGATATTGTTATCTAATAATTCTTACTAGACATCATTGATCATTGACAGTCCCACATTTTTTTATTTACCTTGCCAGTCTTATCTTTCAACTATTTTTACTCAACTGGTCCTCAGTTAAAAAACTTAACAAAAATTCTACATAATATCAAATAATTATTTGGACTGCTAATCAAAATATTTAATATTTCCAACTGTAAACAGCTAAACTAAAAATAAAACAAAAGGGAATAATGTAAGATACCACGTGCAGTTAGTTGTTAGATCCACCGTACAAGACAACCGTTAAATCTTAAAAGTCAAAAAGCATACCGGGATTCCTTCCATTTTATACTGCTTTATCCTCACCAAACAACTACCCTAGATAAGGATTAAACATTTTAAGTTGACAATTAATGTTGACTGCCACACTTGTATCTTACTCTTCATGTGATTATGTTTTAATCACATGACATGTAACACCATGGACCGTAATCAAAAAGTTATAAAGTTTGGTATTAACTAATAACTTTTCATATATGATATACCTTTTCAACAACTCAATAGTCATGACAAAGGAAAAAGAAAAAGGAGTGAAAATAATTTTTATGAAGCGGAACCAACGGCGTAATTCGTTATAATGTTTGTTATTAGATTGTTTATGTATGTTATACCTTTTCAACCACTCAATTGCATGAGTCGTGACAAAAAGACAAAAAAAAAAAAAGAATAAAAAATATTTTCTATGAAACATAATCTGTTAAAATATGAATCAGCAGTGCAATTCGTTATAAAGTTTGCAATGAACTTTTTATATATTTTGAATCTTTTCAACAACTCAGATCACATGAGTCAAGAAAAAAAAAGAAAAAGAATAAAAACATTTTTTTTATGAAGTGGGTCACTTCCAATACCGATCCAACTTGTTTAATTAGCTGAGTTGATGAACTACTAAAACCAGCAAAACCGACCAGAAAAAAACTAGTAAAAATTTGCACTTTACTAATCAGTTGGTTTATTATACTAGTCTTACGACTTAAACCTATTCAAGTGGTTCAATTGATGAACGCTAAAATTAGGACTGACAATAGATATCTGTCTAAGACACAATTAAACTTGTTTACTGAAAAAGTACATTACTTGGTTCTTTACCTTTTTAAAAATAAATAGAATTAGAAGGCTACGATCCATCATTTCTTCTTGTTGTTACATAAAATATACAACTGTGTTATGTTTTATAGACATGAGATATAAAGTAGTTAAACACGTTTTATAAATGTATAATACTTGTGTTATTCGCGTCATCAGAGACCTATTAAACCCGATAAGACACAATTTGCCAACCCTAGCTAAAATGGTTGGTATAGTGTTTAAATATTAAATCAAACTAAAGCTAGAACATTTGAATATTAAGTTTTTTAAGAATACTTACATAATCAATTTTAAGTATGTAATGTTGAGAAATATATACATTTATACTTGTTAGGATCTGAGATGCTCTTAGTATGCTTTGATTAACAAGTATGGATGAGTTTTATATAAACAATGAAAATTGCGGATTTAAATGAGCATACAAGAGTGGAAAGTTATATCAAACTGTTTTACATTGATAATCACAAAATTACAAATACAGAAAGATTATACTAACTGCCCCTCAGCCTGATCACTCAACTTTGTTGTTTGTACCAAAGGAATGTAAGTGATGTGATAAAATAGATCTCTAAAGGTGAGATCTATATATACAAGTACTAAATCTCCGTTGGCAATTAGCTGGTGTTACCTTAATAGTGACATCCAACATTCCTAGTAGAAAATATTCCTTAAGTGTGAGCAAACATCTGCGTGAATCTAACATTTGATCTATTACATATAAACTATGTTCTAGGATAAATACTTTTACCTTGAATAAACCTATGTTCTTCAAACCCCGGTTGCTTTGTTTCAAACATCTATTTGGCCAAAACAGATGTTTAGTCTTCATGATCAGTGGTTTGCTTCAGCTTGACTTTATTTATTAGACAGTGGTTCCAAGGCTCTGGACAGATCTTTGAATATCTTCAACAAATGTTCTTATTAGTGTTCAAGATTCACTATCTTTGGGGGGAATAAATTCAGTCAATTGTTTACTTCTTGATCTGATTGGCATGTTTTGGCTTTCAGAAATCATCTATTCTTTTGTAGGTCCAACAATCTCCCCCTAGAACAGATGATGCCAAAACTTTGCATTATTTGATCTACTTTTATTCCTCATTAGCTTCTCCCTGATTCGGACCTTGAACTGTAATTCAAAGTTCACGGAATTGCTATTTTCTGGATCCCTTTCGAGTGGAAGACTTACTAAGTCTTGCAGATCTGCATCTTTGAGCCCAAAGGCACTATTCATAGAGATCTTTTGCCTTTCCCCACTGGCCCTAAGCAGAGTCAACTCATGGGTTGACTTGTCAGACTTCCATTTCAGAATTTTATGACCAGGAGGGTTTGATGGGACTAGAGTCATTGCAGATGAATTTGGTGAGACGGGTCTTCCTAAAATTTGGCCAATCAGGTCTTCTGGATTTTGATCTGGATGTGCATACAGTAGTTCACACTTGATCCCTTCTTTTCTCACTTCATCTTGGTACTTCTTCATATCTTCTGCAGACATTTCCTTTTGCCTTTTGCCTTTTGCCTTTTGAGATAGCCAAGTATAGCTGAATAAATGTTCTTTACTGTAGGAAGTTCTGAGGGTTCAACTAGAGATTTGATAAGGAAGTCTACCTCCTCATAGGTTGGCTTTCTAGGGACTGAGGAATCCTTTTCTCTTAGGACTTCTAGCTTTTTGTAGTTTTCTTTGATTGTTGGCTCATCTTATTTAGCCATAGACCTCATAGTCCTAAAATTTGCAGCAACCATCTCCTCTTTCATTTTTTTTAACTGGAGGACCTTTTTGTCATTTGGCTTCTTTCCTATTTTCCAGTTTGGAAGAGTGGGCTTGAGCTCGGGATTTAGCTTTTCAATCCAAATCTCATACAGAAGGGCTTATGTAGGCCATCCAGTAAATTGAGCTCTTGTTGCTTTGTAAGGCTTCTTCTTCATGATGTATTCCATGTAATCTTAACTTATTGCCCTTCTGAGGTCAGGTTTGTTTACAGGACCTTATGAAACCTTTTTGCTAACCTCATTAGCAAAATATTCTAACATGTTCACTTTAGTGAACTCTTCTGAGAGAAATTGTTGATCATCCTTGTCTTCTTTCCCTTTGCTTCTTTCTACTGCAGTCATTTCTGCATGTTTAAGATTTAGCTCCAAATATTCTTTGACATATGTAGGCTATGGAAGATAATGCAGAGAAGGAAAAAAAGAGCTGGCTTGGGTCATTTGTGGAATAGAACGACTGTATCTCTTGTGACACAGTTTCTAGTTCTAGGTGATGTGAAAAGACGATTATGGCTATGGTGGTTGATGGTGGAAGTGATGAGATGGGTGAGGCTTGGGGAGTTTCTTCATCATCTTCTTTGATGATGAATTTTGTTCTTCTACCCCTGGTATATGGTGTGGGTGTCTTTGTTGGTGGAGAGAGGTTGTGAGTGGGTAGTTTTGTTTTGAGTACCCCTATAGGGGTACTTTGGTAAATCTGCAGGTTCAGTTGTGGTTTTGTGGTAGGTGATGTTGTAGTAGATGTATCATATGTTGTCACGTTTGTGGTGGCAACAGATGTTTGGATAGTGAGAGCAGTGGTTTGGGTCGTGACAGTGGTTTGGTTGGATGGAACACTGGTTCCTGGAACAAATGTTTGAGTAGGCTTAGCTTGTCTTGCAGGTTGCCTTATTTTAGGAGTAGTATATGTTAAGGTTGTTGAAGGGCCCAAATTTTTTCAATCCTTTTTCTTTCCAGGATTTTTTAAACTGCTATGCATTTTCAGCTTCCCTTGTGTCTCTTCCCTTTTCTTTTTCAACTCCATCTTGTTTGGCATTTTTGGCTGAAGAGGTGTCAGGTCTCTTTTGAGCCTTTTTGACATGAAGAGGAACCTTTCTCATGCTATCATTCTCCCCCTTTTGGCATCATCTTCTGTGTATTTGGGGATAGTTGGAGTAGTGCCACTGGCTTAGAGAAGATGATCTTTTATAGCCCTAATCTCTGCTTGGGTATCATTGTACCTAACATCGACCATGTTTCTTATCAGCTTCATGTGCATGTTGTGGGTGGTATCTGCAGATTGCTTTTGGAGTTGAAGGTACATTTGTGTATGCACCAATATTCCTTTTGCAATTTCTGCATTGGTTAGTAGAGTTCTTGAGTTTTGCACCAAGGTCTTCATCATTTCTTTGATTTCATCAACTGAAGACTCTATCTTGGATACTCACTCCATCAATTCTTGGTATCTTAACCCATCACCTAAGTGAATAGGATCATCTGAGTTCCCACCTGAGGTGGTTGTACTTGGTTTTGAACCAAGTGCCCCTTGTTCTTGGTTCTAGGGACTTCCAACTCTTATAGAGTGTACTATTAGACTCAACAGTTGTTTCCTTCAAGGAGGTCTTAGTTATGTAACCACTTTCAACCTTGAGACTATTGTCTCTACAGTTGTAGTAGTTGACTCACTTGAAAACCCTTCAATTGCCACTTGTGACACGAGAGATGTACCCTCCTGTACTTGTGGGCTAGCAATGACATAACTTGGCCCAATCACTTGTTATGGCATGCTCTCAGTGATAGGTGGTTGGGAGGAACTGGGTATATCCAAGTCACTTTGGTCAATTGCATCAAGCAATGGTTTTATGGTGGAGAATATGGAGGAAATTTTATTTGTGGGTGGTGGACAGGAAAGAAAAGCAGCTCGGAGAAGGGCTTGAGAATAAAAGTTCAAGTGAATCATCTATCTCTTGATTTGGTTCTGTTGTGCTTACAACACTATCCTTTTGTGAGGATATGTGAGGAGTTTAGATGGGTGAGATGTTTTCATCGATTGTGAGGAAGTAACAACATATGTTTGTTGCTCTTGTGTTGCAACAGGCTCCTCTGGCATCTCAACCTCCAAAGTTACCTTCTTTTTAGCTCGTTTCGCTTTTTGGATTATGGAGGATCTTGTTGGAATTGCTGATATGGGTTCCACAGTGGGAGGGGGGGTTGGTCACTGTGGACATCAGGAGTAGTGGGCTCTAAAACAGAGGTTGTAACCTCTATTAGTTGGTTTTGTAAAACATTTTCTTGACCTTTATAGGTCATCATGCATGTAGAGGTTTTATTTGAAAAGATTTCCATACCAAGATCTTTTGTAGATAAAGGTTTGAAAGTTTTGAGTAAACATCCATTTATTGAAAGATATGTTTGCTAACAACTTTTACATATGAGGAACCATTGTTTGAGGTATGAAAACCACAGTTGTATGTCACACATTGGTTTAAAATAGATGTTAAAAATACAATGGTTACCTTATAAGCAAACAATTTAATTTGATTACATAGATGTTAGGACCACTAAAACGATGGTTTATTCTATAGAACAGAGTTTTGATTTTCTAGAATTTTAGACAACTTTTTACTATTTTGTGCGATAATTTGTGGTTTTATAAGGAACATTTTAATGTTTTTATTATTGGGGCCAGTAATTTTGATTCCTAATCCACGTTTAGCTTCCCAATTCTGGAGATCAGGTTTTCAAGAGTAGAATTATCCAAGGCTTTTGTGAATACATCTGTTAGCTGATCTACAATGGGAACATGGTGAAGTAAGATTAATCCTTTATCGTAACAATCTCTTACAAAGTGATGACGGATGTCAATGTGCTTTGTTTTGGAATGTGATACAGGATTTTTGATGATGTTTTCAGCTGCTTCATTGTCCAGTTTTAATGGTGTTTTTAAAGCAGTGATCCCAAAATCAAGTAGTTGGTTTTGAAGCCACAACAATTGAGCAGTTCAATTTACAACAATAATATATTTTTCTTCTGCTATAGAGTTTGAAATTGTTGTTTTTTTTTTTGCTCTACCAAGAAACCAAGGCATTACCAAGGAACTTGCATCCTCCTGAAATGGACTTCCTTGTGGTGTGGCAACCAGCAAAATCACTATCTAAACAACCTGAAAGCTGAATATTACCATTAGCAGGATACCAAATACCAAGTATGGGTGCACCTTAGAGATATTTGAATATCCTTTTCAAAACTATTAAATGAGACTTCCTAGGTTCTGCTTGGTATCTAGCACAAACATAGGTTGCAAACATAATGCATGGCCTTGATGCAGTTAAATACATCAAGAATCCAATCATGCATAAATAGAGTGTCTGATCTACTAAGTCATCCTTTTCATAAAAAATGAATGGTTTGCCTGTGCATCTGGGAGTGCTACATGGTTTACAATCAGTCATGTCAATTTTCTTCAATAATGTTTTAACATATTTATTTTGATGAATGAAGGTTCCATTTTTAAGTTGTTTTACTTCTGGTCCAAGAAAACATTGCAACTCACACATTGCACTCATTTCAAATTCAGTTGTCATCAATTTTCTGAAATCTTCACACATTTTATCACATGTGGACCCAAAAATGATATCATCCACATAGATTTGTACTATCAACAAATCCTTCCCTTCCCATTTTAGAAATAGAGTTTTATCAATTCTACCTCAATTGAATTTATGTGATAAGAGAAAAGTGGATAGAGTATCATACCAGGCTTTTGGTGCTTGTTTCAAGCCATATAGAGCTTTATTTAGCTTGTAGACATAATCAGGATGGAATGTGTCTTCAAATCTTGGTGGTTGACACACAAAGACTTCTTCTTGGATTTTTTCATAAAGAAAGACACATTTTATGTCCATCCAGTACACCTTAATGTTGTGGTTGACAGCAAAGGCCAAGAAGAATCTTATAGCCTCAAACCTTGCTACAAGAGCAAAGGTTTCATCATAATTTATTCCCTCTTCTTGTTTATATCCTTGAACCACAAATCTGGATTTGTTTTTAACAACTATGCCCATCTCATCAGTTTTATTTTTGAAGACCCATTTTGTGCCAATTGGACATGTATCCTCTAGAAACGAAACAAATTCCCACACTTTTTGTTTTTTAAATTGAAGGACTTCTTCCTGCATGGCTTCTACCCAGTTGTTGCCTCTTAATGCCTCTTGGTATTTGAAAGGTTGGGTTAATGACAGTAAGCCTACAAAGAGGCAGGCATCTGAGGTTTGGCTTCATGTGAGCACTCTTGTAGTAATGTCTCCAATAACAAGATCTGGTGGATGAGATCTGAGAAACAAATGGTTCCTAGTGTTTGGAATGATAGAATTTTATGGTGAAGTACATAAATGGGAATTATCTGGTGAAACCTTTGTTGCCATTGTGTCATGGTCAACAGTGGTTTGAAATGGAGGTGGTGGAATTGGCCCAAGTGGTGAATTTGTTGTGGAAAATAGAACAGTGATTTAACTACATGTTTTATCAGTGGTTTGGAGTTGACTTTAGTCAACAGTGGTTTCAGTTGTTGTTGTTTGACTGTTGTTCTAAGCATATGAACTTTGTGGATCAAAAGAGACTTTGTATTGAAGAGGCATCTCAATGTCAACTCTGTAACGGTTGCATAGCTTTTGATTTTCCTGCATCAACATCAATTTTGACAGTAATTTCTTCAAATTTAAATTTGTCAAGATCAAATAATTCTGCAGAATTATTGGGGGTTTTTCTGAGGAGAAAGTTCATTAAACTTTACATTCAAATTTTCTTCTATAGTCATGGTCCTTGTGTTAAACACTTTATAGCTTGGCTATAGGAGAAATCACAAGAAATAACCACAATCAACTTTGGCTGCAAATTTTTGAAATTGAATCTTTAAGATTTAAATGAAGCATGGGCAGCCAAAGACTTAGAAAAACGATATCAGTGGTTTGATATTAAACAAAATTTCATAGGCAGTCTTTTGATACATGTGGTTGATAAAAACTCTGTTTTAAACATAGCATGCAGTATTCACAGCCTCGACAAAGGATGGCTAGAATCTGCAAGCATAGTTCTTGTAGCCTCAATTAGAGTTCTGTTTTTTTATTTCAACTACCCAATTTTGTTCTGGTGTTCTTGGAATACTGAATTGTCTCATTATTCCTTTTGATGCACAAAATTCATTAAGTTCTTGATTTCTGAACTATGTCCCATTGTCATTCCTGAAGACTTTTATTGGCAAATCATATTGTTTTTCAACTTTGGTAACAAAGTCCTTCAAAATGCTTGTAGTCTCATCTTTGGAATGTAAAAAATAAGTCCATGTAAACCATCAAAAATCAGCAACTATAACAAGACAACATCTCTTTTTCCTTAAGCTCATGATTTTTATAGGAGCAAACAAATCCATATGTATAATTTGTAAACAGTGGGTTGTTTTTCATCAATGGGTTTGTATGACACTTTATGTTGCTTTCCTTTTAGATAGGAAACACAGTGTTTATCAAATTTGAATTGTTTTGTTGGTAAACCTTTGACGAGATTTTGTTTTATTGGAGAGTTAATTGTTTGTGAATTAACATGTCTCAACCGTTTATGCCACAATTCTATTTCTTTTGTTGAAACAACAGAAAATAGGCATACATTTGTCATGGGTTATCTTTTAACATGTCCATTACATAAACATTGTCACTTCTATGAGCAACATGTTGTGCAGTGTTGTTAGCTATAATTTTGTCATTCTTTTCCACTACTTTTGGTCCAACAATTTTACAAGTTTTCTTGGTAAAAAAATGAGCCATAGCCTTTATCACTCATTTGTGAAACACCGAGTAGATTGAATTTTTAGACTATCAATAAGATTAACATTTTCAAATTTTAGCTTACCAGCTTGAACTGTTCCTGAACCCAACACTTTACCTTTTGATACATTGCCAAAAGATATATCACCTCCTCCGTGTGCAGAGAAGTTTGTCAGTGGAGCTTTGCAACCAGTCATGTGTCTGGATCCTTCACTGTCCACATACCACATGCTATCAAGGCATGTAGAGACTCCATTTTTGGTAGCCATCAAAGCACTATCACAATCACATTCAGTGGAATTCCAAGGATCATTGTTTTTTACAACTTCTGCATCAACCTTTTCACAAAATGTTGTTTAACATCTTGTTGGTTGAGAATTTCTTTGTTTTTTTCAACAATATCCTCTATTTCACTTAATTTCTATTTTAATGCATCCCATAACTCCTTTGCACTGTTACAGTGTAATAACTCAACATAGATCTCGTCAGGTAGAGCCGTTGCTCAATATTGAATGCTTTGGCATCTAACTTAAGCTTTTGAAGATCTTGCTTGGAGTAATTTTCCGGTTTCTTTAGCTCCTGAACATTCAGATTTCCGGCACTAGGTACCATTGGAAAGTGTGGTCCGAATATAGCGGACTTCCAACATCCTGTGTTCTGTTGAGCTAGCACATGTACCATCCGACGTTGCCAGATATTGTATTCTGATCTGATAAGCATCGGATGCTTGTTGCAAAAACCGATGTCATGGGGTCATGATTGTTTTGTGTCATTCCTTTTGATCTTTTGTGAAAACAGAGTAAGTATAAAAAAAAACTTTTTGAATTTTACACTTTAAACTCTGATTTGAGATACAACGAACTGATTGGATACCTTTGTGAGCTGATCTTTGAATATTAAACTGATTGTGAAATCAAATTTAATGTAACCAAGCTCAGATACCAATTGTTAGGATCTAAGATGCTCTTAGTATGGTTTGATGAACAAGTATGAATGTGTTTTATATAAGCAATGGAAATCGGAATTAAATTAGCATATAAGAGTGGAAAGTTATATCAAACTGCTTTCCATTGATAATTAAAAGATTACAAATACAGAAAGATTATACTAACTCCCCCTCAACCTGATCACTCAACTTTGTTGTTCTTACAAAAGGAATATAAGTGATGTGATAAAATAGATCTCTAACACGTGAGATCTATTTATACAAATACTAAAGCTCTGTTGGCAATCAACTGACGTCACCTTGATAGTGACATCTAAGTATCTAACATTCCTAACAGAAAAAATTTCTCATACGATAGCAAACATATGCGTGAATCTAGCATCTGATCTATTATATATTTATATACAAACTCTGTTCTAAGCTAAATATTGTTAGATTGAATAAACCTTTGTTCTTCAAACCCCTGTTGCTTTGTTTCAAACATATGTTTGGCCAAAACAGATGTTTGGTCTCTATGGTCAGTGCTTTGTTTCAATAGGGCTTTGACTATTAAACAATGGTTTCTTCTTCTTCGACAGTGGTTCTAAGGCTCTGAACAGATCTTTGAATGTCTTCAACAAATGTTCTGATTAGTGTTCAATATTTACTATCTTTCAGTGGTATACATTCAATCTATTGTTTATTTCTTAATCTGATTGGCATGTTTTGGTTTTCATAATTCATCTATTATTTTGTAGGTCCATCAATACTTATTACTCGAATTGTGATATATGAGACTGCTTTTTAGTCACCTCGTTTTTTTTTTTTTTACATTTCACTAACTATATGGAATCAATATTTACTTCTTTCGCTTATCTACTTAAAAATTAACTTTCTATTAAATGTGCAAATTTTAGTAGGGAAGAAAATGTTAGAAGAGGAAAAGTATACGGGTTGTCTTTTAAAACAACACGTTTTTTTTATTACTTCGCTTAAAAATAATTAAATATTTCAATAGATTCATTTGACTTTTTAATTATGAATATTATTTAATATCATGTTTTTTTTTTGTGAATTATTAATTATTGTGAAACTTGTATACTATTTCGTGATTTTTTTTAACTTTAACCTACTTCGAGATAATAGTAAGGAAGAAAGTTAGTAAAAAATAACTAAGTTTTATGATTGTTTAATTCAGGTTAACTAAATTTAACAAAAAATATAGAATAAATTAAAAAAAAAAACTAGAAAGTACTTAAAACCATTCCATTACAACTACAATATAATTAAAAAATAGAAAATATATTAAAATATTATCGTTTGCTTCTAAAGTTGTACTGTAAACGATCATATTATGCCTGTTTTTTTTTCTTAAGTTGCTCAACTTTCAAAAGATAAAAGTTGCCGTGCAGAAAAAAATTAAAGAAAAGAGGAATATTTTTGTAATAAAATATAAGAAAAGTGGTGAAGAATTTCAGGAATATAATTGGTTTAAATGCAACACATGGAATAAACAACTATCTGAAAAAGCATTTCTAGAATATAACTATTCTCGTTTACACCCCTAGTCTAAACTAAATCAAAAGTTAATGAGTTTAAAAAACCAAATTGAATTTTGAGTTAATTGCCAAAATCGTCATTGAGGTTTGGGCAGGTTTGCCATTTTCGTCCAAAATTACACTTTTGTACCAAATTGCCCCAAACGTTTGTAACTTTTTGCCATTTTCATCCAAACCACTAACTTAGTTTATTTTTTCTGATAATTTGAGGATATTTGGATGAAACTGTCAAATATGAAACCACAGGGACGATTTTGGCAATTTACTCAAACTCTTTTAAATTTATTTTATTTAATTAATTTTGTTACATATATAATAAAAAAGAATATACATGCAATTTTTATAAGAAAAAAAAATAATAGCATTGTCACATAATTTTTATAAATTTTCAACCAACCACTAAGTAAGTTAATTTTTCTATTAGGGCGAAGGATGTTTATAAACTAAGACAGAAATTAATTTCTAACTTTTTATATAGATCAGTTTTACAAAAATAAAATCTACTTAAATTTCTAAATTTTATAAAACTAAAATGCTGGTGACCTTATTGAAAAATGTCAAATAAAAAAATCTTATCATATGTACCAAGTTTGTAATTCATCTTCTACTTTTTTAAATTCGCTCATAAGGAAAAACAGAAGCCAGTGCCCCCCCCCCCCATCAAATTACGTATCGTTACCAAACCTTAAAATTACCCACCAAATTGTAATTATAATGCCATGAACCAAAAGTTTCTTTACTCAAGCCACTCAGAATAAGTATTAGTTAGTTACCCTCATAATCTTAATTAAATAAATATTTTATTTCTACCAACATATTTCCTAGGTGTTCAACACATTTAAAAAATATGTAACGTTTTACAATTTTTTTCTATCTCTACAACTAATAAATACTAAAAGTTGTAATCGATTGTTATGTGTTGCAAACCAATGTCGTTTTCTCTTTATAAAACTGATTTATACAAAGAAGTTGTAAATTAATTTCTGTCTTAATTTATAAAATTTAAAACATTCTTCACCTTAACAAAAAAAAATAAACTGAGTTAGTGATTTGGATAAAAAATTTATTTAAATTATATAACAAAACTATTAATTTTTTTTATAAAAACTCCATGTATATTCTTTTTTATTATATATGTAACAAAAATAATTAAATAAAAGAAATTAAAAAGGATTTGTGTAAATTGCCAAAATCGTCTCTGTGGTTTTATTTTTGCCAGTTTCATCCAAATATCCTTAACTTAACAGAAAAAATAAACTAAGTTAGTGGTTTGGATGAAAATGGCAAAAAGTTACAAACGTTGGGGGTAATTTGGTAAAAAAATGTCATTTTGGACGAAAATGACAAATGTGCTCAAACCTCATGGACGATTTTGGCAATTAAGTCTTGTAACAATTGTTTATAATAATAATAATAATAATAATAATAATAATAATAATAATAATAATAATAGTAATAATAATAATTTTATTAATATTATTTTTAAAGCTGCATGCAAAGTTATTTTCTTTTCCAGCTTTAGTATTTTTTAAAGGTGTGAATTATTCGCGAATGTCGAGAGGTCTAGCATATGTTGTCTTAATCGGGTCCGCGCTAGAGAGCCCACTCGCACAATAGATCCCCAATTTAAACCACTAATTGAGAAAGCCTTATCACCCAGACTAAAACTTGAGACCTGAAGGAAAAAACTCATCTAGGCCCACTATAGGTGCAACTTAAATACTCGTGACCACCACTAGTGATCGTGTTAACCGCAAATAAATGTCCCAACTAATCATTACGTGATCAATGTGTGTTTTTTAACGTATTAAACATCTAATAAATAATTCAAAATAAAATGAACTTTTATTATGATATAAATACTTCTTAACATTTTATTTGCTTTGTAACAATTTTTTATAAGTTTAAATAATAATAATAATAATAATAATAATAATAAGTGTCAGGATTTAGAGAAAACGATGAAAAGTGTGAGAAGGTGCGAACGATTTTGGTGTTGACATGTGTCATTGATGATAAATTACACTAAAGGTAATATTGTCAAAAAATCACTCACATGAACTGGGTGTTCAAATAAAACGCGATAAAAATATCCAATTCAGAAAAACGCCATGAAAATACCCAGTTAAAAACGCTATAAAAACACCTAGTTAAGAAAAACGATATGAAAATACCTAGTTAAAACGCCATAAAAACACCTAGTTCAGAAAAACGCAATGAAAATACATAGTCTAAAACACCATAAAACACCCAGTTCAGAAAAACGCCATTAAAACCCAGTTTATTTTTTTTCGAAAAGTATATCAATAGTATACTCGTTGGAAAGATAAAAAAACGCTGAGTTTTATGGTGTAATTTTTTTAGAAAAATAATCATGTATAAAAAAGTTATCTGCGTTTAAATATGATGGGGGAAAATGACATGTGATTAGCATGTGTACTCTTGTTTGGATCTTCCAATTTTACCCCTCCTAATAGCTATAAGATTCCCATTTTTTACAAAAATGCCACCGCATCATCTTAGCCACAAATCACAAAGATCTTATGGCTGAAAATCGTTCTAACTGTTCTCACACTTCAATTAATAACAATAATTGTTTCAGTTAAAATAAGTTCATGATAAAACTAGTCACATTTTGAACATTGATACTAGATATATCTATAGATTATAGATTGTGGAAGATGAAAAAGGTTGCTACTAACCCATAACCAAAAACAATGAAAAGATTTCGACCCAATAGAGAATGGAAGAGTGAGGACGACAACTACAGGAAGAAATAAAGCGAACAAAGAAACCAAATTAGATCAGATCCAAAAGATATGTGAGACAAAAGTACACATATGGGTAGTCGGGACACCCTCGCGTGCCCCATTCGGTATCGTCCGGGTAATTCAACAACACTTATTCCAATCACCCAGGTAGTGGATTCGGCTACAGTCTTCACCTTCACCTTCTAGTACCTGATTCGACTATGGTGGAAAATTGAAGGGGAATAGGCTTTCAAGTAGGTGGGTAGTTTCGAACATCACCCCATTTAATTTGGGTAGTTTTGGTAAAAAAATGAGGTGGTGATTATGAAGAATAAAGTCAAAATAGTCAACTGTAGCTAGCTTTGGAAGTCAATATATTGGTTACAATGTGTTTTCCAAAGGTCCAGAATATTGGTTACAATGTGTTTACCAAAGGTCCAGAGGCTAGTTGGTACTTGATGTGATCAAAATACAACATATAAATTATATCAAATACGGCGTAAAATGAACCATTTTTTAGTACTAATGTTGGAAAAAGCTCGTGTTTTCGTTCCTTTTATATTTTCAGGGATAAAAGAGCTTAAATTTGCAAAAGAAGCAAAAAGACAACAAAATCCAACATAAATGTAAAGAAGAAGGAATTGTCGCAGATCGGCAAGCCCCGACTCACATCCAAACCTCAAAATAACAAAGAACAGAAGGCTGACAGGGGGTCGTGTCCACCCGAAATGGGCCGTGTCCGAAAATGGATACTGGGCAGGAGAAAAAGACAACTGCAAAAGACAAAAATGGCAGCCAACACGGGGTCATGCCAAGCCAACACGGGGCATGGTCAACTCAAAGATTTGCAGAATCTGCGATAGTACAACAAGTACTTTTGCCACGGGCCGTGCCGTTGACACACGGGGCCGTGTTAGTACAAATCTGACACTGCAGTTAATGAGGATGAGAGAGAGAGATGGGCACGGGGCATGCCAGGCGGGCACGGGCTGTGCTGAACCTTCTGTTTACAGCTATAAATAGGAGTGCTTGGTTCCACTTTAACTCATCCCTTGGCAAACCACTTCTCTCTCACTTGCCACCACTCCACCACCACTACAACACCATCATCCACCACCATCATCTATTTTTCCATCTTTAGAGTGTGTGTAGTCTCGGGATCCAAGATTGATCTTAAGAATCTTTGTCAAACAAAGGCCATGCTTGGCTAAATTCTTACATCACTTGGTGAAGACTTTTCTTTTATGTATTTCTTTTATGATTTCCAATCTTTGGCTCCTTTTTAATTGGGTACGTATTAATGACGTTAATAAATAGTTTTTTTATATTGAAGGCGAATTTACTTAATCATTCTTCATATGTTCGTTGATTCAACATATTCATGTCTTTACGGTCTATATAAAGCATGTTAATTGCCTGGAAGGGGGTTAGAATGGTGGTTTGGGTAATTCTATGTCTCGTTTAGTGTATAGATCCTGCGAGAACCTGGTTCAAGCCCAGTAATACCTCACGAGTCAGAGCGGACATTACCCACCACGGGAGAGGTGGAAAAAGCTTGAATCCCTTATTCTTAAACTTTTATTAAAACATTAAACTGTATCCCAACTGACTCAGACCAACGGGTTGAGGGTGATCGCCGCCTCGGAAGGGGGTCCACCACATTTTCCATTAATAACTTACTTAATTATCTTTCCATAATCCAACCTCTTGGGATTGTATCCTTGCTGACTCAAACCACTAGGTTGAGGGTAACGTCGCCTTGGAAGAGGGGCTTACTACTATAACTAAGATAATCTCTTAAAATGACCAAAGTGTGTAAATCATCAAAAGGGTATATGAAAGATAAGTTGGATCCAAGTGATTCTTTCTTGTCTATCATTTTATTTTATTTTTATTTTCTGTTTTTATCTTTTTATTAGTTTAAAAATCTTTTCTCAAAAGTTGGTTCGATTAGACGTTGACGATAAGCCGGTACTAAAAGCTTTTGTGTCCTTGGACGACCTCGGTATCTTGCCATCACTATACTACGTCCGCGATGGGTATACTTGCTCTAAGCGTGTGTGTAGAGTGATAGTAGAATATCGTGTTTTATAAATTTAAAACTTGAAATCGGCGAGTAAAAAAGAGTTAAAAAATAACTTAAAAATACATACACCCGCACGCACGTCAAGTTTTTGGCGCCGTTGCCGGGGACACATGAATTTCAGGAAAGCTTAAAAGTGACGGCCTAATCTTTTCTTTTATCTTTCTTTTTATTCTTTCCACTTTTTTCCCTAAAAATCTGCTTTCTGCAGATTTAACACGCGGCCGTGTGGGATCAATACAGGCCGTGTTAGATCTGCAGTATCTGGGCAAACCTGTTTTCTGGTTACTGGAACGCTTGACACGGGGCCGTGCTACAGGAGCACGGGGCAGTGCTGAACATCCAGTACTGGGAACCTGAAAACATAAAGTCTTTCCCGGATAGCACGGGTCGTGCCAGCCACAGCACGGGGCCGTGCTACCCTTCTGATCAAGTTTTCTTTTTGTTTTTTTCGCATAAAATAACACAATTATGTATATTTCGCAGGAATACAGTTTGGTGCATGACCTCCACCTCCGACAAGGACATAAAACTACCGCTTGACGAACCCGAGCGCTTTTTAAGAAAACGCCTTAAAGCAAAAAACCAACAAAAAGCCTCGATCCATAACCCCCCCTATGGCGGATCAACGCACTCTCATGGATTACCTACGGCCTGCGGTCGGTAATCTTGGAGCTGCTATTAACCCTCCTAATGTCGATGCTAACAACTTTGAGCTTCGACCATACCTTATCCAAATGCTCCAAAATTCCACCACTTTCCATGGCCTAGCCGACGAAGATCCCCATTTACATATTACCAACTTCTTGGAAATAATTGACACCTTCCGGATCAACGGTGCCTCTAGCGATGTCGTTAGACTCCGTATGTTCCCTTTTTCCCTCAAAGACCCAGCGAAAGCTTGGTTAAAAACCCTCCCAAGTGGGTCCGTACACACTTGGGATGATCTTGCCCAAAAATTTCTCTACAAATACTTCCCTCCCGCTAAAACCGCCAAACAGATGAGTGAAATCAACACCTACCCTCAAGAAGACGGGGAATCCTTGTACGAGACATGGGAAAGGTTCAAGGAGCTACTAAGGAAATGCTCGCATCACGGTCTTGAACGATGGTGTAACACCTCGTAAAAATCGTGTCCAATGATGTGTTGACACGTGTAATAAACCCAAATAAAGTCAAACGTTGACTATGAGGGACTATTTTTGTCAAAATCGAAAACCTTGATTATAGAAGGACTAAAAGTGTCAACATGCCTAAACTAGGCCTCTGAGTGACCTTATACGATGTCCGTATTCTCAAATGAGCCACTTGTTGGACGAGAGGAGTCATTTGTGTAATTATTTGAAAGTTTGCGCAACGAAGGGTTAAAAGTGTCAACATGTTAATTTTTACCTCTGAGTGACCTTTTAACAAACCGAGAGCTTCATAATATTTGATTATATTCTCGGGAATGCCTAATATTGCCCATTCAAGTCTTTTATGCCAATAAGTGAAGTTGCGCGCAAGTTTGTAAATTAGAGGGGTTAAAAGCGTCAACATGTTTAATTACACCTCTGAATGACCTTTTAACGAACCCAAAGTATTATGATGTACAATTATACTCTCGAGAATGCTTAACGTGAGCTACATAGGGCTTTGATGCTATTAAATGATGATACGCACAAGTTTTCTCGTCAAAGGGACCAAAAGCGCCAACGTCTAAAACGACACCTTTGAGTGACCTTTTAAGCTATCTGGAGCATCGTAATATTTGAGCATGCACTCGGGATGCCTCGTATGGGCCATGGAAGGCTTTAATATCAATAAATGATATTACGCGCAACTTTATGTGTTAAAAGGACTAAACGCGTCAATATGTGAAACTACACCTTTAAGAGGCCTTTTGAATGAACCGAGAGCTTCACAATGCTCAGTCAAACTCCCGGGTGTGCTGAAGATTGGCCACGAACACTTTCACACCTTATAATGAAGTTTTGGTGCCAAATATGACAAGAAAGAAAGTTTAAAGAAGCATTTACAAAACACAGGGACCAAAACTGTCAAAAGACAAAGTTGTTTCCAGATGGGCCTCGCTCGCGGGCCGCGTAGCCTTGAGCTGAGGCGTACGCGGGCCGCCAGAGACTTGCAGCTGTAGAATTTTTATTTTATTTTTGCTTGATCAGCACTCCATTCACTTCTAAACCATTTTTAATGATTCTAGGGGCACTTTAATGGTTTCAAAAACCTGTATTACACCTGTTATCATCTGATGATCCCTCCCAAACACTTGTCATAATCCAAGAATCACCCAAAACCTATAAATAGGAAGTGAGTTCATTCACTTCATTTGCACATTTCATTCTATCTTCTTATCTTTCAAACCTGGAGCTTTCTAATCTGATTGGGAACTTATTCTTAGTAGAAAAGATAGCTAGGACCCTTTGTAAGTGTCTTAGCCCTCTCTATAGTTCAGTTTTATGTTTTAAAAACCAAAAAGTCAAGTTATCGTAAATTAACTTTGACTTTCGGTTTAAACTCAAATGGTCCAGCCATTGTTCGAAATGAATGTGGGTATGTGACCATAGTTAGGTAGGTGAACACCTCCTAATTCGTTCGTTTGCTTAGTTAATTGTCGAATCAAACCATTTAGGTAAAATGTCAAACTTGGCAGATTTATAAATAATAATTAAAACCAATGATGCAGAGGTTGTAAATTATATTTTAACACTCTAATAACTTGGTAATTATTATTAGAACATGTCTAAGCATGTTCAACCCGACAATTCTGAGTTTAGGGTCGGTTTGCAACCGAAAGTCGCAAAAGCTTGACTTTTGCTTTGACTTTCAGTTCTGACCCAATCTAGCTTAAATCCTTTATGTTTTAAGCTTCCATTAGGGCCATATTATGTTGTAGTATAACCCCCTAAGGTTATATTACCTGGTCCTTAGTAGTTTGAATCATATGCTAATCTCCGTTATTATGCTTATAAATGCCCATTTCGCCCTTTTGACACATAAATGAGAATTTTGAAAATGTGAGAGGACAAAAACCTTTATTACTGATATATAAGTATGTCCCGAAAATTTCACATCAGTTCTTGGTCTCAAGCAGGAGTTATGCTCGATATCGTAAATAGAAGCTTATTATTAATTAAATTGCGATATCTTGCATAAGGCATGTTTAAACTTGGATTTTGATCCAAAACTCATTACCTACTGTTAAGATATTATTTTTAGGGATTTTTGATCAGATTATAAACTGATCGTATCATAGAGTTCTTGTGTAATTCGGTAAATGACGATAATACCCTTTTCATGCATAAAATGAGATTTACAAATGATTTGAATGCCAAACCTTTTCCTACTGATTTCATACATTAAATAAATTATTTTGAGCATTCAAAAGTGATCAAAATCTCAGATTTCCATAAAACACCTTAATTATCGTCAATTAGCGATTTTTACGCTATTTAAGAGCATAGTATGGTTCTAAACCATAATTAACACCTAAGACTTATTACCTACTGAATTTTTAAATAAATGTTAACATTTTTATAGTAGGTACAAGTCATGAACTCAGACTTCCAAAAATGTCCTTAAAAGTATATGTGAAATGACCAAAAATGCCCTTTCGGGGCATAGTTTGGCCATAATTGGTAAACCTCACATATATATAACGTCTTACTGATGTAATGTGATAAAATAAATATTTTTACTGATTACCAAAGACCAGAACCTCAGCTTGCTTTAAAACCTCTTTTATAAAGGGTAAAATGACCAAAATGCCCATACGGGACTTAATTTGGTTTTAAATACTTTTTGGGCATATATGTTAACATCCTACTGATGTATTAACACATTGTAAGCATAATAACATATGAGACTTGTATTTGATTCATTTGGTTACCCGGTACGCATTTACGCATTCGGATCGGTTTATGTAACTAGTTTACGTAAGTTTGCCGAAACAGGTTTAACCTTATCGTTTTTATCTCAAAATCCAGAATGTGTTTAGTTTACCCATATTATATAAGTATCCAAACTTGTCGGGTCTAAACCACATTCTATTCCGGTCATCGCTTAATCTAGCGTATCGTACCGTTTTAGATACCTTAAGCTAGCCGGTCTAAGTCTACGACTTAAATAAGACCGATAGCATTCTGAATGGGTTATATATTACCATCACTCCAGACTAGAGCCACCCGGTAAAAGCTACCTGCATTTAGATAGATTGGATACGACTGAGTTATTTTGCTGTGAATCAAGTATTAGCTCAGGTAAATACTTTTAACTTATTTTCCCTTATACGGGTTTGGGATACGGTATTATAATAATACCGCTTGGTCGGGTATGAAATCATTTAATCGGATTGTGATTAATAAATTTACGTAACCCGTTTTAATCTGTCTTGTTTGATAACATAAACATTGGGGGTTAATACGACCATGTCCTGGATATCCTCGGCTCATTTCACTTGAAAATGGCCACGACCAATGCATGAGGTGTAGGCATACACCTGACAGATGCAAATGCTAAAATATAAACCCACATGTTGGGGATAACTCCTTTGTGGGTTCTATAAGTAGTGAGTCGGTTAATCACGACCGACTTCCAAACCGGCCCCAATTGTAAGACAAACATATAAATCTGTATACAAGATTATCTTAAATAATTGTCCCAAGTTATAAATGGTTTATGCCTTGTGCACTTAAATCAATTTTCATAAACTCTTTTCAAAATAGTCAGTTAATTGTATTTACCAGTGAAAACTGACGTATTTTCAAAAGACTAAGTGGCAGGCACTACTCGTAATAGGCTGGGAGTTGCTCGGTGTCGAAAAAGAGGATCTTGCAAATCCTTAAAGATGCCATAAAGTATGCTAAACTTCATTTTATACATTCTGTAAAGATCCACCTGTGGATTTGATATTACAGGCTTGTCTATGATAAATACTTTGATATTTTCTGACATTTGGGTTTGTAATAATATTTTATATTCCAAGACTTCCGCTGTGCTATTCTGTGTATGATTGACCATGATGATATCAACTACGTCACGATACTCCCCACTGGGCCCACCGGTAATATGTGGAAATATCGGGGTGTGACAGATGGCAACAAGTGTACGCCTTCTACAATGGACTCTTGCCACACACAAGGCAAATCCTTGATTCCGGCTCCGGGGGACTCCTTGGGAATCGGCGACCCGAGGAAATTTATAATCAAATTGAAGACTTTGCTCAAAACAGTTTTCAATGGCATACTCCTAGGGGCTCAAAGTCTATAGCCCCGGGCGCCCACAAAGTGGATGAGTCCACTTCCTTGCAAGCCCAAATCGAAGCCTTAACCAATAAAATAAAGAAACTTGAATTAAACAAAACGGCTTTGGTTATGGCTTACGAAGGGTGCGGCGGCCCACATGAAAACTGGAGTTGTATGAAAGACTTAGAAAATCAAACGGGAGTGGTAAACTACCTAAATAACCGGCCACGACCACCGGGAGTTCAAAGTAACACTTTCACTCCTGAGTGGCGTAATCATCCCAACTTTGTTGGAGGGAATCAGGGGGTAATAACCAAAAAAATCAAAATCAACGATCTAACTTTCAACAACCACAAAATGGGAAACAAAGTTTTCAATCACAATAAGGAAGAAGAGAAAGGCTTGAGGATATTATCACTCGCATCTTCTCTGAATCCAATAAAAGGTACTTGGAAAGGTTCTCACAAACCGAAGAAGAAATAAGAAACCAACGGGCTAGTTTTCAAAATCTCGAAAAACAATTTAGCCAAATAGCCCAACATTTCGCCGAAAGAACACAAGGAGCCTTACCAAGTAATACCAAAACAAACCCGAAAGCCCAAGTAAACGTAATTAATCTAAGGAGCCAAAAGGTAGGACCCGAGAGTGAGCCAACCCCACAAGAAAGCAACCCAATCCAAGCTGAAAAAACCACCAACAATAACCAAGAAAATACTCAACCCCAAAACACCAACAACGACATAACCAAACCACCTCCGGTCCCTTACCCCGGTCGTTTACTTCGGCAAAAGACCGACGAACAATTTACTAAGTTTGTGAGCTTGCTCAAACAACTTCACATCAATCTTCCTTTTGTAAAAGTCCTCATGCAAATGCCAAAGTACTCTAAGTTTATGAGGGACTTCCTCACTCACAAAAGAAAGATTGAAACCATACAATAAATCACCCTTAGTGAAGAATGCTCGGCGGCACTCCTCAACAAGCTCCCCCAAAAGAAGATTGATCCCGGAAGCTTCACCATTCCTTGCTCTATTGGTGGGTCGCCAATAAGCAATGCATTAGCCGACTTAGGGGCGAGCATTAATTTAATGCCGGCCTCTATGTTTAACCGAATAGGATTGGGAAAACCAAATCCTACTAAAATGAGCATTCAACTTGCGGACCGGTCGGTAAAATAACCTCAAGGTGTTATAGAAAACCTATTGATAAAGGTAGGAGAGTTTGTTTTTCCTGCCAACTTTGTTATTCTAGACATGGAAGAAGACACCGAAATTCCGCTCATACTAGGACTACCTTTCCTTGCCACCGCACGAGCTATGATAGATATGAACGAAAGACAACTAACATTGAGGGTTGGTGAAAAAGAGATCAAGTTTGAAGTTGGGCAACGAGCAGAGGATGATCTGGTCAAATACCTCAACACGATTGACTCAAGCTTAAATGATGCATTGCAACGCTACAACTCGGGATGTGAGTCATCCCGCGCGGGTAACATTTGACTGACTTTGGGTCTAGCCAAGGACCCTTATAAACGTGGTGCACCATGGAGGCATTCCATGGACTATCCTTTAGTTTAGTAGTTTAATGTTAGTTTAAATTTGGTTCAATTTTAGTTTAATATCTAGTTTAACGTTTTCTTTTAATTATTTAGCTTTGTAGGAGTGAGGACACGCTCAACAGAGGAAAATGAATGACGAAATGGAACCCATGTACGTAAAAAAGAAGCCTCCTGACTCATTTTCTGCAAAACAGTGGCTGCAGCATGGGGCCATGCTCACCCAACACGCCCCCGTGCCCGTCTTGTTGTTGTCAAAAATCTCTTGTCCAGAAGGTGGCACGGGTCGTGCTCACTCAGCACGCCCCCGTGGACACCTCACTGTAAGTCTTCTGAATTCAATTGTTACTGGCACTTTGGACAAGGGGCCGTGCTGCAAGTGCCAGTAACCAATTTTTTTTGTTATTTTCATACTTTTTACACATTTTTCCAAAATAAATCCTTTTTTTGGGACACATTGGGGACAATGTATAATTTAAGTGTGGGAGGAGGTTAATAAAAACCCTTGAATCGTTTGTCCTAAAACAAGCCTTACACAAAACTCGCTTTGGAACCGCTAAACACCCCAAACTTTTTCAAAAAAAAATATTTTCATTGTTTTTACTTATCTTAAGTTTAGTTGGGTAAACATGTTATAAAAATAATGTTTTTACAAATTTACAACCGATATCGTCATGATAAAAAGAACCAATTTAGAAAAATTACGAAAATGGGCATGATAAATCTTTGTAAAATTTGATTATAGATACGTTTTTACACTATGACCCTTTTTCCCACAAAAGTGAATTTTGAGCCATTACCGAGCATAAAATATACATCTTTACTAATTGCTCAATTTTTGTTTCTTGTGTGAATAGCCCGTTTGGTTCTTACGAATCTTGAACTTGACAACCCGATACGTTCCAAATCCTTAACGACAAAAATCCAAGTAAGTAAATGATAGAGGCATTAGGACAAACCCATTTTTCAAACAAAACCTTTATTTTCTTTGCTTTTTACAAAAACACCCCCTAGTTAAACCCTTTGAGCGTTAAAAACCTTTTTCATTTCAAACCCACAAAAACTACCCTTTTCATTTTTCATCTTTCAACTTAGTAAACTTATCGGTTATAAAGTTACGATTTCGGCATAGTTTCAACTTTGGCACAAAAAAAAAATCTGAAAAATCAAAAAAATATGCCAAAGTATTTTTTGCTAAGCCAAAAAGCAATAGCAAGACCGATGGTCTACGTTTTTACCCTTTTTCCGAATAAAACTTGCCAAACCTGAACCACCACCTACCCTTCAAGGTCCTTTTGATATTTATAAGGATTTAACGTCAAAAGGAGGAGGTTTGATCAATTGTCAAGCCTATGGTAGGAGTAAGTTCCAAATTGGGTACGAGCGTTTCACTTAATATTGGCCGAGTGTTGAGTGAATACTTGTGAGGTGTGTAAAATTGTATATAACTAAATGGAATTTTATAAAGGCATATTATGCCCAAAGTAAATAATTTTTCGTAAATTAGTTTTAAATAAATCATGACGAATAGGATTGTAAATAAAATAAAAACAAAATATATTTAAAACTTGGATACCCGACACTCTAA